>CM073550.1:5000000-6250000 GCA_037074615.1 Leucaena leucocephala
TTTATTTTTATTTATAATTTTATTTAAAATCAATTATTTTTAATGGGATGCGTGGACGTCTTTACTTAAGCCAGTTTACATAAATCATGAGTTATGAGTTATATATTCTTAGATTGGAGGTGAACCCATCTTTTTTTAAAAAAAAATATTATAAAAAATACTTATTTTTTCCAATAAAAAGTTATTATGCACTTAATAATATTTATTATCCACTAGTTGTGTCTCCTATGATTTGCGTGCTCTTTTTTTTTTGTCACACCAGGAGAGTTTAAGCCTTGACTTTGCTCATATCTCAAGACATTCTTACCATATGATAACTTAATAAGCTAGCTTTCTCCTACATTTATTATAAAAAATAAATAAAATATTTTCAAACTTCTCAAATAAAATTTTGACCTTTATTTTCTAAGAGATAACATCGATAGATTGTTAGTTTTGTTATTAATATATCTATATTATTCTTGAAATACTATTTAAAATCCAAATATGTTTATATTATTCATTTTTGTGTTAATTTTGTCTAATATACATGATCACACCTGCATATCCCCATAACCTAAAATTTTAAAATTTATAGTATCTAGGGAAAATTAAAGCGAACGACCTAGAAGGAATATTATTTACGAAAAAGAATCTTACAAGTTATAATTATTTAAAATGACTAAAAATCAAAATATAAATATATAGATACTAAATTGCCCCTAGCCAAGTCTCTACATTCCCTCTTATGTGCGGGACACATGAGGGAAATAATCCAATCAAACATGAAAAAAGAAAATTAATGTAAATTTTTCTCATATTAAGACAATTTTATCTATTTTAAGTTATTATAATCCTACAATTGTGGTGCATATTGCTTCTTTTGAATTTAATTTTAGTAATTTTTATGTTAATTATAAAAGATTTAGAATTATATTTTTATGGATCCAGGACTGGGGGCAAGTATTTTGCATGTGTGTCTTTTGAGTTTTTTCAGGTAAAGTAACATCTAATATATTGATCTTATTTCTCATATGCGACCAGTATTATAATTTTATTTGTAGTACAATTTTACCCATTATCTTTTTAATTTAGTACAATTTCACCAATAATTTTTTAATTTGATATAATTTTATCCATAATCTTATTTCTTAAATATCAAAAATTATATCAAATTAAAACATTATGGGTTAAATTTTATCAAATTAAAGAGATTATAGATAAAATTTTACTACAAATAATACTAGGATACTGGCCGTATATAAAAAATAAAATCAAGATATTTTGTGCTACTTTACACTTTTTTTCTTCTCATTTTTCCATTTTAATAAAAACATCAATAAAATGAATCCATTTCAATAATGAGTCAATAGAATGAAACTAACAATAAATGCTAGATCTTTTCTACTGTCATAAAAATTTATGTAAAGTCTCTCCATTAGAAATTATACCCCTCGTAAGGTGATGGACCTTGAAGGCCTTTCAAGGATCCCCTAAATATGATGATATTCACTTCTTCCTCAACATAGCATTGGTTGGGAGGAGTAATGTGATATTTAATTCAATATATGCCCCTATAATAGTTAGTGATATTGATAAAGATAAATAAAGACTTATCTAATCCTTAATATAAGATATATTTAACTAATTTATATAAATTAAAAAATAGATAAATTGGCTATTAATTATAACAAATGTAAGATAAATTAATGTTGAGAAAATGCTAAATATGGTAGATATAAGCAGCTTATTGCCAAGATGCTAGTCTTGCTCCATCCTAGAAGGATGATAAAACTCTTTAAACTTGCTCAGAATAGCTTCTTCTTTTTTTTTTTTATTTGAATCCACGGCATCATATTTAAAATATTTAATTATCTACAAATTTTACTGGGCTTTGTTGGTTGCTCTGTATAATTTCTATAATATAACTAGATATTTTCTCCCACACAAATTGAAGAGTAAATCACTACTAGAAAAAAAAAATTATTTTCATTGCTCTAATTCATGATGGGTATATGAAAAAAATATGTAAAAAATAGTAGTAGTATTTTTATAAATAAATTTATTTTTAAAACACTTTTCACGACAATTTTAGAAAACAACCATAAAAAATACTTTTAACAACAATTTTAAAAAAAATCGTCATCAAAAGTAGTGCAATCCAATTTAAAAAAAAAAAAAATCGATTAAACTAAAAGTACTACTTTTAATATCGCCGTTAAAAGTGATTGGAAAAAGTTTTAATAGCAATTTTAAAAAAAATGATGTTAAAAGTGTTTGGGAGAACTTTTAACGATGGTTTTTTAAAAACTGCCATTAGAAGTGTTTAAAAGAACTTTTAACTATGATTTTTCATAAAATTATTTTCTCTTAAATGTAATTTTTTATAAAATTACAATTAAAAGTTTCCCAAAAATTTAAAAACCATAACTCGATTACATTTTACTCTCAATTTTTTATAGCTATTTGTGGTCCCATTCCTCTGTCCACCATGACAGACTTGCACTATAGTCATTTTTTTAATTTTTTTCTCATATTTTCAGTACCTATCTCTATCATTAACGTCTTCTCTATTCGCATTATCCTTGTAAAAGCTATAATTCACCGTTTAACTTTGTCATTTACTCGTAGCAAGCAATGGAATCAAAATTTTGAAAAGAGAATAAAAAATTGTGTCTTATTTTAGAGATCGTGAAAAATAATTATTTTTAAGCTACCCTAATTCCTAATACGACATAAGAAATATTTTATAAAAAAATAAATTATATGTTCGTTTACAAACCAATCAGGCCCCGGGTCCTTTTCCTTTCGGACAACAGTCTCGCTCTCCTGTTGTTTTTGGTACAAAGGCCGCGAGTCTTCTAAGTGGAAACAACACATACAAAAAATGACTTGGGCTCAGATATGGTGGGTCATCCAGCCCAGTTCCTGGTGCTCTAATATTTTTCCTTACTATTTGAATTCATCAAAATTCAAGATCAAAGTAATTAATAGATTGGACCTTCCAGTGTTTAACTAGGAGAAAGATAAGATATATAATTATTTAAAGTATATTTGATTTTTAGGAAGTAATATTTTGTTGCGATTTTAATCGCGGTATTTAGAGAGACATCCTAACTATTAGGTGCCTAGGTTTATGCCTGAGGGTAATAAATAGCTCATTATGCCCAATATTAGTATCATTTAAGAGGAAATGAGACTTTGCCTTACCCTTAGATTGTGAGTAAACTTAACCCCTTTTCAAATTTTATACAAAAAAAATAGATTAGATTAGGTTTAATAGAATAATTTAGTCTCTTACGATATGATAAATTAAAGATTAAACTCTCACTAAAAGAGTTTTTCGTATTCAATACTCGATAATATCTCAAATAAAATTATTTATAATAAGAGGATACTATAGTTAGTAAAAAAAATCAAGATCATATAAATGAATGTTAAGAAAACCATACCCCTGTTCTCAAACTGGTTGAGCCATCGGTTCATAAGTTAATGATCAGACTATGGATAATGAATAAATTGATGTGTTAAATAAAACATGCTTAAAATGATGATATCCGTTAATACTTCATATAGTCTCCCTCGAAATGTATTTACTTATTTTATAATTTTAACGTAAAACAATAATCATACAAAAAATGCTTATTAGGTACAAATATACATAAGTCATACTTTAAAAATGTATTAATTAAACTTTTAGAAAATAATTACTTTTTTAGGAAAAAAAATATGTTATACATACAAAAATTATACTCTTCCTATTCTCAATATAAAATCTAGTTGATTTTTTTATAGATTAAAAAAAATAAATAAATCAATTAATTATAACTAATATAAGATAATTAGATTATTTGGATAGATTAAAAAGTATATAATATGATTTTTTCTTAAGTGGTAAAATTTAATTATAATTAATTAATTAATTTTTTTAATCTACTTAAAAAAATTAAACAGCTCTTATATTAAGCTAGAAGGGAGTATTATAATTAAGAACCTTCTTTTACATATTTTTTAATTTAATTATCCAACCAATGTGGATGGATGTAAATGTAACTCAGTATCTTTCGTTCCATTCTTTTATTTCTTAATTCTTTTTTTATACAACCATATGACTAGTAACAGACATTTTTCTCAAAAACATGTTATAATTAAGACATTAGCGGAATCATTAGTTCAATTCTAATGTTAAGGTCGTTTAATGTCATACAATAAACCTAACTCATTTATCTGAAGAATAGTAAAACTTAATAAAGGGTATTAAATCTGAATTAGACTGAGCTATACTTATTAAATACTGAAAATGAAACCTTAGCAAGTTGTGAACCGTGCATGGGTGCAGCCTCAATCAAAATCGAAATATATATAAAAGTGGAGAATTCATAGTGAAATTGAATTTGTCATGCACACACATACAGACATATGCAGGTATGTGTGAGCGAGAATAAATTAATACTCCTCTATTTCTACATATGATATAATAAGTAAATTAATTTTTATTTTAAATATAAGATCTATTTTATAAATTTATTAATTATTTATTAAATTATTCTTATTAATATTCTCTTAACAATAATCAAATAAGAAAATAAATGAGGAAGTTAAAAAAATTATTAAGATACTTTAGAAAAAATATATTATAATAATTAATTTAATTAATTTTTTAATATAATTAAATTAGTTAAATAAATATTATATTTAAAATTAAAATAATATGATATATTACCAACTTGTGTTAAAATAAGTAATATAAGTTCTCTTTAAGTAAGTTATTAAAAGTTTGATTTTCAATCCTTATATATGAAGTAAATTTAGTTGCAATATATATACCTTTATTAGGTGATAAGTTTTGATCCAAAATATAATCATTTTTCTTAAATTAATTTAGTTAATTTATAAATTGATATAGAATTTAATTAATATTTTGTAAATGTATTTTATAGAGATCAAGTCATATATATTATAATTAAATAATTTATCTAAATAAATTTATTTATTATACTTTATAATCTATTGACTTCTTTTGTAAAACAAATAATATATTTTTGCAGTAAGTCATGGTTTTATATTTTAAAATTCAAGTATTATTTTTTTAGTATTTTGTTATTTAAGTTCTTTAATATCTCTAAATTAAATAAATAGTTCTTTGATACGAGGGATTTAGGGGAAAGGAGATGAAGAAAAAAAATTTCTAAGTTAAATTTAAAATAATTAAGAAAATATGATTAGAAATTTTTAATTAATTTTTCTTATCATTTTATCTTATATCTTCTCTTTTTTAAGAAATGCTCACACTTCTTCAATTTTTTTTTAATTTAATTCAAAAACTTTTCCTCCATTACCCTCCTCTTCTCTCCAAATCCATCATATCAAACAACCGAATGAGATAATTATTGTAATGATTGAGATGGAGAAAGGGCAACGAAAGGATAAGGTCGTTGCCACTATATAGCCAGGAGGCTTGCAACTCCATGAAGATATAATTAAGCTTTTCAAGTGGTTCTTCCATTGTTATTATCATTCCAGCTGCTTCAATACTGTATCCCACTGACAATATATACATACATACATACATACATATATATATATATATATATATATATATGGAACCTTCAAGTAGCTTCTCTATTTTCATAATGAGGAAAGATGGTTTGATGGTCAATTTAATATTCAACATTTTCGTGTCCCTTCAATGCAGGAGATGATAAAGATCAAATTATTATCTGAATATTCAAAAATACAATTATTATTATTATAAAGCATAGACCTGTCAAATGGGAGAAAATTCTCTGTTAAGCATGCATGCATCTTAACAAAACTAGCGCTAAATAAATAAAGATTCATCTAGAACCATAACTTCTGTCAATAATATCATCCACGATCACTACCTCATGATTATCACCACAAAGAATATCAAGTAATTCATGTTTATTTAAAAGCTTACAACAAATAATTCAAACTATATCGTTTTTTCATATGCTATCTAACTATACCTGATTCGTACATTCAAATCATATTATTCTAAATATTATAGATTTTTGCTGCAAATGTATGTGTATATATATACAATAACTTATATATATATATATATGTTATATGTCTATTTAAAATATAATAACTTAATATATTTTAATTTTAATTAATTAATAATTCATATAAAATAATTTATATTTAATTTTTTTAAAAATAAATATTTTAATTTAATTCAAATAAATTTTTATTTTTTAAAATTAAAATACTTATTTGTCTTAAAAATAAAATAAATTATAATTTTTTTTAATAAATTATCAGTTAAGTTATTATGTGGTGATACTCTTATAGTATATTAATATTAAATATAATATTTTAATCAACATTATCTTTTAAATTTTTTTTTCTCAAATTATTTCAATTCTAATCAAATTCAGCATATTTGTTCGTTTGGTAGGATGGAACCCACCTCAGTTCGACGTCCATAGATGGAACCCGGCTCCTACTTCAACCTGAGAAAATGGGATATTTTTATGACCATTATACCTATGATGATTTACTCTATTGACAATCATATCCTCTCCCCATTTTTCAACTTAACCTCTCGTGTCAATGTTCTTCCCTCTCCTTCCTTAACCTTCGTCCAGCCGTCGGAGGCTGTTCCGTCCGTCATAAGGTCGGAACTTAAATGGACGACCTTCACTTCGTCGTCTCCCTCTTGAGTCGCCGCTGTTCGCTCCTTGAGTTTGTCCATGGCGACTCCAGATCTGCGACTCAAACTTTGGTCATCGGTCGCTGCTCTCTCCTTGGCCGGTGGGCTCCATGGTGACGGCGAGTTCAATCACATGCTTGCTGGGATCTTGAAGCAAATCAGCATCAGATCTGATTGCACAGTCATGAGTTTGACACTGCTAGCCGAGATCTTGAAGCAAACCAGCGTTAGATCTGATGCGCCGTCACGAGTTCGACATTGTGCTTGCCGTCATGAGTTCGACTTCTACATATCCTCTGAGGCGTAGCCTCCTCCACCTCCTCTGAGGCGAGTTCGATTTTGTCTCCTCCGTCACATCTACTCCCTCCATGCGCGCCTTCATCTTCTTCATTTCTCTGAATCCATGTATGATGAAAATAGGATTAGTTTTTTTTTTCCCATTTCTTTGCAAATCTGAGTATGATTGATTTTCTGATGAATGAACTTTCTTCAATTTGATTGTTGCTAAGTTTGATTCCTTCTGTGGATGATTTTCCGATGGCATGGTTCCTGAATGTTGGGCTAGAGCTTTTTTCTGACGGCGTGGTGTCCGGACTCCGGAGGTTGGGGAAGAGGGTTTTTTTGGGTGAGGGTATTTTGATATTTTAATATTAAAATATATATATATATATTAATTAAAAATTATATCCCAATTCTATCATCCTACCAAGTATGTTTTAAAACTCATCCATAGTTCTATTTCTAGTTTTACTTACGTAAAAAATATTTCACCCGACCAAATAGGGCATTTAAGTCTCCAATTAGAGTTATAGAGTAGACTCTTGAGAGTGACCGCAAACTTTTAAAATTAAATAGTTGATTATTTAGATATTTATTAATATAATAAAAAATATTAAATTGATAATATAAAAAAATTATGTCAACGTTGTTTTATGGTCATTTTATACCAAAATATTTTGTCACACATAGAATTTTGACAAAAAAAAATTAATTATGTATTTAGATAAATTTTTATAAAAAAAATTTAATAGCTTTTAAAAAAGTATTTTTAAAAAAAATTATAAAAAAATAATTCTAGATAAATGAGTATTTAGATAGTTATTATTAAAATAATTTTTAT
Source organism: Leucaena leucocephala (assembly GCA_037074615.1). Classification (NCBI taxonomy): domain Eukaryota; kingdom Viridiplantae; phylum Streptophyta; class Magnoliopsida; order Fabales; family Fabaceae; genus Leucaena; species Leucaena leucocephala. The sequence goes on from CM073550.1 coordinate 5,007,779, forward strand.
AATTAGAAAATTAGTAAAAAGTGTATAATTTTATTAAAAGTATAAAAGATGAGAGAATGTGAAAAGAGAGATGAAAGAGGTTGAAAAAGATAGAAGAGATAAGATAAATAGTTAAAAAAGAGGATAGAGATGAGAGAAAGTATAAAAAAAATAAAAGATAAAATAGTAATTGAGTAGTTTATAAACTCTTTTACTATTTTAAAAGTTATTCTGACCAGTTTATCTAAAATTATAGTTTAAAATGATAATTTAATTTAAAAGTTATTTTAAATAAATATAATTATTTATTTTAAAAAATTTCTAAATTAACAATTTTACCTAAAAAAGACATTTAATACTGTGGTGGATATGAAAACTAAATGGCTAGTTACTTACGTTTAAAATATTATGTAATTATATATCATTAGGTTTTCAAGTTTTTGTCCACGACAGTGACAATCAGTTTAGTGGTCATAAATCCAGAATTATTGAAAATTATTGCCATTAATTATTAGTTCGCTGAAATGCACCGTACCATGAAAATACTCTGTCCCGTGGTTACTCAATATTTTCATATAATTAGATACAAATGATTGTGTTGATAGTTATAAACTAATTTACCTAATCCAGAGGCTTAACTGGAATAATTGGTATCTAATTAGAAAGGAAACAACATCAGTCATTCATTCATGTTACCATCCTCATAATTTTTGAATACCAAGTTTCCCCCCTCTAAACATGAAAGCTTGTTTAATCATTTAAATTTAAAAATTATCCAATAAATTCAAATATTTAAATTTAGTCAAATAATATTCTGTTATAAATGGAGACAGAGGGAGAACGTTTTAGGTTACCTAATTTAGGAGAATATAAATATGTGTGTGTGTGTGGTTAATGAATCAAAGAATAAAATTAATTTATAGTTCATTATAGTTTCATATGATTTGTGCAAATCCTGTAGCTTTTTTTGTTGAGTCCTTAAAATTTTTACAATTATAAGTATTAGTTTCTGTGCGCATAATTGGTTAATTAATTTCGGATAAGGTAGATATTAAGTTATTAATTAAGTGACATATAAATTATTGCAGAATAAAAAATAATAAAAAAGATTTTTTAAAAACAAAATAACAAAATAAAATTTATTATGATAAATGTAAACATAAAAAAAATCATTATACTTAGAACTGTATGATTTCCAATCTAACATAGTTAATTTTAATTTTATTTAAATCTGTACGGTAAAATTAATCTAAACCTGTGATGAGTAACAGTCATGTCATGAGATAATAATATAATTCACATATTATATTATGAGTATAGAGATCAATAACTATAATTAAATAAATTAATATTAAAATTAATTGGTAAAAATTGTTTTAATTTGCTTAAAAATCTCGAGTTTAAAATTAAGAATATATAGGGTTATCGCCTAAATATGTCCTCTATAGCATAATCTAAATTAGTATGAGGTACAATAAGTCTTCAAGTTAAAAGAGATAAAGTCTAGAATATAGGATGTGTTTATTAAATGATATATTAACTCATCCTATTATACTTTATTCTAGTATAAATTTTTTATTCGTTGGTTGGTTTTGTGCCACAACGCTAGAGAGAGGTGGAAACTAGGACCAGTTGAAGGAAACAATGGCCGGGTGGGGCCCAGTGGGGCCATATAGCATAACAGGGGTTGTTCGCCGGTAGCTATAGTGTTTGAAAACTGGTAAAAGAAAGTTCCAGCTTTTGGGCTTAATGGGTCAGCCTGGTTTGTCACTTTGTTCACAAGGTCTGAAGTCTGTGACCGACACCGAACCACCTCGTCGACGGGTGGCACACGGCGTTGCCGATGAGACAATGACTATGATGACGATGATGACTGATGATTGAGTGTATTGGACACTGACAATATAGCATAACTAACCTTCTTTGTCTTTAACCCAACCATTCGATTTAACTTTTTATGGAGTTTTTCGCTATCATTATTCTGCTCGGCTTTGTTTGTTCACACTTCATAATCTAATCTTATATTAAGTGACACAATAGGCCCCGGAACACATAATTTGAGAATTTTACTGTTCATTTTAATTTCTTGTAATAATTTGGCAATGAATTAAGTACATTGTCTTGATTTTCAAATCAACAACTCCACCATGATAATAACCTCTAACGGGAAAAAAATTGACACGTGATGTTTTTAATAGAGTAATAAAAATTGGATCACTTATTAAACTAATTGAGATAGTATTTAAGAATTAGTAATTTAACTATAAAATTAAATTATAGTCAACTTAATTATAATTAAAATATATAAAATATATATCATATAATCAAATCATTTTTTTAATATTTATCTAATCTTAAAAAATAAGAGTTATTAGAAGAGTTTATTTACATTCTTACTATGAAATTTTAACTATTTTATCTCTTAAATTTATATTTTTTTAAATTTTTTTATTGATCACATATATTAAATATATTTTCTATTAAAAAGATATTTTTTATGTAAATAGTTAGAAATAATATTTTAAAAAATATTTTTTATAAATATTAACTAAATTAATTCTCAAACATACAGTCATTTTATAATTCAAAAGATAAAACCATAGTTATTATATAAACCATTAAGATATCAGGTGCTCTACTTGTACGTATTTTACAAAGTAACAATATTTTTTGTTTATATAAAATTAACTTTATCATATTTTTTTTACCAATAATATTTTTAACGGAAGGCTTTTTATCAATTTTTACATAATAAAAGCATAATCATTATATAAACCATTAAGAAATCGTTATGGGTACACCTGAATTTTCAATTCCACGCCTGTCACTTTATTAGTCTGGCCTAATACTACGTCGTTGGTTGCTCATGTAGAACCATTATTCATTAAAGCTTGTTGATTGGTTGGCTTAGCAGATTTCATCATCATAACATCGCATGCTATTATGTAGGTGTCCGAGTATTTTATAAAAATAATATTTATTCAAAATTAAACATAAGAACTGAATAACTAATATATAAATATTAAAAAATTAATTAAACTATTTTTTTATAATAAATGTGAGTTAATTTATCTAGTATACCTCTTTTAATCATTATTCACCTTTAAAACATAAATAAATCCTCTTATACTAAAGTCTATGTTGATAATTTAAAGAGTTAAGATACGTTTAAAGTATTTTTCTATTTATACCTAATATCTTAAAATATTTTTTTATTTGTGTCAAGTGCCTAAAATAATTTGTAGTACAATTTTACCTTTAGACTATTTAAAATAATATAATATCATCAACACTGATAGAATTATTACTTTTGACCGTTAAATAATGATTTGACTACATCTTGGCAAAAAAACTTGATTTGGATGACTTAGCTCTCCTAAATTTCTTTATTGTTCATATTTTCTTCTTTCTCATTTTCTTTCCTTTACCCCTTCATTCTATCTTAAACTCTCTCCCTTCTTTCTTTCAAGTCTTTATTTTCTTATCAGATTTTGGTGAACAATATGAAAAAGAAGAGAAATATTAATTTTTATTCTAGAATTTTGATTAATATAAAAAGAAGACTATAAATTATTTTACTTGGATACTAGAAATTTGTAAGGAAGAAGAAAAAAAAGAAAAAAATTTGAATAAAGTGAAAAGAAAGCAGCAAATTTTTAACCTGGCCATATACATTAAAGAACTTAAGAAAATAAATAAGAAAAAATATATTATATATTTCAGGGTACTAGATGTATCTAAGAAAATACTTTAAAATGCTAGGCGCATAATAAATTATTTTAGGACACTAGAAGTACCTAAGAAGATACTTTAAGTCACTATACGTACTTAAAAAGATAATTCAGGATACTGTGTACACCTGAAAGAAGGGCACTGGACGCACTATAAATTATTTTGGAACACTGATCATATATAAAAAAAATACTTTAGGACATTGTGTGCAACTTAACCCTAACTTAATCTATTAATTTCATGTATACCATAAACTTTATTTCTGTACGCATATATCTCTTTAAAAATTGAGTTATATGCTGATGAAATCATTAAACTTTAAGCACTTGTAGATATATAATGAACAAAAAACTAATATCATGAGAATTATATGTATAAATATAAAAGTTAAAGGAGGATCATTGTAAAGTTTCAACGGTAGATATGCTATTTACATGATATAATGTTTAGGAGGTTATGTATAATTTAATTTAAATTTACATAAATAATAAAATAAATTAAAATATTATATTTAATACGAAAATAAATTTATTTAAGATAAGAGGGAATCAATTAATCAAAATTTTGTAAATTGTTTTATGTATATAAGTACTAAACTTTTATGTTGAAAATTGATAATACTGGATTTTGAATTAGTCGGCAGTAGGAAATTTGAGATTTTTGTAAAAAGAAAAGAATCAGTATACATGTAGAAACATAATCGCTCCATTGATACCCCACTTGTAAACTAAAATATTTGAGAGTAATTTAAATTTAATATTGTATGGACAAAATGCAAGCATGTGAAAATAATGTGCAGAAGAAGGTAGCCCCGTGACATGCAGACCGACACTGAGCTAAACAGAACGCAGAAACCTTTTCCAAATTTTAATTCCATGATCTCTCTCCCCATTATTTTGTAACAATTAACATTTTATTGTTGGAAAATTAGTCAAAAGTATGACTACGACAAAGTTTATTCCACTGAATGTGTAATCAACCTTATAGATAACACAGTGTTATTATATTATATCAATTTTTAAATATTTAGATATATTATTAATCAAAATATTTAGTTTAATTATTAAATTGGGTATTTTGAAATTAATTAAAAATATTAATTTAAAAATTTTATTTCTCAAAGAGACTTAGTGAGTACATCTCATTTTTACAAGCGTAACTTTTCTTCCATTGTTGTATGTAATTTATTTTAAATTATATATAAAAATCTTTTAAAACAAAAGTAATTTACATATATATAAATATGTTATATAAAACTTAAAAAACAAAAGTTACACTTGCTATCATTTATATACTTTACTAATTGGGGGTGGGGGTGGGGGTGGGCGTGGGCGTGGAGACTAATCCCTTAACATGTGATGAAAGATTTGAATCCCCACTCAAAAAACATATTATATTTTATATTTAACATTATTTTACATATAATTATTTTTAATAGAAAGGTATCTATATTAAAAAAATTATTTATTTTATTTTTTTATTATAAGACCCATTTAATTTTTTTAAAAAAATTATTATAAATTATTTATATTTATTTTTTAAAAATATTTTTTCTGATTTATAAATTAATTTATTAATACTTAATAAATATTATAATAAAATTATTTATTTAATTTATTTAATCTTCTAAAAATTAATTAGATGTCATAATAATGAAACGAGTTAATAGATTAAGGGAAAGTAACAGAAAAATTCTAAAAACTAATAAATTTTAAATTAGATATATTAATAATAAATATAATATTAATACAAAAAAGTTTTATTTTAATATTTACTATTTTTTAAGTTATTCTATTATTTTTCCATAGATCAATTTTTCATTTTCTTTTTTTCCCATGAAACATCTTGAATTCCAATATCGTCCCTCACAGATTCCAACCACAGCACAAAAAAATCCCTCCACCTCCAAGATCATCATCATGTCAGAGATATTTCTTTGCTCTTGAAAATAGAAAAAACCCATCTACGTCCTCTCCCTCTCGTAGTAGTACCCACCACCATCTGTTACTTATTTTTCACCTTCAACATCTCTATTAATCTGCATCATCTTTTTTCATATTAAGTAATTTCACAGTACCTAAAAAATAAACCAATACGTGGCCAAATCTCTTCCTTCTTCAGTCCAATCCTTTGTCTATATATAGGACCTACAAACCCAGACAACAAGTGTTACTTGTTACGTTAAAAATCCCAAATAATGGGTCGTCTCTGTTTCAGAGTTGTTGAGATTGCTCTGTTTCTGGTTGTGGCCTCTCTCTTTTCTCTGCAACAAGCTGATGCAGTTAGGCTTCACAATGTGACTGAATCTTATTTGAGAGGAAGAAAACAAACAAGTAGTAGTGGGTGTAATATTTTCTTAGGAAACTGGGCCATTGATCCTTCTTTTCCTCTTTATCAAGCTTCAAGTTGTCCCTTCATTGATTCTGAGTTTAACTGTGCGAGAAGACCTGATAAACAGTATCTCAGATACTCTTGGAAGCCTGAATCCTGTTTCTTACCCAGGTAAGTAACTTGTTGTTGTTCTTCTTCTTCCTCTGAACAAAACAGAGAGAGGGTTTTGGTTATGCACTGTTCTGCTTTGTTCACAGGTTCGATGGGAAGGATTTGTTGAACAGATGGAGAGGGAAGAAGATAATGTTTGTGGGTGACTCACTGAGTTTGAATATGTGGGAATCGTTGGCGTGTATGATTTACGCGTCAGTGCCGAATTCAAAGACAGATTTTCTCAGGAAACAACCAATCTCCACTGTGATTTTCCAGGTTTTTGCTTTTTCTCTCTCAACTTTTCTTTTTTCTCTTTGCTTCTTCTTCTCTTTGTCTTCAGTGAATCATGCACTGTACAACATAATACACAGAAAAATAATTTTTATTAATTGAATTATTTGATCCGTGTCTTAGATATCTCAATTTAGCTTATGATTTTTTTTTTAAATAGATGAAAATGAGTCTCATGCAATCACTCAATTTTTGTTTTTTTTTCATATTTTTTCTTTATAGGTAAAACTCAAACTCCCTGTTTCTGCTTTATTGCTGACTCAACTTTTTTGATAAGATATAAACTTAGTTAGATTTCTTATAGTCATAAAAATAAATGAATATATACTGTAAATACTTCTATATTATTCTCCCTTCAAATATATATATGAGTGAATCTCAAAAATAAAAAAAAATACTAGTAATTTAATGAAACCCAGTTTGAGTTGGATTTGGAGGGAAAAGCAAACATAGGAAGTTGTTGAAGAGAAAGTAAAGCGTAACGAATATTAATAATATTACTTTTCAATACTTGATTTGGTAGAAAAAGATTCTTCTTCCTATGCTTAGAGTCTGCAGTTTGAAAAATCTTCTAATCATAGTTTCAGAAACTTGTTTTTTGTTGTTGTTAAATTCTTCTAAATTATTTATCTAAAACTACAAAAGTTAATTCAAACATCTTCTTAATTAAAAATGGAGATAAAAGAAGTTAAAATATAATTTAAAATTAACTAAAACCCTTTGAGGAATCCAAAAAACACTTATAATAGTCTCACCATAATAGGGAAATTTAGGTAGTAGAAGAAAGATACGGTAGGATGATGAAATTGGACCAAAATGAATATTTTATATGCCATGAACATATATACCTTTTATTTAGCGAAGGGCTTGATTTGTATTATATTTTAAGGAAAAATCCAGAAATGTAGGGTTTGATGAATATGAGGTTACATCATTGTTTCCCAATGTCCACGTCAAAAAGGAAAAAAAAAAAAGCAAATATGATTGCTTCTAACTTACATAATAATAATTCAGTTCCAGAAACACTTACATAATAATAATAATAATAATAATATCAATATTCGAGTTTATTATAAATTTTTATAATTTCGTTTTTTTAAAAAACCCCCAACTGCTTATAATTATAATCAGATTGATTGTAATATTTTTGGATTAAGTTTAAAAGGTTTAATTCTGAGATTAAACAAAGTCATGTTTAAATAAATTAATTCAATTAAAATTTGAAAAAAGAATAAAAGAAGGCAAAAGTGATATGGTTGCCGTCAAAGAACAGGCTGTAAGCAAAATATGCCGAGCTGTGATTAATTGCAAGTGGAAGACTCTCTTCAATGATTATTTCTCTCTTTTGTGTTTAATCACTATCAACGCCTCATCTTGGTCCATTCACTTTCTTTTTTAATCTTGTTTTTAATTTTAATTAAACCCTTATATATCCCTTCAAAACCCCAAGAACCACTAGTGAACACCTAACCTAAGTTTATGCACTCCCTAGAAATTAAATTTTCATGGCCAAAAAATTAATTAAATTTTCATATATTTTGTTTTGTCAGTATAAATTTTATATAATAACATCGGCTAGGTAATTCACTTAAATTTTTATTAAAAAAATAAATTTTATATAATTATTGATATAATGATTAATGGTGGGGACAAGAAAACTTCTACCTCTGTATTGAGCAGAGGACTTCCATTTTCATGATCATCATTCATTGCATTCCTCATAAAATTAAAAAGACAAATGTTATATCTTGCTTTACTTGCTGTTTCAACATTCTGTGGTTTTAAATTATATATATATATATATATATATGTATTATATTTGAATAGAAGATAATCTAAAATAATAGGAACCAGGATTCCCGCCTATTCAGACAAACAATGATACTGTGTTCCTTTTGGTCCTATATCTTGATATCTGTGTTTATGCTTTCCACAAGTGCTTTGGGATATACTTAGAAAATAAAAGAACAAAATAAATTGACTTCAAATATTTTTTATATTTTGTTTTGATATTGATATAACAAACTGGGTAATAGTTTTTTTTTTAAATAACGAGGCCGTGACAAATAAGCATGTAAAATTAAGCTAAATCAAATGATATAACAAATCCGTATACTTAGTAGATAGAATGTTAAAAATACTGGATGATGATATAGAAATTTCATATAAGTGAGGAGGTCAGATTTTGGATCAACCTTATAACTTTAAGTTGTTAATAATTATCCTTTTAATTTAAAAAAAAAATTGCTAGGCCCTTGATAAGGGAGACAGGGAGCTTTCAATGTCTTTTAATTGAAACATTAAGGAAGATCTTTCAACTAAGAATTTTAATTTAAAGTAGGGTACAGAATGGATTAATTAATGTTTGCATAATATTTCCACAAGAGTGGGGTTTAGAAAATACTCATTTGATTCTATTTATAAGATAGAGAGATAAATTCTTTTATTATAAATCATAATATTAATTTTTTTATATAAATATATAATCTTACCTTTTACTTATTATTATATTGACTTTATTCTATTAGGGTATAATGTATATTAAATATGAATAAAGTTAAAAATTTATTAAATTTTAAAATAAAGTTAATGATTTTTTTTTAATATGTGTGAAATATACTGGAGTGATTTATAAATTGGATTAAATAAGTAATATACAATAAATGAAGGTAAAGAATAGTGAAAATGGATTTAATAATAAATTCAATGCACAAAGCACACACACATGCTTCATTTAACACAAAAAATGACATTGAGATCGACAGAACATGAGCATGTGCGGAGATTATTTTTTTTACTTCTTCCCACGTGAACAGTTTTTTTTATGGGACAACGTTTCCTCGTGACTCATAATTAAATGTTCATCATTCATTCATTTAAGTGGAGGCGATTGTGATTGTGTGCGCGCAGGAGTATGGTGTAACGATACATCTGTATCGCACGCCTTATCTGGTGGACATAGTGAAAGAGAAAGTGGGCAGAGTTCTGACGCTTGACTCAATAGAGGCTGGTAACGCTTGGAAAGGCATGGATGTCTTGATCTTTAACTCTTGGCATTGGTGGGTCCACACCGGAAAATCTCAAGGGTATATTAGTCATTTCCTCCATAATCACCATTTTCTTAAAGAAAAATATTTGATATCCTAAAAATAATATATAATTATTAATTTTTTTATTATAAATCATGAACATTATGTAATAACAAGTTATAATATAAAAAAACGTGTTTATACTGCTACCTTGTTGTGAAACTCTTTAGTAATTGTAATTATCTTTTGGGATCTTATAGTTTATTTTTTTAATTAATTGATTAGTTAATAGGGTTGGTTGTAATTGTGTTTAATTTGATCAGATGGGATTACATAAGAGATGGAACAGAGCTGGTGAAGAACATGGATCGTTTTGAGGCATACTTGAAGGGAATGAGCACATGGGCCAAATGGGTTGATCTTAATGTTGATCCCTCACAAACTAAAGTCTTCTTCCAAGGCATTTCTCCCACCCATTATCAGTAAGTTTATCCCTACTTATCATAATCTTCCAATCATTCAATGCTATCCCTTTTGTCCCTTTATAGTAACAGTGATATATCCTAAATAATTAGATAACTAATTTATAGATATTAAAAAAATTAATTAAGTTATTTAATTGTCAAAAATAACATCATCCCTTCGGAATGACTCATGATGAATTGGAATAATTGAACCTTGTAGATTGTTGGAAGAGTCTTGTTGGAGGAGTTATCATTAATAGGATCTTCATGGCAGTATTCGAATTTGATAACAACATAGAATTATATTGGAAATAAGATAATTGTAATTATTCAATGCTTAGTATAAGGTATAATTGATTTGAGTAGATTAATGAATTTAATTATATATTAATTTATAAGTTAGATAAATTAATTTGAGGTAAAATGATAAATATGAGAGATGAAGTGAATTTATACTTTATATTTATGATCAAAATTAACCCTCTTAATTATCTCTTATATTTAGACCGAATGAGGAGTATTATTTAAAAGTATATCATCAATTAATTTATTTATCTATATCATATATTTAAAACAGCTTGTCTAATTCAACTAAGCCAATTGGTTTTTTTGGTTTTGATTAAAAAACAGGGGGAAGGAGTGGAATGAACCAAAGAAGAGTTGTAGTGGTCAACTAGAACCATTAGCAGGGTCAACATATCCAGCAGGTCTACCTCCAGCAGCTACAATACTGAACGCAGTGTTGAAGGGCATGAGGACTCCTGTTCATCTTCTCGACATCACTCTTCTCTCCCAGCTGAGGAAGGATGCTCATCCTTCTGTCTATGCCGCTGACCGCTCCGGCAACGATTGTAGCCACTGGTGCCTCCCTGGCCTCCCGGACACGTGGAACCAACTTCTTTATGCAGTTCTCACTATGTGAACTAGAGATCATTTACCGATGCATTCAAGGAAAGATAGAGAAGAATACAAGAAGGGTCTTATTTCCTTCCTAATTCTCTCATCATGGATCATCTTGATTGCCTGAGAGAGGAATTAGGTCTCCTGGTGATTATTTACAAAAAAAAAAAAATATTATCCACATGATACAATTTAGATGAAGACCTTGTTAGTTAAATACTTGAAAATTAAGATTAAACTTATTATTTTTTCTTTTTCTTTCATTGATAATATTGGAGGGTGGATACTAGAAATGGGGTGAATTGATCTGTTGTAAAATTGTAGGCTAACGGTCATTTAGTCACAGAATGATATGTTGAACTTTACTGTCTATTGTTGGACAATTCATGTACAATAAATTTACATTAATAATGATTTGTTATCGTGACGATGTATGAAGTATGAACTTAGCTTGATCCAACCTTGGAATGCCCCTTATTTCTCTTTATTTTTTTTTATAAAATTTCTTAAAAGAAATATTTTATATGTCACCAAGCAATTCTTTCCTATGTACACTAAAATTCATACTTTTTTTATAGCTATTTCTATTATATTTCCATCTATATTTCACTTCATATTCTGCTCTCTCATTTTTTTAGTCAAACCTTAGATTGTTTTTAAATTTAGAGAAACAAATCTAATAGTATACGATTACAAACAGAATAAATCTGCAATTCAGGTTGTTAGTGACAAAAACTTCAGATTTTAAAAGTAAGTCGCTTTACATTTTCGCTTTTATTTTTCCCAGATTATTTTTGGAAAAAAAAGAAAAAAAAAAGAAAAACAGAAGAAAGCACGCGTGATAGAGAAAGGGATGCGTATTGGAAATAGTAATTAAGAGTTGTTGGACCACTTTTTCTGGGACGGTTCATGCCAGAAATGAAAGAGACTCACTATTGCAGTTCATGTTCTTTTTGTTTGTTAGCTGATTGGCTCTCTTTTGCAATTGACGCGACATAATATATATAAACTGAATTTGTATTTACATAATATATATAAAAAGGTTCTTTTGAAGCTTGGTGGAAAATACTTGCGTTTAGGGTTTGGAATTTGGACTTCTTAATCAAATTAGAGATAAATTGTAAAAAAAAAAAGACATGAATATAAAATATACGCTCTCCAATTCTTAATATAGAAGTTAATTGGGGATTATATTTAGTTTTTAATATGAGATGTTAACTCATATTGTCTTCTATCTTTTTTATTTTTTTAAAATAAATTTATTTAATTTATAAACTGATATACACTTATATTCTTAAGATATTTCAAAGAGATTAGATTACATAAGTTATAATTAACTAGTTTCTATTATTTTTAATTTACTTAAATTATTTTTTATTAGAATGGTGTGGGTAGTCTTGATACTTTGCCGGAGCATAATTTTTTAAGCTAAACAATCAGCCTAATATGTGATTTTTTTGTTCTTCTAATATTGATTCATTGAACGTGGGTTTGGGTTGCCTTGCATCATAAACTTTATTTTGGAAGTCCAACATGGATTTACTTCTTTAAAAATATATACACACTAATCTTTGACAAACAAAACTCCCCATTATAAACAACGGAGTAGGGTTTAATGGAACATGTTAGTGTCTTTAAATATAGTAAATCAATATTTAAATTCTTGTTAAGATATATATCTACATTTAGTGTTTAATAATATATCAAATATAATTATCTCAAATAGGACAATATATATGCTTGCCAAGAAAAATACTCCTCACTATATATCAAGTATCAACGAAAATATATTGGGAATTAGATTTAGTAAAATGAATTGGTCTCTCAGAATTTGGTGAACTATAATTTAAATATATCTCAATAGAAGTGCTTATATTAGTGCCCAACATTGCCTTCCATTCTTTCATTGGACGTTGAATGAAACCTTTCTTTATGATCTTTTCCTGAGTTTTAGACCTTGTTCGGTTTGAAGGACATGGAGGGAAGAGAAGGGATGGAAGGGGAGGGGAGTATTTAAAGTTTCCTTGTTTGGTTTGATTGGAAGTGAAGGGAGGAAATATGATTTTAATGATTATTTATTTGGTTAAAAGAGGGAATGATATGATTAATTTATTAGTATACTATTTGTTTAAAACTAACGAATTTGTGTATGAAAGGGGAATTGTTTTAGGAAACTCAACGTGTGTAAAACGATAAAAATCAAGTAATAGTGGAAAAATAGAGTTTAATGAATTCGTGTAACTACTTGATTTTCCTTAAGAAACTTGAGTTTCAACGCTGTCCTATGCATATATTTAAGTCAATTTTTTTTCTCTAACTCGAGTTTCAATATAAGAGTCACTGTTTTTATCCAAAATCGCCTTGTCCAGATTTAGTCACTGCATTTTAAAACCCTATTAATTGGAGCGTCGTTTGGAAGCTCAAACCATTTACCCTCTTTGTGCTCTTATCCTCTCTTCTCTAAACTATCGCTTAGTCCTCCTATTCTATCTATTGAATCGTTCAACCTATTCTAGCCAACGTTTTTAGTCACATAACCCTAGAATGGCCCGAACGAAATTGCTTACAGTAAATATGCCATTTGAAGCGATAACTAAGTCTACACAGATGAGGTAAAGTCGAAGAATAAGGAAGGATGTAGCTAAACCTGGAGGGTTGTAGAAGAAGAAAGAGACCATTTGGGGACAATGACATACAAAAAAAGGATGACTTCTTAGCGAGTAGGGTTCGAGTCTGCCCAAGGGCAAGCACTTGTGCCTAGTCTGACAACTTGAAAAAGAAAAGCTGAGAAAGTTCGAAAAGGGAAGCTAGGTGTTAGCCATGAAACATGCACAAAATGCAGCTTAAAATTAAGAACATGAGGATGTAGTTAAAGAAGCTTTTACCTTTGGAGAACACAAACGCGACAGTGATAGCTAGCAGAAATAACTAACCACAGATTGATGTGTGGAGAAGACCTAGGCAAAGGCGACGACGCGAATAATTCCATAGCGAACCCACTCGGCAATTCGACAAAGACAATAGTATAAAGATGCAACACAATCTTCTGGCACAGAGGACAACTATGTGCATATGAGATATAATTGTCTCAAATTTTAGCATCCTTATGAAAAATCCTGATTTGGAAGGACGTAAAATATGGGAGAGGGAAGGGACATGCGCCAAATTCTTGACTCTCTCCCTACCCTAAAAAATTACAAATAGAAAGAGAGGAGGGGTTTCTTTTCCTTTCCCTTCCCTCTCATTCCCTCCCCTTCTTACGAACCGAACAAGGCCTTAGGGACATCTATATCTACCAAAGATATTCGTAAATGGCTGTTCAAATAAAACTTATATGATGCAAAATTTATTACTATCCTATACTTAATAAAAAAACTAGTTAAAAGGTTAAATTTGATTATAAATATAAAATTTCAATATATTTTTTTTTCTAAATTTATAATTTTTTCTCAAAGTATTTATTTTATTTGACATGTTAAGGGGTTTTCATCTATGGTAGTAATGCTGAAAGATGATATTTTAGAAAAATTAAACTATAATTAATATAACTAATTTTTTTAATCTATCCAAATTAGTTATATAACTCTTATATTAAGGATTAAAAGTAATATTATTTTATACTTTTAATTAAATAATTATATATAAATAAAAAATTAAAAATGATTTAATTTTTTATTATAATAATTAATCTATATAAATATAATTTTGTACAAGTTCGTATACGATGCCTACGCTTGAACCTATACACCTTTGCTTGTTTATGAACTAGTTTGCTAATAATTATTATATGTTTCTTGCATGTTTCCCAATTTGCTTTCGTGTGTGCAAAGTTGCTTGTGATGATGCCAGGTGTGTGTTTTCTTATAAGATACTCCCTTTCCGTTTGTTCGTTTTATTTAAAAAATTGGTTAAATTTAGCTTGGAAACAATAAATATATAAAAATTTTAATTTGTTTTTTCAAAAATGTCCTTATCCGTGTGGATGAGAGTGAATGTGTTGTATTCAATGCTTCTAATCTAACTTAAGTTGAATGTGAGAATTAAATGAGGGTAAAATAAGAAACTAATACAAAAATTGAGGTATCATCAAAGTGTCTTTTATAAATGGGAGGAATATGCAAAACTCAAAAAATGTTTGTATGAAAAGAAATATAAGGAGTACTCTCTCTCATGCTTAATATGATAGTTATTTAAATAATTTATAAATATTAAAAAATTATAAATTAGTTAATTATAACCAATAAAATATGATATTTTTTTAAATATCTCTATATAACATTATGTTATATATCAGTTTATAAGTTAATTAAAATAATTTAAAAAATAATAAATATAGGAGATAAAGTGGACTAAACTCATTTTATATTTGGAACCAAATTAACCTCCAACTAGTTCTTACATAATTTTCTAAAACTTTTTATATGATTTTTCTGATGAACTAACACTCAAAATAATGGATATTTAATAAAGAAAATGTTACTCCATTTTAAACACTTGAGAGGGATATTGCATAACTTGATAATTTAGGATACCCAATGTCAAAGGTAAAATTACCATTTAACCCTTAATTAAATAAGACTATGTAAATTGTAAAGCCATGTACACTCACTGAAATTGACGAGCGGGTGATACTCAAGCTATTTTATTATTCAAATATGGTAACTGAAATATCTAGAATATTCTAATATAATTCTAATTAATATTCAAAATTCAATATAATATAATTAATAAAATATCTAACATTAGGTGGCAGTTGGGGAAAAGAAATTTTAAACTATGAAATTAATGAAAACAAAAGGCAAAAAAGAAGTTTGGTCCTCAAAACATCTTGATTTCATGAAAGTCTCTTCTATCCCATCTCCTGTATTCCCAATATGGAGCTAAGTCCCCTCCTTTTCTTGAAAAATCAACTAAAACATATATACGGGGAAATAATTTATTCAATGTCTTAGAAAATTAAATTCAAAATATACTCATAAAAAAAGGGAAAAAAAGATAAAACGATATACAGAAGGTGGGTGAGTGGTCCTTTTCAGTCTTAGGTGGCAACGCCAACCGCGGTACTCATCATTTGTTAAAAAAAAATAATTAGAACCTTTTTTATTGGATATTCTGTAATTTAAATTGTATATAATATATTATATATGAGTTTGGTGTGGATAACATATCTAATTAAGGATTCTTTTCTTGACTTGAATTTTGGCTTGTAGCTTTAAAAGTGATCGATTGGATCATTACTCTGTTAGGTATATATAGTATATTAGAATTTTTAATTAGCGTCATGATGGTACATTCAGATTTTCAAAGTAATGCATTATTATTGTAATGAGTTCAGTATTTCTGTTCACATGCATCATGTTAAAAGATTCTCCGAAATATCATTTCTTGAAATTTCTTAAAGCCTCTCTACTACTGTAAGGGTACATTTGGTATGTAAGAAGAGTTTTTAATAGAAATAAAAGTAAAAATAGAAATAGAATTAGGCTAAGAATATGCTTTAAAAGTTTGTTTAGTAAGATCGAAGTGAATATAAAATTGATATATATATATATATATTTTATAACGTAAGATAAAATAATTTAAAATATTTTTTATAACTTGAGAAATGTTAAAGTTGTTTAAGAATTTTATAATTGGGATAACATGATCTAAAAAAATTTACTTCTATTTCCACTTTCATCATCTCAATTCTCAACTTTTCTAATAGAACTAAAATGACTAGGAGAAATAGAAGTAGAAATAACTTCCATCGTAACAAAGGAGGGAAGTCCATACCCCCCACTTCCCTCCAACTAAACATAACATAACTTTCTTATTTTTTTTTGAAATTGATATTTATTTAACCTTTTTTAAACAACTACAATTGTTAATTACGAGTTTGAAAAACATAATAATTCTATTTAAGAAAAATAATTCTTCCTTTAACTCCAACCTTGTATTATTTTTCCCTTTTCATGTCCGAATACCCTGGATAAATTTTTAGATACATCGCACTTGAAGAAACATCTTAGTGTTTGTTTGTCATTGCATATCACTTTAAATGATATTAAACTGACTTTTTTACTGTGCAAAACCATTTTGACTCAACATGGAATGTTGGTATGATTTTGCTCAAAAATCACTTTTAAGTTGATTTTTAGCTTTTGAATTTTTTCAAATTTAAACATTCTGAAATTGATTTGTTAATATATTATTAAAACAAATTTCTGTCAAATTATTTTTTTATAAAAGTTAAAATTACATGTACTGTACTTATAATTATCCAACTTTAGTTTAAGAAAGTAAGTTAAAATAAAAGAACCTTTTGCCAGGAGAGGAACAGTAAGAACTTTGGAGTGGATTAACAATTTTAAATTTTTGTTGGTTCCCGCTCCTATAGTTTTTGGTGGTTCGGGGTTAACCGACCCTAAAGTTCATCAGGTTTGGTACTCTATGTACACTTCAAATCATCCTCAATCTCAATTCAATACGGCCAGTGCAAGAGACCAGGTATTTGGTTTTCTTTTTTGCTTCTTCTATTACTCAGTGTATCTAGAGTCACGTTTGATTATGACTAATATAATTAAGTCAAGTCATGCCCAAAATAATAGGTAGATCTTCAAAAGAAATTTTTTGCATTCATATGAGCTCAAATTTGAGTTATTATGCTTAAGAGGAATGCAGCCTAGGACCAATACTTAGTTTGTGGTGTTTGTTTTGTTTTGAATTGTGAAACTTAATGTTAGTTTCAATCGATCAATTGATTCAATTTCCAATTCAAATTCAGTAGTGAACTTATGTTTGGTAAAACGCAAATTAAGTAAAATTCACACAAATGCAACCCCTTCAAATTCATAGAATTTAGATTCGACCATCTCCTTAGGTTTAATTTTTGCAGTTTAAAAAGTTATAGTTTAATCCCTATAGCTTTATTTTCTTTCAAAAATTTGATTGTATCACCTGTTATGTTTTCTCAAAACTGTTCATAAGATTCCATCTTAGTATTCGTCCTTTTATTTTATGTGTGTGTATATATATTATTGACACCGCCAGAAGGGACAAAAGTTGAACTTAATCACACACACGATTATTCCACAGAATACAAAAGATAAAAAAAAAAAAAAGACTTCTGATGAATAAATTATGAAATCCCTTCTTGTGTAGATCCAATATCTTAGAGCTGACGAGGCCCAACGAAAACATCTTGATAATGGTAATTAATGCTTCATATGTGCAGGTCCTAAGTGAGATAAGATGGCTGGTAGATTTATACAAAGATGAAGAAATCAGCATAACTGTGGTGGGTCACAGTTTAGGAGGTGCACTAGCAACCCTAAACGCAGTGGACGTCGCTAAAAATGGCTATAAAAAGCCAACAAAAGCACCAGAAAGAGCATGTCCTGTTGCAGCATTCCTGTATGCTTGCCCTAGAGTTGGAGAATTAATCTTCAAGAAGGTTTTCAGTGAGTTGAAAGATCTGAGAGCTTTGAGATTTGAGAATATTCTTGATATTGTTCAAAGCTATCCTCTTTTTCCCTACATAGAAGTGGGTGAAGAACTGAAGATGAATACTCAGAAATCGCCCTACTTGAAGAGTCCAGGGACAACGGGTAGTTGGCATAACATGGAGTGTTATCTGCATTGAGTTGCAGGAACACAAGGGCTCGATGGAGAGTTTAATGGATCTTTCCTTTTTTCCTTCATTAATAGATAAGTTCAGCTATAGATTTGGCTTGTATGTTTATTTGGGATAATTGGTTCCATATTGTATCCTAGGAACAAACACTAATGTCTTGAGTTTATAAACATGATGGAACCTATGACTTCCCATCCAAACGAAAGTTTTCATACTACTATAGGCTACAAAGAAATGAACATACATTTCTGTCATTTCATACACTGGTAGATCTAGAAACTACCACATGGGTGTCAAAAATGGCCAATTACATGATTTTGTGTGTGTCTGTGTGTTGTGGGGTAATTTTAACATTTTTTTTTCAAAATAAAAATAAACAAATTTTAACAGTAAATGAAGCAACTCCAGAATACGTAGTCAATTAAATTTTCGTATTTCCAACGTTATGTGTCGGCCGTAGAATTGGTACCCACACACAATTATACTCCTATAAGTTTTAGTTATAATCAGAAACTTGATTCGATTAGAAATTCCTATATTCCCTATATGGAGCTAGGTCTCCTCCTTTTCTTGGGAAATCAACAACAACAAATGTATGGGGATTAATTCATTTTTCAATGTCTTGGAAAATTAAATTAAACTCAAACTATATTCAACCAAAAAGGAAAAACGACAGACAGAAGTGTGTTGTTTGTCGGTCTTAGGTGGCACCCCAACAAGGTACCCATCATTTGTCAAATAAAATAATAATAAAATATCTATGTGATATTTATAATTTATAGATATTAAAAAAATAGTTAAATTAATTATTTATAAAAAATGAGTGGAGTTAATTTTTTAAAATACCCTCTTTAATCATAATTTTTATTAGAACTACTTAACTTATTAATAGAAACTCCTTTACATAGTTTGAGAAAAACACCGTTGAAGATAGAATTTGTTTTCTTTAATAATGAAGATCGAATTTGTTAATAAAGTACTATATTAGTAACTTCAATTGTTAATTATGACCATTGCTTTAGTTGTACCAGGAGTCAACTTTTACAGTTTCTAATTGTTAATTATCAGAATTTCTTTAATATATAGTCTTGAAGTATTATAATTAATGTGTTAATAAATGTTCAATTTGCTATAAGACTAATAATTTGGAACATTTCAACCACGATTTGTACACTACGTAGCATGTGCGAAAACCATTATCGCTCACGAAACCTATACTTTATTCAAAATGATAAATGCTAAACAATAAACACTAGTTTTATATTATCGTTCGTCAGCTTCAAATCCAAAAGATATATATTGTTGAAGATATAATTTGCTAATAAAATACTCCCTCTGTATGAGTCGTCTTTTACAATTTATAATTTTATCAGATTTATTTAATACATAGCCTTGAAGTGTCAGAATTAATGCGTTTTTAAATGTTCAATTTGGCATCAAGATTTAAGACCGATAACTTCGAACATTTGAAGACCGTACGGAATGCAGCATGGAATGAGTGTAAACCATTATTATTGCTTACGAAACCTATAATATTTATCTCAAAATGATAAGAACTAGACAAATAAACGCTAGTTTTATATTATCATTGATCAAATTCACACTCAAAAGAAATCGAACTAAATTGGGTTGACGAATTCAAAGAGGCAAAAGTCAGACAACTGAAAACTAATTCTGCAGACGAAGAAATACCAATCTATAAACACAACTACTCACACAGAAACACATTGATAAAGAAAGATAAACATGAGCTTTGCTAGAAGATGGAGCCTCCTAAGCGGAAAAAATCACTGGGAGGATCTTCTAAACCCTCTTGACATAGATCTACGAAGGTACATAATCCACTATGGAGAAATGACACAAGCCACGTACGATACTTTTATCTCAGAAAAAGCTTCTAAGTTTGCAGGAGCAAGCAAGTACGCGAAGAAGAACTTGTTTGCGAGGGTGGGTTTGGAGAATGGGAATCCATTCAAGTATAGTGTGACAAAGTATCTGTATGCAACTTCAGGAATCAATGTTCCTGAAGCTTTTTTGATAAAGCCATCGCAAAAAGATGCTTGGTGTAAGGAATCGAACTGGATAGGGTATGTTGCTGTGGCCACAGATGAAGGCAAAGCTGTGTTAGGAAGGAGAGATATTGTGATTGCCTGGAGAGGAACAATAAGAACGTTGGAGTGGATTAATGATTTTCAATTCCTGTTGGTTCCTGCTCCTATATTGTTTGGAGGCAAGGGATTGGGAGATCCTAAAGTGCATCAAGGTTGGTACTCCATGTACACTTCAAATCATCCGCAATCTCGATTCACTCCGACTAGCGCAAGAGATCAGGTATTTGTTCTCTTTCTTCTTTTTTTCTTTCCCCTATAGTAGTAAACTACTCAGCTTATCTGATTACGAGAGAAAGACTATATACATATGTCCTTTCATAAACTTCACCTAATGGGCTAGTCTTTTAATTTGAGATTGAGCTCTCTCTTTGAGCTGATGTTTATCATAATTACTGACATGCACATAATAGAGAAAATAAAGCATTAAAAGATACAAAATAGAATGAAAAATGGAATCATAGTAATGGAAAACGACTTTTGAAGGAATTATAAATATAAATTATAAATCCCTTGTGTAGATCCGATCGATATCTATCTTAGAGGCCCAAAGTAAACATCTTGATCATAGCAATTAATGCTTTATGTATGTGCAGGTCCTAAGTGAGATAAGAAGGCTAGTACATTTATACAAAGACGAAGAAATCAGCATAACTGTAGTAGGACACAGTTTAGGAGGTGCACTCGCATCCCTAAACGCAGTGGACATCGCTCAAAATGGCTATAACAAGCCAACAAACGCATCAGAAAGATCATGTCCCGTTACAGCCTTTCTATTTGGGTGCCCTCGAGTTGGAGAATTCGTCTTCAAGAAGGTTTTCAGTGAGTTGAAAGATCTAAGAGCCTTAAGGGTTGAGAATATTCCTGATATTGTTCCAAACTATCCGCTTTTTCCCTATTTAGAAGTGGGTTAAGAACTGAAGATGAATACTCAGAAATCACCCTACTTGAAGAGTCCAGGGACAATCAATACTTGGCATAACTTGGAGTGTTATCTTCATGGCGTTGCAGGAACACATGGACTCGATGGAGGTTTTAAAATGGTGGCGAATCGTGATATTGCACTTGCGAATAAGCGTTTTGAGTCTTTGAAAGCTGAAAATCATGTTCCTGCGTCATGGTGGGTTCAGAAGAATAAGGGAATGGTTCAACAAGAAGATGGTTCGTGGAAGATGATGGATCATGAGGAGGATGCCTTTTGATTCGTCCAAGTTATAAATAAATAAAGAAAGTGTTTTAAAATTATTATGATTCCAGAGTGTTCAATTAAAATATGCGTTTTTATGTTATGTGACTATTACTATGGGTGTGTTGGCCGGCATGAGTTTTTAGAGAATATATTTGAGATAAAATTGAATAAAAAGAATAGATTTTGACTAAAATAGACTTTTCTTAAAAGTGATACTGATGAGTTGAAAATGTTTGGCTGATTCTAATCAAAATCATTTTTCATGTGTAAATTATTAAAAACGACATAAAATAATGTAATATTTACATGAGCTAAAAACAATTTGATCCTTTACGAATTTCTGATGGGCATTATTACTCCAACGGTCAGAATTATAAT
This sequence comes from Leucaena leucocephala, assembly GCA_037074615.1. Taxonomy (NCBI): domain Eukaryota; kingdom Viridiplantae; phylum Streptophyta; class Magnoliopsida; order Fabales; family Fabaceae; genus Leucaena; species Leucaena leucocephala. Next base: position 5,029,948 of record CM073550.1, read on the forward strand.
TCTTAAACTGATTTCGATAGCTTATCCGTAAACCATAGTTTTAGCTGAATAATTAATTTTAGGATATAACTAAGTATTTGGATGATGTTTGCCAAAAATCAAGGTTTAGAATTGGAAGTCAGAATTGAATAATTTATTACTAGCTTCCGAAATAGGCACCAATCGGCGGCTGTGGGTACAATATCTCAAAGGGAAAATCATTCTCCTTCAATTTTTAATATAGCGTATATATATACACGTTGTTTTCTTTCTTATTAAATCATTTAATTTTGTTCTATTAGTACTCTTAACCCTTATAACTTTTGTTGGCAAAAAAACCTATAACTTTACTTTGTTAGCACTATTAGACTATATATAGAAATTAATTGTGTTAAAAGAGAAACATTAAATAATTTATTAAAGAGAAAAAATGATATGTATGATGTCAAACTAAAAATTGAAAGAAAGTATATGTAGTTATCTAAAACTAGTACGTAGCCAACGCTTAACAAGATTTTTCACACTTGTTATACTCAATCTTAATCTTGCGAGAGGGCTCCTTCTCGATTTTTCAAACTAGCTCCAACATTAATTGATCTTTTCCTTTTTGTAGTCTCAAGCATTTCACTTGTTTCCTTTTTTTTTTTATTGGAGATCTCAATGTCTACTTTTCTTTCTGTAATCTCTCAATTATTCGTTCATCTCTAATCCACGAGTCACTCAACTCAAAATTTCTTGCATAAATAATTTCCCTAATTAAGCGAGTTTTTATTTCCTTAAATATTCAATCCGTAAGTCAAATATCATGTTATTTGAAACAATTAATTGTTGGGTAATATGTTATTATAAAAAAAATTAATTGGCTGAGAGTTTGACAAAAGCAGCTAGCTTTTGTTGTTTATTTATACAATAATAATATATATATTGAAATCAAGGTACTAAAACCTCAACAGGCCACTGACCGAGTCGAGATATGGGGTCAAATGTTAGTGGGTTAAATTAGAGTCAACCTGTGACTTAGATAGGTAAAAAATAACAAAATTAAAAGATAATTTAAATTCTCATAATATCCTTCAAAGACTAAATATCACTTCAATACTTTTAATTATTAAATAACAAAATTAAAAGATAATTTAAATTCTCATAATATCCTTCAAAGACTAAATATCACTTCAATACTTTTAATTATTAAAAAACAATTCACATAATTACAATTTCTTTCCAACCTTCTTTGCAATTCCTTGGACAAATTGGCATCACAGTATCATACTCTCCTCTAATGACCCCAAAATCACTAAATATTCATCATAGCAAAATATCAAAATAGATATATGATAAGAAAATATTCACACATATAATCTATTAATCACTAAGCTAATAATTATCAACCCCAAAATTGGCATTAACTTCATTTAAATCTATAGGTATTGAGATATCAGGGGGTGAGAATTTATTGGAGACAATAAATATTTAAATTTTAATTAAAATTTAATATTTTTATATTTAAATAAATGTCTGACGCCTAGACATCGGCAATATTTTGAAATCTGGTTTTACGTGTTGATATTGAAAAGTTGTGAGGCGCAGAAGGGAATTATGGTTTTCAACTTTTGGTCTCCCAATATCAAGTTTTTGAGACTTGGAAACCTCTATTTTAATTAAATATAATGCCTTTCTCTTGCTTCTCAGTTTTTCAGTAGATTCAAATGCCTTCTTTCTCTGAAAGAGTAAAAAGAAGTCTTCGTCTTCACTACAAGGAAGGGTGTGTTTGGATTAGGGTAGAGAAGTTGATATTTTTTTCAATTTGACTTTTGCAAAAGTTAGATTAGGTAAAAGTCATGTTTGGATGATTTTTTGTAAAAAAGTTAGTTTGACTAAAAAAATATTTTGGATGAAAACTTAAAATAGAAAAAAAAAGAAGTCAAGATGAAGAAATCAAAAGTCAGAAGTCAGAAGCTACAAAATATAGCTTCATCCTTAAACCTAAAAGTCAGGTTGAAAAAACGGTAAAACAAACTCAATATTAGCCAAAAAGTAAGTTATACTGATTGGGAAGTGATTTAATAAAACATTGACTTTGTCTCTTTCCTTTAAACTTTTATTTAATAAAGTATTGTGAACCCATCAATTATCACTCTAATTCTTACTATAAGTCTATTGTTAAAAAAATTTTAGTCTTAAATATAAATCAATTTAAAAAGTTATTAATGACACTTCTAATTTTACCTATAATGAATGAGGTTAAAAGTGAAAGTATATAACAGTTTTTCAATACACATTAATTAATAAGGATAAATATAAAAAAATTTAGAAATTTAAAATATATTTAATAATTTAACTATCATTTATTAGTAAGTGAGAATTAGTTAACATGGACTAAATTATGATAAAGACTAGAGTAGTATGTATCATTTGCAGGCTCAATTTTCATTAAATATAATGTCATAATTAAAATTCATATTTTTATTAGTAATAGCATATCTGAAAGTGCTTTTGAATAAAATCGTACAAACATAAATCACTTTTGTCAAAATCATTCAAAACATAAATCACATATTACAGAAAGAACAGTTCTTAATATAATTTTGGAAAATCAATTTTACCCAATATTAGCTTTACTAAATTCCCAAACTAAAATCCAACAATAAACTTTATTCTATTAGGTATGGTTATTACATATTACACAACACTATTTTACTTTATTAATAATTACATTTTTGAATAAATTGTTAATAAAGAGATCTTACTCAATAACTTTTATGAGTGTTTTTTTTTTCTATCTTTATCTATCCCAAACTGAAATCCAACAAGGAGGCAAATATCTTATACACCCAAAATTGAAACAACTATCTTAGGGGAAAATACAACAATGAGACAACTATATATCTTAGACTCCCACACAAACTAAAACTCATTAATGGAATCAACATCTTCAAATTCAGGTTCTTGCATCTTCCAAATACCATCAGGTTGTTGAACCAATCCTTTGTTTTAATGTAACCTCCAAGCCAAGAATATGATACTCATCCTTCAAAGCACCCATGCCTTTGTTCACAAGGGCTATGTCTCTTTTAAATTCTAAGTTAAATCCTCATTTGCTCCCTTGTGTTCCTGCAACTCCGTGTATATTAATTTCTACTCTCTCTCACTATCTTTATTAAATATGGACATATATAAACAAATATTTGATACTGCTTGAAACTAGGAAACGCGTTATAAAAAGGAAGAAGAACATCTTCTAGAGAACGCCTTGTATATAACAGGGATTAGAGGGAGTACATTCTAACAATGGGATTGAAAACAAAAACGAAAAGTTAAAACAAATATCTTTAATGGAAGATCAATATTCAAAATGTTAGCTTAAGCAGAAGCATGATTCGATTAAAATTCATCAAAGTCTTTTAATTCTCATGCCCTATATCGCCCAAGTGAAGGTTTCATCATGTAAAATCAACCAATACATATGGAGAAGTGCATTTATTCAATGTCACAGATAATTACATTAAAATTATATTTATCTTATCAACTTGAGACGGAGACCCATAATTTGTTAAATACAGCCGAATTAGACATACCATTGTTACCACAATTTCTTTGATATAAAGTTATAAACTCTAGAAGTGTTGGAATTTGTTAATAAATGTTCGATTTGCCGGCAAGATTTAAGAGTGATAATTTAGAATATTTCAAAAACGATTTCATCATGTGTAGTGGAAACCATCATTGCTTACGAAACCTATAGTTTAATTTATGTCAAAATGATAAGAACTAAACAACAAACAACACTTATATTTGTTATCACTGATAAATGAATATTCGCACCCAAAAGATGTTGAGCTAAAGGGTCGATGAATTCAAAGAGGTGAAAGTGAGACAATTCAAAAATAATTCAGCAGGTGAATAAATACCTATCTATATATAAAGCACGATTGCAAGTAGTGGAAAACTAAGTATTCACACATAAATTAAACACAAAAAAAGAAACACACACAAAGATGAGCATTGCTGAAAGATGGAGGGTCCTGAGTGGACAAGACCATTGGGAGGGTCTTATAAACCCTCTTGACATTGATCTAAGAAGGTACATAATCCACTATGGAGAAAGAACACAAGCCACGTACGACACTTTTATCTCAGAAAAAGCTTCCAAGTTTGCAGGGGCAAGCAAGTACGCGAAGAAGAACTTGTTTGAAAGGGTGGGTTTGCAGATTGGGAATCCATTCAAGTATAGTGTCACAAAGTATCTGTATGCAACAGCAGGAATCAATGTTCCGGAAGCCTTTATAATAAAATCATTGTCAAGAGAAGCTTGGAGCAAGGAATCAAACTGGATAGGGTATGTTGCAGTGGCCACAGATGAAGGCAAAGCTGTGCTAGGAAGGAGAGATATTGTGGTTGCTTGGAGAGGAACAATAAGAACTTTAGAGTGGATTAACGATTTCCAATTCCTGTTGGTTACTGCTCCTATAGTTTTTGGTGGTTCACGGTTAACCGATCCTAAAGTTCATCAGGGTTGGTACTCTATGTACACTTCAAGTGATCCTCGGTCTCCATTCAACAAGACGAGTGCAAGAGACCAGGTATTTGTGTCATATTAGATTAAACTCATCTTTGTGTCATATTTGTGTCCTATTAGACTTTAGAGAATTAGGTATATATATTAAATTTATCTTTCTATAAAAAAAGTTTAAACTAATTTAATAGGATTTTTTTTAATATTATATATCTTCAATTCTTTCTCTAATTAATCGATATGATGTGAGACTCATTTTCATTATGTCTAATTCGAGCGTCAAACCCCAAATGAGATGTAGCTGTCATAAAGGTATATTTTGTATACACATAGACTCGAACTTCAGTTGTCACTGTGCTCAAGGGGAATCTAACCCATTTTGCTTGGACCATTAATGCCTATTAATTGGTGATATTTAATTTGATTTTTGACTTGTGAATTTTAACGTTAGTCTCAATTTAAATTACTCTTTCAATTGATTGAATTTCAGATTTAGATCCAATGAAGATAGCTTTAGGGAATAAGTTGGATGAAGTTTATTTTAAAATTTATTAAAAAATTCAGTCAAATTAACCACTACAAATTCATAGGATTATATTGCTCAATTAAAACATATTTTCTTGATGATATAACGCCTTATTTAATTAATGTGTAGGTCCTAAGTGAGATTAGAAGGCTAGTAGATCTATACAAAGATGAAGAGATCAGCATAACTGTGGTGGGTCACAGTTTAGGAGGTGCACTCGCAACCCTAAACGCAGTTGACATCGCTCGAAATGGCTATAACAAACCAACACACGCTCCAGAAAGAGCATGTCCCGTCACAGCCTTTCTGTATGCTTGCCCTCGAGTTGGAGAATTGAACTTCAGAAGGGTTTTCAATGGGTTGGAAGATCTGAGAGCGTTAAGAATTAAGAACATTCTTGATATTGTTCCAAACTATCCCCTTTTGCCCTATCTGGATGTGGGTGAAGAACTGTTAATGAATACTCAGAAATCACCCTACTTGAAGATTCCAGGGAATATCAGTTCTTGGCATAACTTGGAGTGTTATCTGCATGGAGTTGCAGGAACACATGGAGTTAATGGAGATTTTGAATTAGTGCTGAATCGTGATATTGCACTTGCTAATAAGGGCATTGATGCTTTGAAAGATGAAAATCTTGTTCCTGAGTCATGGTGGGTTGAGAAGAACAAGGGAATGGTTCAACAAGCAGATGGTTCGTGGGAGCTGATGGATCATGAGGAGGACGCCGTCTGATGCGTCAAGTTTATATATTAAAACCTGTGGCTTCTTGTTGTGCTTATTCTGACAGTTTCAATAAAATATCAACAATAAGGCATGAATTGTTTTCCCTTCCCAATTGTGGAATTTATTTATGGTGTAACCCAAAATGATTCTGTATGTTCGAATAAAATATCTTTATTGCATGTGAGTGAGTTCATTTAATAAAGCATTGAGCATTGACTTTGTCTCTTTCCTTTGTTCCCTTAATAAATAATTAGTTCTATACTATGTACAGATACTTTGAACCCGGCCCATCAACTATGTATAATCTGCAGGCTCAATTTGTCATTAAATATTATGTTATAAAATTCATTTTTTTAGTAATTACGGATCTAAAAGTAGAAGGTAAGGAGATTACTATCATATGTGACTTGGAGGCTACATGTTCAAATATTAGAATAAAGTCTTTTTATACGGATGTCTCTCCCCAAATCCTACCAGATGGGAACCTTATGCACTTGATAGCCCTTCATATATCTAAAAGTGATTTTGAATAATCATATAGACATAAATCACTTTTGTCAAAATCACATTTGAAATAAAGTGTGTAAACATAAATCACATTACAACAATAATAGTTCTTAATATAATTAAGTAAGGAAAATCAATTTTACCCAAACTCAGCTTCTCTAAAATCCCCAAAACTGAAATCCAACAATCAAACAAATATCTTATACGCCCAAACTTGAAACAACTATCTTAAGGGAAAATACAACAATAATGAAACGACTATAAATCTTAGACACTCAAACTAAAACTCATTAATGGAATCCTCATTTTCCAATTCTGGTTCTTGCATCTTCCAAGCCCCATTAGGTTGTTGAACGAATCCTTTGTTTTGGTCAACCCTCCAAGCCTCAGGAATATTATACTCATCCTTCAAAGCAGTCATGCCTTTGTTCACAAGTGCTATGTCTCTTTTAACTTCTAAATTAAATCCTCCTTTGCTGCCTTGTGTTCCTGCAACTCCATGCAGGTAAACCTCCAAATTATGCCAACTCTTTACATCCCCTGGTTGTTTTAAGAAGTTTGACTTCTGAGTATCAATCTCTAACTCTTCTCCTACTTCTGCATAACCCAAAAATGGATGTCTCGGAACAATATCATTTTTATTAGTAATACGTAACAGTCGAAGATATTTTTGACTAGAGAAGATCTTTTTGAAGTCCGGGTCTCCTACTCTAGGGCTTGCAAATACAAATGCTGTAACTGGACAAGGTTTTTGAGATTCATCTTTTCGAACGTTAAAGCCATTAGCGACTATGTCAACTGCATTTAATGTTGCAATTGCTGCACCTAAGCTGTGGCCGGCTACTGTTATGCTAACTTCTTCATCTTTAAATTTTTCCACAAGTCTTCTGATTTCAGTTAAAACCTGCACAATGAAATTACAGAAACCAGTTGAAGCCAAAAAAAAAAAAAAACAAAATTACAGAAATCGGTTCAATTCAATGACCGAGCATTGAACTGGACAAGACACTGTTTCAAGGTTCAATGGTTGAACTGTGATCTTAATTAAATTACTATTATTTAAAGAATATGTTTGAAAAAAAATATCTTAGACAATGTTTATTGATATTCTTGTCATAAATGCTAAATTTATAGGCAATCAGACCAACATTACAATGAAAGTATTTATTGTCCATTTCAAATCACCAAAATCATAAAATATATACTAGATTAATTGCCTGACCAAACTAGTATAAGCTTTCATGATTAACCAAAACAACCAATAAAATCATCAAACATATATAACACTAAAGAAAAGCAAATCAAAAGACAAATAAAATACAAAATAACATAGTGTTGGTTTATTGAACTTAATCCCTGCATATTATCATCTGTTGTATTTCTCTCTCTCTCTCTCTCTCTCGTGCATTAATAATACAAGAACACAATACCTGGGTTCTGGCGCTTGTTTTATTGAAGGCCGACTGTGAAGGGGTGGCTGTGTAAATGGAGTAAAAGCCTCGATGCACTCTACAATCAGATTCAGCACCAAAAACAATTGGAGCATCATCCAATAGGAACTGAAAATCTTTGACCCATTCCACCATCTGCATAGTTCCTCTCCAAGCAATTACAATATCTCTCCTTCCTAACACAGCTTTGCCTTCGTCAGTGGCCACGGCAACATATCCAATCCAATTTGATTCCTCAACATCGTCTATTATAAGAAAATCCTTTTCCGAGGTTCCATATAAGAACTTTGTCACCTCGTACTTAAAAGGATTCCCTTTTTCCAAACCCACCTTGGAAAAGAATCTCTTTTCCCATAACGACTCATTCCAACATACTTGGATGGTTCATCGTCGTTAAAAGCATCATAAGTAGCTTCAGCCATTTCTCCATAGTGTATTATATACCTACGGAGATCACTATCAAGTGGGTCCAACAAATCTTTCCAATAATGTTCACCACTAAGTTCTCTCCAGTTTGTTGCAATGCTTCCTGGTTTCGCCATCTTCTTTTTGTCTTCATCATGATTATCAGCCACCGTATCAGAATGCATGGTTTTGCTTTCACTGCTTCCCATCTTTTTCTTCTTCTTTCTCTTTGCTTGTTAGAAATGAACTGCTTTATGAATGAATTGAAATGTGTTTGAGTAATGATGAGGATGGTTAATTTGTAGGCCTACTTATACTCGGAGATGATGACCCTGGTGGCTTCTTCATGCTTGGTCTTCTTGAATTTGTTGAAACTTTGATTTGAAAAGTCTTTGACAATGTTGATTCAGTCTTTTATGTTTTCTTAGAAAATGTATGTAAATGCTTAGTGTTTGAATCATTGAATGACATGTTTTAATAAATTCAATTTTATTGTCCAGTAGGAAGTTGATTGGGAAATTAGAATTCCAGGTTTTTAAGTTTATCGCTTCTGAAGATTTGAAGCCGCCTATAGATTGACTTTGATTCAGAAAGGAATCCTTGTTATCGAACAATTTAATGAACATAATTGACATCTTCATATTTTAAAGGCTCAATTATTTTGACCGAAGAGAACTGCATGTTTGATATGGATAACAGAAAGAAAACACGTGTACAAGATATAAAAATGTATTGTACTCAATATTACTCAATTGATCCTATTTATATTGTAGAGAGAATTTTTTTTCCATATAAATACATCATTTTACCTTTAACTTTGCTTCCATGAGATATAATATATATTAAATAGGGATAAAATCGAAAAGTTATTAAATTTTATTACATAGTTAATGAGATTTAATATTTTTTATATGTTTATGTGAAATATGATATAAGTGACTTATAAATAAGATAAAAGGAGTATTCATTGTGGTAGCATTTTAAGTTACATTTGCGAATCCTATTAAACATTATGGAAAAAATGAAGTCGTAAATTCTTCACTTTCAAATACTGAAAAAACTATTTTATTCGGCACGGTAGACATATAATATTTGGGAACATGCGTGTTCAAGATATCAAAATATATTTTAATCTCTGTTATACGTTGATTGGGAAAGAAGAAATTTTAAATTATGATTGAAAATAGATAGATGAGAAACATTCCACTTCTTCAAAATGTAACCATTTTTGTGAGACTTGTTTTGAGGAGTCCTTGTTTTGCTTTTGCATATATGTTCTGAAATGGGAAAAGTATGCTGAAGGGCCATATTTATAAATTTATTATTGAGAAAATGACATGTACATTGAGAGGATGATATCTGTTATGGTCTGAAAAAAAAAAAAATACTATTGAGCAATGTAATATGTATATTTGGTGCAAGGAATTTCAATATGTACAAGTTAGTTGAGTGGTTAAGCAGTGGGGATTCAACCATAAGGAATAGTGTTCGAGCTCTGGCAAACGCTGAAGGGAAGGTTTTTATTTTTTTGGCAGGCAAAATTACCAAAATGCCCCTATCCCCTTCTCTGCATAAACCGTACGCCATTGTTATTTTCTCTCTGGATCTCTTCAGCGGTGCAGGCGGAAGGAAGCGGCGAGAGCACAGAGCGAAGATCTTCACGCCATCGATGTCGTGTGTTCAGTCTCCTGCCGCCTACACCGTGTTATCGCTGCTATGTCGCTTCAGTAGGTAAGTTCATTTGCTGATAAATGGGGTCGGCAGGAACAAATGTGTGTCGCGGAAGGCGGAAGGAAGTACGGAGTGTAGTTGTCGAGAGAGGCGCTGCTGTGGTTTTATTCTTGTCGTCGACATACCGTCTAAGTTCACAGCTGCTTCCTCACAGTTCATGCTTCAGGGAAGGTACTGTAGCAAATCTTCAAGCTCTCGGCCCTTTTTTGGTTTCTGGTAGCCTGAGTTGGTGTCTGCAACCATTTGATTACGCTGTTAGCTATGCTCTGTTCTGCAACCGAGTCGCCAAGGGGGGTTATTCTAGCGAAGGTTCAGGAGGGATGGATGTTGAGAGTTCCTTCGGGTTTTTCTCTGTTATGGGTGTCAACCGACTGAACCTTATATGTTGCCAAGTGGAGTTGCTAGTTTGGGTGCTGGGATACCGTGTGCATTGGGGACTTTCTAGTGATGTGAAGTAGGGTAAGCAAGCGATTTCTGCACTCAGTTAAGCTTTGTATTGTGTTGTATTGAATTTCTGTTGGCTGCCCTGTTTTCTGTCGAGAATACAGAATGATCATTGGAAGCTATTGTTTCAATACATATGCATATTCATCGTTGGTTTTGGAAATATTACTTGTTGTGATGGGCTAAGCATGCGTGCATTAAGTATTGTAAATATTGTTGTTGCTATATGGATGATCTGTGGATATATATAGGCTCTGTGTATGTGCTGTGGGGATATATAGATATGTGGGAAATGAATTGGGAAGAAGGAAGAGGAAGAGGAAAGTGAACTGGAGCATATTATTTATGTGAATTGCGTGTATGGAATCTTATGGGAGATGGTCGGACAATATATGAATATATATGCTTATAAATGAATTTCTTTGACTTGCTGTCTCGATGCATATACATGTTGCTGTTCTGGGAAGCATGTGTGTGTATATATATGTGTGGTTGTGGCTATTGGAAAGAAGAGAAATGTGGAAACAGAAGTATGTTAGTAGGAAGTTGGTTGCTGCTGTTATGCATGGTATGTGTGTGTATATGTTGGTAAAGATGATCTGGTAAGAAGAATTAAACTAGAGGTAAATGGAAACTGGTGGTTGGAATTAAAGGCTAAAAGGAGAATGATGATATGTTTTCATAATGTGGGAAAATGGATTTAGTTAGATCAGTCATGGAAATAAGGATGCGGAGTTAAATAAAGATTATGAATTGATAGAGGTTTCTAGAAATTGATTATTGTCATAAGATTGAAAACTTGCGGAAATTAAACGGTTAGGATTTTGGATTTCGAGTAAATAAATAGCATTTGGGATTTAAAATGATTATTTATGATTCCTGATGGAATGTTTTATTTAGGGAAAACTTAAGGAAATAAAGGAAAGCTGATATTCTGAAGCGGAGAGCAATAGTAAGATAAATTGGAGTATCACAGGTGAGTGAATAACGTTCCCTAAAAATTTTACATTTTTAAATACATTGTTATTTTATTGAAAATGTTGAATTTCAAATATGATTTACGAAAAGCAAGGTTTACGAAAGTATGGTTTAAATCGTTGGAAATGATTTTCTTTCGATTGGTTTACAAAAGAATTATGATTATGTATGAAAATAGATGAATAAGTTTTTGAAAAGAGTTTGGCAAAAGTTGCATTGAACTTATGTTATTCATGAAACATTCCTATGTGAATTGCATATGTTTTTACAGTAACTTGATTTTAAATGTACATGCTAGGGTTTTGAAATTTAAAGTGGTTTTTACCAACATTTATGGCATTGAAACGGTTGAGATTATTACATGTGAAATAAACCCCACGCATGATAGAAACATTTTAGGATGGAATACAGAACGCTGGTTGCTAACAGCAGTACTGTTAGTCCTTGGTGCACCTTGGTTACCTGAGCTCGACAGATTTCACTGTAGGTTTCGTACTCGCGAAGGGTAGTGGTTGAGCTACCAGATTTCACCGTGGGTTTCGTACTCGCGAAGGGTAGTGGTTGAGCTACCAGATTTCACCGTGGGTTTCGTACTCGTGAAGGGTAGTGGTTGAGCTACCAGATTTCACCGTGGGTTTCGTACTCGCGAAGGTTAGTGGCTTTGAGCCACCGACAGTTAGCAGCTTCGAGCTGCCAGATTGGTTAGTTACCCTCATGGACTGTGTGTCCACGTCTGTTTTCGTTCTGTTGAAGTCCTACAGAAGGATTATGGTTTTCAAAGTATTATTTCAGATTGAATTTGAAATGGTTATTTCAGATTGTTGTTTCCCCTGAAATACAAATGTTTATAGAAAGGTTTACATCAGATTACGAAATATTATAAAATACATTTTCAGCATGATTATGCATTGTTTATTTCCGCATTCTTTTAAATCATATTTTTGGGACGTTATTCACGAGTAGATTATTTGGCCTCAGATAATGCAGGTGACTCTAACCCTTTCGCTGAGCAGTGAAGAGCCTCGTTGCCGATCCGAAGCGTGGTTTTATAAAACTACTTTTGATATAATTATCATTTAGAAAGTGTTTGTATTATTTTGAAAAGAAGGTAAATGCTCCACATAGTCTTTAGAAAAGATTATGTTGATTTATGAGATACAATTTATTATGGTTCTTATTTCAAAACGTTTTATTTAAAGTTTTAGGCTTTCAGAATGTGAAACTATTCATATTCTGTGCCGGTCACGGTCCAAATTTCAGGACGTGACAATATCTATGATGATACGTGATGAAGGATCATGAATAATTAATAAAACAGTAAGTAGAAATTTTGAAAAGAGTCATCTTACCGGAAATATGATTGACTAAGGGCCTGTTTGGATTAGCTTTTGGAGAATAGATTTTGAGAAAAATAGATTTTGAAAATAGAGATATTTAGATGATTAGTAGTAGAATCATTTTTATATTGATAAATTACTAAAAAAGGTATGATTTAATTAAAGTATGAGAGAGGAGAGAGGCTAAAGAGGAGAGAGGAGAGAGGGTAGAGGGTAGAGAAGAAATAGGAGAGATGAGAGAGTGTAGAGAAGAGAGAGGAAAGAGGAGATAGGGTGGAGAAGAGAGATGAGAAATGAGAGAGGAGAGAGAAGAGAGAGGAGAGAGGAGAGAGGATATAAGAAAAAGTAGAGGCAATATAGTAATTGGATAGTCCATAAACTCTTTTACTATTCCAAAAGCTATTTTCAGTAGCTTATTCAAAACTATGGTTTTGACCAAAATCAATTTTGAATAAAAATGACTGTTTATTTTAAATTTTCCCAAACTGAGATTTTGCCCAAAATTAATTTTCCACTGCTGCTCCCAAACAGGCACTAATTCACCGAAATACAAAACTATTGGCATGCAGATAAAACAAATAAATTATTGCGTAGATATACAACAAATGAAAGATAAGGATAGTAAAAATATGTTTTCCTTGTTTGATACCTATTCCTAGTAGGATATGAAGATGATAGGAAAATGTATTGGGCTCCTGCATGCTCACTGTTTTTGAATTTGTTAAAATTTTACTTGTACAAGTATTTGGCTGTTAACGATGGGATTAGATCTAGTAGAAAGAGCTAATCATTTATAACATGTCAAATCAAAGTTTGAATTGATATTATGGGCCTGTTTGGAAAATGCCAAACCTTGGTTTAAAACCTAGGTTTAGCTCAAAACCTAGGTTTGGAGAAATTTTAAAACAAACAGTCATATTTGTTCAAACGGGCTTTTGGACTAAACTATGGTTTAAAACCAAGGTTTCAGATAAGCTAGTCAGAGTAGCTTATGGAACAGTAAACCACTTATGAACTAACCAATTACTATATTACCCCTACTTTTTCTTACACCCTCTCTCCTCTCTCCTACTTTTTCTCTCTTTTCTTTCTTACACCCTCTCTCTTCTCTCCTCTCATCTCTTATCTCTCCTCATTTAATACTCATACCCTTTTTCGTAATTTACTAATAACAAAAGTACTTTTGGAAATAACTATCCAAACACTCATTTATTCAAAACCACTTTTTTTTCTTCATAATCTCTTCTCTAAAAGCCCTTTTCTATAAGCTGTTCAAAAGCCTTTTTTTTTCATAAGCTCATTTTTAAAATCTTATCCAAACGGGCCCTATGTGAGATACCTATATTTGGTACCTAACAGTGTCTCAGTCAAAATTGCTTCCAATATATAGAGATATATATACTTAGTATAAAAAAGAAATTATTTGTCTGTTGATTAAATACCCCCCTCTAATTCTATTTATAAGGTACTTCCAATATATTTTATCAAATTAAGAATTTTTTTAAACTTTATTAACTCTACCTTATAATTTAATAACTTTTTTAAACTTTATCCATGTTTAATATATGCTTTATCCCAATAGTATAAAATATACAAAATAATAAAGGAAGGTTAAAATTATATATTTATAAAAAAAATTAATAATGTGACTTATAAATATGATAAAAAATTAATGCATTCGTCGTTTCTCAACTGTTAGCGCAGGTTGATTTCGGTTTTGGATATAGGATGAATGGTTGTTATGGATCAATTTAATGAACATCATTCACATTTTCATAGTTTAAATACTCATTTTTGCACGTTCTGAATATGTCAAAATTAATGATGACCTCGTCCTGCATGCTCATTGTATTTGAGTTTCTAAAACCTTAAATTTGATATTTTCGACTGCTGACTCTGTACCTTTCTAACTGTTTTTGAATTCAATTTATGGCACTTCCTTAGAAAAGGAATGAAATTGACGTGTCTGTTTTTGGGACTTTTAGGCTTTAAATTCTATTCGAGCTAGTTGCAGTTTTGGTTGAGGCATCAATTCGTCCTTTCTTACTTAGTTTTCAATTTTTTTCTCCATTAATCTTAACCTACAACCTATTTTATTTAATTTAGGTAAGTTGAATAAGCTAAATTCCACCTTTAGAGGTTGGCCTTAAAAGAGAGGGATTTTATAAAATTTAGCCTATTCAACTTAACAACTAATTTTTAAGATGCAATTCTTTAAAAAATTTGTACGGGTTAGAATGTCAGGCCTTAATTAATAGAATATAGTCTTATATTAAAAAAATTATAGAAGTGGTTAAGAGTATATAATATTAAAGAAATTCTATTAAATTCACAACTCTTAATCCCTTCTTTAATTATTTAATGAGATTATATTCTTATATTAATCACCACAATTTCTACATGACAAACGTTATGTTTTGTTACAATCAAAGATCACATTTAACTGGGTGATCTTAAGGATTATGGTTACGTATAGTGAGCAATACACGTATATTGCGAAATAAGATTAGTAGCAGTAATAATGCTAAACAATCTCTCTATTATCAAAGTCGCGCAATAACCAACCGACTTCAGTGAAGGTTAATTTATATTTTCTACCACTCTACTTGCACTGGTAGAAAATAGGCTTTCTAAATCGATTGAAAATAGACTTCTACACCGAACTATTAGGTATAGAATATTTTACCCTTATTTATAAAAATACCACCACTCATTTCTTTTATATCAGTTATGTATACATCAGGTATAAATATTTTACCCTTATTTATAAAAATGTCACCGGTCATTTTTTTAAATCGTTTTCGGCAGAACTGATTTAAAAATAGGGTTTTAAAAAGTCTATTTTGTACTAGTATTGGTTGAAATGTTCAAGTTATTTGAATTTGTAAACCTTGATAATTGACCAGATATCTTCAGTTGACTCAGTCACATCTTGTGCAGGATTTTGATTACATGGCACATAAATAAGAAAAATGTCTACCCAATTAAAGAGTGCATGTGGCCATAATATTACATACAAATTTATTTAATATTTTTAAAAAATATTGAATAAATTTTAAGCCAGCTGAATTTTTTATGTAAATATATATTAAATAAGTTAACCGACTAATCTAAATTCAAATATTTAATGATATAATGAATCCAGATATTTCTCTGTTCTTAACCGTAAGTTTCCCTCGGTGTGCTTAAAAGAATCAAATTAACTAACATAATGGGAAGCAAAAAAAAAATAAAATGAAACAACAATCTTGAACAAATAAGCAAACAAATTAACAATAATTTATTAACTAAAAATAATCCTCCTCCTCAGATTCTGATTATGGTTCTTTCATCTTCCAAATACCATATGGCTGCTGAACCAATCCCTTGTTTTGGTCAACCCTCCAAACCTCAGGAATATGAAACTCATCTTCAAAGCTGTCATGCCTTTGTTGACAAGTGCAATGTCCGCTTTAACCTCCAAATTAAATTCTCCTTTGCTCCCTTGTGTTCCAGCAACTCCATGCAGGTAAACCTCCAAATTATGCCAACTCTTCAAATCCCCAGATTGTTTAAAGTAGCTTGACTTCTGAGTATCAATCTCGAACTCTTCTCCTACTTCTGCATAACCCAAAAATGGATGCCTTGGAACTATATCTTCTTTGTTCTTGATTCGTAGTATCCGAAGATCCTTTTGACTCGAGGAAAACTCCTTAAAGTCTGAGTCTCCGACTCTAGGGCTAGCAAACACAATGGCTTGACTGGACAAGCTATCTGAGATTAATCTTCTCTTATGTTACATTCATTCGTGACTATGTCCACCGCAATTAGTGTTGCAAGTGCTGCACCTAAGCTGTGTCCGGTTACTGTTATGCTGATTTCTTCATCCTTATATTTGTTGACCAGTCTTTTAATCTCTATCAAGACCTGCACAATGAGAGATTATGATGAATATGAAACATTTCCTTTCCTGGACAAAATATGGTGATGAGTTAAAAAAATGAAGAGAAAACTGCTGAAAGTCCTTAATCGGATTTTTTTTTTCTTCAAAAGTACCCAAAATTTGTTTAAAAATCTTGTGCCCAGTTGCAACCTATCTTTAGTAGTTGTAACAAACTCTTTTTCAGTTACATATACAATATATCTTTTGTTTTGTGTAAAACAGAATTCGTTCACATATAGTAAAATATATATTATAGACTATTGAATCAGAGTTGCATTCATTTAAGAATTTGGGTCCTTAGAAATATTTATTAATTATCCTAATTAATATATAAATAGTTATAATATTAATAAATATTTTATATTCTCCCACTTGGCCTGTATACTCAATGTCATTGCCTTGTGTAGGTAAATTGATATCATGCTATAAGACTCATGGCTATAAGTCCCCTTTTATCGAGTATTACCTTCCATGTATTACAGGTAACACAATCACTTAATGGGTATCACGTTATACATGAACTCAATGTTCATCAGTTCCTGTCTCATTGTTTATCAATTTCAATAACACAAATGTATACAATCACAATTTGAAATGATAAACCACAAAATATGATTTAATTGCTCATACCTCTACTAATCAAAAGAAGGACGAAGCCCCATATGAGGTACATGTGTGACAAAAATATTTAGCTTCAATCATTTTGCCAAAGGATCAGCTAATATATTCAACATACTGATGCATTCAACAGAAACTTGGTCATCCTGAACTCTTTCTCTCAAGCAAAGGAATTTAAGCTTGACAAACTTGCTTTGACTTTTATTCATTTTGTTGTTCGCTATGGCCACTACGGCTGTGTTATTACAGTACATTCTTATTAACTTATAGACTGAATCCATAATCTTAAGCCCAATAATGAAATTTCTTACCCAAATAGGTTGTGAACTTGCTTCAAAGCACGCAATGTACTCAGCATCACCGGTAAAAGGAGCCTTTTGAGTTTGTTTAGCGCTTCTCCACGATATAGCTCCTTCTACTAATAGGAAGATGTAACCAGATGTACACTTATTTGTGTCTACGCATCCTCCAAGATCTGAATCTGAGTATCCAATCACATCCAGACTGTTTGTTCTCTTATATGTGAGCATGTAGTGTTTAGTCCCTTGTAAGTACCTAAACACCTTCTTTGCAGTTGTCTATCTTCCCAACATATCCACTAACAAACCCATATTTTTATATATTAATTCATATCATTTTAGTGGGCCTTTGTCAACATTGTGATCCTTAATTTTATTATTTATGCACTAATTGAATTAATATGACTGACATTGAATTAGTGCTTAATAAGGGCGTAATTGTCATATTTTTATGATTTATCCTAAACAATTATTTTTGGAATAAAATATATTACATTATTATGATTTTATATTTTAGGAATTTAGGAGAAATCAGAATTCACAAATGACAACAAAGGACCATAAAATTAGAAATTACACAATAAGACCTAATGGGCCAAATCGCAAGGTTACCTTTTTTAAAGTTGCTTTCAGCAAATCAAAGGGAACACACGCACAGCTGCAGCAAGGAATTGAATTGGAAAAGAGAAAGGGGTCGCAAAGCGGAATTAAAAGAAAGACAAAGCTCACACGCACAGTGGCCGTGAGAGAGCAAATTGAAAAAGGAAAGACGCACACACACAGCGCCGCACAGGAAGCCATTCAATTTCATTCCTCTATAGCCACCAACCTCCATATCTTCTCAATAACCATGGTTGGCAGTGAGATTTTGGCATCATTTTTTGTGGCTATGCGTGGCTAGTTCATCTTAATTCTCTAATTCAATGGCAAAGGCACGAGTTTGGGATCTCAAAGGGGAGTATAAGTTACTCTAATTCTCTACTTAATAATTTTATTATGACTCCTAGGTCTTAGGATTAATTTTTTAATTATTGGGAATATTTAGAATGATTTATTTGTATTTATTGAGGATTATTGTGACCGAATTTTTGCTTGACATTTGACATTAATCTTTAATTAACTTTAGTTTCATTTACTTTGATCTGGGTCAGACATTGAATTGAGATTATCATGAATATTTTATGATTTTTCAAGGTCGCTTGAATTATTAGATAGTTGTGTCTCTTGTTAGCTTAAATTCTATTTTATGAATTATTGAGTTATAATTGAGCATTGGGTTTTAATATCTTTAGTCATATTTTATTATTCTGGTGGCAGTTAATAAATTAGGACTTAGAAAATATTTTGTGACAATTCGAGGTGGCTCAGTTGTTGGATTAAAAGCTTAATTATAATTCTTAATTCATTTTTCATAAACTCCCATATCTTTTGAAGTTATTATTGCCTGCGTTATTGAATTGGAGAATTGCTTTTATTATTATTAATCACCTTTGAATTTATTCTTTTCACTCATTATCATTCATTATTCCTTCCTTTAAACTAAAAATACCAAAAATATTTTCTTTAAATCTATTTTAATTCATTGCATTTAGTTGTTAGTCAATCAAAACAAATCCCATTTTCTAATTTAGGTTGCATTGCATTTAGTTACTGAGGAATTTAATTTCATATTTTGGCTCCTCAGAGAGAACGACCCGAGGTTGCACTATATGTAATCCTTGGTTTAAATTTTTGAAGTAACCCCAAGGCGATATCGGTTTAAGGTTGTTACAAGTACCCACAGCAAAAGCGATGTAAGATCTTGTACAAACATGTGCATACATCAAGTTTCCTACCGCTGAGGCATATGGGACTCTGTCTATCTGTTTCCTATCAAGCTCAGTTTTAGGACATTGACTTAGACTAAACTTATCTCCCTTTTCAATAGGAGCCACATTAGATGAACAGTTTTACATTCTAAATCATTCAAGGATTTTGACAACGTAAGCCTCATAAGACAAGCCTACAAGACATTGGGTTCTATCTCTATGGATCTTTATGCTAATGACATAAGAAGCCTCACCCATATCTTTCATGTCAAAACTCTTAAACAGAAACTGCTTCACCTCACACAATAGTGCCAGATCATTAGTAGTAAGTAATATGTCATCCACATACAAAATCAAGAATATAATTATACTCCCACTAGCCTTTTGGTATATACAGTCATCCATGATCTCAACAAAACCAAATGACGTGAATGATATAACTGGTTTGCTCTATGTAATTGTCTAATGGACAATCACTTCCACTAATCACATTATTCTCAAGAAACTTGGCATTCCTAGACTCTACAAACCTTTTAGAAGGTGGAGGACAATAAAACTTATAACCCTTAAACCTTTTCGCATATCCTACAAAGTAAGCTCTAATGGTCTTGGGTTCTAACTTCTTCTCCTGTGGATTGTACACTCTTACTTCCACAAGATAACCCTATACCTTGAAATAATTTAAACTAGGTTTCATCCTTTCTAGATTTCAAAGGGTGTCTTGGACAATACCTTTGTTAGAACCCTGTTTAATATGTATGTGGTTGTCTTGAGTTCTTTCTTCCACAGGGAAGACGGTATTTTGGAGCTATTCATCATGCTTCTAACCATATCTAGCAAGGTCCTATTTCTTCTCTTAGCTACACCATTCATGTCAAGTGATCCAGGATAGTATATTAGGCTACTATACCTTGCTCTCGAAGAAACTTAACAAATGGACTGGCACTTGTCCTTCACTAGTGTATCTTCCATAATACTCACCACCACAGTCTAATCTTACGATCTTGATTCATTTCCCAATTTATTTTTCTACTTCTACTTTATGTTCCTTGAAAGCATCTAGTGCCTCACTTTTATTATAAAGCATGTAGACATACATATATCGTGAGTAATCATTAATAAAGGTGATAAAGTACTTTTGACTATGTGCAGTCAAATCAGGGCAACAAATATTCATGTGTATAATTTATAGCAACTCAGAACTTCTTTTAGCCCCTTTATGTGACTTATTGGTCTGCTTTTCCTTATACAATCCACACAAGAATCAAACTCCGAATGATTTAAAGATGGAAGAATTTCATCTTTATTTAACCTTTTGATTATGTTAATGGAGATATGACCCAATCTCCTATGCCACAAGTTATAAGAATTTTTATAGATGACACTTCTCTTAGTACCACACAAAATAGAAAAAGATTGAGGCGAATCACAAACAATTTTAAATAATGCATCAATTATTACTAAATTCACAATCAAAATAAATCCTTTGTCAAAGTCATAAGTTTCTTAGAAAGAACTAGATGTAATCAAATGGAATGAGCTTTGACATAGAAATCAAATTCCTTTTGTAAGGGGGAACATGAAAAATATCATAAAGTTCTAAAACATGATTATTTGAAAAAGTTATATGAAAAGTTCCAACAGCTTTCATAGGATCTCCTCTCCCACTACCTGAAAAGACAATTTCGTTATTGGGATATAGAGAACTGCTTGACTTAAAGCCCTGCATAGTACTCAAAATATAGATCATCGAACCAGTGTCAATCCACCAAGTGTCATCGTTAACGCTAGAAAAATTAGATGCAAAAGTAACACACGATGAAAGCATACTTCTCATCTCCATTATATGTTGCCTCATACGCCAATACTTGTAAGCCTCATAGCACATAATTCATACATGATGACACCACCCATCTGCTTGTCTATCAGCTTGAATTGTTTATCTAAGGCTTCTAGGTATCCTTTGGCTATATCGCACTTAGGGACTGCTCCCCTAATATTTCTAGCGATCTTTTGTTATATAAGCAGAAGAGATAAGCGGTTACTCTGCTATCACATATTATACCTTTCCTTTGCCTCTCTGTCATCGGAAGCATCATCAGGTCTCAGAGGTTTTTCACACCTCAAGGCATAATCCAAATCCAAGAAACTAAGCTGCAATAAAACATCATCTCTCCAATTAGCATAATTAATGCTATCATCTAAGATTATTTTGTTGCTTATATCAGCCATAATCTTGGGGGAAATAATTGGATCTGCAAGATAAAACAGACAACATAGAAACAAGCTCATGAGTTAGAATTTGAAGCATTCACAATTCACTGTGCTATGTATGCAAGCTTAGCTCAAATATAGCATGCAAGCAATATAAATACGTATCACTAATGTCTACCTATGGGCAAAGGCATTAGCATAGCATATATTTATCTCAAATGATAGAATTAGAATGCATTCGTAATTTTTCAATACCTATGGGTTACTCAGAAAATAACAAGGCCATTCTATCCCACCCTAATTAAATGTACAATTATGAGATTTCTACTTGTGGCTAAAGATAAATTATATCTATACATTTAATTACAAATGATATTTCAAATCTATATGTGATTAATGAATGCATGCAACAAGTTTAATAAACCAGGATGCTGTGGCTACTCAAAGAATTGCATGATAACCACAAATATCATTCATGTGCATTAAAAATCCAAATATGCACAACTTAATGGACCAAATAATTCTCCCCTAATTAAATATATAATTATGAGATAAAGATAAATCATAAATATACATTTAATTACAATTGATATTTTTAAATCCATATGTGATTAATTAATGCACACAACAAAAATAAATAAGGATGTTGTGGCTACTCTTCATAAAACTGTATGCTAATCACAAATATCATTAATGTGCATATAAATCCAAATATGCACAACATAATGGAGCATTTAATAAATTAATTTAATCAACAAATGTGACTAAATAATTTAATTTAAATTCTCCCACTATTTCATGCACCTAAAAAATGTCTGACGAATTAATTTCAATTCAAAAGGTTTTTACAAAAATTGAATAATTAATTTAATTGCTAAGGGAGAAATTAATAGGCAATTAAATAACATAAAAATTGAAATTTGTAGAGGCCCAACACTCATGCAACCATAAGGCTTTTCCAAAAAAAAATTATAACAATGATTGTAGCCTAAAATAAGACGATGACCTAGTGAACTTTTAATTAAAAAAAATCTTTCTGGCATCCTAAAATCAATGGCAGCCTAGAGACAAATTGTTTTTTTATATATATATATAGGCTCAGCAGAGGTCAGCCTAGAAAACCTTTTTTTTATATTCCAGGACCGTGGCCCAAAACAAAAAACAAAAAAAAATGAACAGAGGCCCAGTTAGTTTAAGTGAAATGGTACGTTTCAGCTTAGACTAAAAGTATCATTTTTGGGTAGGTTTACTGTGAGTCAGGTTGACCTAACCTAACTGACGACCTGAACCAGAAGGAACCCATGAATGGCCGTGACCTTGAGCTAAGAACAGTGACGCCGGTGACTGGTCTTCAGCTATTGCTAGCGATATGGGGCTCTTTGGCTGTGGTTCTTACCGCGACATTGCACAATGACTCTCACGGCCACACGATGACGATCCGAGAGACTTGCGGTGGCAACGACATGTCTCCTCTAAAGGATAACGCCAGCGATGGTTCACGGTGACCTCTCCTTTTTGTCTCTAGTTTTCGGTAACCTATGAAGTTGTTTGACTCTTCAGGTAATGACGTTGCACTCCAGTCCTCGGCTATCTCTCATGGCAATAGCTCTCCACTTTCTGGTAACTCATGGCTTCTGACGGTGAATCTATCCCCTCAATTTTCTGATGACTCTCTCACTGTTTCTTGCCATTAATACACAGTGATAAATGATTAAAGAATAAAAAATAAAATAAATTATGATCTCTAGAGTTCCGTATATCCCATATTGTTTCTCATATTGTTACTTATGAAAATTAAAAATCAACAAGTAAGGCAAGGGTGATATAAAATCAGGCTCTGATACCACATGTTAGAATATAAACATCTAAAACACAATATAATCAATCCAGATTATAACATACATAAATATAAAACATATATGAGATGTAGCGGAAGACTTAAAGTTACCTATATTATTAGCTTGATTGATCTGAGAAGAACTATAACTCAAATTAGATACCTGTCAATCAAAGAACACTGTTAGATAAATAATAGGTTCTTCCGGCTGGTGATTAGGCACAGTGATGGTAACTTGTGTACAGCCGTTACCAGTGGGGAACCCTTGAGAGTGAGATGAGAAACTAGGTTTTTGCTCTAGACTCAGAAACTATCGCATGGCTGCACCATATTAATCAGCATAAATGATCCTAACATGAGGATTCTTCTTGCTAAAAGCATCTAATGCAAGATTAAGCTACTTGTTATGGAACTTAACAAAAGCATTAAAGCTTTTCAAGCATCCATTTTGACCAAAGTCCTCTTTGTTTTGGCTGATAAATAATGTCATGTACAAAGGAGAGTACCTAACTGGTAAATTCCCTGCCACCACCAGCTCCACTGCTCCTTCAACTATCAATTTCGATATGCGAAACATAAAGAGAAAAACACACTAAATATATGTTTGCAAGTTCTAATGGTACTAAACATATTTAGATCTTTTGATTAATATTTTTATAATATATTGAAACTTGTATGATACATCGTAATGACCTTGGAAAATATTTAGATATGATATTAATTTATTAAAGGATATATATATATATATTTTATGGCAGGGATATCACAAGAGGAATTGGATAGCTAAGTTGTTGGAAACAGAAGAGCTAGGTAGGAGAGTTCCCTTGTTCAAATCCCAGCACTTGTAGAAGTAGGATTTTATTTTTTTCTCAGATGCATGAAATGACCAAACTGCCCTCATGTCTATTTTTAGCTTATGTCACCTCTTCCTTCCTCAATTCTAAACCACAGACACGAGAGAGAGAGCATAGAAAATTGGCTAGGAAGATTCGCGACATGTTTCTACTGTAGCTACTGTCATTCTCCTTCGCTGACTTACTGTGACCAGTGTAGAGTTGCTCTACTGTCTCTGGTAAATGTTTCCATCATTGTGGTCTTCTATATTTTTCATATCTCAGTTGTGGACTTCTATCTTCCGTCTGGTTCTGCAAAGTGTGTTGTGCTACTGTCGTTGCACAACATTGTGATCTCTTAAAATGCTATTGACTTTAGTCTTTATTATAAGAGTTAGTTAGGGATTAGATTATTAGGTCCCAAATATAATATACCAATCCAATTTGACTATCAAATTTATAACTTTTTTATTTTAAAATATTTCTATTGATTACACATATTAAATGATTTCTATCTAAAAGTAGTTATGATGAAATATGATATTTTAGAAAAACCAACTGCACCTTGTTAAATCTATTTGAAAATAAATGTGCTAATGGTTAAATTATTTAATATTGATTAGAGGTTGGGAAAAAAATTATTGATTTGGGGCATATATGAGAAGATTTTATAATGCTTCTTAAAATTGTGAAAAGGGTACTATGTATTAAAAGGGCAATGACTGGTATTCATATTCTGTGTCGGTCATGGCTCAAATTTCAAGATGTGACATACATACACTAGTGACATTAGTTATTGCTCCAACAACTACTGGAATGGTAGCTAGAAGTTAATTAATATGCGTAGTTATAATCATTTTCACCAATCTCCCAACCATAAACAGTGATATTTTCAAGTACCTATCACAATCTGTCACATGCATATTAAAAAATAGATAAAAGTTGAAATATTGGAAATTATCCATATATATGTTATCTGAAAAGGGAAAATATATCTTTGCTAACTGCCCCTTGTTAAATCTATCTAAAAATAAATGGGCTAATGGTTAAATTATTTAATATTGATTAGAGGTTGGGAAAAAATTATTGATTTGGGGCATATATGAGAAGATTTTATAATGCTTCTTAAAATTGTGAAAAGGGTACTATGTATTAAAAGGGCAATGACTAGTATTCATATTCTGTGCCGATCACAACTCAAATTTCAGGATATGATATACATACACTAGTGACATTTGCTATTGCTCCAACAACTACTGGAACGGTAGCTAGAAGTTAATTAATAGGCGTAGTTATAATCATTTCCACCAATCTCCCAACCATAAACAGTGATATTTTCAAGTACCTATCACAATCTGTCACATTCATATTAAAAAATAGATAAAAGTCGAAATATTGGAAATTATCCATATACATGTTATCTGAAAAGGGAAAATATATCTTTGCTAACTGCCCCTTGTTAAATCTATCTAAAAATAAATGTGCTAATGGTTAAATTATTTAATATTGATTAGAGGTTGGGAAAAAATTATTGATTTGGGGCATATATGAGAAGATTTTATAATGCTTCTTAAAATTGTGAAAAGGGTACTATGTATTAAAAGGGCAATGACTGGTATTCATATTCTGTGTCGGTCATGGCTCAAATTTCAAGATGTGACATACATACACTAGTGACATTAGTTATTGCTCCAACAACTACTGGAATGGTAGCTAGAAGTTAATTAATAGGCGTAGTTATAATCATTTCCACCAATCTCCCAACCATAAACAGTGATATTTTCAAGTACCTATCACAATCTGTCACATTCATATTAAAAAACAGATAAAAGTCGAAATATTGGAAATTATCCATATACATGTTATCTGAAAAGGGAAAATATATCTTTGCTAACTGCCCCTTGTTAAATCTATCTAAAAATAAATGTGCTAATGGTTAAATTATTTAATATTGATTAGAGGTTGGGAAAAAAATATTGATTTGGGGCATATATGAGAAGATTTTATAATGCTTCTTAAAATTGTGAAAAGGGTACTATGTATTAAAAGGGCAATGACTAGTATTCATATTCTGTGCCGATCACAACTCAAATTTCAGGATATGATATACATACACTAGTGACATTTGCTATTGCTCCAACAACTACAGGAATGGTAGCTAGAAGTTAATTAATAGGCGTAGTTATAATCATTTCCACCAATCTCCCAACCATAAACAGTGATAGTTTCAAGTACCTATCACAATCTGTCACATTCATATTAAAAAACAGATAAAAGTCGAAATATTGGAAATTATCCATATACATGTTATCTGAAAAGGGAAAATATATCTTTGCTAACTGCCCCTTGTTAAATCTATCTAAAAATAAATGTGCTAATGGTTAAATTATTTAATATTGATTAGAGGTTGGGAAAAAATTATTGATTTGGGGCATATATGAGAAGATTTTATAATGCTTCTTAAAATTGTGAAAAGGGTACTATGTATTAAAAGGGCAATGACTAGTATTCATATTCTATGCCGATCACGACTCAAATTTTAGGACATGATATACATACACTAGTGACATTTGTTATTGCTCCAACAACTACAGGAATGGTAGCTAGAAGTTAATTAATAGGCGTAGTTATAATCATTTCCACCAATGTCCCAACCATAAACAGTGATATTTTTAAGTACCTATCACAATCTGTCTCATGCATATTAAAAAACAGATAAAATTGAAATATTGGAAATTATCTATATATATGTTATACGAAAAGGGAAAAATATATCTTTGCTGCTATAACTTTATGAAAGATTTCGATTTAGTTTCTTATTTTTATAAAATATTTTTTCATATGTTAAGAACTATACAACATGAATGAGAGCTTTGGCGATGTGGCGATAAGAAGATTCCGTCAAATGAATGCCATCCAAATTTGCATAAATGGAAGGGTCAATGCATGCCTTGGAGCCTATGTGGCCACACATCGCTGAATTATTGAAATTCAATGGTCCTCCTCCTCCACAACATGCTCTTAATAATGTCTCACCACTAAAACCTATTCCATTCGTATATAGTCAATTAATATGCATTTATATAGTCATTTAGGTCGCATTGTGATATTTAATGAAATCTACCAATACGGTTGTATGTGATCTCATAAAAAGCTATTGACTTTAGTCTTTATTATAAGAGTTAGTTGGGGATTAGATTATTAGATCCCAAATATAAAATATCAATCTAATTTTGTCTATCAAATTTATAATTCTTTTCTTTTAAAATATTTCCATTGATTACATCTATTAAATGATTTCTATCTAAAAGTAGTTATGATGAAATATGACATTTTAGAAAAACCTACTGCCCTTTGTTAAATCTATCCCTAAATAAATGTGCTAATGGTTAACTTATTTAATATTTATTAGAGGTTGGGAAAAAATTATTGATTTGGGGCATATATGAGAAGATTTTATAATGCTTCTTAAAATTGTGAAAAGGGCATTATGTATTAAAAGGGCAATGACTGGTATACTATAAAAAGGGACCAACGGATATGTAATTATGAATAGTAGTAAAATTTATTCTTTGGCCATTGTGCAATATAGGAATAACCCATGCATGTCAAATTTAACATATAAATGCAAACTAGTTATATCAAATAGAAAAAAATTAATCTTGCAAATCCCTATAACTTATTTGTGGTATATTTTTAGTCGGTTCTTATAACTTCATGCATTTTTAATCAAATCATTATATTTTTTTCTTTTTATCAGTCAGATAAAACTATAGGGATGAATGTGTTTTTTATGCATTGCACCTAGTTGGAAGAATTCATCATATTGTTTGTTGATAACTTATGAATAATAGTTGTTGGTATTAAAATTTTAATTTTTTTATGTATTGATTATGATTAGGATCGAGACGTTTGATGTACATACACATAGATAGATAGTGGTATGCTAAACCCTTTTTATCTTTTTTGTATTTTTAATATGGTATAGGAATTATCAAGATATGATGTGCTTTATTAGAATCTAGAAATTAAAGAACTCTGGAATTTATTATTATTATGTACCGAAATGTCGTGGCTTATGAATGAAACGTTTGGCTGCACCATAGTAATCAGCATAAATTATCCTAACATGAGCATTCTTCTTCCTGAGAGCGTCTAGGGCAAGATTGAGCTGCTTGTTATGGAACTTAGCAAAAGCATTGAAGCTTTTCAAGCATCCATTTTGATCAAAGTCCTCTTTGTTTTGGCTCATAAATAATGTCATGCACAAAGGAGAGCACCCAACTGGTAAATTCCCTGCCACCACCAACTCCACTGCTCCTTCAGCTATCAATTCCTATATTCGAAACATAAAAAGAAAAACACACTAAACATATGTTTGCAAGTTTTAATGGTACTACACATATTTAGATCTTTTTTATTAATATTTTTATAACATATTGAAACTTGTATGATACATACACTGGTGACATTAGTCATTGCTCCAACAACTACAGGAATGATAGCTAGAAGTTGATTAATTAATACGCGTAGTTATAATCATTTCCACCAATGTCCCAACCACAAACAGTGATATTTTCAAGTACCTATCACAATCTGTCACATGCATATTAAAAAACAGATAAAAGTTGAAATATTGGAAATTATCTATATATATGTTATATGAAAAGGGAAAAATATATCTTTGCTGCTATAACTTTATACAAGATTTCGATTTAGTTTCTTATTTTTATAAAATATTTTTTCATATGATAAGAACTATACAACTTGAATGAGAGCTTTGGCGATGTGGCGATAAGCAGATTCCGTCAAATGAATGTCATCCCAATTTGCATAAATGGAAGTAGAGTTGTTTATGGGCGGGGCTGGGCAGGGAAATCCCCCTACCCAGTGCCCTACTCGAAAAAAGTATAGGTTATATTTTATAGCCTAATGCCCTGTCCTACCCGATAAAAGCCTTAACTATTTTGGGTTGGGCGTGGGTGGGATAGGCATACCCAAGTTGTAATGTCATGCTCATGTTGTGGAAAATAATATGCAATTATAAATTTCTAAAATAATACCATATTCATATATCTTCAAGAGTTAAATAATATCTATAATCCACTAAAAATAAGGCAACAAAAAGATAATAATTAAAGTTTTGAAATTCATTGCATATAAAGAAAAGTCTTAAAGTCTAAGTAATTTGTAATTGCAACTTTATATCAATTTTCCAAATGTTGACAAGGATGAAGCATCTAAAAAAAATAAAATAAACAATTATAATTTATAATGTAATCATATTATGATTAGTAAAGTTAAAGAAAAAGAAAAATCAATATAGTTATAAATATTAAAAGACGCAACTTTTTTACTTAACTAATATTTCTAAAATGACCCTTTAGTCACCAGTATCTATCATATTCTCCCTTCCAAGTGTAGCATCTAGGGAGAAAAGTAAAAATAAAATAAAAGAATGAGTGCTCATAGGCAGGGCAGAGCAGGGCAACCCCCTACCTGGTGCCCAGCCCTAAAATAGCAAATGCAGCCCAATGCCCGGCCCTACCGTATATTTATCGGGCTGGGCAGAGCTTTTTTTTTTGTGAGCTCGGGAAGACATACCGTGCCGCGGACTTTATGAACACCCATAAATGGAAGGGTCAGTGCATGCCTTGGAGCCTATGTGGCCACACATCGCTGAATTATTGAAATTCAATGGTCCTCCTCCTCCACAACATGCTCTTAATAATGTCTCACCACTAAAACCTATTCCATTCATATATAGTCAATTAATATGCATTTATATAGTCATTTAGGTCGCATTGTGATATTTAATGAAATCTAACAATACGGTTATCTGTGATTTAATAGAAAGCTATTGACTTTAGTCTTTATTATAAGAATTAGTTGGAGATTAGATTATTACGTCATAAATATAATATCTCAATCCAATTTATCTATCAAATTTATAATTCTTTTCCTTTAAAATATTCCCATTGATTACACATATTAAATGATTTCTATCTAAAAATAGTTATAATAAAATATGATATTTAGTTTCTTAATTTTATAAAATATTTTTTCACATGTTAAGAAGTAAACAACACTTTTATATGTTATCATTTATCAATAAATATTCGCACCCAAAAGATGTTGAGCTAAGGGGTCGATGAATTCAAAGAGGTGAAAGCGAGACATTTCAAAAATAATTCAGCAGGTGAATAAATACCTATCTATATATAAAGCAAGATTGCAAGTTGTGGAAAACTAAGTATTCACACAGAAATTAAACACACAAAAAAAGAAACACACACAAAGATGAGCATTGCTGAAAGATGGAGAGTCCTAAGTGGACAAGACCATTGGGAGGGTCTGCTAAACCCTCTTGACATTGATCTACGAAGGTACATAATCCACTATGGAGAAAGAACACAAGCCACGTACGACACTTTTATCTCGGAACAAGCTTCCAAGTTTGCAGGGGCAAGCAAGTACGCGAAGAAGAACTTGTTTGAAAGGGTGGGTTTGCAGATTGGGAATCCATTCAAGTATAGTGTCACAAAGTATCTGTATGCAACAGCAGGAATCAATGTTCCGGAAGCCTTTATAATAAAATCATTGTCAAGAGAAGCTTGGAGCAAGGAATCAAACTGGATAGGGTATGTTGCAGTGGCCACAGATGAAGGCAAAGCTGTGCTAGGAAGGAGAGATATTGTGGTTGCTTGGAGAGGAACAATAAGCACTTTAGAGTGGATTAACGATTTCCAATTCCTGTTGGTTAATGCTCCTATAGTTTTTGGTGGTTCACTGTTAACCGATCCTAAAGTTCAACAGGGTTGGTACTCTATGTACACTTCAAGTGATCCTCGGTCTCCATTCAACAAGACGAGTGCAAGAGACCAGGTATTTGTGTCATATTAGATTCTAACTAATCTTATTAGACTTTAGAGAATTAGGTATATATATTAAATTCATCTTTCTATTAAAAAAAAGTCTAAACCAATTTAATAGGATTTTCCTTAATATGTTATACCTTTAATTATTTCTCTAATTAGTCGATATGAGACTCCTTTTTAGTATATCCTAATAAATTTTAGGGTCAAATCCCAAATGAGATGTATAGCTGTAACAAAGGTATATTTTGTATACACATACACTTGAACTTCAGGTGTTACTGTGCTCAAGTGGAATCTAACCCACCAGTAATGCCTATTGATTGGTGATATTTAATTTGATTTTTTACTGGTGAATTTTAACGGTTGTCTCAATTTAAATTACTCTTTCAATTGATTGAATTTCAGATTTAGATCCAATGAAGATAGCTTGAGTAAATAAGTTGGATGAAGTTTATTTTAAAATTTAGTAAAAAATTCAGTCAAATTAACCACTAAAAATTCATAGGATTATATTGCTCAATTAAAACATATTTTCTTGATGATATAACGCCTTATTTAATTAATGTATAGGTCCTAAGTGAGATAAGAAGGCTAGTAGATCTATACAAAGATGAAGAGATCAGCATAACTGTGGTGGGACACAGTTTAGGAGGTGCACTCGCAACCCTAAACGCAGTTGACATCGCTCGAAATGGCTATAACAAACCAACAGACGCACCAGAAAGAGCATGTCCCGTCACAGCCTTTCTGTATGCTAGCCCTCGAGTTGGAGAATTGAACTTCAGAAGGGTTTTCAATGGGTTGGAAGATCTGAGAGCGTTAAGAATTAAGAATATTCTTGATATTGTTCCAAACTATCCCCCTTTGCCCTATCTGGATGTGGGTGAAGAACTGTTAATGAATACTCAGAAATCACCCTACTTGAAGATTCCAGGGAATATCAGTTCTTGGCATAACTTGGAGTGTTATCTGCATGGAGTTGCAGGAACCCATGGAGTTTATGGAGATTTTGAATTAGTGCTGAATCGTGATATTGCACTTGCAAATAAGGGCATTGATGCTTTGAAAGATGAAAATCTTGTTCTTGAGTCATGGTGGGTTGCGAAGAACAAGGGAATGGTTCAACAAGCAGATGGTTCGTGGGAGCTGATGGATCATGAGGAGGATGCCTTCTGATTCGTCAAGGTTATATATTAAAACCTGTGGCTTCTTGTTGTGCTTATCTGAGTGTTTCAATAAAATATCAACAAATAATGCGTGAATTGTTTTTCCTTACCAATTGTGGAATTTATTTATGTTGTAACCCAAAATGATTCTATATATTCGAATAAAATATCTATATTGCATGTGAGTGAGTTCATTTAATAATAAAGCATTGACTTTGTCTCTTTCCTTTTTACCTTTAATAAATAATTAAGTTGTATACTATGTACATATACTTTAAACCCGGCCCATCAACTATGTATAATTTGCAGGCTCAATTTGTCATTAAATATATTATGTTATAAAATTCAATTTTTAGTAATTACGGATCTAAAAGTAGAAGGTAAGTCTCAAAGGAAATGTGAGATTATTGTCATATGTGACTTGGAGGCTACATGTTTAAATCTTATAATACAGTCTTTTTGTTTGCAGGAATAATATTATATACATCTATCTCTCCTCAAATCCTACCTGAAAGGAACCTTATGCACTTGATTTCCCTTCACATACTAGAAGTGATTTTGAATAAATCATATAGACATAAATCACTTTTGTCAAAATCACATTTGAAATAAAGTGTGTAAACATAAATCACATTACAACAATAATAGTTCTTAATATAATTAAGTTTGGAAAATTAATTTTACCCAAACTCAACTTCACTAAAATCCCCAAAACTGAAATCCCACAATCAAACAAATATCTTATACGCCCAAACTCAAAACAACTATCTAAAGTGAAAATACAACAATAATGAAACAACTATAAATCTTAGACACCCAAACTAAAACTCATTAATGGAATCATCATTTTCAAATTCTGGTTCTTGCATCTTCCAAGCCCCATTAGGTTGTTGAACGAATCCTTTGTTTTGGTCAACCCTCCAAGCCTAAGGAATATTATACTCATCCTTCAAAGCAGCCATGCCTTTTGTTCACAAGTGCTATGTCTCTTTTAACTTCTAAATTAAATCCTCCTTTGCTGCCTTGTGTTCCTGCAACTCCATGCAAGTAAACCTCTAAATTATGCCAACTCTTCAAATCCCCTGGTTGTTTTAAGAAGTTTGACTTATGAGTATCAATCTCTAACTCTTCTCCTACTTCTGCATAACCCAACAATGGATGTCTCGAAACAATATCATTTTTATTAGTAATACGTAACAGTCGAAGATCTTTTTTACTAGAGAAGAACTTTTTGAAGTCCGAGTTTCCTACTCTAGGGTTTGCAAATACAAATGCTGTAACTGTACAAAGTTTTTGAGATTCATCTTTTTGAACGTTAAAGCCATTAGTGACTATGTCAACTGCAGTTAATGTTGCAATTGCTGCACCTAAGCTATGGCCGGCTACTGTCACATCCTGAAATTTGAGCCGTGACAAGTACAGAATATGAATAAATTCATATTCCTCAAATCTAAAACCTTGACATAAACGTTTAAAATAGTAATCATAATATATTACAATTTCATCAAAAGGGCAAGTCCTCTGTAGGAGTTTCGGCGAGATTGTCCTTGTATAACTGACATTTCGATAATCCGACAACAGACTATGAACGTTTCAAAATCACTGTAACATTTGCCAACATAACCAGAATCTTATCCATAGACCTAGGTGGAGCATCTATCTTTTCAACAAAATAATACAAGTATTTCAGATAACATTACATCAAAAGGATATTTGCCAAAAATCACTGCTTCGGATCGACCATGAGGCTCTTCACTGCTCAGCTGAAGGAATAGGTTCAACTGTACTATCTGAAGCCAAATAATCTACTCGTGAATAACGTGACAAAAATATAATTTAAAATGCGAAAATAAATCATTTCAAAATGTTTAAATGTAAATCATAATATTTTGAAATTTCAATACAAATATTTTGATAAACATTTTTATTTCAGGAAAACCATTTGAAGCAATAATTTCAAATCAATTCTTTTTTCCGTAGGAGTTCGACATAACGAGAACAAGTATGGACACACAGTCTACGAGGGTAACTAACCAATTCGGCGTGGCTCGAAGACACAAAAATAGGCGTGGACACACAGTCCATGAGGGTAAATAACCAAGCGCAGCACGAGGCCATAAAACAAGCGTAGGTATGAGACCCACGAATAACAGGCGTAGGTACAAGACCTACGAGAAATAGCGCTAGAATAAATATCAGGAATAACAGGTGCAAGTACGAGACTCACGAATATCCATCGAGCTCGGGTTTAACACGGTGCACTAAGGACTAACAGTACTGCTGTTAGTAACCAGTGTTCTGTATTCCGTCCTTTCTGAAAATGTTTCTAGCATGCATGGGGTCCCTTCTTACATGTCATGATCATAACACTTTCTAATGCAATAATCTTCAATAAGAATACTTTGAAATTTGCAAAACCCTAGCATGAACATTTAAAATAAAATATCAAATGATTTATTTAAAACATATGGAATAATTATCCACATTATGAAATTCACATAAGAATATTTTCTTAAGAAAATTATTTCAATATAACATTTATAACAATATTTTTCCAAAACTCTCTTTATTCAGTCTCTCATATAAACTTGATCACTTAATAACCAAATTGAAAGAAAAACTATTTATAACAATTAAAGTATGAATTCGTATCACTTGCTTTTCATAAATCATTCTTTTAAAAAATTAACACTTTAAATAAAATATATCAAATATCAAGTTATTAATAAAAATACTATTTTTAAATGACGTTATTCACTCACCTATCACGCTCCTAAACCTTTACTCTTTTCAGCTAAACAACTTTTACTTATTTTCACTTATCAATTCCCTGATATCCCAAAAGCAATATATTAACATTCTAATTAAAGCTTCAACAGAAATAAATCATCCTTAATCTATAAACAATCAGAGAGGCATCATCATTGATATGTCTTGGCCATGATTAAATTGATTAAAACACTTATTAATTTCTAAACAAACCTTAAACACTACCTTTGCACAGATTTATAACCTCCAAAATTTATCTCTAACATGTTCATATAAACAGGCCACGGCATAGGAAATGAATCAAGCTTGAATTCCCATACCATTGATTCTAACACCTCTTTAAATATTTCCTAGAAGCAGTTTCTAGCCACTTAGTATAATTATGTCATATGTGGGCATAATAGTACTATGACACTTTCATATTTAGATATCAAGAATCTAAATCCATTAAATATTCTTTCTCATACAACCGATTGTCACATATACCGTTTAATTTCCTTAGCATTTGAGCACTTGTATATTTTCTAAAAACCTCAGACAGCAACTAATTCCAATGTTAATGGTCAAATATTATTTTAAAGAGCTAAAGCAACTATTTATTATTACAGCATCCAATCAACAAGCTTAAAACTCTCAAATGTAATCCAAAACATCTATTGTCTACACTTATGTCTCAAAGTAATGGCACTACTTAAATATCTACTTTATAAATATCTATCTATCCATTTATCATCAAGGAACCTCTTACTTGATGGAATTTTATAAATTAAATCTAACTTTGAACATTCTTTTCAGCTTCAAAAATTCATACTCATCAAATTCCATTTGCCTCCTAATTCAACTATTTTCTCTCCCAAAACTTAAACCAAATCCATGGTATACAACACTACAATCTCATTCACACACACACACACACACACACACACACACACACACACACACATATATCTATACTGTCCAGAAATATTTCCTCACGACATCAAACACACACACTCACCAGCAACAATTTCTAACCATCTATGTAGCCTTAAATATACATATGCACGTCGTTCTCTATCCACAAACTATTAGCTACATCAACTACACATATCGCATAGCTCAACAGAAATAAAGAATCAATTATGCGCATGGTTTAGATTCATCGACAGCTCCTTATCACTACAAAAATTCATTCTTTCTCCATCACTACACAGAGCTTTAATGGCAACAGAAAGCAGCAAGAATGTTCAACAATTAACCAAGCTTCTGTAATCAAAATTTCAACCCACAATAGAGATCCAAGCTAACGGCCACCAACAAGAGAGGGAGAGATCCAACGACTTACCACATAGTTTTAGATTCAATGGAGGCTCAAACGTATTAGCATCAACTATCCTTCCATTTTCTTCCCCCCCCCCCCAAGCCTTCACCCCATAACAGCAACAGAGAATAGCTTCAGAAATATGAGTTACTACAGTACCCAATTTGAAATACGACGGAAGCAACAGTAAACAGCATGATGGCGACGAGGATGGCTGAAACCACAGCAGCGCGTCTCAACAGTGTCGACTGTTGAGCACTCCTTTCCACCTCCCCTGACACTCCTCTATTTCCCCTCTCACTCTATTTATTAGACATAGCTAGGGCTACAGACGAGATGACTGTTCACGCGCGACAACAAGGGTAGAGGGATTGAAGGAAGCAAGGTAGTGGCAGCGTCTGGTCACACAGCAGCAGCTTCCCATGGAGTGACGCTTTGCTCTCTTCTCGTTGACTCTCCGCTGTGTCACCACTAAAATAAGAGGAAATAGAAGGAGGGGGTACGGTTCTGCAAAGAAAGATTAGAGGGGCAATTTGGTAATTTCACTCACTAAAAAAATTAAAACCCCACCTTTCTGTAGCTGCAAGGAGTCGAACGCGGTACCTAAATCCAACTCATCTATCCCTAATCAGTCGGCCATTCCCTTACTTTTGTGATTTCACTGCAATAATAAATATACTTTATTAAATTAGTTTCTGAAGTGTGAAATTTCTAGGATCCTTACAACTATTATTATACTGACTTCTTCATCTTTAAATTTTTCCACATGTCTTCTGATTTCAGTTAAAGCCTGCAATGATATTACAGAAGTTAGTTGAAGCCAAAAAAATTATAGAAATCGGTTCAATTCAATGACTGGGCATTGAACTGGCCAAGACATTGTTTCAAGGTTCAATGGTTGAACTGTGATCTTAATTAAATTATTATTTAAAGAATATGTTTGAAAAAAAATATCTTAGATAAGGTTTATTGATATTCTTGTTGTAAATGCTAAATTTATAGGCAATCAGACCAACATTACAATGAAATTATTTATTGTCCATTTCAAATCACCACAATCATAAAATATTTTGGTAGAAG
Organism: Leucaena leucocephala; assembly: GCA_037074615.1. Taxonomy (NCBI): domain Eukaryota; kingdom Viridiplantae; phylum Streptophyta; class Magnoliopsida; order Fabales; family Fabaceae; genus Leucaena; species Leucaena leucocephala. The sequence goes on from CM073550.1 coordinate 5,067,269, forward strand.
TTGGGATAATCATTTGCCGCTAGTAGAATTTTTCTATAATAATAGTTATCAATCAAGTATTCAAATGGCACTATTTAATGGTACTATATGGAAGACAATGTAGATCTCCAATCGGTTAGTTGAAGTTGGTGACAGAGAGATATTTGGATCAGATTTAGTTCAAGATGCTAAAGAAAAAGTGAAAGTGATTCAACAAAGGTTATTAAAAGCTCAAAGCTAATAGAAATCTTACGTGGATCATTATCGTAGAGAATTGGAATTCATGGTTAGCGATAAAGTATTTTTAAAGGTGTTGCCAATGAAAGGTGTCATGAGATTCAAGAGGAAAGGCAAGTTGAGTCTGAGGTATATTGGTCCCTTTGAGATCTTAGACAAAGTGGGTGTTATAGCTTATCAATTAACCCTACCACTAGAGTTATCAGGAATTCATTTGGTGTTTCATGTGTCGATGCTATGGAAGTATCTATATGATCCCTCTCATGTTGCGGAATATCAATAAGTTCATGTAAATGAAGACTTATCGTATGATGAGTATTCGGTAGCTATTATTGATAGACAAGTAAAGAAGTTAAGATCAAAAGAGATTCCTTTGGTGAAAGTGTTATGGCATAATCATTCAGAGGAAGAAGCTACATGGGAAATGGAGAATGAGATACGGATCAAGTACACACACTTGTTCGAGAATTGAGGTGAGCATATTTTCAAATTCAGAGGACCAAATTTCTTAAGAGGGGAAGAATGTAATGACCCTAGAAAATACTTAAATATGATATTGATTTATTAAAGGATATATATTATTTCTTGCAATATTTTCATAAAGGAATATGTATAGCTGAGTGGTTTAAGAAAGAGCATTTAAGTTTGAGATCCCCTGTTTGAATCCCAGTACCTACAAAAGTAGGATTTTATTTTCTTTTTTAGACACGTGAAATTACAAAACTGCCCTCCTGTCCATTCTTTTCTTCCATCACCTCTCATTTTCTCATTTTTGGACCAGCTACGAGAGAGAGCAGAGGAATTAGCTGGGAAGCTTCACGACAGGTTTTTACTTATCTGTTGTCATTTTCTGTCGCTGAGCTGCATCACTAGTGACTGTAGTTGCCGTGGTGCTATTCTCTATAGCTCAGATCTTGGCCGTGGGGGTGAGGATCAGAGTGTCTACAGTGTCACCTTGTCATGCCAACCTCCACCATCTAAGCTGCCTTCACCAGCATCTTCGGCGAACACGCAGTCGCTACTGTCACAAGTGGCTGTTGTGTTATTGCAAGTCTACCGTTGTTGCCGTCGCCCTATGAGTTGTGCACTGTAGCCACTGTAGACTTTCAGCTGCTTCTCTACCTCAGTGTAGTGCAGTAGGTGAGTGGTAAGCCTTACATCTCTCCCTCTCATTCAACTCTTATTAGTTGTGGTTGAAAGATTGGATTTTCTGTCTTCTCTGGTTGTCAAATCTGTGATGGAAATAAGGGTAAAGATTGAATTGGTGTGTGCTGTGGAACCGTGGAGCTACGTGTTTGAGTGGTTTCTATGCACTGTAGCTGCTGTTGCTATTTTGTTAAGAACATTGTTGCTGTTGGGAATGGTTTTGGACAGTGAATGACGTGTGCAAGTATATATATGTGTATGGCTGTCTCGGTGGTTGGAAGTTTAATGCTGGTGTGTGTGTGTGTTTGAGCCTATAAGGAGATGATTTTGGACCGTATAGGTAAATATATGTGAATAAGATTGTACAGTTGTGTGCTATGGGTTTTGATTAAGTTTTGGAGAGAGAATTGTTGAACTAAAAGCTCTGGGAAGTTAATTGTTGGAAGTGAAGGGTATAGAGAAAATGATGATTATATGCTTGCATGATGTGAGAAATTGGATTTATATTTGTAACAATTGTTGAAGTATGGGTGTTAAGCTAAATGAAATAATATGAAATTTGTAGAGATTTTTGAGATTAATTATGGTTATAAAGTTTGAAAACTTTCAAAGTTAAGGGTTATGATTTCATATTTCAAGTGATAAATAATGGTATTTGGTGCAAGAGAGGTGAATGATAATTATTTATGGAATGTTTTACTTTCAGAAAGATTTGGAAGTTAAGAAGAGAATATTATTTCGAAGAATAGAATAGGAGTAAGCTATATCGGAATATTGCAGGTGAGTGAATAACATCCCTTAAAAATGATATTTTTATTAATAACTTGTTATTTGATTTATTTCATTTAAAGTATTGATTTTTAAATATAATTTACGAAAGCAAGTTATATGAATCCATGGCTTTAATTGTTAGTAATGGTTTTTTTCCTTTCAATTTGGTTATTAAGTGACCAAGTTTATGTGAGAAAATGAATAAAGAAAGTTTTGGAAAAAGTTTTGCTTGAATGACATATTTCATGTATGTGTGCACTGTGAAGATATGTTTATGTGTGTTGTATTGCTGCTGGTGTGCGCTGTGTCTATGCATTTGTAGGTAATGCAGGGAGGAAAGAGGAAACAAAGGCATGCGTGGCGGGTTATGTTGGATTGAATAGAAAGAGTATATATATATAGCTTGATGTGTGTATATATATATGATGGCAGGATCTGGTATTCAGGGAATTTTGCTGCTATCTTGGTGTGTGTTTTCTTTGAGGTGCTGTTGGGGAAGTTTCACGGCACATATATATAAACTTATACTTGCTGAAGGAATTTGTTTTGGGGAAATGATATGAACATGTCAGTAGATTGATGTGTGTGTATTAGTGCTGTGTATGCATGTGTGTGGGTAGTTGAAGGGTGAAGATGATGAAAGTTTTATGTTGAAGGTGAAGATAGGAAATGGTGATTTCATTGGAATAAAGAAAAGATAAAATTTAGTCTTTGAAATTACTAATAGTTGGTAGGTGTGCATGTGTGAATATAAGTTATTTCATCCAATAGAGGGGTGATAGATGTACCTATACATGTATGTATGCCGAGAGATGAATTGAGATAGTTATAAAGTTATGTAAGGTCGTGTTCAAGGTTTAGCAATGATTAAGTGTTTACCTTTGTGATTGGTTGTAGATTGAGAATGATTACTTTGGGGAAACTTCGAATTGAATGTTAATACATGTTATTTCGGAATACCAGGTATCTAAGAAGTGATTTTAATCGAAAGTGATTGGCTGAATCGGGTAAAGGTTTAGAAGTGTGGCAGTTGAGTGAATAACGTTCCCTAAAATCAATATTTTTAAATACATTGCTATTTCACTGAATATATTGAATTTCAATTATGATTTATGAAAAGCTGTTTTATGAATTCATGAGAAAGATTGTTAGAAATGATTCGTTTTTAACGGTTTACAAAAAGGATTTTGATTATGCATGAAAATGGATAAAGAGGTTTTAGAAAAGAATTTGACAAATGTTATATTGAACTGATGTTATTTATGAAATATTCCTATGTGAATTTTGTATGTTTTCACAATAACTTGATATTGGATTTTAAATGTTCATGCTGGAGTTTTTGAGATTTAAAGTGGTTTTACCAACAGTTATGACATTGAAACGATTGAGATCATTATATGTGAAATAAACCCCACGCATGATGGAAACATTTTAGAAAGGACAGAATACATAACACTGGTTACTACCAGCTGTCACGTCCCAAAATTTGGACCATGACCGGCACAGAATATGAATAATTTCACATTCTGAAAGCCTGATACTTTAAATAGAACAGTCAAACTTTCCATAATATCTTCCCAAAATAAACAGAATCTTTTCTAAGGACTATGTGGAGTATTTACCTTCTTTTCAAAATAATACAAACACTTTCTAAATGATAATTTCATCAAAAGTAGTTTTGTCAAAAACGACGCTTTGGATCGGCAACGAGGCTTTTCGCTGCTCAGCGAAAAGGTTAAGGTCACCTGCACTATCTGAAGCCAAATAATCTACTCGTGAATAACGTCCCAAAAACATGATTTAAAAGAATGCGGGAATAAACAATGCATAATCATGTTAAAAATGTATTTCATAATATTTCGTAATCTGATGCAAACCTTTCCGTAAACATTTGTATTTCAGGGGAAACAACAATCTGAAAGAACCATTTCAAATCAATCTGAAATAACCATTTCTTACCAATCATTTAAAAACAATCCTTTTAAAACCATAATCTTTCTGTAGGACTTCAACAGAACGAAAACAGACGTGGACACACAGTCCACGAGGGTAACTAACCATTCTGGTGGCTCGAAGCCACAAACTGTCGCGAGAATGAATCCCACGAAATAATTCTGGTGGCTCAAGGCCACAAACTGTCGCGAGAATAAATCCCACGAAATAATTCTGGTGGCTATGCCACAAACTGTCGAGCTCAAAATAACCAAGGTGCACCAAGGACTAACAGTACTGCTGTTAGCAACCAGCGTTCTGTATTCCATCCTAAAACATTTCCATCATGCGTGGGGTCCTTTTCACATGTAATGATCTCAATCGTTTCAAATACCATAATCATTGATAAAGCCATTTTGAATTTCAAAAACCCCAGCATGAACATTCATAATCAAGTTACTGTAAAAACATATGCAATTCACGTAGGAATATTTCATGAATAACATCAGTTCACTGTCAAATCTTTTTCTAAAGCCTCTTTATCCATTTTCATGCATAATTGTAATCTTATGTAAATCGATCGAAAGAAAATCATTTCTAACGATTTAAACCATAATTTCGTAAAACTTGCTTTTCGAAATCCATATTTGAAATTCATCATTTGAAATAACAATGCATTTGAAAATGTAAATTTGTAGGGAACGTTATTCACTCACCTGTCCCGCTCCTAAACAGTTACTCTTTTCCGTCGATCACTTTCGATTATTCTCACTTCTCAATTCCCTAATATCCCGAAACAATATATGAACATTCTAATTCAACATTTCAATAAAAATAATCATCATTAAACTACAACCAATCATGAAGGCAAATACTTATATATTTCTACACCTTGAACCCGATCCTTGCACAACTTTATAACTTTCACAATTTCCTCTCTGTGCATACCCATAAATATATATATATATATATAACCACTAGAAATTTCTATTTACTTGCCACCACCACGACAGTCTCACCTCACAAAGGCATATACTCATTTGTCTTTTAAACCTCTATCCTACACTCCTCCATTTTATTTTCATGGGCTCAAGGCCATCATCCCATATCAACACCTCTTCAAAACCTAATTTAAATAAATCATTTTAGCCTCTTAAAACATACTTTTAAATTTCCAAATCAAAATTTTCAAATCAACCAGCAATATCCACATCTCTCATGAACCCTATTAACTTTCCAAATTTCCCATACATCTATATAAACAGGCTTAACAGCAGCCACCCAAACTTCTATTTTCTTTCTTCCCGATTCAAAATAGCAACATCATGACTCAGACCCAGTACTCCTATTTTATCTTCTTTTTGGCAACATAACCACACATATACACCTCAAGATAGCAGCAGAATTCTCTGAGTACTAATTCATGCCATCATATAAGCATACACATAGCAAGATATATATATATATATATTCTTTCCAATCAATCCACACAACCCATTTATGACGTGCTTCTGTCTCCTCTTTCATTGACCACATTATCACATATTATATATATTCTTACACAGCGTATGCATACCCAAAATGTATTATTCAAACAGCATAAATGCATAACCTCAATAACCCATTCTTATTCAACCCAGGGCACCATAACTTGACAACAACAGAGTATACATATATAACCATGGTAATACCCACACAGCAACATCACCATTCGCGCACCGCCTTTTTCCTCTCTGCTTCCCATACATACACACAACCAAAGATTAGCCAGGCACCAACACCCCAACATCCACATACCCTACATCATAGCCACTATGGTAAGCATACATAGCAATGCAAGTTAATACATTCCAGTTAGCTTTCAAGTCTGAAACAATAACCCCTGGCCAAAACTTCCTAAACCAGACATTATACATGTAAATATACATACCCTCGGCATCCCTTGTCCAACAACAATTCCAATAACATCACAGCACAGCAGTAAGCATCTAATAAAGACAATAGATACACACACACAGCTTCAAGTTCAAAGGCGACCCCTTAGCCTCTGTCCCTGTCCATTCATCGGATTTTCCCAAAATAGAGAAATCTAACAATGCTCAACTCACGCAATTCACAGTAACTGTACCCAAGAACTAGCACAACCACAGGAGACAAAGTAGGGGCATTACGGAATCATACCTCTCTTATTCAATTCAAAATGCTCAGCCATGGCCTCCGAGAAGAGCTTCAATAGTTTGGAATTTCCACGGTGACGGCAGAGGGGACACGATGGCAGCAATTTACCCCAGCAACTCCTTTTACAACGTCGGCGACCAAAAAAGGAAACTGAGCAAATGAATTTGCTACAGTAACAGAGCATACTCGGCATCGACGACAGCAGAAATCCAGATAAAAGTAGCGATGACTATTCGGCGACAAAGCAGAACCTCACCCCACAGTCCCTCTGTTTCCACTCTCCTTTCCCCTACCATCAACTGAAACCAGAGGATACCTGAAATAGAGCCGCAAAGGAGTGATGACTGTCAGCGATGATGGAACTACACGATAAGGATACTGACCGAAGGAAAGCTTGAGTATACGATATCGATAGCATGCAATAACCTGCCTCGTCGTTCACCTGCCGTCAACTTTCCTCTGCAGCCGCTGATACATTGCAGAAGAAATAAGGGAAAGAGTATGGCGCTCACAGGGAAAAAGAGAAGGAGGGGTAATATCAACATTTCACGAGCTGAAAAAAAAATAAAACCTCCTTTTCCTGCAACTTCCCCAGCTCGAGCGCGGGACCTCACCAATTACATCAGCGCCTCCAACCATTCAGCTAAAGCCACCCATTTGAAATTTTCTACAACCAAGATATATATATCACTTGCTAAATAAATTTTATCTATTAAATTTTCAGAGCCATAACACCAGCAGTACTATTAGTCCTTAGTGTACCTTAGTTACCCAAGCTCGATGGATATTACATGGATTTCATACTCGCGACAGTTAGTGGCCTTGAACCACCAGATTATTACGTGGGCTTCGTACTCATGATGGTTAGTGGCCTTGAGCCATCAAATTATTCTGTGGGTTTTGTACTCGCGACGGTTAGTGGCCTTGAGCCACCAGATTATTTTGTGGGATTTGTTCTCGCGACAGTTAGTGGCTTTGAGCCATCAAATTGGTTAGTTACCCTCATAGATTGTGTGTCCATGTCTGTTTTCATTCTGTTAAAGTCCTACAGAAAGATTATGGTTTTGAAAGGATTGTTTTTAAGCGATTGATTGGAAATGACTATTTCAAATTAGTTTCCCTAAAAGAAAACATTTACGGAAAAGTTTGCATTAAAATACAAAATGTTATTTGAAACATGTTTATGGATTGCTTACTTCCGCATTCTTTTAATCATGTTTTGGGAAGTTATTCACGAGTAGATTATTTGGTTTCAGATAGTGTAGGTGACCCTAAGAACTTGTATTATTTTGAAAAAATGGTAAAAGCTCCACATAATCCTTAGAGACAATTATGTTTATTTTGGAAAACGTTATGGAAATTTTGAACATTTGCAGTCTGCTATAGGATCATCGGGAGATTGGTTATATAACGACAATCCTACTGAGATTCATACAGAAAACATTGCTTTTGATTTATGAATTGCAATTTATTATGGTTTTCATTTCAAATGTTTTATTTAAGGTTGTAGGCTTTCAGAATGTGAAATTATTCAAATTCTGTGCCAATCATGGTCTAAATTTTAGGACGTGACACAAACATACTTGTGGTTGTCGATCGTTTGTAGAGATTGACTATTCTACTGTAAGTTCAATCTATCACTACTATAATTTAAGTTTTTAATCTTTTTTATTTTAAAATATATTATTTGTTTTTTCTTGTATGTTATTCTTTTGTAGAGAGATTCAACTACTGGATAACCTGTCCCTCTTGACCAGCTGTAAGAGAAAACGCATTCTAGGAAGACATTAGATGAACAAATAGTATGGACTGACCCACACTCTAAACAGATTCATGTATGCATTATAGTTTTATATTTTATTTTAATTTAGTTTTATTTTTAATCTAATAGTTTCATATGTTTTTATTATAGAGTCATATGCACGAACTTTCTCAGCAATCAGGCTAAGATTTAGAGAGTGATGCTCAAATGATGTCTGAGGAAATATTAGAGATTGTTCTTAGTGAGAGGTCATGCCACGTCCTAAAATTTGGACCGTGACCGGCATGGAATATGAATAGTTTCATATTCTGAAAGCCTAAAACCTCAAATACAACGTTTAAAGTTTCCATAACATTTTTCAAAATAAACACAATCTTTTCTAAAGTCTATGTGGAGCATTTAACTTTTTATCAAAATAACACAAGTACTTAATAAAGATTAAAATTAATCTTATTCAAAAACAACGCTTTGGATCTGCGATAAGGCTCTTCACTACTCAGTGGGAGGATTAGGGTCACCTACACTATCTAAGGCCAAATAATCTACTCGTGAATAACATCCCAAAAACATGATTAAAAGAATGCGGAAGTCAATAATGCATAATCATGCAAAAATATATTTCATAACATTTCGTAAATTGATGCAAACCTTTCTGTAAATATTTGTATTTTTGGGGAAACAACAATCTGAAATCACCATTTCAAATCAATTGTTGTAAAACAAATCCTTTCAAAATCATAATCTTTTTCGTAGGACTTTAACAGAACAAAAACAGACATGGACACACAGTCTATAAGGGTAAATAACCAATCTAGCGGCTCAAGGCCACTAGCCGTCGCGAGTACGAGACCCATGTAATAATCTGGTGGCTCGAGGCCATAATCCATCGCTAGTACGAGACCCATGTATATCTGTCGCGAGTATGAAACCCACGTATATTTGTCGAGCTCGGGTAACTAAGGTGCACCAAGGGCTAACAGTACTGCTGTTAGTAACCAGCATTATGTATTCTATCCTTTCTAAAACATTTGCATCATGCATGGGGTTTATTTCACATATAATAATCTTAACTGTTTCAATGCTATAATCGTTGGTAAAAATCACTTTGAATCTCAAAAACCCAGCATGTACATTTAAAATCAAGTTACTGTAAAATCATATGAAATTCGCATAAGAATATATTCCATGAATAATATCAGTTCAATGCAACTTTTGCCAAACTCTTTTCAAAAGCTTATTCATCCATTTTCATACATAATTATAATTCCTTTGTAAACCAATCGAAAGAAAATCATTTCTAACGATTTAAATCATACTTCCGTAAAATTTGCTTTTCAAAATTCATATTTGAAATTCATTTGAAATGACAATGCATTCGAAAATGTAAATTTTAGGGAACGTTATTCACTCACCTGGAATACTTCTCTCACTCTTGCCTTTAGCTTTAGAATATCATTCTCCCTTTTATTTTCCTAAATTTCTGAAAATAAAGGGTTTCATCAATGATTGGTATTCAACTCTTTTGTATAGAAAACTATTTAGTTTCAGTCATGAAAATAAGACACTTGCCAACATAAACTTTTCTCTAGCAAATATGACACATGCATCAATAACTAATACTCTAAAAATAACACTCTTTACTATAACTTTTCAAACTTCATAATCCATCATAACTTTTGAAACTTCATAATCTATCATAACTTTTCAAACTTCATAATCCATCAAGAACTGAAATTTCTCCTTTATCCCAATTTCCTTTCATTTACTATTATCATAGCTGTCACGTCCCAAAATTTGGACAGTGACCGGCACAGAATATGAATAATTTCACATTCTGAAAGCCTAACACCTTAAATAAAACATTCGAATTTCCCATAACAATTTCCATAATAAACAAAATCTTTTCTAAGGACCATGTGGAGCATTTACCCTTTTATCAAAATAACAGAAGTACTTAATAAAGATAATTACATTAAAATTAATATCGTTTCAAACAACGCTTTGGATCTGCGATGAGGCTCTTCACTGCTCAACAGGAGGATTAGGGTCACCTGCACTATCTAAGGCCAAATAATCTACTCGTGAATAACGTCCCAAAAAACATGATTAAAAGAATACGAAAGTCAACAATGCATAATCATGCTGAAAATGTATTTTATCATATTTCTTAATTTGATGCAAGCCTTTCTATAAACATTTGTATTTTAGGGGAAAACAATAATATGAAGCAACCATTCCAAATCAATTTGAAATAACCATTCTAAATCGATCGTTGTAAAACAAATCCTTTCAAAACCATAATCTTTTATGTAGACATTATTGTTCCAGATAAACAATTTGAAATAATCATTTCATAACAATCGTAAAACAATCCTTGGAAAACCATAACCCTTCTGTAGGACTTCAACAGAACGAAAACAGACGTGGACACACAGTCCACGAGGGTAACTAACCATCAGACGAGACTTGAAGCCACAAAAACAGTCGTGGACACACAGTCCACAAGGGTAAATAACCAATCTAGTAGCTCAAGGCCACTAGCCATCGCGAGTACGAGACCCACGTATATCCGTCGCGAGTATAAAACCCATGTATATCCGTCGCGAGTATAAAACCCACGTATATCCGTTGAGCTCGGGTAACCAAGGTGCACCAAGGACTAACAGTACTGCTGTTAGCAACCAGCGTTATGTATTCTGTCCTAAAATGTTTCCATCATGCGTGGGGTTTATTTCACATAAAATAATCTCAATCGTTTCAAAGCCATAACCGTTGGTAAAAACCACTTTGAATCTCAAAAAACCCCAGCATGAACATTTAAAATCATGTTACTGTAAAATCATATGAAATTCGCATAAGAATATATTTCATGAATAACATCAGTTCAATGCAACTTTTGCCAAACTCTTTTCAAAAAGCTTATTCATCCATTTTCATGCATAATCATAATTCTTTTGTAAACCAATCGAAAGAAAATCATTTCTAACGATTTAAACTATACTTTCATAAAATTTGCTTTTCGAAATCCATAGGTGAAATTCATCATTTGAAATGACAATGCATTTAAATATGTAAATTTTTAGGGAACGTTATTCACTCACCTGGAATGCTTCAAAACCTTTACCCGTTTTAGCAAATCCTTTTCGATTATTTTCACTCCTAAATTTCCTGGTATCCCGAAACAATATATATTAACATTCTAACCAAAGTTCCAACAGAAATAAAGCCTCTTTAACCTAACATTCCATTTCACTCCATGCTTTCAATCATTCACAAAGACTCAATACATCAACTCCTAATCCATCAACCAACTGATATTGTTTCAATCAAATCTACATACAACCATACTCTACAGGCTTCCAACCATCCCAGCTAGCGAGCATTATCCAAGGTCATAATTACTTTTAGGAAAAAGATAATGTATCACATTTCCTCGGTCAAACATTCCCAAATTTAAAAGAAAATACATGCCTTATACAAAATAATTTAGAAATCCTAATTTCCACACAAGCTTTTAAAATCATAGTTCAAAACATCCCAACTCATTTTCTTTAATATAATTATTCAGCACTTGAAAACACACAGCAAGCCCCTTACATAATCCTTTCAGTTTCAAAAGTGCATGCTTTAATGCACCAGTCAACAGCACATCCACATACTTTAATTCTTAGGGCAGTGGCTATCTATATATATATACACACACATGTATCCCTATCAGCATTTCATATATATATATATATATCATCTAGCTTCCAAAACAGCAGCCAAATACTCTGAGCATATCATCATATATATATATAACACCCCACACAGCAAGTTATATCAATATACTCTTTCTATTCAATCCAACACAACCCACTATGGCATGCTTCTGTCTCATCTTCCCTTTGGCAGCATAACCACGCACACACACACACATATAAACCTTCACATTGTATGCATACCCAGCATATACATATACATACCAATCTCTCTCAACCAGAATGCCAGAACTGCCAACCAATCATCACAGCACACATGCATATTGATTACAATTTGACAACACTACCTAAATAATTTTCCCAGAATTTCATAGCTCCATTCAAATTCAAACACTCATACTTTGACCTTTCTAACATGAATTTCCATGGATTTAACCAGGCACAACCCAGCAGCAACTTATGAACTCCCATGACATCATTATACATATATGTACATACACACAACATTCCCCTGTACAAAACTATTCCTGCAATAATACCCCCAACAGCAACAACAGTAAGCATACGCCTATATACATGTTGCATTTCATTTTCTGTCCACAACCCACATCCTACATCAACCACACATTCACATGGCTCAATAGAAACAGAGCAACCGTTATGCGCACAGTTCATATTCATCGACAGTAAATAAAGAAACACCAAATTCACCCAGAGAGTATTGCACAACTTGATGGAAGTTACTAAAATAATTAACTTACCTAACTTCAAGTTCATAAGTAGTCCGTAGCATAACCCAAAATATTGTATACCCCTCTGCCCAGACTCCGCTCAGAAATAGAGGAAAAGATGAGGCCTCACGATAGAAACTGCAGCTGCACATAACACCTCTCAAAATCTCTTAAATCAATTGCAACCCACAGAAATTCCCACTCATTCTTCCACCCTCTTTTCCTCTAGAACTTACGGTAGTCAGAAAGGAAGAATATGGAAATTGGGGGGGGGGTATTTGCTACAGTACCTGCCCAGAAGCATGAAGTGCAACGGAAAAAGCTGTGAACCCAGACAGCATATCGATGACGAGAAGGAAACCACAGCAGCGCCTCTCACGATGTTTACCCTTGGTACTCCATTTCTGCCTTCCACGACACACCTATGTTCTCTCCTAGCTCTACTTATCGGACAGACGGACACTCTGGGTGAGGCGACTACCCCGACGCGATAACACATCAGAGATACTGGCGGACGCAAAGCCTGGCCACACGATACCGGTGGCGTAAAGCTCTCCTGCTGCTCCTCTGTTGTAGCCGCTGAAATCAGTGAAAAAAGAATGGAAGGAGGGAGTACGGATTCTGAAGGAAAAAGGCAAGAGGGCATTTTTGCAATTTGACATGCCCAAAAAATAAAAACCCTACTGAAACATGGCTTCCAGGAATCGAACTCTACTCACTGAAATCACACCCGCACCTTCAACCACTTAGCTATTCTCATCACATTGAAATTTGTATGCATCCAATATATTTATCCTTTAGTTATATATAAATTTTATTTATCAAGTTTTCAGAGCCATAACAATAGCAAATCACATACCTAATTACTGAACATCTATAGGCAATTAAATTCGTCATTCCTCTCAACCTCCATATTCCATAAAGAAATATAATCCACCTCTTCTATGACAGGCACTTTTGATTTATTACTATCACTACAAGTTATTTACGTATCTATTAACTTCACAAGACCCAACTTAACTTAATTCTCCCCGTATCAAGAATTCATTGACAGTATTACTAACCACATAGATATCACAACAACCAAGGACAAGTTCAAATACATGCAGCCTTCAGTAATTATTCATTCTATCTAAAGATTCTGTTTAGCCAATAGGTAACCCTGACAACATAATACAAACCAGAATAAAATCTCAAATCACATAACCAAAGTATCAACCCATACCTTCAGTAGGCATAAACTAATATAGGGCAATCCCACACATATTCACATATATATAAATACATACTTCCAAAATGTTCAAAGTCTCCTTTCCATCTATTTGTTCATATCAATAGCACCCTCAACAAACATCCATACCTATCTACTACAGTGTCCACCTTTTCTCACAAAATTACTCCATACAGAATTTATACACACGACATGCAACTTTCCCAAATAGCAACCTCACACATATATATACATCCATTCATCCTCCTACAACCTTACAGCTGACCAGACAATATCACAACACACACATATCCATTTATGTTCACAGCACACGCACAAGTCACAATATACACACAAAAATGCCTCTGTTCCTCCTCTCTCTTCCTTCAGTTTTCATCTTTCTAGTTGAACCCCTGCCAATGTAAATATACATACACATACGCCCGTAGACCCAACACAAATTCCTACTAATTTATCACTCAAGACGCCACCAGCCAATCATACATACACAACAGTATTGTATATATGCGATCAAATTCAGCCCCTGTCCCATAACAGAGACCACCCAATCGCACAGCAGTTGACTCCCAGAGCAAAACAATTTCACACCCATATACATGAACAGCGCATAACATAAGCATATATCTACTATCCAGAATCCTTTCCTCATGGCATCAAACACACACATTCAACATAAAGACTCACCCCATAATTTTTTTCAAGAATCCCATAACAGAGCCATCCTACTCAAAGCTTAAACACACACGCCCTCCACAGTACCATAAATTCTTCAGACCCTTGAACCAACATAAACTATAGGAAACAGAGCAGGGGCATGAAGGAAACATACCTATAATCCAATTCGCGATGCCTGACAATGGCACCTGAAAGAGTTTCAAAAATCTGGGCTTTCCACGGTGACTGCAGAGGGGACACGATGGCAGCAATTTACAACAGTAACTCCTTCCAAAATGATGGTGACAGGAAAAAGAAAGACGGAACAAATGGGTTTGCTTATAGTACCAAATCACACTTGACAACGATGACCCAAAGCACGACGGCGACTATAACTCTGATACAAGAAGCAGCGTCGATTACCCAGTGGCACCTCACAGACATAGGACCCTCAACAAAATCTCTCTATTCTCCCTCTCCCTCTCCCGACCATCTGAAGCCAATGCTGGGAAGATATAATAACAGAGTCAGCGGTGATAGAACAAGACGGCACAAACACTGGCAGAAGAAATTGCCTGAGCACACGGCACTGGTGGCGTGACGCATCCTGCGCTGCTCCCCTTCCTGCCTGCACCGCTGAAGGGATTCAGAGAAGAAAATGGCGATAGGTACGGCGTCTGTAGAGTTAAGAAAGGGGAGGGGTATTTTGGTCTTTTCACGTTCCAAAAAAATAAAAAGATTTCCCTTCCTGCAGCTTCTGGGAATCGAACACGGCTCACCACAGTCACAACTCGCGCCTTAAACCACTCAGCTATTGCCTTCTCATTGAAATTTTCTGTAATTAATATATATATTCTTTGGTAAAGGGATATAATATATGTGAAATTTTGAGAGTCATAACAGGTCAGGGTATGTAAGAGGGAAAGGGTATAGAGCTAGCCTTCAAAGAAGAGAAATTGCGCTCAATCTAGTAATAGTTCAGTTGTACAAAGTGTGCGTGCCCAATTGTAGGAGGAGTTTGATAAAAAATTTCAAAAGGAAAGAGAAAAAATAGAGGCAGAGCGTGCAAAGATAGAAGAAGAGCATTCGCAATTCGAACAAAGATTAATGGAGCAAATGAAGCAAACGATACAAGCTCAATTCATTGCCTTGATGTAGAGAGGGCAACTACAGGCGCCTGTTTCTTCTACTCCTAGTATTGGTCCTTTCATATAATGTTTATGTATAAACTAAACAATTTTATTTTCTTTTTAAATATATTTAATTAATTGAAGTAATTTGATATTTTATTGGATGATCTGAATTATTCATCAATTATTAGAGTTTGGTTTATTTAGTTATTTATTATTTATTATTTTTATTATTAAATTACATGTTTTAATATAAGAAAAAATTGAGAAAAATTTAAACAATAATATTAACTTTCAATGGCGACAATTGTCGCTGCAGATTACGCAATAGGCGGCAACAAAAATATCGCTGTAGATTATACTTTAGGCGACGACAGTTGTGTTGCTGCTGATTCAACTTTCATCAGCGACAATTTTGTCACCGCAAATTGTTGACATTCAGTGGCGACTTTCAATTGTCATCGCCAATGCTTATAGGCGACAGTCTCATAGGCAGCGACTTGGTGGCGACTAAGAGTCACCGCTAAAGTTATTTAGCGGCAACTTTTGAACTTTCAACTGCAACTTTTGTCACCACTGATAGTCAATTTTTTTGTACTGTGTTAGACACAAAGTAGAGAAATTAAAGTTCATTTACAAATTTTGCCATAATTATTTAAATACAAATAATAAATGTTAATATTATTATACGTTAATAATAGAACCATGCAAAATAATTTTTTATGATTATAAATTATTTAAAAGAAAAATCTTAGTTTTTAGGATAACACTATTTTATTCTTATTTGATTGATGCAGTAATTACAGATATTCTAGAATGTATACGTAGCATTTTTTTACAAAAACGAAAGATTATTTAATTAATATTATTATTAGTGATGTAAATCACATTTAAAAAATAATTTATCATCTAAAATTAAGTTATTGGAGCATTACATTTTTTTTGGTAAAAGAGCATTGCATAGTTTATTAATTGAATAGATATTTGGAAAATATTTATGTTAACTGTGTTCATTATAATTGTAATTATTAATTTTTTAATGTAAATTATTTACAATTTTACTTTGACAAACCCGCGCCATTAAATATCTATTGACTATAATTAATTTGATTAAGTTGTTTACTATTTTATTTTGCTACTGCTTACAGATTTTTAATATTTATACTTTTTTTTATCAAAACCTAGTTGATCATATATTAATTGGTATCAAATTTTATTGGTCGTTCATTAATTGGTATCAGAGGTTGGAGGGTGTGCTCATATAAAACCCACAAGCATGCTTCAAATAAAAATAGTATGTCCACGTAGCAGATCGTAAGTCCCTTGTTATAATACTCTTTAAAAAATGAATTGTTTTATCATATTTATAAATTATATTATTAAATGATGCAGATATACATGATTTCTTGCCTAGTTTTTTCCTTGCTAATTTATTTGACTGTCACTCATTTTAATTGAAAGAAAGTAGCTTTTCAAAGTAAAACATTATTTATGTTTCGCTATGTTATGATTTGCTAAAGATCAATTGTCTATTTATAAAGTTTATCTTGCATTACAATTGATTCGGACAATTTAGTGAGATTTTTATTGAATTAGGTCGGCACCATGCCTCCTCAACAATATTTTCTGATGAAATTGATATAAGGGCAATAAATATCCTCTTCTAATAACTGCTTTCAGTGAAGGTTAATTTATATTTTCTACCACTCTACTTGGTTGAAATGTTCAAGTTATTTGAATTTGTAAAACTTGATAATTGACCAGATATCTTCAGTTGACTCAGTCACATCTTGTGCAGGATTTTAATTACATGGCACATAAAGAAGAAAAATGTCTTCCCAATTAAAGAGTGCATGTGTCCATAATATTACATACAAATTTATTTAATAATATAATTTTAAAAAATATTTAATCAAATATATATAGTAAATAAGTTAACTGACTACTCTAAATTCAAATATTTAATGATATAATGAATACATATATTTCTCCTATGTTCTTAACCGTAAGTTCCACTCAGTGTGCTTAAAAGAATCAAATTAACTAACATAATGGGAAGCAAAAAAAAAAAAAAAAGAACAATGAAACAACAATCTTAGACAAATAAGCAAACAAATTAACAATATTTTATTGACTAAAATTAATCATCCTCCTCAGATTCTGATTCTGATTCTGGTTCTTGCATCTTCCAAGTACCATCTGGCTGCTGAACCAATCCCTTGTTTTGGTCAACCCTCCAAGCCTCAGGAATATGAAACTCATCCTTCAAAGATGCCATGCCTTTGTTGACAACTGCAATGAGGTTGATTTGTGATGAGGAATCCTGGTTTTGCATACTTATATATATATACTTGAAAACCCTGACCCCGTCCTTCTCTTCCATGGTGTAGTCGAATCTTTATTTGAAAAGTAGTCGCCTTCTGACCAAATCATGTTTTCTGTTCAGCATGCATGCAATGAATAACATTTCTATCGTGTTGAGAGAGTCTAGGTTTCGCGTGATTGATCAAACTTTACGTGAAAAATAATGAGACGACCTAATCCTGCAAACTTCATTGGTTTTACTTTTCTTTGATAAATTTTGCGATCTTTCTACGAAATGGAATGTCATTGATGTGTGAAAATTAGACTGTTAGGTTCTACTTCTAGCTAGTTGGACTGTTAGTTTTGACTGTAGCAGTGGAGCGACCTTGGTTCGTTTTGTTCGTTTCCAATATCAGCTAGCTCGTTTTGACCTCAAATGTTCTAACTAATATGGTTCAAAGATGTTTTTTTAATTGATGATTTACCGAGAAAAATAATTCTTAAATTAAGGACTGGGGCAAGAATATAAAATATGGTGACCATGTGGTCCATCTCAACATGAGTAACCTTTTCTTTTTGGGAATAAGATAAAACGATAATAAGAAAATAAAATTTTTACATAATACAATAAGTTTATGCGTAAATAGATTTATTAAAAAACCTATAAAAAATAATAGAAGGACGTAACTCAAGATGAGTAACTTAAAGTTGATGATTATGGAACGGGTGGCGGAAAATGTTATATTAATGGAAGATTGTAATGCCAACTTAATTAGTTGATAATTCAAATTAAAAGCGTTTAGTACCACCACGGTGATATCTGATCCCATTGTAATGCCTCATGATTTGAAGCTATGGGAATAAAAACCAGAACTCAATTAAATTATAAGGGTCAACAATGTCCCTCTCCAGGCAACTACAATGTCCCTCCTCCCTAACACGGCTTTGCCTTCGTCGGTGGCGACCGCGATATATCCTATCCAATTTGATTCCTCAACATCGTCTAATATGAGAAAATCGATCTCTGATGTTGCGTACAGGAACTTGGTCACCTTATATTTGAAGGGATTTCCATTTTCTAAACCCACTTTGGAAAAGAAATCTCTTTTCCCATAACGGCTTCTTCTTGCATACTTGGATGCTTTATCAGAGTTAAAAGCATCGTAAGTAGCTTCAGCCATTTCTCCGTAGTGTATTATGTACCTACGGAGATTGATATCAAGTGGGTCTAACAAATCCTTCCAATTATTTTGGCCACTAAGTTCTCTCCAGTTTGTTGCAATGCTTCCAGGCCTCGCCATCTGTTTTTTCTCTTCCTCAAGTTGATCGGCCACCTTATGAGAATTCATGGTTTTGCTTGCAAAGCTACCCATTTTCTTGTATTTCTTCTTCTCTTTCTTCTTCTTCTTCCTATTCTCTTTTCTGTGAAATAAAACGCTTTATGAACTGCATTGAGTTTGATTTATGATGAGGAAGAGCCTGGTTTTGCATGCTTATATACTTGAAAACCCTGACCTCGTCCTCCTCTTGATTGGTCAAAGTTTTTGACTTCGTGGAAACTTTATTTGAAAAGTAGTCGCCTTGACCAAATCATGTTTACTGAGTCTGTTCGGACTGTTAGGTTTTAAAGTTCTCTATTTGATTCGTTTTAGTTTCTTAGGAAGGGAACTAGCGGTTGACTATTACGTACTTAGGTTTATGACAAGACTATAGTACGGTTCATCTTAATTTTTATGCCGTCGTAGCATTCAATGGTTAGCATTTCTATAAGTACGTGGAAACTGAAATGGTGAGACGATGACCTGATCCTGCATGCTTGATTATTTGCGTTTTTGAATTTGTAAAACTTTGTTTTGATAATTATGCAATTTTTCTAAGATGTGCGAATATTAGACTGTTAGGTTTTACTTCTAGCTAGTTGGACTGTTAGATTTCACTGTAGGAGCCCCCTTGGTTCGTTTTGTTCGTTAATATTTAACTAATACTATTTTTTATTCTTATTATAAAATATATTTAATTAATTTAGATAGATTAAAAAATAATTTAGTACTTTATAATAATTATATATTAATTTTTCTAAAATACCTTATTTAATCTTGAACTACCATTGATAGAAATCCGCTTAATATATATAATCATACAAGGATATTTTAAGAGGAAAATAAAAATTTGGAGAGATAATATATTAGAGTTTTATACATGGAATAAAATAAATTTTTTATTTAACTATTATATTTAAGATCGGAGTGAGTATAATTTAAAGAATATATATCCTACATAATATATAAGAGTATAATTTTTTTTTAAATTGATGATTTATGGGGAGAAAAGTTTAATTCCTTTATCTTACATAATATATAAGATATAGTGGCCATGTGGGTCATGTTCAAAATGAGTAATTTAAAAGTTGATAATTATTAATGATGGTACATGAATGGAAGATGGTACATTCCATCTTAATTAGTTGACAATTCAAAGTAAAAGCGTTTGGTACCATTTATTTTTATTAATGAAATTTTCTGTCCCTAATTTGACCATATTTTTTAATTTGATCAACAAATTATTTTATTAAGCAATTGTAATTGCATGTGTTTAAACCTAACAATTTAATCTTTTCTGTACCTAACAATTTTTTTCGTGCATGAAGTTATTTATTACCTCAACCAATTCTATAAACTTATCATTTCTATGCTTTATTTGCATCATTAATATCAAAATTGATGATTTCAAAATTTATTTTATTTTGATTTAATTTTTTAATGTTAATATTATTATATGTTAATAATAGAAACATGCAAAATATTTTTTTATGATTATCAATTATTTAAAAGAAAAAAATCCTTTTTTAGGCTAATACTATTTTATTCTTATTTGATTGATGCAGTGATTACAGATATTATAATGTATACATAGCATTTTTTTTTTGCAAAAAAAGAAAGAGTAGTTAATTAATATTAGTATTAGCGATTTACTTAAATCACATTTAAAAAACAATTTATCATCTAAAATTATGTTATTGGAGCATTACATTTGTTTTGGTAGAAGAGCATTGCATACTTTATTAATTGAATAGATATTTGGAAAATATTTATGTTAACTGTGTTTATTATAATTGTAATTATGGATTGTTTAATGTAAATTCTTTACAATTTTACTTTGAATAACCCACGACATTAAATATCTATTGACTATAATTAATTTGATTAAATTGCTTACTATTTTATTTTCCGTACTGCTTACAGATTTTTAATATTTATACTTTTTTTTTTATCAAAACCTAGTTGATCATATATTAATTAGTATCAAACTTTATTGGTTGTTCATTATTTGGTATCAGAGGTTGGAGGGTGTGCTACATATAAAAACCCACAAGCAATGCTTCAAATAAAAATAGTATGTCCACGTAGCAGATCGCAAGTCCCTTCTCTTTGAGACAATCAATTTTTTTATCATATTTATAAATTATATTATTAAATTATGCAAATATACACGATTTCTTGCCCAGTTTTTTCATTGCGGATTTATTTTACTGTCACCCATTTTAATTGAAAGAAAGTAGCTTTTCAATGTAAAACATCATTTATGTTTCGCTATGTTATGATTTGCTAAAGATCAACTATCTATTTATAAAGTTTATCTTGCATTACAAGTGATTCAGAGAAGTTGGTGAGGTTGTTATTTGAATTAGCTCAGCACCAAGCCTCCTCAACAATATTTTCTAATGAAATCGATGCAGGGGCAGTAAATTTTCTCTTCCAATTAACCATTTAAAACTACTTTTATCAAAACTAATCGATTATAAACTAATCATGATGGAAAATAAGGTTTAGTTAATCATTGAAAACTACCATGATTATAAAACACTTTTACTAAAATTCATAGGAAAATAAGGTTTAGTTGATCATTTATTGCCATTGTCATAAAAAGACTTTTTTAGACAACAAATAACTATGATGAAAAAAAGAAGATAAAACTACCATTCAAGAACTATCATAGTTAAAATAGTTCAACTTATTTTAAAAAGGGTATCCATGATATAAGAGAGTTAAACTTGTATTAAGATACAAACATGAATATAAAAGCTTCACATACAATTGCATGCAAAACCATGTTACAAATTATTCAATCCCACTAACTTTGTTATAGGATTCAAGCTCATGATTAACATATATCATAGTTATCAAATCTAAACTTCTGAAATTAGCCTCTAGGTGTCGAACCCGGGATAAACAACACCATATCCTACAACACAAACAAAAATATTGAATATTGCTCGTAATATAAAAAATAATTATTATAGATCCACAAAGTCACATGCATAGTCTTAAAAAGATTCTAGTCTATTACCAGTACACGATATCCAGTACAGTCGTCAAAATATCAAATCATCATAGTATAACAAAAATAGCCTGGCAATATACATATACTCAATATATAAAAAGAGTCGTAAGGGCATATCCCACGAGCTAAATGACAAAGGAGCTAGTAGGGCCTACCTCACACACTAAGGGACAAAAGAGTCAATCATCATGTATTAACAGAGGACTTATCACATGATAGAATATACACCAACACTCTCCAATTCCCAATCATACTCAACATACTTGGCATGCCTAACTATTCCATGAATAACCAATTTCAATTCAAGGTTTCACTTTTCCATTTGAAATAAGGCTGATTAACATTTTAAAATTTTTAAAGGATTGCATTTTCAAAACCACAATTGCACAAGACTATTTCAACTTCAAATAATTCTGCCATATGTCAAACTATAAACCTTAGCATATGATAAGTTCAATAAATCAAAAGCTAGTCACAAACTACTCACGACTTTAATATGTATAATAAATGAAAAGTTATTGCCTCTCGCTAAATCAAAGAATAATTATCACAAGTTAAGTTGCCTTATGTACAATAACATCAATTATAAACAATATACATCATCACATAATCACCCCATTGAAACAACCTTGAACCGATGTCGCCTTGGGGTTACTTCAAAAATTTAAACCAAGGATTGCGTATAGTGCAACCTCGGGTCGTTCTCTCTGAGGAGCCAAAAGGTGAAATTAAATTCCTAAGTAACTAAATGCAATGCAACCTAAATTAGAAAATGGGATTTGTTTTGATTGACTAACAACTAAATGCAAAGAATTAAAATAGATTTAAAGAAAATATTTTTGGTATTTTTGGTTTAAAGAAAGGAATAATGAATGATAATGAGTGAAAAGAATAAATTCAAGGGTGATTAATAATAATAAAAGCAATCCTCCAATTCAATAACGCAGGCAATCATACCTTCAAAAGATATGTGAGTTATAAATAATGAATTAAGAATTATAATTAAGCTTTTAATCCAACAACCGAGCCACCTCGAATTGTCACAAAATATTTTCCAAGTCCTAATTTATTAACTGCCACCAGAATAATAAAATAGGACTAAAGATATTAAAAACCAATGCTTAATTATAACTCAATAATTCATAAAATAGAATTTAAGCTAACAAGAGACACAACGATCCAATAATTCAAGCCACCTTGAAAAATCACAAAATATTCACAATAATCTCAATATAATGTCTGACCCAGATCAAAGTAAATGAAATTAAAGTTAATTAAAGATTAATGTCAAATGTCAAGCAAAAATTCAGTCACAATAATCCTTAATAAATACAAATAAATCATTCTAAATATTCCTAATAATTATAAAATTAATCCTAAGACCTAGGAGTCATAATATAATTATTAGGTAGAGAATTAGAGTAACTTATACTCTCCTTTGAGATCTCAAACTCATGCATTTGTCATTGAATTAGAGAATTAGGATGGATTAGCCACGCCTAGCCATCACTGAACCGTCCTTACTACTGTTGTTTGGAGTTTGCTGTGAGAGGGAAGGAAAGTGGATGGAGTGGAGATGATAAAATGATGGAGGTGTAATCGCCGCTTGAATGCTATTCAATTCGGTTTGTGGCAGCGTCTCCTGTGCGTGCGTGTGTTTGTTCTTTCTTTCCAATTCCTTTTGGCCGCCACCTTCAGTTCTGCGTGTATGAATGCTTTTTAAAAGCACGTGAATAGGACAAATCTAATGGGCTAAACTGCAAGGTTTGGCCTATGGGTCCTATTGTATAATTTCTAGTTTTATGGTCATTTGTTGTCATTTGTGAATTCTGATTTCTCCTAAATTCCTGAAATATAAAATCACAATAATGTAATATCTTTTATTCCAAAAATAATTATTTGGGAGAAATCATAAAATTATGACAATTATGCCCCTATTAAGCACTAATTCAATATAAGTCATATTAATTCAATTAGTGCATAAATAATAAAATTAAGGACCACAATGTTGACAAAAGCCCACTAAAATGATATGAATTAATATAAGTTTCCTTATGTACAATAATATCAATTATAAACAATATACATCATCACATAATCACCCCATATTAGTTTATAACTAATTAAGTGGTTAACAATAACAATTAGAATTCTTATGACTCTAATTAACCCACAGCTCACTAAAACTTCAATCTAATATCAAATGTCATATTCCTATATCTCATCAAATAACTCATTATGATTGTCAATTAAACTCCAATTATATCAATTTATCAAAAATCCCAATTTTCAATCTAGAGTTCCACCTCAAAATACCAAAATTTGAATTTTATATCCAAATCAAAATTTTAAGCCAATTAAATATCAATTTTAAATTATATTAACATAACCTAATCATAAAAATAATTTCTTAACTTCACATTATTATAAATCATCAAAATCCCCAAACTTTCTTCAAACCTTAATCTCAAAAAGCCATCAAACTTAAAATTTAACAAAACTAAACATAAAAAATTTATAATACCTCAAGGAAACCCAAATCTATTATTTAATTCAAATTTAATTGGTTCAAGTATCATATATATCACAAATACCAAATTTTTTAAAATAAAACTATAATTTTAAATTCTCAAATCAACTAATAGACCAAACTAAACTAATGGAATTAAAATAACAATACAATCATATGGTTATCTATTGTTGAAAATCAACACTTATACTAAATCTTAATCTCAAAATTTGCTCTAATAATAACAATAATACCACCATTAGAATGAGGAGGAGACGACGGCACTGTTCACCATTTCAAATGAGGAGCTAGGGTATATTTAAATGCAATACCCAATGCGCACCGTTTTCCGAAGGGGTGCTTCTATTTTTTTTCTAAAGAACTTCTAACGAGGATGCGGATTCTCTCATTTTCATCTCTCTCCTCATCCCTCGTCCCTCGTCCCTCCTTTCCTTGTCTCCTTCCTTTATCTTTAGATGTGGATCCTCTCATTCTCATGTATTCTCTCCTCAACCATCATCATTACTTCCCTCATTTCCTTGCCTCCTTCCTTATCCATCTGCTGCAAAAAAATGTGTTTAAAAAATGTTTTTAAAAAACACTTTTAAAAAGTTTTAAAAAAATATTTTTTTAAAAAAAAAACTTTTTAAAGTGTTTTTAAAAAAACGCCTTTTTTAAAAATGTTTTTTAAAAAAAGTACAAGACATGTCCCATGAACACGTACAAGACATGTCTATCCTAATTATGTCATGTCCCATGAACACTTCTAGTTTTACCCATGATATTATTACTAATTTCGCAATTTGAGATCATGAATATGAAATATTCCCACCAATCACTACTCAAATATTCATATAATTAGCTTGATTAGAGCATAGATAAGAATGAGTGGATAAGTACTCTTTAAAATGACGCATTATTCATTCCCTAACAATCATCCAATCCACCCATCATAAGTAAATTAAACCAATTTTATTATTTAAGACACTATTAAGAATACTTCCTTCATTCTTAATATAAGATCTAGTTGATTAATTTAAAAAAAAATAACTAAATAAATGACTTAATTATAACATATGCTAAATATCATTAGATTATATATTAATTTATAAATAAACTAAATTAGTTTAGAGAAAATTGATAAATATAAATACTTTAAAGTAATTTATTTAATTTTTGTAACCTCCCCAAATTAATTGTGTATTATAAATAGAACAGAGGTAGTAATAAATAATTGTCCCTTGAATTAATTAAAGTTCTAGGGAATGATGAAAGGGGAGGAAATGAGAAGAGGGTATGAGAAAGGGCCATGAATGAGAGCTTTGGCGATGTGGCGATAAGCAGATTCAGTCAAATAAATGCCATCCCAATTTGCATAAATGGAAGGCTAAGTGCATGCCTTGGAGCCTATGTGGCCACACCTCGCTGAATTATTGAAATTGAATGGTCCCCTCCTCCACAACATGCTCTTAATAATGTCTCACCAATTAAACCTATTTCATTAATATATAATCAATTAATATGCATTTAGGCATTTTGATATTTACTGAAATCTAACAATACGGTTGTATGTGATCTTATAAAAAGCTATTGACTTTAGTTCTTATTATAAGAGTTAGTTATGAGTTAGATTATTAAGTCTTAAATATAATATCCCAATTCAGTTTGTCTCTCAAATTTATAATTTTTTTCAAAATATTCTTATTAATTGCGCATATTAAATTATTTTATCTAAAACAAGTTATAATAAAATATGACATTTTAGAAAAACCAAATGCCCTTTGTTAAATCTATCCCTAAATAAATGTGCTAATTGTTAAATTATTTAATATTTATTAGAGGTTGGGAAAAAATTATTGATTTGGGGCATATATGAGAAGATTTTATAATGCTTCTTAAAATTGTGAAAAAGGGTACTATGATAATTATAGTTTTTAAATGATTGATTTCACACATAGCATTATTTTTGTGCATTTTAGGGCTTCATGGACTAGAATTAATAGCTTAGGAAGAAATTTGGATTTTATGGATGGTAGCAGTTTAGAGAACTGATACTAAAGATGGTACTAAAATTTTAAATTTTATGATAGTAACAATTATAACCGCTACAAAAATTTAAATATGAAATTTAAACGCAGTAGAAGGATCCACCGGATGAATATTTGCTGTGATTATGTGGTTGCGGTTAAAAAAAACCTACGCCTTTGATAGCAGAGTTGACCACCATGTGTGAAGCAGTTCTTAAAACAAGTGGTTTCATTTCATTTAACTTTCATATCATTTACTATTCTATGACGAATATAAACACTATCTTGAAGTCCTTGTCAAAAGATCATATATATATATATATATATATATATATATATATAACACAACACATCCTCCCTAAGTTTATTCATACCAACCTATACTTCTTTCTAGTTGGTATCATATCATCCCTTTTGCTCATCTTAGGCAATATATTACTACTATCTGATCTTAATATAAGAGTTAGTTGATTTTTTTAATAGATTAAGAAAGTTAAATAAATCAATTACCTATGATCAAATCTAAGACTTTTTACATAGATTAAGGAAGCTAAATAAATAAGTTAATTATAATCAAATCTTGACCCTCAAGACAAATTCATATTATATACTCTTTAATTTATTCAAATGAGTTAACTAATTTTTATATTAGTTATAATTAACTGACATATTTAAAAAATTTAAATAGTTCTTATATTAAGGATATATTCATACATTCTCTCCACACTATCTCCACAACCTACCCTCATATCTTCTATCATTCATCCTTCCATCAAGGTTTTTCTGCTTTCGTCATGGCATCACATCTGAGCAGTGATTGCAGCACAGCAGGAGCTATGAGAGGTTAAATCTTTAGTCTCTTAGTAATAGATCGCATATCTTAAGCTTATAGACTGCCCTGTACTAGGGAGTTTTCTGTTTTAATCTCACATTTCTTATGTTTTGGAATTCCTAGATCTAAGGTTTTAATTTTATGAGTAAGGATTGTATATCAATTGATTATTCTGATATTAGGTTTTATAATTGAATTTGGATGATTTGGATGTTGGTTTAATATGAATATTTCAGTTTTAATTTCTGGATAATTGAGCTTTTATCAATTATCGTTGCTAACTGATTCAATTGTTTGAAATATATAGTCATCGATCGATGATCATTCGAGGACATCTTCATAATCTGATTTAATTATACGCTAAGTAGTTTTTAAATAGCGCATTAGTAGTTTTTGAACTAGCATTGATCAAAAGAGTTTAAAGAATATTAATGTTCTAGACTCAATCAATCGATTGAGATTTTATTTAAGATTTAGTGATTTTAAAATCCCCATATTATATTAAGAGTAAGGATATATATATTTTCATCATTAAGAGTCTTTCTCAACATATTTCTTTAACAATCCACTTATTCTCCATCTTGATCAAAAATACAAAAATATTTACTTTACTGCACCCTTATTTTATTGTATAAAAAATCAACCAAACATAAAACATATTTTTACTTTCACTCAGGTTTTTAATATTTTATTACAAATCTGCTAGGATTACAATAAAAATGGCTCCTTGAGAAGGAGTATGTTGTTAAAAATGTTTCATATAATGCCAAAAATTTATATATTATTGTCAATGGCCATTAGGTCACTTAAAATAAAGTGTGTGTATTCATGGGAAAGGCCTTGAATTCTTTTACCCCCACATACGACATATCAATAGAGTCATCATGTGGGCCCAATTAATTAGATCTTGTCAAAAAGATGTATTATAAGACGTGGCTGAGGAACATATGACAAGGACTTTTCCTTAATTGATCTAAAATCTCCCTTTTCATTTTGAGAGTCCAAATAGATAAACCATTAGTCCATCAAGAGGATGATATAAGCTGTTGACACTTTGCTTCAAAATGCTCAAAAATACACAATACGACGGACACAGACCAAAAAGGTTGACATCCTAATTTTTAGTCCCCACTTAGAATATTATTAGTTATAAAACTCGAAAAATTGAGTACCTTTATGACCTATATATAACCATATCAATTAAGGTTATTTTCTTGGATAAAACAAGCCTATTGCATTTTCCAAACTCCTAAAAAGAAATGGCGAAACTGGGTTTTTGTTCCTTAACTTTTCTCGTATTGCTTTCAATGTTGTTGTCCCTGTCGGAGACTCGACTGTTGAAAAATGAGCATCCATCTTCACGTAAGATCTCACTTTATCACCAGTAGTACAAAGCAACACCTTGATTTCAACCATAGAATCCTAATGGCTTCATCAACTGACGATGATGATGAATTTGCGAAAGGTGCGCCTCGAACACAACGTGTGAGTCCAGGAGGTCCTGGCGAACATCATCACCGGCTTAAACAAAACTAGGTAGGTCCTTGGTTTTTTAATAACCCTCTAAGTCACCTGGCATCTAGCACTTTTTCTATATCCTACTATCAGGCATCCAAATAACCAACTAATTTCTGGATCAAGATGACTTTCCGACCAGATGTCTCTCTCCAGGAGAATAGGCCCTTACATATGTTGCACAGGACATAAATAATGAGTTGTACTATTTTCAATTCAGTCTCGTTTTAGTCTCCATTGCTAGGAGGATATGAATTAAAGTGATGTAAGTGACGAGAAATATTATGTCATAATTTCTAGTGTTACGTACCAAGCTTTAGAATACACTAGGTGTTACCTCCTCCATATATATATATATATATATATATATATATA
Organism: Leucaena leucocephala; assembly: GCA_037074615.1. Classification (NCBI taxonomy): domain Eukaryota; kingdom Viridiplantae; phylum Streptophyta; class Magnoliopsida; order Fabales; family Fabaceae; genus Leucaena; species Leucaena leucocephala. The sequence continues at coordinate 5,096,624 of CM073550.1, forward strand.
TAATCTTTTCCAACCCTCTGAATGAATCCTTTAAAAAATTGCTTGATGAATGATAGTATATATAGCTGACATCTGTAATAAAAAAAATTCAGATGCTACGTTCTTAAGTATTCGTTTTCAAAATTCTCATACATTAATTCATGTTTTTATAAAAAATGCATGGAGTATTATTTATATTATTTACAAGTTATAGATAGTATTATTTATCTTAAGTATCATGCACATACAAGGAACCAACTCTAGTTATAGTGAAATATCTTTCTATAGACATTTTTATATTTTACAAAAATAAATTGTTCTAGTAAAAAAATAAGATTGAAAAGGCTATTCAATATTAACCTTCACTTGAAAATATCGATATGACAATTTCATGCTTATTATTTATATATTTTTAACAAATCCTGAATATATATATATTTGAATAGTATTTTATCTTTAAATTTAAAATCTAAATTTAATTTATAATTTTTAATGCAATAAAAATAATAAATTAATAAATTCTTTTTAAAAGGACTTAAATCTCTAAGAAAATTAACGTTATCATTACGAAAAATGTATATTGAGAAAAGCCAGCATAATATAGCCAAAAGTAAAAGTCTCATTTTATAAGCGGTCCATTCGTAGTTCAAAGTTCCCAGTATAATTCTCTGTGACTGAGAGACAAGAATAACTCAATAAGGTGCCGGAAGAGGGACGCATAAAAAATAATATTTTAATTATTCATTTTTTAATAATTATCAACAATAAAAATGGGAAAAAAAGAAAAATTGGAGAAAAGTCCCCCATTAACTTAAATTAAAATATCAATACTATGTGTATATAAAATTTGCAGTGTTCCGGTTCTTTCTTTACATAAAAATTTATCATTTATTTCTTACCAATAAAACTTTTAATTAAGACTTTTCTTCTTTCTAAAAAAATCGTTCGTATTATACAAAACAACAAATTTGTTTTATCAATATGTAAAAAAAATACTATTATACTGCCTAGCAAGCATTGTATTACTACTTTATGACAGCAAATTAAAATCCAAGCCCTTGAAAATGACTTGAAAATTGTTATAATTATTTTTGGATTTCTATTAGATTCGAATCTGAGTGCCGCCAATCCCATTCGTTATGATTCGTTGACTGTGAGGCAATATGTCAAACCCTTTTAGAGTATAATTGAGTCTCGACAAAAAAAAAAAAGTGATTGAGTCAGTAAAATTATGAGCTTCGTCTATGAGTTTATTTGTGCTTCCTCATTTATGTGCTAGCATATTTGGATAGACTTTTAGAAGAAAATTTATAGAAAAATGTTTTATAGAAAAAAGTGGTTCTGAATAAATGAGTGTTTGGATAATTATTACTAGAAAGACTTTTGTAATCGGTAAATTACTAGAAAGGGTATGAGATTAAAAAAAAAATTCCACTCTTTAGAACTCTTTTATACTCTCTCATCTTCTCTATCATCTTCACATCACGAAGGCAATGACAGAGACAAAGACAGAGATGGAGGAAGACGACATGAAGCCGAGAAACACCGATAGAGGAAGAAGAGAATATGATGGACCACACGACCCATTGGGATGGAGGAAGAAGAGAAGACGATGAGAAGCCAAGAAGCACCCATGGCGACGGACCAAGTGACCCACTCGATCCACAGTGATGGAGAAAGAAGAAGGAGAAGGGGAGAGTGGAGAGAGAATAGAAAAAAATATGGGCAAAATGGTAATTGAGCGGTCCATAAGCTCTTTTACTATTTCAGAAGCTATTCTTAAGAATTTATCCAAAACTATGATTTGATCTATAAGCTATTTTAGACAAAATATGACTGTTTGTTTTAAAAATTTTCTAAATTAAAGTTTGAGGTAGAAGCCCTTTTAAAATTAAGATTTTACATATATCCAAACAGGCACCTAGTGATTAAAGAGTTTTGAGAAAATAGTAACTTCTTGATTGGGCAACCTATGATTAGAATATATTCCTTCTATAAACAAAAAAATATATACTCTTTTGATCATAAATATAAATTAGTTTTAACTACATTTTATTTTACCCACAACAATTCTAACTTCATAATCAACACATATTTATTATAATTAATTAATTAAATTAATTTTTTTAATATTTATAAGTTAATTATTTAGTTTCTATATACAGGGATCTGATGGATCATTATATTACTCTTAATCCATAGACTTACAATGTTCTTAAATTGAGTGGTTATTAATTTCACCTTCGATAAGCACAAATTATATAATACTCTTGCTATCCTTAATATAAAACTTAATTAAACAATTAATTTTGATTATAAATATAAACAAAATATTTTATATATTTATTTATTTTTTCTAAATTATCCTTATTGATATCCCTTAACAAAAATCAAGAGAGTGAGGGGAATTAGATAGTTATAGTATTTTAGAAAAAATATGTTATATTAACTAATTTAATTGTCTGATTAAATTTGTTAAGTAAAGTAGGTATGTTATTAAAAATCGGAGGAGTATGTCATTATTAGACTTTCAAAATACGTATTAAGAAACAACTAAGAATTCCTAATATTGAACCAAAAATAAAACTGACCAAGCAAAGCACATTTTCCGTCGTAGTCAATAAATCATGAAAAAATATCTCAATAAACTCTTCAAATGCTATAAAAATATATTCCCAATAACATGGATTTATTAATGTGAAAAAAACGCAACTTATAAGAAAATCGTGCATAAAAATAGAACATAGAAAAGAATTAAGCTGAAAATAATTAATTATGCGTGTGTGTAATTTTTCTTTTCGTTTTTGCCCCTCAGCAGTTGAAGCCATTTAATCCGTTGTGGAATCCATTAGACAAGGGCAATAGCTTGACGTCAGAATCAATCAAGTACCATATCAATTGGATTAGGATTTACGTGTGTCCATTTTACAATCCGACAAAAACCAACGTGAGTACTGCTCAATCAATAAATTAAAATAATTGTTTTAAACAGTCAACTGTTGGCTTTTTCTGCGGACATAAGAATATGCATGAATAAAAGTTTGAAAGTTCTCATATTATTGGAGCTTGAAGAGTGGTGACAAAAAAGATTCAAAAAGTTTGCAGCTCTGGAAATTGAAGTACTCTATGAACTTGATCTAAAAAATTGAATGGGCTGTAACACAACGATATAATGTTCAGTTGTAGCTCCAATTAACTAAGTCCAAAGTATAGGAATAGCAGATACCCTGAACCTTAATACTGGCGAAAGCATTTAATATTTGCTGGTATGAGACATAATAACCTAAAAAGTGATCAAAGTGTAAGAATTATGAAGGAGCTGCAAATACGAGAGCCTTTAAGTGGATTATCTTCATTGGTATTTTGGGTGTTGATCTTGCATAGAAAGAAACTCAATCTTTTACATATTCTCAACTCTCTCAAGCTCCCATATATTCATGACCGGCTATATATATATCAGCAAGTTTTTGCAGTTCTGATGAGCATCTGCGCCACAATATTAATACCTGCGTAGAGTTACCTTATAATCTGTCTGAGATTTTTGCAGAACCCATACTGGCGAAGGAAAAGGTTGTGTTTTCACTGTGGATGTCTTTTATACTTGTGTTTCTGTATTTTTCAGTTTGTCGTCCTCTGGCATCGCCAACTTTGGTGAAGAATGATTACGCAGCAGAAGATTCAGCTTCAGGATTCCAACATAGAAAGTCTCGACTTAGTCCCGAGGGACCGGATCCGTGGCATCATTGAATCCTAAAGTTAAGGTTGTTAGAGATTACTGATCCTTAATATAAAATTCAGTGTCCTTTTATTAAATGGTAGTATTGTCTTATATTAGTTAAGATCACATGTTGGTTAGCATTAGTTGTGTTATGGCTCTAGATTTTTTTTAGATTTTAAAATCAAGTTAATAAGTGATAAATATATATTCATGATAAAAAATTTCAAATAGTAGTAAGTAACAGAGTGGTCAGAGACGGAGGGTGGAAATTAGAGGTCCTTTGTTTGAACACTGGTGACCGCAGAGGTGGAAGTTTTATTTTTTTCTGCCCCATGAAATTACAAAAGTACCCCTCCCCTTTATCTGCTGAAAACCGTACCTCCTTCACCATTCTTCTGATTTTTCTCCAGCGACGACGCAGACAGGAGAGCGCAGAGCAGAAATCCTCAAGCCATCGATGCCGTGTTCGCAAGCTTTGCTTTTGCCTGTGCCTTTGCCATGTTGTTCCATCGTCGCCGGCAACTACCACTCCTCTCAGACGCTTTATTAATTTCCAGTTTGGGTTCAGTTGATCGGGGGGCAGAGAAAGTGAAAGCAGGGGAATTGTGGGGTGAGGGTCGCGTCTTTGATTTGCCACTGGGTTGTCGAGGTGCTCCTTGTATATGGATTGCTGCCGCCGTTGTGCTGTGTTGTTGCCGCTAAGTGCACTATGGTACTGTAAAAAGTCCAGATTCCCAATCTCATCCTTGTCGCCGTCGCTGAGTGAGGTGTGGTTGCGGTAAGCGGTGGCCGTCATGTTTCTCTGTCTGTTCTCTAGGATTTTTTTTTAAAAAAGCTCTGAAGTTCTTCTTTGTCGCCATGGTGAGGGTCGTAGATTCCATAAGCGAGGTGAGCTTCCTCGATGCCCCTTACTCTGCTTCCTGCGGATTGTGTTGTTACATGGGTATGAGTTTCTGTTTGCGGTGAAATGCGTGTGTATGAGCATTGTGTGTTGGATTACTCTGTTTTGGGAGGAAAGACCGATGAATGGATGGGTAGAAACCGTGAAGTTGCCATTGAAATTGAAGCTATGTATATCTGTTTGCCATCATTATATGCTTATTGCTGTCACTGTGCTCTTGATGGTACTGTTGTCGCAGGAAGGGGTTTGTCCAAGGGTGCCGAGTTTGTGTATGTATATATATATACTACTGTTGTCATGGGAGTTCTTGAGTTGCTGCTGGGTTGTGCCTGGTTAAGCCTGCGAGATGAATATGTATGTGTGTGCTGTGTTGTTGGTTGGCAGTTCTGGGGCTGTGGTTGAGGGAGGTCTCTTCTTGGTATGCAAGCGTTGGGGCTTTTGGTTGAAACTGAATGGGCTGTCGAGGTTATGCATTCTAGTGCTTGAAGATATATCCTTTTTGTGCGTGCTCTGTGAAGTCCCTATGTATTTATATGTGTAGTAATGCCCCAAAGGAAAGAGGAAATAGAAACATGTGGTTAGGTGGAGATTTCTGCTGTTGCTGTATGAATGATCTATGGACATGCTTTGTGTGTGTGCTGTGGAAATATATATATATATATATATACTGTAACCAAGTGGCTGTAATAGTATAGTATTCATGTATATGTAGATATTGTTTTGAAGAATATGGGTTGGTATATATGTACATATATATATTTGGGTCAGTGTATGATGAATTCCTGAATAAAGCTTGCTGTGTTTTGTGTTGAGAGACTTGGGAATCTAGTAAATAATGATGAATTAATATTTGAATGTTGGAATAATGATTTTGATGCTAAATGCACGTAATTATGTGTGATGCATGCATTGTTAAGTTTTGGCAAAAGGATTAAGAAAAGTTAAAGCTTTGGGTGCACTGAAAGTATTTTAATATGAAACAAGCGTTGGAGATGTTTAGGCCAATTGTCTAAAAATTGAAACTGAAAGTGAGTAGTGAGCTCACTGTTCAGTGGTTTTATAGTTTGGGAAACCCTTACTATGTTATGTTTAATACAGATTCTAAGTTCTCGGAAGAGTACTTTGGAATTTGGGTCTCCTTAGAATATGGAATTCCATATTATAGACTGTTAGCATGTAATGAAAAGGAATATTAGGTTAAAGATGATTTATTTCTGTCGAAATGTTGTTTAGAATGTTTGTTATAATCAGGAATTTTAACTAGCTGATATATATATATTCATTTAAGAATGCCTCAATTGGGAAGCATTGGTTGAATGGTTTAACTGGCGGAAGGTAAACATCTGGCCCGTGTTCGAGTCCTAGCTGGTGCAGAAGCGTATTTCATTTCCGTGAATTTTTTCCCCCTTCCGCTCGCTTTCACCAATCCCAGACTTCTGCTCCATTTGTTTTTCTCTCCTTGCGAGCAGAGATGGCAGGAAAGCAGCGTGGCGTAGGTGAGGAGTGACAGGGGTTCAGCGTGCGGCGCGGGATGAGAGTGCACGGCAAGGGAGGTCAATGCCATTGTCCTTAAGAAGCAAACCGCCCCGCTCTCTTTCTTTTCTGTCACCGGTGCAGTTGCTGTGAGAGTTAGAGTGGAAGGCGGAAGGGTGTCGCAAGCTTTGTCAGTTCGGGTCTAACGCCAGTGAATGCTTCTTCTCGCAGAAACCACTTTCTTGGTCATCATAGTCGTCGGGTAGCCATCGTCCATCGCCATTCTCAGCTACTGTAGCAAATCCTCTGCTACTGTAGCAAGTCGTTGGAAATTCAATTCTGTTTTCCTCAGCGGTGGTCGGTTCTGTGGGCGATACAGGTAAGCTTCTTGAACCGTATTCCCTACTCATGTTCCTGGATAGCTACCTTAAGCAGCTAAGCTCTCTGTTTTCTTCAGTGTCACCACCATTCCCTGTATCAGGAGGCTTGCTGTTATTGACGAAAGAAAAGAAGGAATTGAGAAGCTGGGCTCAGTCATTTTTCCTGCTCTGTTCCGTGGTATGGTTGCTGTGGATTCCATTTGCGGTAAGGGTGGTAAGTTTCACCCTTTTTCCTTGTTTTCTCTGCAACCGTGGCTGTTATTGGTTGAGTTGTGGATTGCTGTTTTGGCAATCTCTGGTAGTGTTTGCTCTGTTGGGAAGGTTTCTGTGGTAATATAGGTAATCCATGGTTATCCTGATTGTTGTTGCCGTGTGCATACTGTTATGCTGCTGATGTGAATCAAAAATGAATAGAGGCCGTGAGATTGGTTGAAGGAAATAAATGAGTTTATATGCGTATGCACTGTGATCGCTGCTGCGGTGTGTTTTCTGGGTGTGTAGTGTATGTGTTTTTGGGGTATTATTGCAGAATTGGGCTGAGTCAGGAAATGCTATGTGCATATAAGTATGGGAATGTATTATTGTCAGGGTAATTTTGAAATCTGCTGCTGTGGGGAGATTGGGTATTGTTGCATTTAAAATGAAAGAAGAATGTCGATGATTTAGGAGTGCTACTGTTATACATATGCACATAGATACATATGTAAAAATGAAATAGGAAGTTAGTGGAGTTGGATTATTAAAATTAAGTAGTTTGGAGAGAAATTTTAAAAGTTGCAAAGTTGTGCAAAAGGGTGTGTTCAAGGTGTAGAAATGATTAAGTGTTTGCCTTTATGTTTGGCTGTAGTTTCAAGGTGATTTAGTCCTGTTGGAGCTTGGAATAGAATATTAATACTATTTCTAAATATCAGGGGATTGAGTAGTGGCTTTGCAGCAAGTGTTTGGTGGGAAGAGTAGCGATTTAGGAACGCGGCAGGTGAGTGAATAACGTTCCCTACAAATTTACATTTTCAAATGCATTGTTATTTCAAATGATGAATTTCAAATATGGATTTCAAAAAGCAAGTTTCATGAAAGTATGGTTTAAATCGTTAGAAATGATTTTCTTTCGATCGATTTACAAAAGATTATGATTATGCATGAAAATGGATAAAGAGGCTTTAGAAAAAGATTTAACAGTGAACTGATGTTATTCATGAAATATTCCTATGTTAATTGCATATGTTTTTACAGTAAACTTGATTTTGAATGTTCATGCTGGGGTTTTTGAAATTCAAAGTGGCTTTATCAATGATTATGGTATTTGAAACGATTGAGATCATTACATGTGAAAAGGACCCCACGCATGATGGAAATGTTTTAGGACGGAATACAGAACGCTGGTTGCTAACAGCAGTACTGTTAGTCCTTGGTGCACCTTGGTATTCGAGCTCGACAGTTTGTGGCCTTGAGCCACCAGAATTATTTCGTGGGATTTATTCTCGCGACAGTTTGTGGCATAGCCACCAGAATTATTTCGTGGGATTTATTCTCGCGACAGTTTGTGGCATAGCCACCAGAATTATTTCGTGGGATTTATTCTCGCGACAGTTTGTGGCTTCGAGCCACCAGAATGGTTAGTTACCCTCGTGGACTGTGTGTCCACGTCAGTTTTTGTTCTGTTGAAATCCTACAGAAAGATTATGGTTTTAGAAAGATTGTTTTGAATGAGCTACTTGAAACAGTTAGTTCATATGGTTATTTCCCCTGAAATACAAATGTTTATGAAAAGGTTTGCATTAGATTATGAAGAGTTAAGAAAATACATTTTTAAGATGATTATGCATTGTTTATTTTCCGCATTCTTATAAATCATGTTTTTGGGACGTTATTCACGAGTAGATTTTTGGCTTCAGATAGTGCAGGTGACCCTATTTCTCCAGTTGAGCGGTAAAGAGCCTTGCTGTTGATCCGAAGCTTCGTTTGATAATTAGTACTTTTGATGTAATTGCTTCTTAAGAACTTTTATTATTTTGGAAAGGAAAGTGCTCTGCATGAACCTTAGAAAATGTTTGTATGATTTTGAAAAATGCTATGGAGAAATTAATGGTTTTACTTAAAATGCTAGGCTTTCAGAATATGATGTATTCATATTCTGTGCCGGTCACGGTCCAGAAATAGGGACGTGTCAGTTTGGTATCAAAGCCAAAGTTTTTCTATGGTTAAGCAGAGCAGAGATACTTCGGTGGAGTCTCAATTATCGTTATGAACCCGGGCATAACTATAGTTGTGGCATCTCTGAAGATCTCTAAAAGAAATTCAAAAGTGGTGTTTTTTCCTATGATTTCAGAAACGAACTTATAAACTGAATATTTTCTATGTTTTATGAATAGTTAAATGCCGCCTAGACGAGTTCAGTCTAGAGGGAGCTCTAGGGCTTCGGATCAAGGCTCTGCTCAGCGAAGTGATGTGCCTCCTCGAGGTCGAGGACAGGGTCGTAGGGGTGCTAGGGTTCGAGGAGGTCGACCCCTTAGACCTCTTCAGGAAATTCTATCTGAGGCAGAACCATCTCATCCACAGTCTCCTGAGATCTCTACGTCCTCTAGGCATGAGACTCAGGTAGAGACACCCCAGGTTATAGAGGAAGAATCCATCGCAGTCAGGCTATCAAAGTTTATAAAGTTGGATCCTCCGAAGTTCTCAGGGTTTGATTCTCGAGAGGAACCCATTGAGTTTCTAGAAGGAATTGAGAAGAGATGCCGGGCTTTGAGATGCTTAGATGTGCAATACGTGGAGTTTGCCTTGTTTCGACTTGAGGGGATTGCGAATGCGTGGAGTAAGACGGTACCAGGATTTCAGGGCGATAGAGTATCATTATTGTCATGGGCAGATTTTAAGGATCTTTTCCTGAAGCGCTTTCTTCCCCAGAGCAAGAAGGATGCTAGAGTTAAAGAATTTCTTCTGTTAAAGTGTACTTCTGGGATGTCTGTGGCTGAGTATGACAGAAGATTTACAGAACTTTCTTCGTATGCATCTACCTTGATTCCGTCGGAGAGGGATAGAATCGGCAGGTTTATTCAGGGATTACCGATACATATTCATGATGCTGTGGCCCCGATGCTGAATCATTTTGCTTCTTATGCTGATGTGGTCGACTGTGCTTTGAGAATTGAGTTGAGGCACATGGAAGAAGAAGGGGTTTCTAAGAAGCAGAAGACTGGGAACGAAAGGTTCCAAGGATCATTTAAGGGTAACCGCCCTCAGGGCCAACCCTCGTCAGCTGATATGCGGCCAGCGCCCAGATCTTATAGATCTTCTGGGGGCATTCCAGATTCGGGACCAAAGTTTGGAGGTACTAGACCTCAGTCTGGAGGAAGTCAGTCTAGTTATTCCAGGCCTACCTGTAATATGTGTGGGAAGCACCATTCAGGGGTTTGTCTGAAGTCCTTGGGGGTGTGTTATGGTTGTGGACAGCCGGGTCACATGAAGAAAGAGTGTCCGTTTGCTCAATCAACCTCGAGTTATGGATCAGCTAGACCTTCTCCCCACCCTTCTACTTTTGCAGCTCCGTCTGTGGGAGCAACTTCTGCCTCTATGGGTAGAGGTACATCAGGACGACCTCCAAAGAAGAGAGCACAACCTTCAGGCCAAGGTCAAGCTAGGGTTTACGCAATGACAAGGCAAGATGCTCGAGCTTCTAATGCTGTGGTCACAGGTACTATCTCTATATGTTCTCAAAGGGCTTATGCATTGTTTGACCCTGGTTCAACCCACTCTTATATTTCAAAATATTTTGCTAAGAGGATGGATAAGAATTCAATTAGACTTGATTGTCCTTTCACTGTGGCTACCCCTGTTGGGGAATCTTTGTCAGTTTCACAAGTGTACAAATCTTGTGAAGTGTCTGTTGAGGGTAGAGAAAGTTTTGTCGATTTGATGATACTTGATATGATAGACTTTGATGTCATTCTGGGCATGGATTGGTTAGCTTCATGCTATGCTACGGTGGATTGCCACCTGAAAGTGGTAAAGTTTAACTTTCCGGGTGAAACTTCGTTTGTGTTGTTTGGAAACGAAGTAGATAAGCCAACAAACTTAATCTCTGCTTTAAAAGCCCAGCAAATGTTGGCAAAAGGTTGTCAGGGATTTTTGGCGGTAATCCAAGATGTTGACATGCCTACTGTCAGCTTAGACCAAATTCCTATTGTTCAGGAATTTCCTGATGTTTTTCCGGAGGAATTGCCGGGATTACCCCCAGATCGAGAGATAGAATTTAGTATTGACGTCATTCCTGGTACGCAGCCAATTTCTATTCCGCCCTATAGAATGGCGCCATCTGAGTTAAGGGAATTAAAAAGTCAGTTGCAAGAATTGCTAGATAAGGGGTTCGTACGACCTAGTACTTCTCCTTGGGGTGCACCAGTGTTATTTGTCAAGAAGAAGGATGGATCGATGAGATTATGCATTGACTATCGACAACTTAACAAGGTGACAGTAAAGAACAAGTACCCGTTGCCACGCATTGATGATTTGTTTGATCAGTTGCAAGGAGCGCAGTACTTTTCAAAAGTAGACCTGCGATCAGGGTATCATCAGTTGAAGATTAAGAAGGAAGATATTCCAAAAACAGCATTTAGGACTCGTTATGGTCATTATGAATTCTTAGTAATGTCCTTTGGGTTGACAAATGCTCCTGCGGCATTCATGGATTTGATGAATCGAGTATTCAGAGAATTCCTGGATAAGTTTGTGATCGTGTTCATTGATGATATCCTGGTTTATTCCAAGAGTGAGGAAGAGCATGAACATCATTTGCGGATAGTGTTGCAGAGATTGAGAGAACATCAGCTCTATGCTAAACTTTCCAAGTGTGAGTTTTGGTTAACTGAGGTCACTTTCTTGGGGCATGTGGTGTCGAGGGATGGCATCCAAGTTGATCCTAGTAAGGTTGAGGCAGTTAAAAGTTGGCCACGACCTACTACTGTAACTGAGATTCGAAGTTTCTTAGGTCTTGCAGGATACTATCGCCGTTTTGTGCAGGATTTTTCAAGAATAGCAGCTCCGATGACAAGGCTAACCCAAAAGAATGTGAAGTTCGTGTGGGATGAGAAATGCGAGGCAAGTTTTCAAAAGTTAAAAGAATCTTTGACCTCTGCTCCAGTGCTAAGTTTACCTTCAGGAGTTGGTGGGTATACAGTGTATTGTGATGCTTCTCGGATTGGGCTAGGCTGTGTGTTAATGCAAGATGGTCGAGTTATTGCCTATGCCTCTAGAAAGCTTAAGTTGCATGAGCAGAATTATCCAACTCATGATTTAGAGATGGCTGCGGTGGTGTTTGCTTTAAAGATTTGGAGACATTATCTGTACGGAGAAACCTGTGAGATTTTTACAGATCACAAAAGCCTTAAGTACATCTTTGAACAGAAGGATTTGAATCTCAGGCAGAGAAGGTGGATGGAGTTGTTAAAGGATTATGATTGTACGATTCTGTACCATCCGGGAAAAGCGAACGTTGTGGCTGATGCTTTAAGCAGGAAGTCTATGAATAGTTTAGCACACATAAAGATTGAAAGAAGACCGTTGGTACAGGAGATTCATAAAGTTGAACAAGAGGGGGTCATATTTGAAATTGCTGATAAGGGAGTATTTTTGGCTCATTTGCAGGCCCATTCCTCATTATGTGATCAGATTAAGGAAGCTCAGTATTCAGACCCGAAGTTGTGCGAGTTGAGGGATTCAGTTAAAGACAGAAGTAATTCAGAATTTATGATTGATCAGGAAGGTGTTTTGAGGTTCGAGGGTAGAATTTGTGTGCCACAAATTCAGGAGTTGAGAAGGTTAATTCTTGAAGAAGCTCATCATTCTGCCTATACTATCCACCCTGGTATAACTAAGATGTACCAAGATTTGAAACAGTTGTTTTAGTGGCATGGTATGAAGAATGATGTGGCGAATTTTGTTGCACATTGTTTAGTGTGCCAACAAGTTAAGGCGGAACATCAGAAGCCGGCAGGACCGTTACAACGGTTGGAGATACCTGAATAGAAGTGGGAAAACATAACTATGGATTTTATCGTGGGATTGCCCCGTACTGCGAAAGGTTTTGATTCCATTTGGGTAATTGTTGATAGATTGACCAAGTCCGCTCATTTTCTACCAGTGAAGACGACGTACAGTGCAGCTAGATACGCTGAGATTTACATTGAGGAGATCTTGCGGTTACACGGAGTACCAGTGTCTATTATTTCAGATAGAGGGCCCCAATTTACTTCTCAATTTTGGAAATCATTTCAGAAAGCTTTGGGCACTCGATTGAATCTTAGCACTGCTTTCCATCCTCAGACAGATGGACAGTCGGAGAGGACAATCCAGATAGTTGAGGATATGTTGAGGTCCTGTGTCATGGATTTTGGTGGAAGTTGGGACAAACATTTACCGTTAGTAGAATTTGCCTATAATAACAGTTATCAATCAAGTATTCAAATGGCACCATTTGAGGCGTTGTACGGGAGGCAGTGTAGATCTCCAATTGGATGGTTCGAAGTTGGAGACGGAATGATATTAGGGCCTGATTTGGTTCAAGATGCTAAAGAAAAGGTGAAGGTGATTCAACAAAGGTTGTTGGAGGCTCAAAGTCGACAGAAATCTTATGCAGATCATCGTCGTAGGGAATTAGAGTTCATGGCCGGAGATAAAGTGTTTTTAAGAGTGTCACCAATGAAAGGGGTTATGAGATTTGGTAAAAAGGGTAAGTTAAGTCCGAGGTTTATCGGCCCCTTTGAGATTTTGGATAAAGTAGGTGCAGTAGCTTATCGATTAGCCTTACCACTAGAGCTATCAGGAATACATCCGGTGTTTCATGTATCGATGTTGCGAAAGTACTTGTATGATCCATCTCATGTCGTTGAATATCAAGAGGTTCAGGTGAATGAAGATTTGTCATATGATGAATATCCGTTAGCTATTATTGATCGACAAGTAAAGAAGTTGCGGTCGAAGGAGATTCCTTCGGTGAAAGTGTTATGGCGAAACCACTCAGAGGAAGAAGCTACTTGGGAGTTGGAGGCTGAGATGCGAGTCAAATACCCACAATTATTTCAGAACTAAGGTGTGCATATTTTCAAATTCGGAGGACCGAATTTCTTAAGAGGGGAAGAATGTTATAATCAGGAATTTTAACTAGCTGATATATATATATTCATTTAAGAATGCCTCAATTGGGAAGCATTGGTTGAATGGTTTAACTGGCGGAAGGTAAACATCTGGCCCGTGTTCGAGTCCTAGCTGGTGCAGAAGCGTATTTCATTTCCGTGAATTTTTTTCCCCCTTCCGCTCGCTTTCACCAATCCCAGACTTCTGCTCCATTTGTTTTTCTCTCCTTGCGAGCAGAGATGGCAGGAAAGCAGCGTGGCGTAGGTGAGGAGTGACAGGGGTTCAGCGTGCGGCGCGGGATGAGAGTGCACGGCAAGGGAGGTCAATGCCATTGTCCTTAAGAAGCAAACCGCCCCGCTCTCTTTCTTTTCTGTCACCGGTGCGGTTGCTGTGAGAGTTAGAGTGGAAGGCGGAAGGGTGTCGTAAGCTTTGTCAGTTCGGGTCTAACGCCGGTGAATGCTTCTTCTCGCAGAAACCACCCTCTTGGTCATCATAGTCGTCGGGTAGCCATCGTCCATCGCCATTCTCAGCTACTGTAGCAAATCCTCTGCTACTGTAGCAAGTCGTTGGAAATTCAATTCTGTTTTCCTCAGCGGTGGTCGGTTCTGTGGGCGATGCAGGTAAGCTTCTTGAACCGTATTCCCTACTCATGTTCCTGGATAGCTACCTTAAGCAGCTAAGCTCTCTGTTTTCTTCAGTGTCACCACCATTCCCTGTATCAAGAGGCTTGCTGTTATTGACGAAAGAAAAGAAGGAATTGAGAAGCTGGGCTCAGTCATTTTTCCTGCTCTGTTCCGTGGTATGGTTGCTGTGGATTCCATTTGCGGTAAGGGTGGTAAGTTTCACCCTTTTTCCTTGTTTTCTCTGCAACCGTGGCTGTTATTGCTTGAGTTGTGGATTGCTGTTTTGGCAATCTCTGGTAGTGTTTGCTCTGTTGGGAAGGTTTCTGTGGTAATATAGGTAATCCATGGTTATCCTGATTGTTGTTGCCGTGTGCATACTGTTATGCTGCTGATGTGAATCAAAAATGAATGGAGGCCGTGAGATTGGTTGAAGGAAATAAATGAGTTTATATGCGTATGCACTGTGATCGCTGCTGCGGTGTGTTTTCTGGGTGTGTAGTGTATGTGTTTTTGGGGTATTATTGCAGAATTGGGCTGAGTCAGGAAATGCTATGTGCATATAAGTATGGGAATGTATTATTGTCAGGGTAATTTTGAAATCTGCTGCTGTGGGGAGATTGGGTATTGTTGCATTTAAAATGAAAGAAGAATGTCGATGATTTAGGAGTGCTACTGTTATACATATGCACATAGATACATATGTAAAAATGAAATAGGAAGTTAGTGGAGTTGGATTATTAAAATTAAGTAGTTTGGAGAGAAATTTTAAAAGTTGCAAAGTTGTGCAAAAGGGTGTGTTCAAGGTGTAGAAATGATTAAGTGTTTGCCTTTATGTTTGGCTGTAGTTTCAAGGTGATTTAGTCCTGTTGGAGCTTGGAATAGAATATTAATACTATTTCTAAATATCAGGGGATTGAGTAGTGGCTTTGCAGCAAGTGTTTGGTGGGAAGAGTAGCGATTTAGGAACGCGGCAGGTGAGTGAATAACGTTCCCTACAAATTTACATTTTCAAATGCATTGTTATTTCAAATGATGAATTTCAAATATGGATTTCAAAAAGCAAGTTTCATGAAAGTATGGTTTAAATCGTTAGAAATGATTTTCTTTCGATCGATTTACAAAAGATTATGATTATGCATGAAAATGGATAAAGAGGCTTTAGAAAAAGATTTAACAGTGAACTGATGTTATTCATGAAATATTCCTATGTTAATTGCATATGTTTTTACAGTAAACTTGATTTTGAATGTTCATGCTGGGGTTTTTGAAATTCAAAGTGGCTTTATCAATGATTATGGTATTTGAAACGATTGAGATCATTACATGTGAAAAGGACCCCACGCATGATGGAAATGTTTTAGGACGGAATACAGAACGCTGGTTGCTAACAGCAGTACTGTTAGTCCTTGGTGCACCTTGGTATTCGAGCTCGACAGTTTGTGGCCTTGAGCCACCAGAATTATTTCGTGGGATTTATTCTCGCGACAGTTTGTGGCATAGCCACCAGAATTATTTCGTGGGATTTATTCTCGCGACAGTTTGTGGCATAGCCACCAGAATTATTTCGTGGGATTTATTCTCGCGACAGTTTGTGGCTTCGAGCCACCAGAATGGTTAGTTACCCTCGTGGACTGTGTGTCCACGTCAGTTTTTGTTCTGTTGAAATCCTACAGAAAGATTATGGTTTTAGAAAGATTGTTTTGAATGAGCTACTTGAAACAGTTAGTTCATATGGTTATTTCCCCTGAAATACAAATGTTTATGAAAAGGTTTGCATTAGATTATGAAGAGTTAAGAAAATACATTTTTAAGATGATTATGCATTGTTTATTTTCCGCATTCTTATAAATCATGTTTTTGGGACGTTATTCACGAGTAGATTTTTGGCTTCAGATAGTGCAGGTGACCCTATTTCTCCAGTTGAGCGGTAAAGAGCATTGCTGTTGATCCGAAGCTTCGTT
This sequence comes from Leucaena leucocephala, assembly GCA_037074615.1. NCBI lineage: Eukaryota > Viridiplantae > Streptophyta > Magnoliopsida > Fabales > Fabaceae > Leucaena > Leucaena leucocephala. The sequence continues at coordinate 5,112,790 of CM073550.1, forward strand.
TGATAATTAGTACTTTTGATGTAATTGCTTCTTAAGAACTTTTATTATTTTGGAAAGGAAAGTGCTCTGTATGAACCTTAGAAAATATTTGTATGATTTTGAAAAATGCTATGGAGAAATTAATGGTTTTACTTAAAATGCTAGGCTTTCAGAATATGATGTATTCATATTCTGTGCCGGTCACGGTCCAGAAATAGGGACGTGTCAATGTTAATATATTGTTTTGGGATATCAGGGAATTGAGATATGATTATAATCAAAAGTGATTGGCTGAAACGGGTAAAGGTTTTAGAGCGTGACAGGTGAGTGAATAACGTTCCCTAAAATTTATATTTTTAAATGCATATTTTCAGGTGCCGAAATGATAAAAAGTCATCATTATTTTTCTAAAATGACAAATTGAAAATGGGAGTATTTGTTCGCCGTCAAGCGTATGCTGCAAGAGTACAAATCATTACAAGTAGTTTAATGATCATAGAAGATCGTTTCTACGAGGATTATTGTTCAAGGCTAAAATTTGTCATTATGCTTAGCTAGATAGCACAAAATCAATAGAGATGTTTTCAAACTAAAATGAAATAAATTGAGAGAATTAAAGTGCTTCAAGGGCAATTAAAACCAAATGAAACTTTGATGTAAAGATTATAACCATATAGTGATCCAGACACTTAATTAATTTATATTTTATCAGTTATTTTTAATTTAGTTTTTAATTAATTTTAGGATATTTTCAGTAGTGGGTAGTTACCCGTTTGCACCACTCCTTAATTTGTGTTTTACTTAATTTATTTTAATTTTCGTAAATTAGGATATAAATATTTAGATTATCATTTTGTAATCAGACTTTTGCATATTGAATTGCAGAATACTATTTCCCTCTCCTTTTTGTTCTCAGTTTCTCTTCTCTGCTCCCTTCCCTTTTCTTTGCTTCTCATCTCTCTCCGATCTCTTCCCCTTTTCCCACTGCGTTTCACATCACATAGTCTGAATTCTTGCTTCGGTTTCTCTCCTTCCTCTTGGGGTGTGACACACCCTAATGCCAACTAATAATAAAATGAAGACAAAAAATTTATGCTTAAAGAAAAACGTTTCAAAGATTAATATTTAAGATGAAAAAAATTATAAATTGTGTATTATTTTGTCTCTTAGTTCTTCTCAATACATGAATAAGCCATTGCGTCCAGGGTGGAATCCATTAAATTAAACAAGTGCAATAACTTCAAGCCATAATCAATTAAGTGCCATATCAATTGGATAAGCATACAAATACAAAAGTGTTCTTTGTCATTTACCATCTGACAAAAACTAAGGTTAGAAATGCTAAATCAACCAATTAAACAACTAAGTGTTAACAAACAACCAAACTTTGGCCTCTTTCTGTTGACCTAAAATTATATTAAAAAAAGTCCTGAAAATACTCATATTGGAGCTTCTAAAGTAAATACAAAAAAGTTTACAAAAAGTTGGCAGCTTTCGAGAGTACTGCATGAACCTGATATAATAAAAAATTGACTGACCCAATGAAATTATATTACACATAATTACACATCATTAGTTTCCTCTAGAAAAAGTATGTTGTAAGCTTTCGTTTGATTTACAATCACAAAGTATCACTTAAATTGCGAATATGAGGTGTTTGGGAAAAAGCAGCTAATAGGATTTTCCTTATGAGGATGATCTACGTTTATGAGTTGTAACCATGCATGCATATATGTTTTGGCATTATTTGCTCATTAATTGCATCAACTGAAAGAACTAGAAAATCATTTGAATACTTTCAATAACTCTTAATCTCACATGCATGCATATATGGCCTATATATCTCGGCAAGTTCTGCAAATTCTCATAAGCCTCTCCGTGACAAGTATCATTGCAGAGGAAGAACACCTTAGAGTAATTAAGTCTACGTACGTGAACTTGTTGCAGAAAAATCAATGGCGAAGGCAAAAATGGTGATTTCACTGTGGATGTGCTTTATAATGACGTTTCTGTGTTTTTCAGGGTTCTTCTGTCGTCCTCTTGTTACGCCAACATTGGTGCAGAGCGATGAAGCAGAAGATTCAAGTTTAGGATTCCAACATATAATCTCTCGACTAAGCCCAGGTGGACCAGATCCAAGGCATCACTGAATTAATCCTATAAAAGGGATTGTTTTCCTCGAAACGGTGTTTGGAATTGAGATCTGGGGATGGAATAATTTTCGATTGCAAATAAGTATATTTATACTTGGTGCCTTTTCAGATTTATCACTAAGTTGTATGCATTTGAATAAGTCAATAAGAGACTGTGCTCTATGATTCCCCTTTACTTTTCATTATTAATCCTTTAATTATATTACCCAAAGATTTCTTGACGACGTCAGATAAAAAGTAGCTTTGCTTAATTTTATCTGTTAAAAGAAGCAATTATATATTGAAGTGATTGCTAAACTAGCTACTTTTCATTATTACCAAAGTCTTCCTTCTTTTTTTCCCCAAAACTGAGATTCTCTATGAATTGCTCATGCCTTTTACTCTAATTTTACCACTACTTCTATTCTTATATGCGTTTTAGTTCTCTCAGGATGAGCTTCTTCGGTTAAGAAATCACTAATACAAATATTTATATATTTTATTGTTTGCATATATCAACAAATCAGAGTGGCGCAGCGGAAGCGTGGTGGGCCTATAACCCACAGGTCTTGAGATCGAAACCTGGCTTTGATATATAGAGAGAGGCTTCTAATGCATTGTTGTTGCTCCTGCACATCGCATGTGAAGATTCCAGCGGCCTCTCTTAGCTTTGAACGTTTTAAAACCCTTTTGTGGTTGGCATCAGTGTGTAGGGACGACAGTGACTGTTAGAAGGAATATCAAGCAGGCCCTCAGCATCCTTCAGAAAAGGATGGTTCATTCACTAATTTGCCAAAGATTCCCACTCAAACTACACTGAACCATGTGACACGTTGAACAAAAAAGGAAGAAAACAAATTGCAACTGAGAATTTGGTTTCGTGTATGAATCATATGGTGGAACATCTTGGTATGACAGATGGTGGGCAAATGTCCTCAAATACTCTTTTTTGTCCTAAATACAAAAGTTAATAGAGTGATCTATTTAATTCTAAATATAAAACTTTAATTGATTGTAATTCTCAAATATGTAATTTTTTTGTCTAACCTTTTCTCATTGATTGTATATTTCATATAGTGTTATGGCCCAGGAATTTTTATATTTTAAAATTATCTTAACCAAGGGATATGTATATATTCAGTACAGAAAAGTTCAAAGTAAACAGGCTAGCTGAGTAGTCATGTGACAGGAGTGCGAAACAGAATACCCGTGTTCGAGCCCTGGCCAGTGCAGAAGGAAAGGTTTTATTTTCTTCTTCTCACGCATGAAATGACCAAAGTGCCCCTCCCTCCTTTTTCCTCTGCAGACCGTACCTCCCTTCTTCAGTTTTACTGATTTACGCGGCGGCAGCAGAGGAAGAGGTTCAGCAAGTGCAGCGACGAGCCTTCACGCGTGCGATGCCGTGCAGCCAAGCGTTGCTTCAGGCAGTAGCTCTGGTCGTGCTGTCACTGCCAGAGTTGTCACTCCACTCAATGCTGATGGCCTTTTAAATGGAGCAGAGAGGTCGAGTACAGGGAAAAAAAGGGAAGGTGAGCGATGGTCAAGTCTTCTGTTGGGTGGCTTGCCGTCTTCGACCAGGGGAAAACTCTTTATCCCCGTCATCTGGTCTGGCGCTACACTCGCCGGTGAAGCAGAGAGGGTGAGAGAGCAAGGAAAGGGAGCTCGCGATCCGGTGCAAGGAGAACTCATTGTCGTGCTGTGTAAACTCTCCACCAATATTGCTATCAGTGGTAACTATTCCGTCACGACAATCATCCAAATTCCTTATTATTCGGCCAGCTCGTCAGCGATTGTTATAAGTGAGTGATTGAGTTACTGTAGCTCCAGTTTTCTAACCTCCTTGTCGACGTCGCTGTATAAGGCATTGCTGTGTGGTCACGGTGGTAGGATAATTGGTTCCCTGTTTCCTCTGTCTGTCGAGTTTGGGAAGGAAAGAAGAGTGAAGGAACATATGGAGCAAGGGCTGTAATACTTCTGTTGAGTTTGAATCGGTATAAGGTAAGCTTTTGGACCCTTCCCTCATCTGTTGAGTCTGTATTGTGGGATTAATTGTTCACACAGGTTGGTTGTTGGGTTAGTTCAGTTACTCATCCCTTTTGACCGAATCTTTGTGTAAGTCTTGAAATGTTGGATTCTCTTCTCCTTCCTTTCATGTTTTGGATCTTCTGTGGCTGCTATTCCTATTAATTTCTGATGGTATATGTGTATGTAAGAGCTTACTGCTGTGTGTATGTGTGGACTCTGTTATGGGACTGAAGGGGGCTGAATGAGTGCGTTGCTGCTGGGGAAATGTTTGATCTGTGTACCTGTATCTGTTTTTTTTTATTCGTTGCTGTGAGCTGCTGTTATGTTTAAAAGATATAAATACAAGACCAACAGAACAGCGAAAGAGCAGAGGCTGGCGTCAGTGTGGATTGTATTTCACATACTTGCGTCCCTTGTTTGTCTGATATTGAACATCTTGAAATCTAATCTTAAGGTACCAGAAATGCTTAATGAAAAGAGAAAAGAATTGGACATGTGGGTCTTTAGTGTTGAGTTCATCTTTGGGTGGTGTAAAATAGACTTGTGAGTATGTTATGTGCAGAAGCAGGGGCTCACTATTGTAGGGCGTGGTTTCTAAAGATAGAAGTTTACAGTTCTAGTTTTTCAAGCTTTTGCAGGTACCCAAATGTTAAAGAAACTTGATATGCCAATCAGTTGTTTAAGGAAGGATGCTTGAAGAATTTAGGCTCTGGATATTTAAATTAAAAATGAAAATGTCATAATTCTAGGATAACTAAAGGTGGTATAAGTATGCTAAGTGGATATTAACCGTTGAAAGGAAATGACTAATGAAGTCTTAGTATCAATGGAACAGAGTTGGAAATCATGATTTAGAAATCCTTTGTTAAATGTGTGGTGCAGCAATGCTTATCTGAGAGAAAGTTAAAGTTAACTTGTGGATAGACTTAGCCAAGTAAGGAGCTTAGTAAAAGTCTTGGAGTAGAAGCAAAAGTTTAGAAATATTATGATGAAGATTAAAGTACATAATTGATATAAATTAAGTTGAATGTGGTTGTATGTCTTTGCATGAGGTTAACCGAAGAATTTAAGTGTTTTAAAATATGGGATAAGTATATATGTATACCTATGATCGGACTGCCGTATATATGAAACTGGAAGCCAAAGGTAAAGTCTTGGGAGGCTATTAATTATGAATGCGTGTTCCATGTTTAGTAGAAGAGAAGTTTATGTAGACAAGTGATCTATTTCATGAATAATCCTAAATGGTATATGGTACAAAAGAGACGAATAGTAATCCTTGATGTAACTTGTTATTTCAGAATATTTGGGAAAATAAAGATAGGATGATATTATAAAGCTAAAGGCAAGAGTAAGTGAGCGAAGCATTCCAGGTGAGTGAATAACGTTCCCTAAAATTTACATTTTCAAATGCATTGTCATTTCAAATGATGAATTTCAAATATGGATTTCGAAAAGCAAATTTTATGAAAGTATGGTTTAAATCGTTAGAAATGATTTTCTTTCGATTGGTTTACTAAAGAATTATGATTATGTATGAAAATGGATGAATAAGTTTTTGAAAAGAGTTTGGCAAAAGTTGCATTGAACTGATATTATTCATGAAATATATTCTTATGCGAATTTCATATGATTTTACAGTAACTTGATTTTAAATGTACATGCTGGGGTTTTTGAGATTCAAAGTGGTTTTTACCAACGGTTATAGCATTGAAACGATTGAGATTATTTCATGTGAAATAAACCCCATGCATGATGGAAACGTTTTAGGATGGAATACAGAACGCTGGTTGCTAACAGCAGTACTGTTAGTCCTTGGTGCACCTTGGTTACCCGAGCTCGACGGATATACGTGGGTCTTGTACTCGCGACGGATATACGTGGGTTTCATACTCGCGACGGATATACGTGGGTCTTGTACTCGCGACGGATATACGTGGGTCTCGTACTCACGACGAATTGTGGCCTCAAGCCACCAGATTATTACGTGGGTCTCGTACTCGCGACGGCTAGTGGCCTTGAGCCACTAGATTGGTTATTTACCCTCGTGGACTGTGTATCCACGTCTGTTTTCGATCTGTTGAAGTCCTACAGAAAGGTTATGGTTTTGAAAGAAATGGTTATTTCAACAATTGATTTGAAATGGTTATTTCAGATTGTTGTTTTCCCTAAAATACAAATATTTACAGAAAGGCTTGCATCAGATTACGAAATGTTATGAAATACATTATCAACATGATTATGCATTGTTTATTTCCGCATTCTTTTAAATCATGTTTTTGGGACGTTATTCACGAGTAGATTATTTGGCTTCAGATAGTGCAGGTGACCCTAATCCTCCCGCTGAGCAGTAAAGAGCCGCGTCGCAGATCCGAGGCATTGTTTTTGAACAAGATTGATTTTAATCTTTATTAAGCACTTGTGTTATTTTGATAAAAAGGTAAATGCTCCACATAGACCTTAGAAAGGATTCGGTTTATTTTAAAAAAAAGTTATGAAAAATTTGAATGAGTTATTTAAGGTTTTAGGCTTTCAGAATATGAAATTATTCATATTCTGTGCCGGTCACGGGCCAAATTTCGGGACGTGACATATAGAGACAACCTCGAATATCAAAATTGGAGTGGTTATGTCACATCCCGAAATTTGGACCATGACCGGCACAAAATATGAATAATTTTACATTTTGAAAGCCTAACACCTTAAATAAAACATTTGTAATGAAAATCATAATAAATTACATTTCATAAATCAATAGCAAGTCTTATGTAGGAATCTCGGCAAGATTGTAGTTGTATAACCGATCTCCCAAAGATACTACAACAAACTGCAAATGTTCAAGTTTCCATAATATTTTCCAAAATCAACAGAATATTTTCTAAGTACTATGTGGAGCATTTACCTTCTTTTCAAAATAATACAAGCACTTTCTAAATGATAATTTCATTAAAAGTATTTTTGTTAAACACGACGTTTCGGATTGGCAACAAGGCTCTTCACTGCTCAGCGGGAGGATTTGGGTCAACTGCCCTATCTGAAGCCAAATAATCTACTCGTGAATAACGTCCCAAAAACATGATTTAAAAGAATGCGAAAGTCAAAAATGCATAATCATACTGAAAATGTATTTCATAATATTTCATAATTTGAATAACCATTTCAAATCAATCGTTTGAAAGCAATCCTTTTAAAACCATAATCTTTCCATTAGGGGTGTGCATAGGTAGGGCTGGGCTGTCCCCCTGCCTGGTACCCTGCCCAAAAAAAGCATGGGCTACATTTTACAGCCCGATGCCCGGCCCTGCCCGGTAAAAGCCCTAACAATTTTGGGCTGGGCACGGGCGGGCTGGGCATGCCCAAAGTCATGACTCCATGCTCATGTTATGAAAACAATATGCAATTATGAACTTCTAAAATAATACCATATTCATGTGTCTTCAAGAGTTAAATAATATCTATAATTCACTAAGAATAAGGAAACAAATATAATAATTAAAATCTTGAGATCTATTACATATAAAAAATAAGCGTTGAAGTCTAAGGAGTTTGTAATTATAACTTTGCATCAATCTCCCCAATATTGACAAAGATAAAGCATCTAAAAAAATAAAATAAATAATTATAATTTGTAATGTAATCATATGATAATTAACAAAGTTAAAAAAGAAAGAAAAAATTAGTATAGTTATAAATATTAAAAGATACAACTTATCTACTTAATTACTTATATTTCTAAAATTACCTTCTAGTTACCAGTAGCTATCATATTCTCCATTCCAAGATAGAGAAAAAAATAAAAAAAATAAAAGAATGAGTGCTCATGGGCAGGGCAGCCCCTATGCCCAGTGCCCAATCTGAAAAATATATGGGCTGTATTTTATAGCGCGATGCCCAGCCCTACCCTATATTTATCGGGCTGGGCAGGGCATTTTTATTGCGGGCTCAGGTGGGCTTACTGGGCGGCGGGCTTTGTGCAAAGCCCTACTTTCCATAGCATTTGTATTTGAGGGAAAACAACAATATAAAATAATCATTTCAAATCAATCGTTTGAAATCAATCCTTTCAAAACCATAATCTTTTCGTAGCATTTGTATTTCAGGGAAAACAACAATATGAAATAATCATTACAAATCAATCGTTTGAAAGCAATCCTTTCAAAACCATAATCTTTCCGTAAAACTTCAACAGAACGAAAACAGACATGGACACACAGTCCACAAGGGTAACTAACCATTCTGGCGGCTCAAAGCCACTAACTGTCGCGAGAATAAATCCCACAAAATAATTTTGGTAGCTCAAGGCCACTAACTGTCGCGAGAATAAATCCCACGAAATAATTCTGGTAATTCAAGGCCACTAACTGTCGAGCTCGAGTAACCAAAGTGCACCAAGGGCTAACAGTACTGCTGTTAACAACCAGCGTTCTGTGTTCCATCCTTTATAAAACATTTACATCATGCATGGGGTTTATTTCACATGTAATAATTTTAACCGTTTTAATGTCATAACCGCTAGTAAAAACCACTTTGAATTTCAAAAACCCTAGTATGTACATTTAAAATCAAGTTACTGTGAAAACATATGAAATTTGCATAAGAATGTATTTCATAAATAACATCAGTTCAATGCAACTTTTGTCAAACTCTTTTCAAAAGCGTATTCATTCATTTTCATACCTAATCGTAATTCCTTTATAAACCAATTGAAAGAAAATCATTTCTAACGATTTAAACCATACTTTCATAAAATTTACTTTTCGAAATTCATATTTGAAATTCAACATTTAAAATGACAATGCATTTGAAAATATAAATTTTAGGGAACGTTATTCACTCACCTGCAATAATCTGATATAGTTTACCCTTGCTCTAAGTTTCAGGATATCGTTCTCCCTTCATTTTCCTAAATTTCTCGAAATAAGACATTCCGTAAGCTTACATTCAAAAACCATATTTCAAACAGGTTTAATATTTGTAACAATTATAACTATCACCAAAATCTATGTTTAGAGAAGAAAAAGAAAAAAAGAAAAAGAAAAAACCCTAACAATAAGTTAACTTTGCAAATTCCCAATCTTGTGTCCATAGAATACATGTTACCTTATACCTCCCTTATAAATCCCATGTAAACACCTCAACTAAACATGATATATCATTCTTTTAAGTCTCCTTAAACATACTTCAAACTTCCATCTCATAATTAACCTTTATGTAGCATTCTATCTTGTACTATGATGCCATATACAGCAGCAGGACATGCATATATAACCTGAAATTTCCCTCTCCAATACCATTGTTCCTAACGCCACTTTGAACCTAAAAAATATGATATGGTAGTTTAATATATATTAACTTCACATCCCTCCATTTCCTGGCCACACATGTACAGTTCCAAGAATTTCCCACCAATATCTCTACAATTCTCCTTGACCGATTAAGGCATGCATATACATATTCATATGTTGTCAAAGGCAAAATCCTATTCCTGATGACAGCAGCTATGCTCCACCCAACAGCACGGATTCCCTTCTCTCTCACTCTCTCTCTAAATATTTTTTTTAACACAGAATCACATAACTGCTGCACATCCATCGCTATGAATATAAATAAACAGACACAGTTCACAGTCCACAGCAGCATTAGCGTTTCATATATATAAATATATCCAAACAGCAGCCCATAAATACACACTCACAGCAGCAATGTTCACATAAACAACAGAAGAAGAAAGTTCCAACAACATACCACGCACTGTTTAAATTCCACGGAGGTTTATGCAGCTCCAACATCCTCTATTCTTCCATTTTTCCTTTCCTTCCTAGATCTAGAGATCACACACCCTCCCCGCGAATCATTGAGTAGAAGCGACGGAGAAGAATGCCGGAGATATAAAGTTGCTACAGTGACAGTAGGTAACAGCGATGAGAACAGCAACCGCTCTTGACAACGACGCCCCAAACGATCGATGACAAAAGGAGATGCACTCCTACAACAGCCACCGATGGCCTTTCTCTTTCTTTCACCTTCCGCAACCCTTCCCTATTCCCGCTCTTGCTCCGTTCCTTAAATAACAACAGCAGCTGCAGAGGGAATGACAACACCATCAGTGACAACACGGGCGAAGGAAAGGTGACTGATGCAAGGCGACGGCTTGTGTACTAGCAGCAGTGGTTTAATGTCACGAGGCTCTGATCTCACTCCCTCACGGAAACTCTGCACAAAAATGGCAGAGAAAGCGTATGGCTGAAATGAAAAGGACAAAGGGTGGTTTGGTAACTTCACACGTCTGAAAATGAAAATAAAATCCAACTTCTGCAGGATCTAGGATTCGAACTCAGGACCTCCAGTTTAATTACACTGCCCTCAACCACTCAGCTACTGCCTCATCATTGAAATTTTTTATAATGAATTTATATATACTCTTTGTTAATTAAATTTCATCTATTAAATTTTTCAAAGCCATAACAGGTTAGTTGCTCAGTACATAGTAATATTAATATGATTAAAAAAAAAGTACTAGATACCTAATATTTTCATTTATATATCTATTTTTGAATCTAACTCTATTTTATGTAGGACTTCTCCCTACATTAGGTTCACTCTCTTGACATTCTAGCATATGAGAGGCCATAGCCATAGCCCTGTGTATTTTTATGTGTGCGCCCGTACGCATTTGCACTTATCTCTATCTATCTATCTATCTATTTATCTATCTATCTATCTATCTCTATCTCTACTCACACAAATAAATAGAAAGAGATACATACTCACATGCATGCATACAATGATAATGAGGTAGTTCGTGTTATTTTCTCCATGTTTATTCTCAACATATGAATCCATTAAGCAAGTGGTTGATCATATGATTAGACATGGGGATAATCTTTTGCCAAAAAAACATCACATCACAATCAATTTATAAGAGCCGTATATCAATTGGACTTGAATATGCATGCATTACTATCTGGCAAAAATTATAAGGTTGTACCTGTTAAACCAAATATATAATGTTCCAAACAGCCAACATTAATTTGCCTTTTTTTTCTGAGGTAAAATCATTATAATAGAGAGGTTGAAAAGTCCTGGTCACGTTTCTTTCTTTTTTATATGGATGTGAAACAAATAGACATGAAATGACTTTTGTTGTTGATTGAGTTATGAAATCAAAAGATTTTGATAAGCATATACAACTCGTTTTCATTTTTCTTTTCAATTTTTTTTGGGTGGGATGGATAACTCATTAAATAATAATTGTCAAGTGAAGGCTTTAGGTTTATCTTCAACGGTAGATTATACAGAGAAAAAGAAGCAGGAAGAAGAAGAGAAGATGAATTTACTAGTTTTAATGTTTGCTCATTCCGAAATTTTTAAAGGAAGTCAGATTAATGCCAATATTTATAAACTTTTATTAAGATGTGAAGTGTAAGTACAAATTAGATTAATTAGATTAGAGGTAGGAAGTCTCACACCGTATAGAATTTATATATATATATATATATATATATATATATAAATGATCCATAAATTTGACTCTTAGAAGTTGTTTGGTACTATTGATTTAGAAAGAAATGGAGGTGTAGGAAAGGTAAAACCCACTAATTCCTGGCATGATCTAACTCTCCATTCACCCTCTTCACTGTCGGCAACAACCTCTACTCTCCCTGCTATGTCGTCTCTCCGCTTTCTTGCTCACACTCGCTCGCCAACAGAGAAGAAAATGGAAAGAGCCACGGCGACAGGGACGATCACTAGCGACACTAGCACGGACGACAGAGAAGGATGGAGTCATTACAGAAAGGGTCCACAGTCGTGAAGCTTCCACATACTTTCCTCTTACTCACGGTGTCAGATGCAAATGGAAGGAGGGAGTGCTCAGAGTTAAATTAAACATAGGGGCAGTTTTGTAATTTCATGTATTTAAAAAAATACAATTATCACTTTTGAAGATGTTGGGATTCGAATATGGGACCTCCTATTTCACTCTCATGTCTCCAACCACTCAACTAGCTACTTTCTTTTGTCATTTTAGTGCAAGATAAATATATATACTTTATTAAAATTGATTTCATATCTAAGTAATTTCTAGGTTCATTACATCTGCCTTGTTAACATCCGAATCAAAACGTCCCAAAAAGATTACAAATGAGATTTCTGTTTGCAACTATCTGAATCGTTATTTGCAATTGATTTTTTTAAAAAAAATCAAACCTAACTATTATTAATTCAACCAGTTTGGAACATAATTGTTATTCCCCGTAATTTTATTCATTTATTTTCCTAGTACATATACTTCTATTGTCTTGTCTTGTTTACAGCTTTATGTTTTGCAAGTGATGCATCAAGTTTATTAGATGATAATTATATTACAGTTGTAAACAGAAGAAATATAATTTCAATATTGCCATTAATGAATTTAATGAAATAAATGAATACAAATATGTCCCCACTGCTTTTAATACTAAGTTCCACTCAAACATTTAGAGTGTTTAAAAGAATCAAATTAAAAAGTTCAAGCAAATAAATTAACAATAATTTATTGACTAAAAATAATCATCCTCATCATATTCTGGTTCAGGTTCTTGCATCTTCCAAGTACCATCTGGCAGCTGAATCAATCCCTTGTTTTGGTCAACCCTCCAAGCCTCGGGAATATGAAACTCATCCTTCAAAGCTGCCATGCCTTTGTTGACAAGTGCAATGTCCCTTTTAACCTCCAAATTAAATCCTCCTTTGCTCCCTTGTGTTCCTGCAACTCCATGCAAGTAAACCTCTAAATTATGCCAACTCTTCAAATCCCCAGGTTGTTTCAAGAAGCTTGACTTCTGAGTATCAATCTCTAACTCTTCTCCTACTTCTGCATAACCCAGAAATGGATGCCTAGGAACAATATCATCTTTGTTCTTGATTCGTAGTATCCGAAGATCCTCTCGACTCGAGTAAAACTCCTTAAAGTCTGAGTCTCCAACCCTAGGGCTTGCAAAGACAATGGCTGTGACTGGACAAGCCTTTTGAGATTGATCTTCTCGGATGTTACATCCATTTGTGACTATGTCCACTGCATTCAGTGTTGCAAGTGCTGCTCCTAAGCTGTGTCCGGTTACCGTTATGCTGATTTCTTCATCCTTATATTTGTTAACCAGTCTTCTAATCTCGGTCAAGACCTGCACAATGAGAGATGATGAATGTTAAATATTCCCTTTCATAAACTAAAAATAGTGATGAGTTAAAACAATAACCGAAAAACTGAGTTAAAATACCTGAGTTCTTGCACTGGTTTTGTTGAAGTGTGATTGCGATGAGTCATTAGTTGCTGTGTAAACTGAGTAAAATCCACGGTGGACTTTACATTCAGAATCATCCCCAAAAATGATTGGAGCATCATCCAATAGGAACTGAAGATCCTTGATCCATTCCATTACCTGCTCAGTTCCTCTCCAGGCAACTACAATGTCCCTCCTCCCTAACACGGCTTTGCCTTCGTCGGTGGCGACCGCGATATATCCTATCCAATTTGATTCCTCAACATCGTCTAATATGAGAAAATCGATCTCTGATGTTGCATACAGGAACTTGGTCACCTTATATTTGAAGGGATTTCCATTTTCTAAACCCACTTTGGAAAAGAAATCTCTTTTCCCATAACGGCTTCTTCTTGCATACTTGGATGCTTTATCAGAGTTAAAAGCATCGTAAGTAGCTTCAGCCATTTCTCCGTAGTGTATTATGTACCTACGGAGATTGATATCAAGTGGGTCTAACAAATCCTTCCAATTATTTTGGCCACTAAGTTCTCTCCAGTTTGTTGCAATGCTACCAGGCCTCGCCATCTGTTTTTTCTCTTCCTCAAGTTGATCGGCCACCTTATGAGAATTCATGGTTTTGCTTGCAAAGCTACCCATTTTCTTGTATTTCTTCTTCTCTTTCTTCTTCTTCCTATTCGCTTTTCTGTGAAATAAAACTCTTTATGAACTGCAATGAGTTTGATTTATGATGAGGAAGAGCCTGGTTTTGCATGCTTATATACTTGAAAACCCTGACCTCGTCCTCCTCTTGATTGGTCAAAGTTTTTGACTTCGTGGAAACTTTATTTGAAAAGTAGTCGCCTTGACCAAATCATGTTTACTGAGTTTGTTCGGACTGTTAGGTTTTAAAGTTCCTTAATCGATTCGTCGTAGTTTCTTAGGAAGGGAACTAGCGGTTGACTATTACGTAATTAGGTTTATGACAAGATTATAGTACGGTTCATCTGAATTTTTATGTCGTCGAAGCATTCAATGATTAACATTTCTATATAAGTACGTGGAAACTGAAAATGATGAGACGATGACCTGATCCTGCATGCTTGATCATTTGCGTTTTTGAATTTGTAAAATTTGTTTAATTATGCGATTTTTCCAAGATGTGTGAATATTAGACTGTTAGGTTTTGCTTCTAGCTAGTTGGACTGTTAGATTTCACTGTAGGAGCCACCTTGGCTCGTTTTTTTAGTTTCCAATATCAGCTAGCTTGTTTTGGCCTCAAATATTTAACTAATACTATCTCGGTTGTTATTATAAAATATATTTAATTAATTTGTATAAATTAAAAAAATAATTTAGTTATTTATAATAATTATGTATTAGTTTTTCTAAAATACCTTGATTAATTATATGTATTTGAATTACTTTGATAGAAATCTTTTTAATATATATAATTATACAGTGATATTTTATGAGGAAAATTAAAATTTGGGAAGACAATGAATTGGGGTTTTATATATAGGATTAAAATATTCTTCTTATCTAGCTCTTATATTTAGATCACAAGGAGTATAATTTTTAAAGAATATATATCTAGTAGCTTTTTTTAATTGATGATTTATAGGGAGAAAAATTTAATTCCTTTATATTCCGTAAGATATAAGATATAATGGCCATGTGGGCCATGTTCAATATGAGTAACTTAAAAGTTAATTATGGAACGGGTCGCATAAAATGTTATATTAATAAAAGATGGTACTTGCCATCTTAATTAGTTGACAATTCAAAGTAAAAGCGTTTGGTACCACCACAATGAACTTTGGTCCCATTTATTTTTATTAATGAACTTTTTTATGCCTAATTTGACCATAGTTTTGAATTTGATCAACAAATTATTTTATTAGGCAATTTTAATTGCATGTGTTCAAACCTAACAATTTAATCTTTTCGAATGGCTCGATGGGTCTAGTTGAACCTCTGTTTCATCTGGCTTGAAAAATTTAACGACTGATTCAGCTTACTCCTTTTGCTCCTAAATATAAAATTAGTTGAGAAATTAATTTTAGTTTTAAAATATAATATCTTAATCTATTTTATCTATCGTATTTATTATTTTTGCCCAAACCAATTTATATATCTTATAAACTAATATGTAATCTATATTATATAAGGTTTATCATGGGGTTATAGCACATTTATTCATTCTACTTAATTAATTTATTTAGCTTTTTAATTTTATATAAATTAATTAAATAATTCTTATATTAAAAATATGATGAGTAACAAGGAGATGGAGCGGAAATTATAAACCAAAGACAAAGACCTACAAGGGCCAGAGGCTTGTGGCCAAAGCAAAATCTGAATAATCTCCAATATACATTGGTCATACATTAATGCTTTAAAAGAGAGGGGCTGCCAAAAGAAATTTGGCTATGTAAGAAATCTTAAGTCATAATTATATTCATATAAATTTTTCTCATTATTTTTCCTAGGATTCACCCTACCCTATACTTAATTATTAAAAAAAATCAAATCCAACGCTTTTAGAGTGTTAGACACCAAGTAGAGAAATTAAAGTTCATTTACAAATTTTGCCATAATTATTTAAATACAAATAATAAATGCACACACTCATATATTGGTTGGGGCAAACCCCCCATCGACAATCCCTAGAAAACTAAACATTATATCTACAATCAACCTAGATTATTTTTTTAACAATATTTATGTCGAAAAAGATATTTTAAAAGCTAAGTAACAGTTAAGATCACTACCAAAAAAAAAGACTTTTAGTGACGACCTTTCAGCGGCGACAGAGTAAGTCGCCGCAGAAAGTCTTACTTTCAACGGCGACAAAACAAGTCGCCGCTAAAAGTTGATTTTCAACGGCAACACTTATTGTCGCCGCTAAAAGTAATACTTTCTGCGACGACTTCCTTTGTCGTCGCTGAAAGTAAGACTTTCTACAGCGACTTATTCTGTCGCCGCTGAACGTCAATGATTAAAAAAAAATTGTAATACTTTTCAGCGGTGATAAAAGCATTCGTCTCTGAAAGTAAGACTTTTTGCGACAATATATTATTGTCACCACAGAAGGTATGATAAAAAAGTTTTGGCCACGACATTTCAGTGGCGACATTATTTTGTCGCCGCTAAAAGTATGACTGTCCGTGGCGACGATATGTTGTCGCCATTGAACATTATTGAGTTGCCACATAAGTTTTAATTCAGCGGTGACTTTTATACTCTTCAGCGGCGACAATTGTCGCTGCTAAAAGTATGCATACATTAATTTAAAGGGTCTAAAGCAATTTTCTAATATATAGAATTAAATTATTGAATAATGTCATTTTTAAATAATAAATAAAGAAATTTGACATGTTATTATAGTAAGGAGAGATTATATAGTTAATAATATAATGTTTGTGAAAGAAGGAGATGAAGTAGGGGTATATGCATGAGATATATATTATAAATGTGTATCAATGAGCATGAGAGTTAATATCTGTGTGTTAGAGACAATGTGAGAGAAGAGATAGAGACACGGAAATGTGTGTGAATGAGTGTGAGAGTTGGTATGTGTGTGTTAGAGACAATATGGGGGAGGAGATAGACGATGGGGAGATATGTGTTAGAGAGAGATAAGGAGAGAGAATATACATAAAATACGTACGTACATACATAAATTTTTAGTTATTGTTGCATATGTCTTCTGTTGATGTACTTCATGTAACATCTGAACTTTTATAAAAACGATTTATAAGGTATTATTGAGTTTAAGAGTGTTTGTTTGAAATTAAAAGGTCTCAAAAGTAAAATTTTATAAAAAGAAGAAAGGAAAGAATAATTATGAAAAATATCTTTGGGTTAAGAAAAAGAGTAATTTGGGGGTTTAAAAAATTATGAAAGAGTTTATTTCCCGAAAAGAGACCCAAATGATTTAATAGCTATTTTTCGGAAATTAAAGGCCTATTTTCTTATAAAATTCAAGAAAAATAGTTAGAGGTTATTATTTACCCATAAAATTTTATAAAAATGTCCTAATGATTTGAAAAAGCTATTTGAGGAAAAATATCATTTTTTATTGAGAGGATTATTTCCTAAAAAATATTTGGTTAAAGTAAGATCTTTAGCGGCGACAAAATATAGTCGCCGCTGAAAGTGACCTTCAGCGGCGACTTTGTTTTGTGCCGCTGAAAGGTGACATTCAGCGGTGACTTTGTTTTGTGCCGCTGAAAGGTGACATTCAGCGGTGACTTTGTTTTGTCGCCACTGAAAGTTGACCTTCAGCGGCGACTTTATTTTTTCGCCGCTGATACGTTTTTATATTTTAGGGTTCTTGTATTTTCCCCGACAGTGTCTTCATTTCGCTCGCTCTTTTTCACTGCGTATGGCTGTCTTCTCCCATCTGCGTGTTATTGCCCTAACGTCACCGCATCTCCATAGTCCACACCACTCTTCAGGTTTTCAAGTCGTCTCTTATTCTTCCATTTTTGCTTCTTCAGTCAGTTGAATCAGTGCCCTAGCCTCATCGGAGTCACTCACCATCCTCGGCTACTTTCCTTCCTTGCTCGACTCTTTGATCAATCCCCTTTGTTGATATGCTTGTTACCTCTCTTGACCTTCATTTCTCTTGCCTCCTCGGTCTATCCCTCATTTTAATTTTCCCCCAAATTCTTGTGCTTAATTTCTCGGCGTTCATGTGAAGAGGTGTAGTTAAATTTGGAAGGTTTTCAGATTTTGTCAGGAGTAATCTCTAGAGTTTCATCGGCAGAAGGTAATTTGAGCTTCATGATACTTTTCACTTGCTTTTTATGATGTTACTGCTTCGCTGCTTAGGTTTTCATATGTAATTGTCTCTGCTTCGCTGTTATAATTGAAAATCCAATTATGTTTCTTGCTTCTATTTTGAACACATGCTTGATGTACCCTTGTTGCATTAACACTGGAATTGAGGCAATCCATTTTTAACCTTGTTTTCTCTGTGTCTTAGAAACCAGACAAATATTAATAGTGTAAGTTATCAATATTTGTCTAGCTTTCCGTCCTTTCTCTATTTTTAATAATATTGGGGGAGCAATGAAGAAACATGTTGATGGGTTTGGCAAAGGGAAAGAAACAAAATAAACAGCATAATTGTGTGACTGCAACAGATGATTGTACGGTAAGATGATTATGAGTGAGAGAGAGGAAGCGCCATGAAATGAAACTGAGAAGAGGCAGAGATAACGGATCCCTTTGCCTGTGTCCTCCATTGTTTCTCCATTTTTCACAATTTTCCCACCCTCTTCTGCCGTTTACAGATCCAAATCCAATCCCTGCTCCTTCGTTTGCTTACTCAAACTGACTTTTGGAAAGTAAAAATCATTAACTCCATACACTCTCATAAACTTGCCCGTTGTTAATCAGTTTACTGATAAATTTTTACTATAGTTTGATAGGGAGACTTGTACACTTAAAATTTTTATATTAATTGAATTATGATTGAGTTTATTTTATGCTTTCTACTTGGATATCATTTTGGAGCTTCATATCCAATTTTGCAAAACTCAGTTTTCATCCAGTGCTTGTTTAACTAGGTTTTACTCTTCAAATATCAATTTTCCCAACATAAATAGAGGGTCCCTTTCATAAAACTGAATTTTTTAAACCAAGTTTTCCTAACATTATTTTCGACAATTGATATTTAAACATGCAATATAAATTTAACTAATATGAAGGAAGCTTTTGTATTTGGTTGGATGTAAGTTGAACAGATGTGACGGGTTGGATGTAAGTGAAAATGATAGAGCAAGATATGCAATGGTGAGAGGACTTTTTTTCATTTCTATTCTCATATTTGGGTTGGAAACCTTTTAGCTTGGAAATTGATGGAAAATGATTTATGGTTGCTTTATTGTATAAAGCTAAATAAAGTGAAATGCGGGAATCATCATTGTTTGGATAGAAATATATTCTCTACAAGATCTAGCTAGGTGGGGCATCTTTATATATTCACTTAACTCATGACTTTTATGTTGCACAGTATGTTCATTCCACATGTTTTATCAATCCATCTTACCCTATTTTCTCACGCAATATTTGTCTTCAGTATTTTTATCTTGCTGGCTTGGTTTTTATATCTTCATATGAATTTTAAATCATGTTAATATATATACTATTTATATACTGATATGTTTGTTGGATTTTGTTGTTGTATCCTAGGTTTAACTATTTAGGGAATATAAATGGATAAAAGTTGGTTACATATTAGAGACAGAGGCAACCTATCATATATTAAAGGAGTGGATGCTTTTCTAGAATGGGCATTTAGTCAATCTGGCGTGATAAATCAAATACATTGCCCTTGTAAAAGATGCATGAATGTTATATTTAAAGTAAGAAGAGATGTTAGGACAGACTTATTGAGCAAGGGTTTCTGGAATAGTTATACGGTGCGGGAATTGCATGGGGAAATTAGAATATTTTAGACATAGTGTAGAACTTCTACTAATGACATAGAAAATAGTACTGATAATGAGAACTTTGCAAGGATGGTATGCTATGTATATGGAGTTCCATGTGTGGATTATACAAATACTAGCGACTGTGAGAGCGAAGAGCCTAATGTGCAGGCTAAAAAGTTATTTGACTTGTTAAAAGATGCTGAAACTGAACTTTATCCAGGTTGTGTCAAGATGTCTAAACTTTCTTTTATTGTAAAGTTGCTTCAAGTGAAATACCTTAACCATTGGAGTAATAAATCTACGGATGTGTTGTTGGGCTTGTTCAAAGAAGTTCTCCCACAGGGGACTTTGGTGCCAAACTCATTATATGAAGCTAAGAAGATAATTCGTGATTTGGGTTTAGATTACCAGAAAATGGATGCTTGTGAGAATGATTGCATATTATATTGGGGGGAGAACACAAATGCTGAATCATGTCCTAAGTGTAATATGCCTAGATGGAATGTAAACAAATAGAAAAGGAAGAAGGTTCCACATAAAGTCTTGAGGCATTTTCCCATAACACCAAGGCTACAAAGACTGTATATGTCAAGAGATATAGCTAAAGAAATGAGGTGGCATAAGGAGAAACCTCAAATGATGATGTACTGAGGCATCCATCTGATTCTTTAGCTTGGAAATACTTTGACAACCATTACCCTAACTTCTCTGCTGATCTAAGAAGTGTTAGACTAGGTTTAGCAAGTGATGGATTTCAACCTTTCGGGAATATGAGTGCCAATCATAGTATCTATCATGTCGTCTTAGTGCCATATAACTTGCCACCATGGCTTTGTATGAAAAGCCCATACTTTATGATGACACTTCTTATTCCTGGTCCAAAGTGTCCAAGTGATGAAATAGATGTTTACCTCCAACTAATGATTCAGGAGTTGAAACAATTATGGGAAGTAGGGGTACAGACGTATGATGCATATAGTCAATCAAATTTTATCATGCATGCAACAATATTGTGGACTATAAATGATTTTCCTACATATGGAAACCTTTCAGGGTGGTCAACTAAAGGTAAACTTGCATGTCCATGTTGCCACAAAGACACGCATTGTATTTCGATAAGGAGCAAGTTGTCTTACATGGGGCATCGGCGCTTTCTTCCACAAAATCACCCATGGCATAAAAATAAGGTATCATTTGATGGTAAAGAAGAGCATATGGATCTACCAGTTGCATTGACTAGAGATGAAGTACTTAAGCAACTACAACACTTAGGTGATATGTCATTTGGGAAGGGTACAAAATAAAAGCGTCATACACATAATAATGCCTACAATTGGAGGAAAATAAGTATTTTTTCCCAATTTCCTTATTGGAAGAACTTGCTAATACGACATAATCTTGATGTGATGCATATAGAAAGAAATGTTTCTCATAACATTATGTGCACGGTGATGGATTTGGTTGGAAAGACGAAGGATACACTTAAAAGTAGGTATGACTTGATGGACTTGGGTATTAGGAGTGGTATGCACCCAGTTGAAGATGGTAATAATGTTTCTATTCCTCTTGCTCCTTACACATTATCCCCTGAAAATAAACAATCCCTTTTAAAATTCTTGGCTAACTTAAAAGTGCCTGATACTCTTTCATCTAATATTTCAAGATGTGTCAACCTTCAAGAGCAAAAATTATTTGGTTTGAAGTGTCATGATCACCATGTGTTATTGCAAGATATATTTCCAATTGCAATACGTGGGTTATTACCTTTTAAGGTGTGTGAACCAATTATAAGTTGAGAAGATTTTTCAAAAATCTTTGTTCGAAGTCTTTGTCTTGTGAAGTACTTGACAAACTCTAAAGTCAGATAATATTGACATTATGCAAGTTGAAGACGATCTTCCCACCTGCTTTCTTTGATGTGATGGTTCACTTGCCAATACACTTGGCAGGGGAGGCAAAAGTTGCTAGACCAGTTCAATATCGTTGGATGTATCAAATAGAAAGGTAACATGCATCAATTGCATTGTATATTTATAATTCATAATTATATAATGTTAATTAATTTTAATGTATTAGGTATTTGCAGACACTCAAATCGTATGTTCGTAATAAAGCTCGGACTGAAGGATCAATTGCAGAAGGATACTTGACAAATGAAAGTCTCACATTCTGCTCAAGATATTTGAAAGATTTTCCTACAAAATTTAATGTTCCACGTAGGAATGATAATACCAATGATGATATCAACCCTGAGTTTATAATATTTAAGAGAAATGGTCAACCTAGGGGACATTGTGAGTCAATTTCTCTTCCCTATGAAGAATACTGTCAAGCCAGAATGTATGTGCTACAAAATTGTGAACAAGTTTGGCCATTTATGGAGTAAGTTGCCTGACTTAAAGGAGAAAATTTATTTATCATCTTGCATTTTTTTCTTATTGCTATGAAAATTTGTAAAGAATATACAATAGAGCTTGAAGCCCATGGATCAAGGAATGAGCAAAGCCAATATGACTTTCCTCAATGGTTTCATTCACGAGTAAGTTATAACGTTTTGAGCCTTAGTATTTCTAGTAATTACATTTATATAAAATATATAACACATGACTTTTGTCCTAAAAGGTGGCATCATTGTCTACACAGAGCCATGTCAGTGATGAACTCATAAGTTTATCAATTGGTCCATTGACAATGGTGAATTGCTATTCCATGTTTATAGGCAATGGATTTCATTTTCACACAAAAGACCGTGCAACAGGAAAAAATCTAAAACAGTGGTATCCTAGCTAAGGGTAATGACACTAATGTTGACAAATAATATTATGGTGTGTTAGAGCATATTTATGAGTTGTCTTACATAGGCAACAGAAAAGTATATTTGTTTAAGTGCCATTGGTGGGATGTGGCTCATTATGACAAAGGATATAAGGTTGATAAGTACGGGTTCATAAGTATCAATACGAGATATTCATTACAAACAAATGAACCATTTATTCTAGCATCTCAAGCTGAGCAAGTTTTCTATGTGGATGACATTGTTGCACATGGTTGGCTCGTTGTTGTCAAAACAAACCCACGCAACTTGTTTAATGTACCAACTGATAATGATATTGATGATAGTGGGGTCCATAATCCTATGTTTGATACAGAACCTTATCAACAATTGGTGGTAGACTTAAATGTTTATCATACGAGTCCTACACACGTTGATGATATTATCATTAACTTATATGGAGAAGATGGATAAACACAGACCTTAGCTCAAGGATTTAGTGATGAAGAGGATTTTCTTGATAGTGATAATGAAGAAGAAAGTGACACAGAAACTAAAATAGAAGAAACAGATGAATCAGAAGAGATTGATAGAAGGGATAGTAGGACGGAAGGTTCAGTTGAATGAAATTAATTGATATGGTAGATTTTATTAATATATACATTGATTATTGTTTGATTGATTGATTTTTCCTAAATGAAATGCATATTTTTGTAGGATATGTGAGTATTAAAGAGAGGTCGAGGTGGGAAAGGTTTCTCTGTTACATCTAATGACAACACAAATAGCCGAGGTACATGCTCTACACCTCAATCAAGACCTGTTATTTCACCTCTATCACTGCAACAGCAACTTGAGAAAATGCCTGTCAACTCTCCTCCTACTCCCCATACTCAAAATAGTAGTGCAGGTAAGTTTGCTTCAATTTTATAATAATTAATTTACATCGCATGTTTTACTTAATTATTCTAATTAAATTTTAATGATAGGCTCTTCTACTGCAATCAACAAGTGCAGAGGAGTTTATAAGTCTATTAACATGAATTTGAGGATTGCACAAGGAGCAAAGATTCGAGTTAAATTTTTAGATTCCATGTCAAGAGCAATCAGTCTAGAAGAAAGAGACTTTTCTAATTATTGTGGTTTAACTCTTAGAACCACAGTCTCTTTCAGGGATGGTGGAGGTAGTTGGAAGAATATTTTTGAAAAATATGGTCATGATATGATTTTAAAAATAAAGGTATTATTTATGTCAAACTATTATACTTATTTTAGTTTATTTATATTATTATATAAAGTGTTTATATTTATTTGTTTCAGGATAAATTTGAACCTGCTGATGTAATTACTGAAGAAAAGTTTCATATAGCTATATCAATTATTTTACAAAATGCATTCAGAAATTGGAAGAACAATTTGCACTCTCACTACAAGAAATATGAGACTGATGAGGATAGGTTGGCTGATCCTCCTCAAACTATTAGTTTTCAAGATTGGGAGTAGTTATTAATATATTTTAAGTCTGATATGTTTAAGGTATCTCACTATCCTTCTAAATAAATTATTTTTTTTTTCAATTATTAAATTCTTATTAGTTACTACATTTTGTTATAGAACAAAAGTGTAAGGAACATGATAAATTGAGAAAAACAAAAGACTAAACATACTTGTGGTCCTCGATCATTTGCAGAGATTGAATATGCTACAGTAAGTTCAATCTATCATCATTATAATTTAAATTTTCAATCCTTTTTTTATTTTAAAATTTAATCTTGGTATTTTCTTGTGTTATTATTTTGTAGAGAGATCCAACTACTGGATGACCTATCCCTCCTGACCAGCTGTGGGAGATAACGCATACTAGGAAGACATTAGATGGACAAGTAGTATGGGGGGCTGACCCTTACTCTGAACAGCTTCATGTATGCATTGTTGTTTAATATCTTATTTTGATTTAGTTTTATTTTTAATCTAATAGTTTTATATGTTTTTATTATAGAGTCGTATGCACGAACTTTCTCAACAACAAGACCAAGATTTAGAGAGCGATACTCCAATGACGTCAGAGGAAATATTGGCGACAGTTCTTGGTAAGAGGTCAGGGCATGTAAGAGGGAAAGGGTATGGAGTGAAACCTTCAAGGAAGATAAATCGCCCTCAATCTACTGATAGTTCAGTTGTGGAGAGTATGCGTGTCCAATTGCAGGAAGAGTTTGATAAAAAATTCAATATGAGAGGAAAAAAAATGGAGGCTGAGCGTGCAGTAGAGCGTGAAAAGATGCAACAAGAACGTATGCAATTCGAGCAAAGATTAATGGAACAAATGGATCAAAAGATACAAGCTCAATTTATTGCCTTGATGCAGAAGGGGCGACCACATGCGGCTACTTCTTCTAGTCATAGTATTGATCATTCTACATAAAATTTATGTATAAACTAAACAATTTTATTTTAATTTTAAATATGTTTAAATAATTGAACTAATTTGATATTTTATATGATGATCAAAATATTTATTAATATTATTAGATTCTAGTTTATTTAGTTATTTATCATTTATTATTTGTTATTAAATTATATTTTTTCATATCACAGAAATTACATAAAAAATTTAAAAAATAATATTAAGTTTAGGCGGCGACGGTCCTATCGCCGCAGAATCCGCTTTAGGCGACGACAGTTCTGTCGCTACAGAATCCTCTTTAGGCGGCGACAGTTCTGTCGCCGCAGAATCCTCTTTAGACGGCGACATTTCTGTCGCCGCAGAATCCTCTTTAGACGGCGACATTTTTGTCGTCGCAAATTCCACTTTAGGCAGCGACTTTCAATTGTCGCCGCTAATATGTATAGGCGATAGTCTCATAGGCGGCGACAAAATATCGCCACTAAAAGTATTCAGCGGCGACTTTTAAACCTTTAGTCGCCACTGAAAATCAATTTTTTTGTAGTTGATGTATAAAATGATTTTTTTTTTGTGGTGAATGATAAAAATGAACTTTTAAAAATATAGGAAAGGTTTATATTATACATCTTTTGATTTCAAGAATAGTTCATATAGATTTTAAAGATGGAAGAAGATAACTATAATTAAGATAAAATAGGGTAGAGGGTGATATATTTCACTTAAAATTTAAAGATAAATTTAAAACTTAATATTCCTTTTTGCCAACAAATTTTAATGATAGAATGTCTTGTTTATTTATCTTAACAATCGAACAATTGGTAATTATATGGTAGGGGTATTGGCTGAAAAAAAAATTGAATTTTGGAAGGAAAATGAAATGGGGAAAATAACGGTTTTGACCCCACACTTCCCTTGGCATTGTCTTACTCGTATAACGCCAACGTTTTCATGAACCATACCAACGCTCCATGTTAAGCTTGCATGAGGATAAAATCTCCCTCGAAAACCTTAGTGACCTTGATTGAAGCCAACCTTCTCTTTGTCCTCTTTGTTTATACCGATTAGATTGTCTAATGAGTGATTTCCTTGTGTTGCATGTTATCGAGAGAGGAAAATGAGAGGAATGTGTTGAAGAGGATAAGAGAAGGAGTAGAAGCTTGAACTGACGATGCTATTAGAGGAAACAAAGGGGGATGGATTGATGATATAGATATAAGGTAAATTCATCCCTCCTTGCGTCAGGTCTTGGCTCTGTTTTGGGAGCCATTTAGTGCCATTTTCTTTGTTGATTTTAGACAATAATAAATGCAGCAGATTGAAGGATTAATGGTTGGAGCAGAGGTTTTAAATATGTAGCTAGTGGACTGTGGACTGAAGCTAAACTCTCATTCTTGGACAGTTTGCTCACATTCTTAAGGAAGGTTTGAGGTCTATTATAGTACGTAAATTTTGTCCAAAAATCTGCATTTGACTGATACAACAAGGGGTATGACTGGGTGGTCAAGATTCTGAATTTTAAAGATACCCTCTTGCTTGCACCATTTTGATAGATAATTGGGGGACTTGATGATTATTTCTTCGTTGTGAAGTCTTTACGAGTTGGGTTTTAATGATAAAAAAATTGTGATTTCAATTGGGGGGAAAAATGGATGCATACATAGCAAGTACCCATATTCTCTCTTTAAAGACTGAAGTCAGTTAGAGTGGATTGTGGCATTTTGGGATGTAATTACTTGCTTGCGAATATGTTATTTGGTTGGGTGTGAAGTTGTTGAAGGAATGAGTTGATGTATGATTTTTCTTTAAAATGTACTATGTGCAGCAAATGGGGATGTAAGTAGAGCATTTAATTCCATGCAAAATTCTGGTTAGTTAGAGGGTAAAATCGTGGTGTTGAAACGGAGTGTGAATTTGGCTAAATTCTGGATTTATGTTTGGCTCTATTTGGTGCTGTTTTTGGTAGTGCTGCTGTTTCAGCACTGCATCTTTGTAAAAACATTTTTCCATGTTTTGAGCAATTTCGTGAACCGATTTTATCGGTGAAGGCTATTCCTGTTCTGTTTAAGGGCTATTTCTGGTTCTTTCTTGTATGCATAAGTGCTGATACATTGATATTCTTTTGAAGCCATGTATGAGCTAAATATTTGGAGGCTTTTTAGTGCTGATTTGTGGACGAAAATTTTTGAGGAATTTATATTTTTACTATGTGACTGTCTCGGTGACTAAAATATGTTGTTGAAGTGCTGATATGGGAGCGATATACCTTGTTTACCCCCAAATGGAACAAAACAACTACTAGACTTTGTAAGCCACAAGTTAAATGATGACACCATACATAGAGCACAAAGAATGGTTTTGCAATAGGATGCAAAACATATACATACATCATATACATCTATGAACAAAACAAATGTGGAGACCTTATATACATCTATAACAGTAACTCTAAGAAAACAGGCGATCCACCCATGGTGGATCAGACTCGACCGATGGGAAACAGAGAGCCGTTTACATGAGAACCGAGGGAACATTTGAATTTGAAATGAGGGAGTTAGATACGGTTATCTAACTCCCCTCCCCACAGGCTATATATATGTGCATACACGGACAGAAATGTTGTTGGTTGAAGAACAATACTTCTCTGTTTTCGACGCTCTGTTTTCATTATTCCTCAAAGTGCATTTGCCGTGTAAACGTGACCAAGAGCCTTCCGTAGTTCTCTAGTCCTCGTGTGGGTATCCAGTGAGTCAAGCAAAGGATTCCAGGTACGCTCGAAACCTTCATTGGCATCAGAGCCACCCAACAGTGAAAAACGAGGCTGGAGGTAGGGGATGACACTGTTCATACCCCAAAACAACGTCGTTTTTGCCTCAGTAAAAAAAATAAATCACGGGGGCACTATTCATGATAGACTGGGCTGCGTCCAGCCTAGTCCCAAGAAAAAAAAAGTGGGCTGTAAGAGGCCCAACAAAAAAAAAAAGAAAAAAGAAGTTTTTTTTTTAATTAAAAAAATCATTTTTTTAATTTATAAAAAAAATTGGGGAAATTCTGGTGGCGACACGTGGCAGTGACACCAGAATGGCGCATGTAATACACGCGCCAGCAGCCGAGAGTGGGCTTCGTTCAGTTTTTTTATTTTTTTTGAATTTTTCCTTCTTGGGGTGCGTGAGGGAGCGTGGGACCTCCGATTGAGGTGCGATTTGTTCCTAAAAATCCCTAAAATCAAGATCTTTATTTTGACATATACTGTGCCTAATTTTGGAGGCAATTATGGACCTATTTATAAATATTCAGTGTATTTTCTGGTATTTTTTAGTGTTTAAAAATTCTAGAAAATTATGATAATTAATATGTGTTATTATTTAGGTGAAAATGAGTTCATCTAACACTGAATCTCTGAGATATACTATAAATGATGACATCTCATTCTTGGATGAGGTCAATAACCTAGAGGAAAACCTTCAAGAGGATCCTGAGGTGGAACCTGAGGAGGATCCAAAGCAAGATCTTGATAATCTTTCTGAAGAAGACCCAGAGGAGTTGATGGAGAAAGTTCCACAAGAGGAACCAGAAGAAAAAGATGATTCCGGACCGTGCTCGGAAACATTATTCCCCATTGAACCACTTCCTCTACAACCTTTAATGGTGTCTTCAGATTTAAACTCCAAGAGGGCGCCTACTCTTAACGGTGAATCTCAAATTGAGGATGAAGAAGAAGTGAACCAACCTCTTACCCTTACTTTGGCCATAAACATAGCTGAAAAAGATGCAGTCAGATTAACAAACATAAGAGGCGTCAATGGCGTAATTGGTAAATATATTGAAGGCATGACAGATAAGAGGCATACTGAATTCTACTTGAAAGTCATAATGAAATTTATAAGAGCTACAAGAGTTAGAGGCAAGCCCAAATCAGGACCCATGAACAAGAAAAATTGGCTTAGAAGAATAGAATTTGTATCTAACCTTATGAAGCCACCTCGTGAGCTTAAGAAACTAAGAAAAGCGATGTTAGAATATTGTAAAGCTCATATCAAATGATGTATGCTTGTACTTTGATTTCCATTGCTTTACTTTGTTAAAAACATGCTTCATTACTCTTTCTTTGTAAAGACTTATCATTATTACATACCTTGTATGCAACAGAAACATGTTTCATTTCATTTCTTTATCTATGTTATGATTCATGTATACTTTTTTATAAGTGGGAGTTTTTTTAGATAATAAGTATTCTGAAAAGCAATATTTGATGAGAATAGTACTTATATTAATTTTGATAAGAGAATGATGGCGTTACTAGTGCTTGTGTGATGGGAGGTACAAATGTATTCTCCTGATCATGGGCCTAGTGATATTATTATTTTCTGATCAAAATAATAAAAGTACATGACATTGTATACTTTACATGTGCTATATATATATATGTAAATTTACTTAAATGTTCTATAGTTCAATAAATTAATGTGGGAAAGGTTTGTCACAGAACCGATATTGAACAATGGCATCAAAGAACATCATTGCTGAATTAAATAAGGGGGAAAACTCAACAGGGACAACTGGGATATTTGGCACCGAAAGGTCTAATATATTCTAGAAGAACAGGATGCCATTGAGCCATTGACAATGGCCATGGTAGAGCCTGAGGCTGGAAATACTACCCAGCACAGGAGAGACCAGGAAGCCTACCTATCCTGAAAAAAGAAGAATAGCATTGCAAGAATCACCCTACTGAGCGCAATGGCTGATGACTTAATGTGTGAGTTTGAGACACACAGAACGGTACAGGCAATGTGGATTGCCTTAAAGGATAAGTTTGGAGGAGTGTCCACGACTAAGCTTAGAAGGTTGACGATTAAATTTGATACCTATAAGCTAAAACCAAATAATCCTATGAGGCAACATCTACGAGAGATGTCCACAATGATCCGTGAACTGAAGGAAGCCGGACATAATCTATCTGACGAACAGCAAGTGCAGGCTGTCATCAGATCGCTCCCTACCAGTTGGGAGCACATGAAAGTTAATCTGACCCATAATGAAAATATCATTACTTTCAATGATGTAGCTAAGCATTTGGAGCTAGAGGATGAACGTCTGGAGGCTTATAAAGCCACTGGACAAGCCTATTTAACCGAAGGTGTTGGTCCTTCCCAATCAAAGCCTGAATCCAAAAAGGGCAAGAAATCTCAGAAAAATGGGAAGAAAGGCGATCCTCCACCCAAGAAGGGCAAGCAACAGTTCAAGAAGAAGGGAAAGAAAGGAGGCAAGAAAAAGCTAGACCTAAAGAAGGTCAAATGCTTTGCCTACCAGAAAATGGGACACTTCGCACATGACTGTTTTAAACAGGCCGAGAGCGAAAAGGTAACAGTGAATTATGTGAATTCATATGTCTCATTTGTTTCTAGCACTGTTTTTCTGACATAACCTATTTCTTTTCCTTGGATTATTGACTCAGGCTCCACAGACCACGTAAGTCGAGATCGAGGATCTTTCGTGGAATACCGTCGGTTGCCATATTAAAGCAAGTGGTTTTTCGTTGGCAATAATGCAAGGATCGAGGTTCGAGGTATTAGCACTTGCAAACTTGTTTTGCGTAGTGGAAAAACCTTGATACTGCATTATGTGCTTCATGCTCCTGACATCCGACGGAATTCAATTTCTGTAATTTGCTTACTAGACTTTGGGTTTAATGTAAACTTTCATGGTAAAGTTGCAGACATTTGTAGCAACTCAATATTTTATGGTTCAGCTTTCCGGTTTCAAAGCTTCTTTATTTTGGATCTTGCTAATGACTTTAATGTTCATGATTGCTTTACTATTACTTCGAATAATCCTGATATGAATATTTGGCATACTAGACTAGGACATATTAATCAAAATAGAATGATTAAACTGGCTAAAGAAGGCTTGTTGGGGGTGATCCCTAACATGGATATGTCATTATGCGAAAGCTGTCTAGCTGGTAAGGCTACCAGGAAACCATTTGGTAAGGGAATACGAGCCGAAAACCCATTGCAATTAATCCATTCTGACATTTGCGGTCCAATGAGTGTGAAGGCAAGACACGGAGCTTGGTATTTCATTACCTTTATTGATAATTTTTCACGATATGGTTATGTCTATTTGATTTCACATAAGTCCGAGGCACTAGAGTGCTTTAGACGATACATGAATGAAGTAGAGAATCAAATGGACAATAGAATCAAGGCATTACGTACTGATCGAGGTCGTGAATACCTTTCAGAACAATTCAAACAGCTCTATAAAGAAAAAGGGATTATTAGGCAACTAACTATCTCTGGCACACCTCAACAGAATGGGGTTGCCGAAAGAAGAAACAAAACTCTTCTAGACAGGGTTAGGTCTATGATGGCTCAGGCAAACCTTCCAATTTCACATTGGGGTGATGCTTTATTGACAGCAAACTTCATACTTAACCGTGTGCCCTCAAAATCAGTCGTTTCCACACCCTATGAGTTATGGACTAAATGTCAACCAGATCTAAGTATCCTTAGACCTTAGGGCTCGGCGGCATACATCAATGACAATTCTCATAGACATGGGAAATTGGGTCCTAGAGGGAAGAAATGTATCTTTATAAGATACTCTGAACCCTTAAAAGGATATGTATTCATAAGTGAAATTGAAGATGGAACAGTGATTGAAACAGAATCAAGAGATGCTGTATTTATTGAGACAGAGTTTCCCAGTATGAGAGATGTTGACCGCACTGTATCTCTTTATGAGACTCATGAACAGGACAGTGCCAAACAAATTGACAGACCAGAATCGTCTAGGTATGTCAATCTGAGTGGGAGCCAAGAACGGTCAACACAAAGACCGAGACAAATGAGAAAAGATAAGCAAGTTGCTCCTACTAGAAAGAGTAACAGAGAAAGTGTTCCAAAAAGATGCTTCCAAATAGAAGGCGAAGCACTCTTAGTTACTCTAGAAGGGGATGATGAACCCCGCACTGTTCATGAGGCCTTAGCAGGTCCTGCAAAGGAGGAATGGAAGAAAGCAATGAAAAAGGAAATGGACTCAATGATGAAAAACCAAGTTTGGGAATTGGTTGATATACCAAAAGGGCGTAAAGCCATAGGGAACAAGTGGGTTCTCAAAATCAAGAGAAAGGTAGACGAATCAATTGACAAATTCAAAGCTCGATTGGGTGCAAAGGGATATACACAACAGGAAGGTATAGATTATGAGGATACTTTTTCACCTGTTGTACGCTTCAATTCAATAAGACTTATTCTGGCGATAGTAAACAGTTTAGACTTAGAGTTACATTAGATGGATGTAAAAACCGTATTCCTGAATGGTGATCTGGATAAAGAAATCCATATGGAACAACCAATAGGTTTCATTGAAAAAGGGTTTGAACACAAGAAGTGTAAACTCAAAAGATCTATTTATGGATTGAAACAGTAATCCAGACAGTGGTACTTGAGGTTTCACAAGGCGATTACCTCATATAACTTCCTGATGATAGAGGAAGACCACTGTGTCTACGTTAAGCGGTTTAAGGGTAACTTTGTGATATTATCCTTATACGTAGATGATATACTCTTAGCCAAAAATAGTCTTGACTCTGTGATGCTATTAAAGAATGGCTTTCATCAAATTTCGAGATGAAAGACATGGGTGAAGCAAAATAGATACTTGGAGTAAAGATTCAAAGGAATCGTTCCAAGAGAATCCTCACTCTTTCACAAGAGAATTATATCAATAAGATACTTGAGCGATTCAATATGAGTGAATGCAAACCCATGGATATCCCTGTGGCCACTGGAGTGGCCTTGAGTTCTGACATGTGTCCCAAAACTGAACCAGATAAAAAGCAAATGGAAAGAGTTTCATATGCCAGTGCCGTTGGTAGCCTGATGTATGCAATGATATGTACAAGACCAGATATTTGTTATGCCGTGGGGCTGGTTAGCAGATTCCAGTCCAACCCTGGTGAGAAACACTGGAAAGTAGTGAAAAGGATCTTGAGATACTTAAAGGGCACAGCTGACTATGCATTGTGTTATCAAGGAAGCGATCTACGCCTAATTGGATATTCCGATGCTGATGTAGGTGGTGATGAAGAAGAACGAAGATCGACTTCAGGATACACCTTCTTGCTTAACAACGGCGCCATATGTTGGAGTAGCAAGAAGCAAACATGCATTGCTTTACACTCTATGGAAGCTGAGTTTGTGGCATGCACTGCAGCAGCGCAAGAGGCTGTTTGGCTAAAGAGATTTATCGAGCACCTAGGATTTGGGAACGAGAGTACCAATCCGGTGTTGATACACTGTGACAATACTACAGCTATAGCCTACACAAAAGACCCTAAGTATCACAGTAAGACCAAACACATTGATATAAAATATAACTTTGTGAGGGATTATATAGCACAGAAAATTGTAACTGTACAATACATTTCAACCAAGTGTATGGTTGCAGATCCCCTGACCAAGCCAATAGGCAAAGAAACATTTGAGAAACATGTAAAAGCCATTGGCATGTTAAAAATGTAAAGTTGCAGACTATATGTAATACTTTTGTTTTTATTAATGATATCATGTCATTTATTATTACTTATATGTTTGGATAAAAGTATACAATGTCTAGTATGTCGTACAGGTTGAAAGAGGTAGCTCTCTCACACGAGCAACCGCCTTTGATGCTATAGAAGCGTTCAAAGATGAGACATGTGTTCACCAGTAAAACAGCAAGAGTGCTGATATGGTAGAGAAGAAACACTATAAGTGTCGCCTTGGCTTAAAAGTATAGTGAGTCGAGATGAGATCCATGAGTAAGGGTATGGATCGAACAATAGATACCCACATCCATAAAACCTATTGCCAGATGACAATTTTTTTAAAAATTGATGTCATATTATATGAATATAATTGAAGAGTTTGGGTTTAGATACTATGAGTGTCTAGACTTAAGTCTGTACGGTGTGATTGATAGAATCAAAACGACGTACACTCTTTAAGGATAAGAGGAACACCGTAACATGTGATTCATACCACATGTGCTAAAGAACCGCAAATAGAAAGCAAGTGAATCAATCCCTGCTTCATTGTTGTGTGAGTTCCATAAAGGTATAATCCTTTCATTAATGTCCTTTGACTTTGACAATATTATGGAGGTATGTTTCAGCGATTGCTACTTTGGTATATGTCCTATGGTCAAAATTATATATGAACCAAAGGTATTATGCTAGGAAAGCGGTTGATTCATATCAAAATGATATATGGGCGAAAGAAAGATTGCCAAAATATACATATCCATGCTAGTGTCTGTGACCGGTCCCTTGTGATATTATTTTGTTAATTTCATAAGTGTGGATACTATGCATAAGTGGAAGGCTATCTGAGTTATAAACTGACTCAAGAGGGATTAGATTAGCCATGAGAAAAGTGTATACGGGCAAATCTAGGACATCCAGGCACCATAACTTATTCTGATCAAGCTGCACTCAAGGGTTGCTTTATGCTGGTCTCTGAAAAAGGGATTTCTAGTACAAACGCCCGAAAGGAGACGTCATGCCTACGCGGTCACGGCAAAGCACCTAGTATGAAAGAAGGAAGAAAATGAGATTGGAGCCATAATATCTAATCCACCATGTGTGAGTGGGAGATGTAAGGAAACGGGTGATCCACCCATGGTGGATCAGACCCGACCGATGGGAAACAGAGAGCCGTTTACATGAGAACCGAGGGAACATTTGAATTTGAAATGAGGGAGTTAGATACGGTTATCTAACTCCCCTCCCCACAGGCTATATATATGTGCATACATGGACAGAAATGTTGTTGGTTGAAGAACAATACTTCTCTATTTCCGACGCTCTGTTTTCATTATTCCTCAAAGTGCATTTGCCGTGTAAACGTGACCAAGAGCCTTCCGTAGTGCTCTAGTCCTCGTGTGGGTATCCAGTGAGTCAAGCAAAGGATTCCAGGTACGCCCGAAACCTTCAGTAACCTTATATGCAACTATAGCAGTGACCTCTATGCACAGACCCTATTATATACATCTATAATCATTGACTGATAAAATCATCTTTCCCAGAATCTGGATCCTGCATCTTCCAAGTACCATCAGGTTGTTGTACCAATCTTTTGTTTTGGTCTATTCTCCATGCCTTGGGGATGTGGTACTTATCCTTCAGAACACCCAAGTTCTTGTTAACCAGCGCAATATCCCTGTTAACCTCTAAGTTGAATCCTCCTTTCTTCCCTTGTGTTCCCGCAACCCCATGCAAGTAAACTTCCAAATTATGCCAAACTTTCACACCCCCTGAATGCTTCAAGAACTTGGATTTCAGAGTATCAATTTCCAACTCTTCTCCTACCTCTGCATAATGCAATATAGGTAGCCTCGGTACAATATCTTCTTTGTTTCGAATGCGCAGCGTTCGGACATCCTTTTGAGCAGAGAAAAACTTGTGGAAGTGTGAATCTCCAACCCGAGGACTTGCAAATATAAATGCTGTCACGGGACAAGCTTTCTGAGATTCATCATCCTCTTGGATGTTCAAGCCATTGCTGACTATATCTACTGCATTTAGTGTAGCCAGTGCAGCTCCTAAACTATGCCCAGTTACTGGTATGCTAATTTCTTCTCCTTTGAATTCATTCAGGAGACTTTTGATCTCAGTTATGACCTGCACAAAATTGAGAACCCAAAAGTGGAATCACTTTCCAAAACTATTTGTCAACCACATTACATGTTCATTAAAATTACATAATCTCTTTCAATCACAGAGTAATTAATTACCTGGTTTCTCACGCTTGTTTTTTTGAAGGCTGATGGGTTTGTTGCTGTGTAAATGGAATGAAAACCTTGATGCACTTTGCACTTAGCGTCATCATTATGACCAACATGGAGCTTCTCCAAGAAAGAACTGAAAATCCTTGATCCATTCCATGATCTGATCAGTTCCTCTCCAAGCAATCACAATGTCCCTCCTTCCTAACACAGCTTTGCCTTCATCGGTAGCCACAGCAACATATCCAATCCAATTTGATTCTTCAACATTGCCATATATAGGAATATAAATCTCTACTGTTGCATACAGAAACTTTGTTACCTCATACTTGAAGGGATTCCCGTTTTCCAAACCCACTTTGGAGAAGAGATCTCTTTTACCATTGCGACACCTTCTGGCATGTTTCGATGTTGTATCAGAGATAAAAGCATCGTAAGTAGCTTGAGCCATTTCTCCATAATGGATTATGTATCTGCGAAGATCAACGTCAAGTGGGTCAAGTAGACCATTCCAGTGATTTTTGCCGCTGAGTTCTCTCCAGTTAGTGGCAATTCTGCTACTAGGCCTGATCATCATCTTCTCTTCTTCAACTTGATCAACCACCTTCTTAGGATGACAGCTTTGACAGCTTTTACTGCTAATGCAACCCATCTTCTTCTTCTTCTTCTTGCTCTTGGTGTGTGTGTGAAATGAACTGATTTCTGAACTGTATAGTTTGATTTATGATGGGAAGGATTGGTTTCGGAGGCTTATATACTTGGAATATCGATGACGTTGTACTCCTGCTTCTGCCTGCTAAGTGCTTTTCAAACTTAGTTACTTGTCTGGAAAATATTTCCGTTGAGTCTGTTTATTGTAATTATTAATGTAAGTTTCCTAATTTTGCTTTCTGTTTATTGTAATTATTATTGTAACTGACGAACGACTTTATTCAAGTCAGTTGATCCTAATTGATATGAGTAAATTTTGTTTCCTATTATGTGTTTCAATCCCGTTATGCCTCACTGCGTTTCTGTACTTCTTTTTTTTTTTAATGGCGTACTGATTACTGACAAGTTTTAAATAAAATAAAATAAACAAAAAATATCAACATATTAAATTAAGCTTGATAAGAGTAAGTTTTACGAGAAATACTTATATATTTTATATTGTTAACTCATTTTATTTTTATTTTAATTAACTGATAACTCATTTAAAATATTTTTTATTTTTTATTTTTTTTAAAAAATAAAAATCTTAATTTAGTTTAGATAAATTTTTATTTTTCTAAATTAATAGGTTTATTTTTTAAAAAATAAAATATAATATGATTTTTTTTAAATAAATAATTTGTCAAATTATTATATTTTGATTAGATAGATCTAAATATGACATAATACTATTTGAATATGTAAATATTTCTCAAATTTTATTGTCAGTATGTTAATTATATTTTGTTTCTCACATTTTATTTATTTAACATAGCTGATTAATAATGAATCATTTTAAACTCATTCAACGAATTCTTCATTCAAAAACTGAACACATTTTTGTTTATTTGTCTCCTTAATTGCCCTTGACTTGAGTTTGACTATTTTGTTCTGGGAATTAATTTCTAATATCCGAATTTGTTTCGGGGTAATAAAGTGGGATTTAGCCGTTAACAGGATGATGCCCGTTGGGATACTGGGCTGTATAACGGTGTATTGGGACTTATTGTTTTTGCCAGTATTGGGCCCGATTAAGTTATAAGAAAATTAATACAAAATTCAATATTATAATTGTTTTAACTAGTTAGTCCGAGTGATAAATGGCTCGGTATCGTTTAAGCAAGGTCTCTAGTTCGAGTCTTGGTGTATGCAAAAAATTCCCGTTAGCAGACTCATTCACTATAGCCAGGTGCGCGATGCAGGTCGGATCTGGATGTAGTCAAGGCAAAGCTCCGGTGAATCGGGTAGGAAACCAAAAAAAAATTATAATTGTTTCCCACTATAAATTAATATTGATTGTTTTAAACTTGCATCAAGTTATAAGAAAATTTAAAAAATTATAATTTTGTATACTTTTATAGATATTTTATACATCTTATATTTAACATATCAAAGTTATTTTTTTTAAATATTATTTTTATTTTTTAATATATGTGTTTGTAAACAGGAGTCAACACCGGAAATTTATTAAAATAATATATCCAATAATTTAAGTGTTATAAAAAATATCTTAAAACTGTTAAAAATTATACTTTTTTTTCTAAACTTTTTTCCTTCGTACATCCATCTCTGATAAATAAGATTTGCTTCTTCTTTTTCATAGAGAGGAAAACAAATTACAATAACCTAAAGAAAGAAAGAAACAAAGACTCATGCTCTCTTTTTTTACGAGCCTGAAGTTATTTATTACATCAATCAATTCTATAAACATATCATTTCCATGCTTCATTTGCATCAATAATATCAAAATTGAAAGTTTCAAAATTTATTTTATTTTGATTTAATTTTTAATGTTAGTATTATTATATGTTAATAATGGAACCATGCAAAATAATTTTTTATCATTATAAATTATTTAAAAGAAAAATCTTATTTTTTAGGATAACACTATTTTATTCTTATTTGATTGATGCAGTAATTACAGATATTCTAGAATGTATACGTAGCATTTGTTTTTACAAAAAAGAAAGATTAGTTAATTAATATTATTATTAGTGATGTAAATCACATTTAAAAAACAATTTATCATCTAAAATTAAGTTATTGGAGCATTACATTTTTTTTGGTAGAAGAGCATTGCATACTTTATTAATTGAATAGATATTTGGAAAATATTTATGTTAACTGTGTTCATTATAATTGTAATTATTAATTTTTTAATGTAAATTCTTTACAATTTTACTTTGACAAACCCACGACATTAAATATCTATTGACTATAATTAATTTGATTAAATTGTTTACTTTTTTTATTTTGCGTACTGCTTACAGATTTTTAATATTTATACTTTTCTTATCAAAACCTAGTTGATCATATATTAATTGGTATTAAATTTTATTGGTCGTTCATTAATTAGTATCAGAGGTTGGAGGGTGTGCTCATATAAAAACCCACAAGCATGCTTCAAATAAAAATAGTATGTCCACGTAGCAGATCGTAAGTCCCTTATTATAATACTCTTTAAAAGAATGAATTGTTTTATTATATTTATAAATTATATTATTAAATGAGGCAAATATACGTGATTTCTTGCCTAGTTTTTTCCTTGCTGATTTATTTGACTGTCACTCTTTTTAATTGAAAGAAAGTAGCTTTTCAAAGTAAAATATGTTTCGCTATGTTATGATTTGCTAAAGATCAATTGTCTATTTATAAAGTTTATCTTGCATTACAATTGATTCGGACAAGTTAGTGAGATTTTTATTGAATTAGGTCGGTACCATGCCTCCTCAACAATATTTTCTGATGAAATTGATATAAGGGAAATAAATATCCTCTTCTAATAACTGCTTTCAGTGAAGGTTAATTTATATTTTTCTACCACTCTACTTGGTTGAAATGTTCAAGTTATTTGAATTTGTAAAACTTGATAATTGACCAGATATTTTCAGTTGACTCAGTCACATCTTGTGCAGGATTTTGATTACATGGCACATAAAGAAGAAAAATGTCTTCCCAATTAAAGAGTGCATGTGGCCATAATATTACATACAAATTTATTTAATAATCTAATTTTAAAAAATATTTAATCAAATATATATATATGGTAAATAAGTTAACTGACTACTCTAAATTCAAATATTTAATGATATAACGAATACAGATATTTCTCCTATGTTCTTAACCGTAAGTTCCACTCAGTGTGCTTACAAGAATCAAATTAACTAACATAATTGGAAGCAAAAAAAGAAAAGAAAAGAAAAGAAAAGAACAATGAAACAACAATCTTAGACAAATAAGCAAACAAATTAACAATATTTTATTGACTAAAATTAATCCTCCTCCTCAGATTCTGATTCTGGTTCTTGCATCTTCCAAGTACCATCTGGCTGCTGAACCAATCCCTTGTTTTGATCAACCCTCCAAGCCTCAGGAATATGATACTCATCCTTCAAAGATGCCATGCCTTTGTTGACAACTGCAATGAGGTTGATTTGTGTTGAGGAATCCTGGTTTTGCATACTTATATATATACTTGAAAACCCTGACCTCATCCTTCTCTTCCATGGTCTCGTCGAATCTTTATTTGAAAAGTAGTCGCCTTCTGACCAAATCATGCTTTCTGTTCAGCATGCATGCAATGAATAACATTTCTGTCGTGTTGAGAGAGTCTAGGTTTCGCGTGATTGATCAAACTTTACGTGAAAAATAATGAGACGACCTAATCCTGCAAACTTCATTGGCGTTTTACTTTTCTTTGATAAATTTTGCGATCTTTCTACGAAATGGAATGTAATTGATGTGTGAAAATTAGACTGTTAGGTTCTACTTCTAGCTAGTTGGACTGTTAGTTTTCACTGTAGCAGTGGAGCCACCTTGGTTCGTTTTGTTCGTTTCCAACATCAGCTAGCTCGTTTTGACCTCAAATGTTCTAACTAATATGGTTCAAAGATGTTTTTTTAATTGATGATTTACCGAGAAAAATAATTCTTAAATTAAGGACTGGGGCAAGAATATAAAATATGGTGACCATGTGGTCCATCTCAACATGAGTAACCTTTTCTTTTTGGGAATAAGATAAAACGATAATAAGAAAATAAAATTTTTACATAATACAATAAGTTTATGCGTAAATAGATTTATTAAAAAACCTAAAAAAAATAATAGAAGGACGTAACTCAAGATGAGTAACTTAAAGTTGATGATTATGGAACGGGTGGCGGAAAATGTTATATTAATGGAAGATTGTAATGCCAACTTAATTAGTTGATAATTCAAATTAAAAGCGTTTAGTACCACCACGGTGATATCTGATCCCATTGTAATGCCTCATGATTTGAAGCTATGGGAATAAAAACCAGAACTCAATTAAATTATAAGGGTCAACAACAGTATATTAACCCCAACTATTTTATATGTTGATTGGGAGATCAGAATATTTACGTTAGTGACTGAAAATCCTTATTGTTAAGGAGTTAGAGAGAAAAGTCGAGGCCAAAGACAGACCGATCTGAAGCTTATGGCCAAAGCAATCTGAATCATCTATTTACATTCATAAATTAATGCTTTAAAAGAGTGATTGTGACGCCAATGGCCTTTTAAGCATCACATACAAAATAATAGACATTCATAAATAATGTTCCATCCCTGCCTTGTTAACATCCGAATCAAAAACATCCCAAAAAGAATTACAAATGAGATTTCTGTTTGCAACTATCTGAATCACTACTTGCAACTCATTTTTTTAAACAAAAATCCAACCTAACTTCATTAATTCAACCAGTTTGGAAATTGATTGTCATTCCCCATACTTCTATTGTCTTGTCTTGTTTACAGCTTTATGTTTTGCAAGTGATGCATCGAGTTTATTAGATGATAATTATATTACAGTTGTAAACAGAAGAAATATAATTTCAATATTGCCATTAATGAATTTAATGAAATAAATGAATACAAATATGTCCCCACTGCTTTTAATACTAAGTTCCACTCAAACATTTAGAGTGGTTAAAAGAATCAAATTAAAAAGTTCAAGCAAATAAATTAACAATAATTTATTGACTAAAAATAATCACCCTCCTCAGATTCTGGTTCAGGTTCTTGCATCTTCCAAGTACCATCTGGCAGCTGAATCAATCCCTTGTTTTGGTCAACCCTCCAAGCCTCGGGAATATGAAACTCATCCTTCAAAGCTGCCATGCCTTTGTTGACAAGTGCAATGTCCCTTTTAACCTCCAAATTAAATCCTCCTTTGCTCCCTTGTGTTCCTGCAACTCCATGCAAGTAAACCTCTAAATTATGCCAACTCTTCAAATCCCCAGGTTGTTTCAAGAAGCTTGACTTCTGAGTATCAATCTCTAACTCTTCTCCTACTTCTGCATAACCCAGAAATGGATGCCTCGGAACAATATCATCTTTGTTCTTGATTCGTAGTATCCGAAGATCCTCTCGACTCGAGGAAAACTCCTTAAAGTCTGAGTCTCCAACCCTAGGGCTTGCAAAGACAATGGCTGTGACTGGACAAGCCTTTTGAGATTGATCTTCTCGGATGTTACATCCATTTGTGACTATGTCCACTGCATTCAGTGTTGCAAGTGCTGCTCCTAAGCTGTGTCCGGTTACCGTTATGCTGATTTCTTCATCCTTATATTTGTTAATTAGTCTTCTAATCTCGGTCAAGACCTGCACAATGAGAGATGATGAATGTTAAATATTCCCTTTCATAAACAAAAAATATTAATGAGTTAAAACACTAACCCAAAAACTGAGTTAAAATACCTGAGTTCTTGCACTGGTTTTGTTGAAGTCTGATTGCGATGAGTCATTAGTTGCTGTGTAAACTGAGTAAAATCCACGGTGGACTTTACATTCAGAATCATCCCCAAAAATGATTGGAGCATCATCCAATAGGAACTGAAGATCCTTGATCCATTCCATTACCTGCTCAGTTCCTCTCCAGGCAACTACAATGTCCCTCCTCCCTAAAACGGCTTTGCCTTCGTCGGTGGCGACCGCGATATATCCTATCCAATTTGATTCCTCAACATCGTCTAATATGAGAAAATCGATCTCTGATGTTGCATACAGGAACTTGGTCACCTTATATTTGAAGGGATTTCCATTTTCTAAACCCATTTTGGAAAAGAAATCTCTTTTCCCATAACGGCTTCTTCTTGCATACTTGGATGCTTTATCAGAGTTAAAAGCATCGTAAGTAGCTTCAGCCATTTCTCCGTAGTGTATTACGTACCTACGGAGATTGATATCAAGTGGGTCTAACAAATCCTTCCAATTATTTTGGCCACTAAGTTCTCTCCAGTTTGTTGCAATGCTTCCAGGCCCGGCCATCTGTTTTTTCTCTTCCTCAAGTTGATCGGCCACCTTATGAGAATTAATGGTTTTGCTTGCAAAGCTACCCATTTTCTTGTATTTCTTCTTCTCTTTCTTCTTCTTCTTCCTATTCGCTTTTCTGTGAAATAAAACGCTTTATGAACTGCAATGAGTTTGATTTATGATGAGGAAGAGCCTGATTTTGCATGCTTATATACTTGAAAACCCTGACCTCGTCCTCCTCTTGATTTGTCAAAGTTTTTGACTTCGTGTAAACTTTATTTGAAAAGTAGTCGCCTTGACCAAATCATATTTACTGAGTCTGTTCGGACTGTTAGGTTTTAAAGTTCTTTATTTGATTCGTCTTAGTTTCTTAGGAAGGGAACCAGCGCTTGACTATTACGTACTTAGGTTTATGACAAGACTATAGTACGGTTCATCTTAATTTTTATGCCGTCGTAGCATTCAATGATTGGCATTTCTACAAGTACGTGGAAACTGAAAATGGTGAGACGATGACCTGATCCTGCATGCTTGATCATTTGCGTTTTTGAATTTGTAAAACTTTGTTTTGATAATTATGCGATTTTTCTAAGATGTGTGAATATTAGACTGTTAGGTTTTACTTCTAGCTAGTTGGACTGTTAGATTTCACTGTAAGAGCCCCATTGACTCGTTTTGTTCGTTTCCAATATCAGCTAAGTAGCTTGTTTTGACCTCGAATATTTAACTAATACTATTTTTGAGTCTTATTATAAAATATATTTAATTAATTTAGATAGATTAAAAATTAATTTAGTGCTTTATAATAATTATATATTAGTTTTCCTAAAATACCTTATTTAATCTTGAACTACTCTTAATAGAAACC
The DNA here is from genome assembly GCA_037074615.1 of Leucaena leucocephala. Lineage (NCBI taxonomy): Eukaryota > Viridiplantae > Streptophyta > Magnoliopsida > Fabales > Fabaceae > Leucaena > Leucaena leucocephala. The sequence goes on from CM073550.1 coordinate 5,156,389, forward strand.
CTCTTAATAATATATATATAATTATACAAGGATATTTTAGGAGGAAAATAAAAATTTGGACAGATAGTAGATTAGGGTTTTAAAATCGAAGAGAGAGTATAATTTAAAGAATATATATCCTACTATTTTTTTTAAATTGATGATTTATGGGGAGAAAAGATTATTTCCTTTATCTTACATAATATATAAGATATAGTGGCCATGTTCAAAATGAGTAACTTAAAAGTTGATAATTATGGAACGGGTCGCATAAAATGTTATATTAATGGAAGATGGTACATGCCATCTTAATTAGTTGACAATTCAAAGTAAAAGCGTTTGGTAGCACCACGCTGATCTTTGGTCCCATTTATTTTTATTAATGAAATTTTCTGTCCTTAATTTGATCAACAAATTATTTTATTAAGCAATTGTAATTGCATGTGTTCAAACCTAACAATTTAATCTTTTATGTACCTAATGCATGAAGTTATTTATTACCTCAACCAATTCTATAAACTTATCATTTCTATGCTTTATTTGCATCATTAATATCAAAATTGATGATTTCAAAATTTATTTTATTTTGATTTAATTTTTTAATGTTAATATTATTATATGTTAATAATACAAACATGCAAAATATTTTTTTTATGATTATCAATTATTTAAAAGAAAAAAATCCTTTTTTAGGCTAATACTATTTTATTCTTATTTGATTGATGCAGTGATTACAGATATTATAATGTATACATAGCATTTTTTTTTTTTTTGCAAAAAAAGAAAGAGTAGTTAATTAATATTAGTATTAGCGATTTACTTAAATCACATTTAAAAAACAATTTATCATCTAAAATTATGTTATTGGAGCATTACATTTGTTTTGGTAGAAGAGCATTGCATACTTTATTAATTGAATAGATATTTGGAAAATATTTATGTTAACTGTGTTTATTATAATTGTAATTATGGATTGTTTAATGTAAATTCTTTACAATTTTACTTTGAATAACCCACGACATTAAATATCTATTGACTATAATTAATTTGATTAAATTGCTTACTATTTTATTTTCCGTACTGCTTACAGATTTTTAATATTTATACTTTTTTTTTTATCAAAACCTAGTTGATCATATATTAATTAGTATCAAACTTTATTGGTTGTTCATTATTTGGTATCAGAGGTTGGAGGGTGTGCTACATATAAAAACCCACAAGCAATGCTTCAAATAAAAATAGTATGTCCACGTAGCAGATCGCAAGTCCCTTCTCTTTGAGACAATCAATTTTTTTATCATATTTATAAATTATATTATTAAATTATGCAAATATACACGATTTCTTGCCCAGTTTTTTCATTGCTGATTTATTTTACTGTCACCCATTTTAATTGAAAGAAAGTAGCTTTTCAATGTAAAACATCATTTATGTTTCGCTATGTTATGATTTGCTAAAGATCAACTATCTATTTATAAAGTTTATCTTGCATTACAAGTGATTCAGAGAAGTTGGTGAGATTGTTATTTGAATTAGCTGGGCACCATGCCTCCTCAACAATATTTTCTAATGAAATCGATGCAGAGGCAGTAAATTTTATCTTCTAATTAACCATTTAAAACTACTTTTATCAAAACTAATCGATCATAAACTAATCATGATGGAAAATAAGGTTTAGTTAATCATTGAAAACTACCATGATTATAAAACACTTTTACTAAAATTCATAGGAAAATAAGGTTTAGTGTATCATTTATTGCCATTGTAATAAAGACTTTTTTTAGTCAACAAATAACCATGATGAAAAAAGAAGATAAAACTACCATTCAAGAACTATTATGGTTAAAATAGTTTAACTTATTTTAAAAAGGGTATCCATGATATAAGAGAGTAAACTTGTATCAAGATACAAACATGAATATAAAAGCTTCACATACAATTGCATGTAAAACTATATTAAAAATTATTCAATCCCGCTAACTTTGTTATAGGATTCAAGCCCATGATTAACATATATTATAATTATCGAATCCAAACTTCTAAAATTGGCCTCTAGGTGTTGAACCCGGGATAAACAACATCAAATTCTACAACACAAACAAAAATACTGAATAGTACTCATAATATAAAAAATAGTCATAGTAAATCCACAAAATCACATGCATAGTCTTAAAAAGACTCTGGCATATTACTAGTACACGATATCTAGTGCAGTCCTCAAAATATCAAATCATCATAGTATAACAAAAATAGCCTAGCAATATACATATACTCAATATATAAAAAGAGAGTCATAAGGTCATATCCCATGCGCTAAATGACAAAAGGAGTTGGTCGGGCCTACCTCACACATTAAGGGACGAAAGGGTCAACCATCATGCATTAATAGAGGACTTATCATGTGATAGAACATATACCAACACTCTCCAATTCCCAATCATACTTAACATGCTCAACTATTCCATGAATAACCAATATCAATTCAAGGTTTCACTTTTCCATTTGAAATAAGGCTAATTAACATTTTAAAATTTTTAAAGGATTGCATTTTCAAAACCACAATTCCACAAGACTATTTCAACTTCAAATAATTCTGCCATATGTCAAAATATAAACCTTAGCATATGATAAGTTCAATAAATCAAAAGCTAGTCACAAACTACTCACATCTTTAACATGTATAATAAATGAAAAGTTATTACCTCTCACTAAATCAAAGAATAATTATCACAAGTCAAGTTGCCTTGTGTACTATAACATCAATCATAAACAATATACATCATCACATAATCAGCCCATATTAGTTTATAACTAATCAAGTGGTTAACAATAATAATTAGAATTCTTACGACTCTAATTAACCCACAACTCACTAAAACTTCAATCAACTCAATCTAATATCAAATTTCATATTCCTATATCTCATCATATAACCCATTATGATTGTCAATTAAACTCCAATTGTACCAATTTATCAAAACCCTAATTTTCAATCTAGAGTTCCACCTCAAAATACCAAAATTTGAATTTTAAATCCAAATCAAAATTTTAAGCCAATTAAATATCAATTTTAAATTATATTAACATAACCTAATCATAAAAGTAATTTCTTAACTTCACATTATTATAAATCATCAAAATCCCCAAACTTTCTTCAAACCTTAATCTCAAAAAGCCATCAAACTTAAAATCTAACAAAACTAAACATAAAAAATTTATAATACCTCAAGGAAACCCAAATATATTATTTAATTCAAATTTAATTGGTTCAAGTATCATATGTATCACAAATACCAAAATTTTTAAAATAAAACTATAATTTTAAATTCTCAAATCAACTAATAGACCAAACTAAACTAATAGAATTAAAATAACAATACAATCATATGGTTATCTATTGTTGAAACTCAACACTTATACTAAATCTTAATCTCAATATTTTCTCTAATAATAACAATAATACCACCATTGGAAAACTAAAATTACATAGACTAATTTTTATGAAGGAAGTTTTGAGAATAGAAGTGGTTTTAAGCGCTAAAATGATCTGAAAAAGAAGACATAGAGGCGGAGGAGACGACGGCACTGTTCACAATTTCAAATGAGGAGCTAGGGTATATTTAAATGCAATATCCTATGCGCACCGTTTTCCGAAGGGGTGCGTCTATTTTTTTTTTTTAAAGAACTTAAAACGAGGATGCGGATTCTCTCATTTTCTTCCCTCTCCTCATCCCTCGTCCCTCATCATCACTTCCCTCCTTTCCTTGTCTCCTTCCTTAATCTTTAGATGCGGATCCTCTCATTCTCATGTCTCTCCTCAACCATCTTCATTACTTCCCTCATTTCCTTGCCTCCTTCCTTATCCATCCGCTGCAAAAAAAAAAATGTGTTTAAAAAAATGTTTTTTAAAAAACACTTTAAAAAAGTTTTTTAAAAAAATACGCTTTTTAAAAAAACATTAAAAACACCTTTTTAAAGTGTTTTTAAAAAAAATCCTTTTTTAAAAATGTTTTAAAAAAAAGTACAAGACATGTCCCATGAACTCGTACAAGACATGTCTATCCTAATTATGTCATGTCCCATGAACACTTCTAGTTTTACCCATGATATTATTACTAATTTCACAATTTGAGATCATGAATATGAAATATTTCCACCAATCACTAATCAAATATTCATATAATTAGCTTAATTAGAGCATAGATAAGAATGAGTGCATAAGTACTCTTTAAAATGACACATTATTCGTTCCCTAACAATCATCCAATCCACCCATCATAAGTAAATTAAACCAACTTTATTATTTAAGACACTATTAAGAATACTTCCTTCATTATTAATATAAGATCTAGTTGATTAATTTGAGGATATTAAAATAGCTAAATAAATGACTTAATTATAACATATGCTAAATATTATTAGATTATATATCAATTTATAAATAAACTAAATTAGTTTAGAGAAAATTGATAAATATAAATACTTTAAAGTAATTTATTTAATTTTTATAACCTCCCCAAATTAATTAATTGTGTATTATAAATAGAATGGAGGTAGTAATAAATAATTGTCCCTGGAATTAATTAAAGTTCTGGGGAATGATGAAAGGGGAGGATCTGAGAGGAGGGTATGAGAAAGGGCCATGAATGAGAGCTTTGGCGATGTGGCGATAAGCAGATTCAGTCAAATAAATGCCATCCCAATTTGCATAAATGGAAGGGTCAGTGCATGCCTTGGAGCCTATGTGGCCACACCTCGCTGAATTATAGAAATTGAATGGTCCTTCTCCTCGACAACATGCTCTTAATAATGTCTCACCACTAAAACCTATTCCATTCATATATAATCAATTAATATGCATTTATATAGTCATTTAGGCCGCATTTTGATATTTACTGAAATCTAACAATACCATGGCATGTGATCTTATAAAAAGCTATTGACTTTAGTTCTTATTATAAGAGTTAGTTATGAGTTAGATTATTAAGTCTTAAATATAATATCCCAATTCAGTTTATCTCTCAAATTCATAATTTTTCCTCTCAAAATATTCTTATTAATTGCACATATTAAAATATTTCTATCTAAAAATAGTTATGATGAAATATGACATTTTATAAAAACCAAATGCCCTTTGTTAAATCTATACCTAAATAAATGTGCTAATGGTTAAATTATTTAATATTTATTAGAGGTTGGGAAAACATTATTGATTTGGGGCATATATGAGAAGATTTTATAATGCTTCTTAAAATTGTGAAAAGGGTACTATGTATTTTTTGTTACAAGGGTACTATGTATTAAAAGGACAATGACTGGTATACTATAAAAAGGGACCAATGGATAATTAAGTAATTATGAATAGCGGTACAATTTATTCTTTGGCCTTTATGCAATATAGAAATAACCCATGCATGTAAAATTTAACATATAAATACAAACTAGTTATTTCAAATAGAAAAACAATTAATCTTGCAAATCCCTATAACTTTTTTTGTGGTATATTTTTAGTCGGTTCTTATACCTTCATCCATTTTTAATCAAATCATTGTATTTTTTTTCTTTTTATCAGTCAGATAAACTACAGGGATATGATTTAAAATACAGTGAAACTATAAGAACAAGATAAAAAGGAAAAAATTATAAGGAGCTATTAAAAATTAGTTAAACTTACAGGGACTATTGATTGAATGTGTTTTTATGCATTTCACATAGTTGGATGAATTAATCATATTGTTTGTTGATAACTTATGAATAACAGTAGTTGGTATTAAAATTTGAATTTTTTTATGTATAGATTTTGATTAGGATCGAGACGTTCGATGTACATGCACATAGATAGATAGTGGTATGCTAAACCTTTTTTTTCTTGTTGGTATTTTTAATATGGTATAGGAATTATCAAGATATGATGTGCTTTATTAGAATCTAGAAATTAAATAACACTGGAATTTATTATTATTACGTACCGAAATGTCGTGGCTTATGAATCAAACGTTTGGCTGCACCATAGTAATCAGCATAAATGATCCTAACATGAGGATTCTTCTTCCTGAGAGTGTCTAGAGCAAGATTGAGCTGCTTGTTATGGAACTTAGCAAAAGCATTGAAGCTTTTCAAGCATCCATTTTGGTCAAAGCCCTCTTTGTTTTGGCTCATAAATACTGTCATGTACAAAGGAGAACACCAGCTGGTAAATTCGCTGGCACCAACATAAAAAGAAAACACACTAAATATATGTTTGCAAGTTTTAATGGTACTACACATATTTAGATCTTTTGATTAATATTTTTATAATATATTGAAACTTGTATGATACATACACTGGTGACATTAGTTATTGCCCCAACTACAGGAACGGTAGCTAGAAGTTGATTAATATTTGCACCGGCAAAATCGGCGTAGTTATAATCATTTCCACCAATCTCCCCCACCAGAAACATTGATCTTTTCAAGTACCTATCACAATCTTTCATATGCATATTAAAAAGCAGATAAAAGTTAAAATATTGGAAATTATATATATATACGTTATATGAAAAGGGAAAAATATATCTTTGCTCCTATAACTTTATACAAGATTTCAATTTAGTTTCTTCATTTTATAAAATATTTTTTCATATGTGAAGAAGTAAACAACACTTTTATATGTTATCATTGATCAATGAATATTCGCACCCAAAAGATGTTGAGCTAAGGGGTCGATGAATTCAAAGAGGTGAAAGCGAGACATTTCAAAAATAATTCAGCAGGTGAATAAATACGTATCTATATATAAAGTATCTTTTCATACCTCTAATAATTATAATATTATTATTTTAAAAAATTAAACTTAATATGTTAGTATTTGTGAATGTTTTGAACATTTAAAATTTTAATATTGACATTTTTTCTAACGGTGTTAAAGTTAGAGAATTGAAAAAATACTATATAAATTTAAGGAATCAAAATGAATCTTGTGTGAAGATAAAGGATTAGATATTATGCACTTTTACCTGCATGGAAGTGTAAAAGATAAAGTTAGATTTATAATTAGTCAATGTCACCTTGTCTTGTGGTGCATAGTGAGGGTTTGAACTTCTTGAACCAGTCAAGTTGAACACTTAATGAATCATGTGTCCACAGTATTTTTTCCTAATCCTCTTTTGTACAAGAAATCTGCACCAAGGGCTGTCGCTCCAGCCACAGCAAAATTCACTTCATGACGCACGTCTTGGCCTTTCCTTAGTTTCAGATATGGTGGCAAATATGCAACCCATATGCCTCAGCTACAATATAATAAAAATTCATCAGAAATTATGTTTAGTTAATTATTAATTGATTCATGAGAACAGAGCTAATTAACCTACTTCAAATTACTGTAACTGTGTGTAAGTTTCAGAAAGCATACCTATGAAATCAACAATGAGGCGTTCATCAGAGCAACGTCCGGTAGCATGTTTGAAAAAGCTTTCTCATGGAAAGAACCGAATACGATGAAGCACAAGATCATTAAAACATACAATAGATTTTATACTAAGAATGGGAAATTTAAGTGCTATACATATGATACTATGGTCAGGTTATTATAAGCAACATAAAACTCATCATGTCCGTCAATACAGTTGAGCATTAAATATTGTCATACCTTTTTCTTCCTCGAGTGTAGTTTCATGTGTGTGGGACTGTTTTAATTACTATTTATCATACGATTTACTAGTAATAGTAATATGCATGCAATTGATTATAGTGTGGGGGGTTTGGTTCTGGGGTGAACCACAAATTAAAAGGATCTTGAGACAAATTCACAGTTAGAAGGTTGAGAACGTACGTGAGCTTTTAAAATCATTGTGATAAATTATAATTTCAAGCTAGATTACTCCCTCTCAATACAAATATTAATCACTTTTAACCACCTTACTAAAATTAAAGAAGAGTGGTTAGCTTATTAAATTTGTTTTAAATCGAAAAAATTATAACTTTACCCTTGTTAGAGAATGAGCATTATCTCTTATCGCTCTCCTCTCTTTGTAATTAAAGAAGGGATAAAATTGATAGATAAATATCAGTTACTCTCAAAATGATTTATATTATGGATTAAAAAGTCCTGTTAGGACGTAACTTATATTCTGGATTAAAAGGAGTTCTTTAAAACTACCTGATGTAGAAGGAATAAATTAATTGATCACAGTTACCCATGGGATTTTTCATCGTTTTTGAAGCTCATCAATTGACTGACAAATGTACCTTAGTCGATTCTTTCGCTTAGCTTTGTAAAAAGAACTTTGAAACCAGTTTAGGGAAGATGTTTAAGTTTGAAAAAAAAAAACAAATTAAAGTCTTTTCTCATGCTTCCCTTGTCCTGCTACATTGATTAATACCTTATTGGAGTCCAAATAGATTTCTCATTTTATGATTGAATTTAGGTTGAAGTATGATAATTATAGTTTTTAAATGATTGATTTCACACATAGTCATGTCATCACATCTGAGTAGCGATTGCAGCACAGCAGGAGTCATGGGAGGTTAAATCTTTAGTCTCTTAGTAATGGATCGCATATCTTGAGTTCATGGACTGCACTGTACTGGGGAGTTTTCTGTTTTAATCTCATATTTCTTATGTTTTGGAATTTCTAAGTTTAGGGTTTTGATTTTATGAGTAAAGATTGGATATCGATTGATTATTCTAAGATTAGGTTTTGTAATTGAATTTGGATGATTTGGATGTTGGTTTAATATGAGTATTTCAATTTTAATTTCTGGATAATTGGGTTTTTATCAACGATCTTTGCTAATTGATTCAATTGCTTGAAATCTATATGGTCATTGATCGATGATCATTCGAGGGCATTTTTATCATCTGATTTAATTATACGCTAAGTAGTTTTTAAACAGCGCATTAGTAGTTTTTGAACTAACTTTGATCAAAGGAGTTTAAGAAATATTAATATTCTGGACTCAATCGATCGATTGAAGTTTTATTTAAGACTTAGTGATTTTAAAATCCCCATATCATATTCAGAGCAAGGATAGATATATTTATATCATCAAGAGTTTTTCTCAACATATTTCTTTAACAATCTACATATTCTCCATCTTAATAAAAAATACAAAAATATTTACTTTATTGTCCCTTATTTTATTGCATCAAAAATCAACCAAACATAAAACCCATTTTTATTTTTACTCAGATTTTCAATATTTTGTCACCAATCTGTTAGGGTTCTAATATAAAGGGCTCCTTGATAAGGAGTATGTTGTTAAAAATATTTCATATAATGCCAAAAATTTATAGATTATTGTCAATGGCCATTAGTGACTTACAATAGAGTGTGTGTATTCATGGGAAAGGCCTTGAATTCTTTTACCCCTGAAACAACCTTAAACCGATGTTGCCTTGGGGTTACTTCAAAAATTTAAACCAATGATTGCGTATAGTGCAACCTCGGGTCGTTCTCTCTGAGGAGCCAAGATGTGAAATTAAATTCCTAAGTAACTAAATGCAATGCAACCTAAATTAGAAAATGGGATTTGTTTTGATTGACTAACAACTAAATGCAATGAATTAAAATATATTTAAAGAAAATATTTTTGGTATTTTTGGTTTAAAGAAAGGAATAATGAATGATAATAAGTGAATAGAATAAACTCAAGGGTGATTAATAATAATAAAAGTAATCCTCCAATTCAATAACGCAGGCAATCATAGCTTCAAAAGATATGGGAGTTATAAACAATGAATTAAGAATTATAATTAAGCTTTTAATCTAACAACTGAGCCACCTCGAATTGTCACAAAATATTTTCTAAATCCTAATTTATTAACTGCTACCAGAATAATAAAATAGGACTAAAGATATTAAAAACCAATGCTTAATTATAATTCAATAATTCATAAAATAGAATTTAAGCCAACAAGAGACACAACGATCCAATAATTCAAGTCACCTTGAAAAATCACAAAATATTCACGATAATCTCAATACAATGTCTGACCCAGATCAAAGTAAATGAAATTAAAGTTAATTAAAGATTAATGTCAAATGTCAAGCAAAAATTCAGTCACAATAATCCTCAATAAATACAAATAAATCATTCTAAATATTCCCAATAATTATAAAATTAATCCTAAGATCTAGGAGTCATAATATACTTATTGGGTAGAGAATTAGAGTAACTTATACTCCCCTTTGAGATCCCAAGCTCATGTCTTTGCCATTGAATTAGAGAATTTGGATGTTTAGCCATGCATAGCTACAAAGATTAACACCAATTTCAAGAGCTTAGCCATGGATAATGGAGCTGCACGTCGCTGTTGGTGTGTAGACTGAATGATGCTGTTGTGAATGGAGGAAGAGGGCAGGTGGAGACGCAAAGAAGTCACGGATGAAATATGGCAGATGTCTTTTGTGCGGCGTCCCTCTGCAATTGTTTGCGCTTCTCTTTCTTTTTCCTCTCACAATTCTTCTTTTCGCGGCGTGTGTGTATTTCTTTCCAATTAAATTCAGCTTTTGCGCCCCCTGGCCGCCACCCTTTTGCTTTCCTGCGTGAATCATTAAAAAGGTGATTGCGATTTGGCCCATTGGGTCTTATTATGTAATTTTTATTTTTATAGTCCTTTGTTGTCATTTGTGAATTCCGATTTCTCCTAAATTTCTAAAATATAAAATCATAATAATGTAATATATTTTAAGAAAAATCATAAAAATATGACAATTATATCTATATTAAGCACTAATTCAATGTAAGGTATATTAAATCAAATAGTGCATAAATAATATAGTTAATGACCAAAATAATAACAAAAATCCACCAAAATGATATAAATAAATATGTAAAAATATGGGTTTGTTACCCCCACATACGACATATCAACAGAGTCATCATGTAAGCCCAGTTAATTATATCTTGTCAAAAAGAAGTATTATAAGACGTGGCTGAGGAACATATGACAAGGACTTTTCCTTAATTGATCTAAAATCTCCCTTTTCATTTTGAGAGTCCAAATAGATAAACCATTAGTCCATCAAGAGGATGATATAAGCATGTGACACTTTGCTTCAAAATGCTCAAAAAAGCACAATACGACGGACACAGACCAAAAAGGTTGACATCCTAATTTTTAGTCCCCACTTAGAATATTATTAGTTATAAAACTCGAAAAATTGAGTACCTTTATGACCTATATAACCATATCAATTAAGGTTATTTTCTTGGATAAAACAAGCCTATTGCATTTTCCAAACTCCTAAAAAGAAATGGCGAAACTGGGTTTTTGTTCCTTAACTTTTCTCGTATTGCTTTCAATGTTGTTGTCCCTGTCGGAGACTCAACTGTTGAAAAATGAGTATCCATCTTCATTACATCTTCACGTAAGATCTCACTTTATCACCATTAGTACAAAGCAACACCTTGATTTCAACCATAGAATCCTAATGACTTCATCAAATGACGATGATGATGAATTTGCGAAAGGTGCGCCTCGAACACAACGTGTGAGTCCAGGAGGTCCTGGCGAACATCATCACCGACTTAAACAAAACTAGGTAGGTCCTTGGTTTTTTAATAACCCTCTAAGTCACCTGGCATCTAGCACTTTTTCTATATCCTACTATCAGGCATCCAAATAACCAACTAATTTCTGGATCAAGATGACTTTCCGACCAGATGTCTCTCTCCAGGAGAATAGGCCCTTACATATGTTGCACAGGACATAAATAATGAGTTGTACTATTTTCAATTCAGTCTCGTTTTAGTCTCCATTGCTAGGAGGATATGAATTAAAGTGATGTAAGTGACGAGAAATATTATGTCATAATTTCTAGTGTTACGTACCAAGCTTTAGAATACACTAGGTGTTACCTCCTCCATATATATATATATATATATATATATATAATCTTTTCCAACCCTCTGAATGAAATCCTTTAAAAAAATTGCTTGATGAATGATAGTATATATAGCTGACATCTGTAATAAAAAAAATTAAGATGCTACGTTCTTAAGAATTTGTTTTCAAAATTCTCATACATTAATTCATGTTTTTATAAAAACTGCATGGAGTATTATTTATATTATTTACAAGTTATAGACAGTATTATTTATCTTAAGTATCATGCACATACAAGGAACCAACTCTAGTTATAGTGAAATTTCTTTCTATAGACATTTTTATATTTTACAAAAATAAATTGTTCTAGTAAAAAAATAAGATTGAAAAGGCTATTCAATATTAACCTTCACTTGAAAAATTCGATATGACAATTTCATGCTTATTATTTATATATTTTTAACAAATTCTGAATATATATATTTGAATAGTATTTTATCTTTAAATTTAAAATCTAAATTTAATTTTTAATTTTTAATGCAATACAAATAATAAATTAATAAATTCTTTTTAAAGGACTTAAATCTCTAAGAAAATTCACGTTATCGTTACGAAAAATGTATATTGAGAAAAGCCAGCATAATATAGCCAAAAATAAAAGTCTCATTTTTTAATCGGTCCATTCGTAGTTCCAAGTTCCCAGTATAATTCTTTGTGACTGAGAGACAAGAATAACTCAATAAAGTGCCCGCCGAGGGACGCATAAAAAATAATATTTTAATTATCCATTTTTTAATAATTATCAACAATAAAAATGAAAAAAAAAAGAAAAATAGGAGAAAAGTCCCCTATTAATTTTATTTTTGTGAGAAAGACTTAAATTAAAATATCAATACTATGTGTATATAAAATTTGCAGTGTTCCAGTACTTTCTTACCAATAAAATTTTTAATTAAGACTTTTCTTCTTTCTAAAAAAATCGTGCGAATTATACAAAACAATAAATTTGTTTTATCAATATGTAAAAAAAAATACTATTATACTGCCTAGTAAGCATTGTATTACTACTTTATGACCTCCAATTAAAATCCAAGCCCTTGAAAATGACTTGAAAATTGTTATAATTATTTTTAGATTTCTACTAGATTCGAATCTGAGTGCCGCCAATCCCATTCGTTATGATTTACTATTTTTTTTTTAAGATTCGCATTTGAGTGCCCCAATCTCACTCGTTATGATTCAATACTATTTTTTTTATATAAAAAAAATTTAGGTATATTCGACATTGATCATCTACCAAGGCTAAAGTACCGCCTTAGGGTTCAAAAAATACTTACAAGAAACTTACAATATCACATATCAAATTTAATTGTTAATTAACATTTCTTCTGTATCTTGGCCTACGTTCTTTTAATATTTTTTAAGGTGATTTTGTAGTCACAAAAATATATCTTTTCTCTAATTTTATACAATGTTTTAATTTGGCTTTTTTCTATTGTTAATTTTAAAATAAATTTTTTTATCCAATTATTTTTATTTTAAAAATTAAAATTTATATATTAAAATTTTAGATTAACATTTAAAATTTTAATATCAACAGTTTAATTTATTAATGAAACTAATAGTTTTAAGATTAAAGAATAGTATAAAGATACTTTATAAAATTAAGTAGCTAAAATAAAATCTTGTATAAAGTAAAAAGATGAAAAGTTCACTTTTGCCATTACCATGTTATTCATCGAATCACTGTTTACAAGCCATATTGCAACATTGCAGATTGGGGAGTTCGTGAATGCCCTTGTAGTTTATTGGGATGATTTTTTTTTTCTGATGAACATAAAGTTACGAGTTCGATCATATTCAAAATTTATCCATCTTTTCAATTAAAAGATACGAGATTCTTTTCTGTAGATATATACTTATAATTATTATAATATACTCTTTCTATTCCTAAATATAAATTAGTATCTGATTGTTTAATACCATTGTACCTTTTTCTAATATTGGTAAAATATTTTCATATGTGCTACTCTTTAATGACTTTTTTCCAACCCCTAATTATCATCATGAAACGTTTAATTGGTGGTAGATTCTGGGGGAAAAACATTTGGACACAATCAACTTCCTTAAATAAATTTTGGAGGGAGTAATAGTACTAGTATTGGATAAATTGACATATAAATGTATAGTTATTGAAATTTATATTTTTTTTTAAATTGCTAAATTTGTTAAAAGGTCGCGATATAGATGTTTTATTCAAGAATTATTTAATTATGATCTCTCTCCCCTAAAAGATGAGTACTAACTTTCTTGGTGCTAAATAGTGGAATTTAAAAAAAGTGGCTCATAGGCCTGTCCAATGTTCAGAGCTTGACTGATTCATCTAAGAGCCACCATTGGAGAACTAACAAAAAAAAACACTTTAATCTAATTTATCTGACGCATACAGAGAGCATATGCAGACAACATTTCTTTTTTTTTTTTAAAACAAAACTTTTGGCTTGATTCGTTGACTGTGAGACAATATGTCAAACCCTTTTAGAGGATAATTGAGTCTCCACAAAAAAAAAAAAAAGTAATTGAGTCAGTAAAATTATGAGCTTCGGCTATGAGTTTATTGTGCTTCCTCATCTATGTGCTAGCATATTTGGATAGACTTTTAGAAAAAAATTATAGAAAAATACTTCATGAAAAAAAGTGGTTATGAATATATGATTGTTTGGATAATTATTACTAGAAAGATTTTTACAATCGGTAAATTACTAGAAATGATAAGAGATTAAAAAAAACATTTCACTCTTTAGAACTCTTTTATACTCTCTCATTTTCTCTATCATCTTTACATCACGGTGGCAGTGACAGAGATAAAGATAGAGATGGAGGAAGACAATACGAAGTCGAGAAACACCGATAGAGGAAGAAGAGAATACGACGGACCACGTGACCCAGTGCGATGGAGGAAGAAGAGAAGACGATGAGAAGCAAAGAAGTACCCATGGCGACGGACCAAGTGACCCACTCGACCCACAGTGATGGAGAAAGAAGAAGGAGAAGGGGAGAGTGGAGAGATAATGGAAAAAATATAGGCAAAATAGTAATTGAGTAGTCTATAAATTTTTCTACTATTCTAAAAACTATTCTTAGAAATTTATCCAAACTATAGTTTGATCCATAAGCCATTTTAGATAAAATATGATTGTTTATTTTAAAATTTTTCTAAATTAAAGTTGAGTTAGGAGTCCTTTTAAAACTAATATTTTATATATATACAAACATGCACCTAGTGATTAAAGAGTTTTGAGAAATTAGTGACTTCTTGATTGATCATAAATATAAGTTAGTTTTAACTACATTTTATTTCGCCCACAACAATTCTAACTTTCTAATAAGCATATATTTATTATAAATAATTAATTTAATTAATATTTTTAATATTTATAAGTTAATTATTTAGTTTCTATATACAGGAATCTAGTGGATCATTATATTACTCTTGATCCATAGACTTACAATGTTCTTAAATTGAGTGGTTATTAATTTCACCTTCGATAAGCACCAATTATATAATACTCTTGTTATCCTTAATATAAAATATTAGACAGTTAATTTTGATTATAAATATAAAAAAATATTTTTTATATTTATTTATTTTTTTAAATTATCCCTATTGATATCCCTTAACAAAAATCAAGAGAGGGAGTTGGAATTAATTAAGAAGGATAGTTATAGTATTTTAGGAAAAATATATTATATTAACTAATTTAAATATCTTAATCTGATTAAATTTGTTAAGTAAAGTAGGTATGATATTAAAAATTGGAGGAGTATTTCATTATTAGACTTTCAAAATACGTATTGAGAAACAACTAAGAATTCCTATTACTGAACCAAAAATAAAACTGACCAAGCAAAGCACATTTTCCGTCATAGTCAATAAATCATGAAAAAATATCTCAATAAACTCTTCAAATGCTATAAAAATATATTCCCAATAACATGGATTTATTAATGTAAAAAAAACGCAACTTATAAGAAAATCGTGCATAAAAATAGAACATAGAAAAGAATTAAGCTGAAAATAATTAATTATGCGTGTGTGTGATTTTTCTTTTCGTTTTTCCCCCTCAGCAGTTGAAGCCATTTAATCCGTTGTGGAATCCATTAGACAAGGGCAATAGCTTGACGTCAGAATCAATCAAGTACCATATCAATTGGATTAGGATTTACATGTGTCCTTTTTACAATCCGACAAAAACCAACGTGAGCGCTGCTCAATCAATAAATTAAAATAAGTGTTTTAAACAGTCAACTGTTGGCTTTTTCTGCCGACATAAGAATATGCATGAATAAAAGTTTGAAAGTTCTCATATTATTGGAGCTTGAAGAGTGGTGACAAAAAAGATTCAAAAAGTTTGCAGCTCTGGAAATTGAAGTACTCTATGAACTTGATCTAAAAAATTGAATGGGCTGTAACACAACGATATTATGTTCAGTTGTAGCTCCAATTAAGTAGGTCCAAAGTATAGGAATAGCAGATACCCTGAACCTTATACTGGCGAAAGCATTTAATATTTGCTAAGGTATGAGACATAATAACCTAAAAAGTGATCAAAGTGTAAGAATTATGAAGGAGTTGCAGATACGAGAGCCTTTAAGTGGATTATCTTCATTGGTAGTTTGGGTGTTGATCTTGCACAGAAAGAAACTCAATCTTTTACATATTCTCAACTCTCTCAAGCTCCCATATATTCATGACCGGCTATCTATATATCAGCAAGTTTTTGCAGTTCTGATGAGCATCTGCGCCACAATATTAATACCTGCGTAGAGTTACCTTATACTCTGTCTGAGATTTTTGCAGAATCCATACTGGCGAAGGAAAAAGTTGTGTTTTCACTGTGGATGTGTTTTATACTTGTGTTTCTGTATTTTTCAGGTCTTTTTGTCGTCCTCTGGCATCGCCAACTTTGGTGAAGAATGATTACGCAGTAGAAGATTCAGCTTCAGGATTCCAACATAGAAAGTCTCGACTTAGTCCCGAGGGACCGGATCCGTGGCATCATTGAATCCTAAAGTTAAGGGTTGTTAGAGATCCCTCTGATCCTTAATATAAAATTTAGTGTCCTTTTATATATTAAATGGTAGTATTGTCTTATATTAGTTAAGATCACATGTTAGTTAGCATTAGTTGGTCAAAGACTCTAAGTCTATATATAAAGAGCCATGAGTAACTGAATTAAAGAGATTGAGGGAGGATAGTCATGTCCTTGTCTAGTGTCCTTTTTCAGTAGTATTGGAGTTTTTCTTTAAGTTATCAGTCAAGTGTCACCCCTCGAGGAAGGGTTAATAGTTTTTCCCATTGTAATGCCATTTATTTTGCTTGTCATCAATGAATAATCCTAATATTTTCCTTTCATTTTATGTTTGTTACCAACTGTGTTCATCGTATCGGTGTTATGTGGGAATACAAAGTTGTATGCTCTTGATTAAGTTCTGCTTTATGATTTCCCTATATGTGATAACATATCTAAGTGATATTTACTTAATTTTAATTTCAATTTTGATATATATATATATATATATAGCTCCTTTCTTGAGCTGCATGCCATATATCTATTTTTTTCTTACAATAACCTCTGGAGGCCTTTTAGTTTTTTTTTTAAGAAATCCTTTGGGTTGCCCAGTGTCTAACGCTTTTTCTAGATCTCACTATTAAGTATATAAGCAAAATTAATATTTTGTAACTAAAATACCTTTCCCCAAGGGTGTTTTTTAATAAGGTGTATTCAAATCTCAGTTATCTCATTTTGTAGTTTAGCCGATTCACTACTAGATTAAGTACCTTTGAGTCGCTTTTAGTTAATTATATATTAAAGGTGTCATTGCTAAACTTAAATTAGTTTTTATAAGAATGTCCAAAATTTTGATATTATGGGTGCCGATATGATAAAAAGTCATTATTTTTCTAAAATGACAAATTGAAAATGGGAGTATTTGTTCGCCGTCAAGTATATGCTGCAAGAGTACAAATCATTACAAGTAGTTTAATGATCATAGAAGATAGTTTCTACTAGGATTATTGTTCAAGGCTAAAATTTGTCATTATGCTTCTAATTAGCTAGATAGGGCAAAATTTGAGATGTTTTCAAACTAAAATGAAATAAATTGATAGAATTAAAGTGCTTCAAGGGAAATTAAAAACAAATGAAACTTTGATGTAGAGATTATAATCATATAGTGATCCAGACACTTAATTAATTTATATTTTATCAGTTATTTTTAATTTCGTTTTTAATTAATTTTGGGATATTTTCAGTAGTGGGTAGTTACCCGGTTGCACCACTCCTTAATTTGTGTTTTACTTAATTTATTTTAATTTTCGTAAATTAGGATATAAATATTTAGATTATCATTTTGTAATCAGACTTTTGCATATTGAATTGCAGAATACTATTTCCCTCTCCTTTTTGTTCTCAGTTTCTCTTCTCTGCTCCCTTCCCTTTTCTTTGCTTCTCATCTCTCTCCGATCTCTTCCCCTTTTCCCACTGCGTTTCACATCACATAGTCTGAATTCTTGCTTCGGTTTCTCTCCTTCCTCTTGGGGTGTGACACACCCTAATGCCAACTAATAATAAAATGAAGACAAAAAATTTATGCTTAAAGAAAAACGTTTCACAGATTAATATTTAAGATGAAAAAAAAATTATAAATTGTGTATTATTTTGTCTTTTAGTTCTTCTCAATACATGAATAAGCCATTGCGTCCAGGGTGGAATCCATTAAATTAAACAAGTGCAATAACTTCAAGGCATAATCAATTAAGAACCATATCAATTGGATAAGCATACAAATACAAAAGTGTTCTTTGTCATTTACCATCTGACAAAAACTAAGGTTAGAAATGCTAAATCAACCAATTAACCAACTAAGTGTTAACAAACAACCAAACTTTGGCCTCTTTCTGTTGACCTAAAATTATATTAAAAAAAAAAGTCCTGAAAATACTCATATTGGAGCTTCTAAAGTAAATACAAAAAAGTTTACAAAAAGTTGGCCGCTTTCGAGAGTACTGCATGAACCTGATATAATAAAAAATTGACTGACCCAATGAAATTATATTACAAATAATTACACATGATTAGTTTCCTCTAGAAAAAGTATGTTGTAAGCTTTAGTTTGATTTACAATCACAAAGTATCACTTAAATTGCGAATATGAGGTGTTTGGGAAAAAGCAGCTAATAGGATTTTCCTTATGAGGATGATCTACGTTTATGAGTTGTAACCATGCATGCATATATGTTTTGGCATTATTTGCTCATTAATTGCATCCACTGAAAGAACAAGAAAATCATTTTAATACTTTCAATAACTCTTAATCTCACATGCATGCATATATGGCTTATATATCTCGGCAAGTTCTGCAAATTCTCATAAGCTTCTCTGTGACAATTATCATTGCAGAGGAAGAAAACCTTAGAGTAATTAAGTCTACGTACGTGAACTTGTTGCAGAAAAATCAATAGCGAAGGCAAAAATGGTGATTTCACTGTGGATGCGCTTTATAATGACGTTTCTGTGTTTTTCAGGGTTCTTCTGTCGTCCTCTTGTTACGCCAACATTGGTGCAGAGCGATGAAGCAGAAGATTCAAGTTTAGGATTCCAACATATAATCTCTCGACTAAGCCCAGGTGGACCAGATCCAAGGCATCACTGAATTAATCCTATAAAAGGGATTGTTTTCCTTGAAACGGTGTTTGGAATTGAGATCTGGGGATGGAATAATTTTCGATTGCAAATAAGTATATTTATACTTGGTGCCTTTTCAGATTTTATCACTAAGTTGTATGCATTTGAATAAGTCAATAAGAGACTGTGCTCTATGATTCCCCTTTACTTTTCATTATTAATCCTTTAATTATATTACCCAAAGATTTCTTGACGACGTCAGATAAAAAGTATCTTTGCTGAATTTTATCTGTTAAAAGAAGCAATTATATATTGAAGGGATTGCTAAACTAGCTCCTTTTCATTATTACCAAAGTCTTCCTTCTTTTATTTCCCCAAAACTGAGATTCTCTATGAATTGCTCATGCCTTTTACTCTAATTTTACCACTACTTCTATTCTTATATGCGTTTTAGTTCTCTCAGGATGAGCTTCTTCGGTTAAGAAAGCACTAATACAAATAGTTATATATTTTATTGTTTAAATATATCAACAAATCAGAGTGGCGCAGCGGAAGCGTGGTGGGCCCATAACCCACAGGTCGCAGGATCGAAACCTGCCTCTGATATATAGAGAGAGGCTTCTAATGCATTGGTTTTGCATCCTGCACATCGCATGTGAAGATGCCAGCGGCCTCTCTTAGCTTTGAACGTTTTAAACCCTTTTGTGGTTGGCATCAGTGTGTAGGGACGACATTGACTGTTAGAAGGAATATCAAGCTGGCCCTCAGCATCCTTCAGAAAAGGATGGTTCATTCACTAATTTGCCAAAGATTCCTACTCAAACTACACTGAACCATGTGAGACGTTGAAGAAAAAAGGAATAAAACAAATTGCAACTGAGAATTTGGTTTCATGTATGAACCATATGGTGGAACATCTTGGTATGACAGATGGTGGGCAAATGTCCTCAAATACTCTTTTTGGTCCTAAATAAAAAAGTTAATAGGGTGATCTATTTACTTCTAAATATAAAACTTAAATTGATTTTTTCTTTTAAATATATAATTCTTTTTGTCTAAACTTTTCTCATTGATTGTATATTTCACATAGGGACAGCCTCGAATATCAAAATTGGAGTGGTTAGTTGCTCAGATTTCTCATAATATGATCCAAAAAAAAGTACTATATACCTAATATTTTCATTTATATAATCTATTTTTGAATCTAACTCTATTTTATGTAGGACTTCTCCCTACATCAGATTAGGTTCACTCTCTTGACATTCTAGCATATGAGAGGCCATAGCCATAGCCCTGTGTATTTTTATGTGTGCGCCCGTACGCATTTGCACTTATCTCTATCTATCTCTATCTCTATCTCTATCTACTCACACACATAAATAGAATAAATAGAAAGAGATACATACTCACTCACATGCATGCATACAATGATAATGAGGTAGTTCGTGTTATTTTGTCTTTAGGTTCTCCATGTTTATTCTCAACATATGAATCCATTAAGCAAGTGGTTGATCATATGATTAGACATGGGGATAATCTTTTGCCAAAAAACATCACATCACAATCAATTTATAAGAGCCGTATATCAATTGGACTTGAATATGCATGCATTACTATCTGGCAAAAATTATAAGGTTATACCTGTTAAACCAAATATATAATGTTCCAAACAGCCAACATTAATTTGACTTTTTTTTCTGAGGTAAAATCATTACAATAGAGAGGTTGAAAAGTCCTGGTCAGGTTTCTTTCTTTTTCATATGGATGTGAAACAAATAGACATGAAATGACTTTTGTTGTTGATTGAGTTAGAAATCAAAGGATTTTGATAAGCCTATACAACTGGTTTTCATTTTTCTTTTCAATTTTTTTTGGGTGGGATGGATAACTCATTAAATAATAATTGTCAAGTCAAGGCTTTAGTGTTTATCTTCAACGGTAGATTATACAAAGTGAGAAAAAGAAGCAGGAAGAAGAAGAGAAGATGAATTTACTAGTTTTAATATTTCCTCATTCCGAATTTTTTAAAGAAAGTCAAATTAGTGCCAATATTTATAAACTTTTATTAAGATGTGAAGTGTAAGTACAAATTAGATTAATTAGATTAGAGGTAGGAAGTCTCAAACCGTATAATATATATATATATATATATGATCCATAAATTTGACTCTTAGAGACTGTTTGCTATGAGTGGTTTAGAAAGAAATGGAGGTGGAGGAGAGGTAACATTTTTGTGAGTCAGATTTAAAAAATCAGAGAAGTTAGGTTATAAAATTTTAATAAACAAAAAATATAAAATAAAATAATAAAAAAATTAACTAAAAACTTTTGACCTTACTTCTCTAATTTTCTTAAATCTAACTCACAAAAATTCCCCCTCCATTCCCTTCCCCACACCCCCACCCCAAAAAAATCCCTCATATCAAACAGGTTCTTATAGTTTTATGTGGTGCTCCTTCTTACTCCTCATATTCTAAATATATTACTTAATTAATAAGTTGATCTTAATCTTAAATATAACATATTTTTTTAAAAAATTTATCAACTTTCTTCTAAATTATCCTTACTAATATTCTTTCAACAATAATCAAGTAAGAGAAGGAGAGAAAGAAGATTATTAGTGTACTTTAAAAAAATATAATATAATAATTTATTTAACTAACTTCTTTAATTTAGTTGAATTAGTTAAATATGTCATATATATATATATATATAAATGGATGAGTATGACTCAATTGGAAACAATGACTGAGCGTAACCGGTTTCTGCTTGATATTTAACCCTGCGCTAACAACAGCTTGTTAATTATATATTTTGTCAAAATACTTACCTTACGGACTAAAGTTGAGTTCTAGCTAGCGTCCCCCACCAAAAGAAAACGTATTCATCTAGGTAAATAGAAGTTAAATCTTATAGAAAAAATTGAAATCAGATGATAAGGTAGGAAATTGTCCAATGCTCAACAAAAGCTTACATGGGATCCACCACAAGCATTATGCTTAATTTAGTAATTCATTACATACAATGAATTATATGGTATTTGGGTCAAAGGAATCCAGTAATGAGTGGAAACTATGATGTGAATATGTTACAAATGTCTTAAGGTCAGTCAGGTAATATTTGTCCCGAGGTCTATTAAATGACACGGTACGTAACATATTAAACCATATACCAACAAGAAGAAATCATGCGAATGCATTATTAGTGCACCGAATCTTTTCTTAAATTTTATTTTTAATGAAAGATTGTTTTCATGTTCTGCCTTATCCACAGTACTTAGTGGACACCTTTTATCCTTAGAGGAATATCCGAAACCAATTGATATACTTGATTGATTGAGCTCTATACGGATAGCTATAAAAGCACCTCAAATCTCGCTCATAATAGAGTTGAAAAAAATAACTAATATTCTGTCACGTCCCTATTTCTGGACCGTGACCGGCACAGAATACAAATACATCATATTCTGAAAGCCTAGCATTTTAAGTAAAACCTTTAAATTCTCCATAACATTTTTCAAAATCATACAAACATTTTCTAAGGTTCATGCAGAGCATTATCCTTTCCAAAATAATAAAAGTTCTTAAGAAGCAATTACATAAAAAGTAGTATTTATCAAACGAAGCTTCGAATTAACAGCAAGGCTCTTTACCGCTCAGCTGGAGAATTAGGGTCACCTGCACTATCTGAAGCCAAAAAAAATCTACTCGTGAATAACGTCCCAAAAACATGATTTAAAGAATGCGAAAGTCAACAATGCATAATCATGCTAAAAATGTATGTCATAATATTTCAAAATTTAATGCAAGTCTTTCTATTTGTATTTCAAAGAAAACCATCTGAAATAATCATTTCGAATCGATTGTTGAACCATAACTCTTTCAAAACCATAATCTTTACGTAGAACTTCAACAGAACAAAAACAGACGTGGACACACAGTCCACGAGGGTAACTAACCAATCTGGCAGCTCGAAGCCGCTAACTGTCGGTGGCTCAAAGCCACTAACCTTCGCGAGTACGAAACCCACGGTGTAATCTGGTAGCCATCCACTACCCTTCGCGAGTACGAAACCCACGGTGTAATCTGGTAGCTCATCCACTACCCTTCGCGAGTATGAAACCCACGGTAAAATCTGGTAGCTCATCCACTACCCTTCGTGAGTACAAAACCCACGGTGAAATCTGGTAGCTCAGTTAACCAAGGTGCACCAAGGACTAACAGTACTGCTGTTAGCAACCAGCGTTCTGTATTCCATCCTAAAACATTTCCATCATGCGTGGGGTCCTTTTCACATGTAATGATCTCAATCGTTTCAAATACCATAATCATTGATAAAGCCATTTTGAATTTCAAAACCCCAACATGAACATTCAAAATCAAGTTACTGTAAAAACGTATGCAATTCACGTAGGAATATTTCATGAATAACATAAGTTCAATGCAACTTTTGCCAAACTCTTTTCAAAAAGCTTATTCATCTATTTTCATACATAATCATAATTCTTTTATAAAGCAATCGAAAGAAAAATCATTTCTAACGATTTAAAACATACTTTCATAAAATGTGCTTTTTGAAATCCATATTTGAAATTCATCATTTGAAATAACAATACATTTAAAAATGTAAATTTGTAGGGAACGTTATTCACTCACCTGTCACGCTCCTAAACCGTTACTCTTTTCAGCCCAACAACTTCGATTACATTCACTTCTCAATTCCCTGGTATCCCGAAACAATATATTAACATTCTATTTAAAGCTTCCACATAAATCAATCATCCTTAAACTATCATTTCAATCTATAACACACTATCAACCATACAACCACAACTCAATTCATAAGCTCCTACCATGACAATAATGTATATACTTATACCTCAAGCCAAAACAGTAACACATATGCATGTGTATATTTTCCTAGAAAAAATGATCTAAGCCTCCTTCCCAAATGTTTCCCAATTCATTTGCACACACTCAGACATGCATAGCAATAGAACCCCTTTCTTGCCTTCAACCAAAATATGCCACGCATAGGAATCAGATTCTAATGATTCCAACAATTGTTCCAAATTCTATTTCATTCACTAATTCCATTAATTACCAACTTTCTTAAAATCTTAATACACATACATATCTTATGCCTCTGCTCCTCTTTCTCTCCTTCAGCATATCCACACACACACACATCAGTTTATCTTCATAGCATAAGCGCAAGTCACAATACATACACACCCATCAACAATGATAGCAAAACACAATCTTCTGTTTTCCTCTTTATTTCACCCATAACAGCACACACATTCATATATATATATATATATATATCTTCGCAGCACCCTCAATCACCAAGCATATATATAATCATTCATACCAGTAGCAACAGAGCATAATATACCTATATCTTTTTCCCACACCAATCCAGAGACCATTATCCCCGACGGCAAATTCTGATTCTGATTCCTTTTATAACTATAGAACACATGTCTAACACAGCCAGAACGAAGGATATGGAGTTAAAAAGAATTGTGAAACTCACCCCCCTTTTTTTTTCCAATAACTCCCTTCGTTTCCTCTCTCTTTCACACACACAAACAGAGCGGAACCCAAATGCTCTGATCAATGCCACCAACCAGAATAGCAATGAAAATTAAGCTATCAAACCAACGCACACACTCAACAGAGAAAAGGGAGTTAAGGGTGAAAACAGGGGAAAGAAAGAAGAGGCTCACTACCGAGGAAATTGAAGCCAGGGACTCGCCGCGCTCTGGTTTTCGGAGCTAGAAGGACGGCCACTAATCACCCACTCTGCCTCTCGCCAATGGAGAAGCCACCGCGACGCTGACAGGGGAGAAAGACTGGGACTCTGGATTTGCTACAGTGGATAGGACGCCTTTTCCACTCTTCCCTCCGACGAAGACTACCTCCGTTTCCTCGGTTGACCCAGTAGTGGCGCTCTCTCACACTTTCCCTCCCCTTGGCTCCATTTATGGCCAAATGGGCACTGCAGCTGAGTGAACAACTCAGGCACAATGATCCAGGAGCAAAGATTGACAGAAGCAAGGCAACGATGGCGTAAAGACTCCTTCCCCGCACTTTCGCTGCTTTCGCCTACGTCGCCTCCTGCTGGCCTGCTGCGAAGTCTCAGAGAAGAATGGGGAGAGCGTACGGCCATCAGAAAGGAAAAAGGGATGAGGGTAAATTGGTAATTTCGCCTGCCAAAAATAAAATAAAACCTCAACTCTTGCAACTGCCAGGGTTCGAACACGAGACCACAGAATTCTTCCTCCGCCTTTTGGACCACTCTGCTAACATGCTCCCATTGACATTTCCTGAACCAAATAAATATATATATTCTTTTACTAATTTTTTTTTTTGAAAATTCCTGAGCCATGACATTCTTCCCCTCTTAAGAAATTCGGTCCTCCGAATTTTGGAAATATGCTCACCTTAGTCCTTGAATAAATGCGGGCACTTGATCCGCATCTCACTCTTCTTTTCTAAAATGGGCTTCTTCCTTTGAATGGTTACGTCAAACACCTTCACCGAAGGAACCTGTTTCAATCACAACTTCTTGACTTGTCCATAATGACGTCCATTCCAAATTCTATCTCTCTATTTAGGGGTAAATCTGGCAATGCCTCCGGAAAGATGTTAGGAAATTCTTGAACAACAGGAATTTGGTTTAAACTGATAATAGACCTGTCAACATCTTGAACTCCAACTAAACATCTATAGCCAATATTCGTTTGGCTTTTAAAACAGAGATCAAGTTAGTTAGTTTCTCTACTTTATTCCCTTGCATCACAAACAAAGTTTTCCCCGGAATATTAAACTTAATCACCTTCAAGTAGCAATCAACAGTAGCATAACATGAAGCTAACCAATCTATGCCCAAAATCACATCGAAGTCAATCATATCAAGTACCAACAAGTCAACATCTTAGCAAAATATCTCAAAATATAAGAATGTGTCAATCCCGGCTTAAGCAATACATAAGTTTTTTTTTTAACATAAAGTGATAATACCTGTGACCACGTCATTTGAGGCCCGAGCATCTTGCCTAGCCATTGCATACACCCTAGCTTGTCCCTCTCCTGAAAAAGGTTGTGCTCTACTCTTCGGAGGTCGTTCAGATGTACCTCTACCCGTTGAGGCAGTTGTCCCCATGGACGGAGTTGCGAAAGTAGCAGGGTGAGGAGAAGGTCGAGCTGATCCATAGCTCGAAGTAGTTTGAGCCAACGGACAATCTCTTTTTAGGTGACCCTGTTGTCCACACCCATAACATGCCCCCAAGGTCTTAAAACAAACTCCGGAATGATATTTCCCACACAAATCGCAAAGAGATCTGGAATAGTTCGAATGGCTCACCCCAGATTGAGGTCTAACACCTCCAAAGTTAGGTCTCGGGCCAGAAACACCCATCAAAGATCCATGAGGTATGGGCGCAGTCTGTATAGCAAAAGACGAGGGTTGGCCCTGAGAACAGTTCCCTTTAAATGAAGTGCCTTGGAACTTCCCGTTTCCAGTCTTCTGTTTCTTAGAAACCTCATCTTCTTCCATGTGCCGTAACTCAATTCTCAAAGCACAGTCCACCACATCGGCGTAAGAGGCAAAATGATTCAACATCGGGGCCACAGCATCATGAATATGTATCGGTAATCCCTGAATAAACCTGCCGATTCTATCCCTCTCTGACGGAATCAAGGTAGATGCATACGAAGAAAGTTCTGTGAATCTTCTGTCATACTCAGCCACAGACATCCCAGAAGTACATTTCAACAGAAGAAATTCTTTAACTCTGGCATCCTTCTTGCTCTGGGGTAGAAAACGTTGCAGGAAAAGATCCTTGAAATCCGCCCATGACAATAAAGATACTCTATCCCCTTGAAATCCTGGTACTGTCTTACTCCAGGCATTCGCAATCCCCTCGAGTCGAAACAAGGCAAACTCCACATATTGTACATCTGGGCATCTCAAAGCTCGGCATCTCTTCTCAATTCCTTCTAGGAACTCCATGGGTTCCTCTCGAGAGTCAAACCCTGAGAACTTCGGAGGATCCAACTTTATAAACTCTGATAGCCTAACCGCTATAGATTCTTCCTCTATAACCTGGGGTGTTTTTACTTGAGTCTCGTGCCTAGAGGACGACGAGATCTCATGAGACTGTAGAGGAGATGGTTCTGCCTCAGATAAAATTTCCCGAAGGGGTCTAAGGGGTCGACCTCCCCGAACCCTAGCACCCCTACGACCCTGTCCTCGGCCTCGAGGAGGCAAATCACTTCGCTGAGCAGAGCCTTGATCCGAAGCCCTAGAGCTCCCTCTAGACTGTACTCGTCTAGGCGGCATTTAACTATTCATAAAACATAGAAAATCTTCAGTTTTTTTAAATAAATACGTTTCTGAAATCATAGGAAAACACCACTTTTGAATTTCTCTTAGAGATCTTCAGAGATGCCACAACTATAGTTATGCCCGGGTTCATAATGATAATTGAGACCCCACCGAAGTATCTCTGCTCTGCTTAACCATAGAAAAACTTTGGCTCTGATACTAAACTATCACGTCCCTATTTCTGGACCGTGACCGGCACAGAATACAAATACATCATATTCTGAAAGCCTAGCATTTTAAGTAAAACCTTTAAATTCTCCATAACATTTTTCAAAATCATACAAACATTTTCTAAGGTTCATGCAGAGCATTATCCTTTCCAAAATAATAAAAGTTCTTAAGAAGCAATTACATAAAAAGTAGTATTTATCAAACGAAGCTTCGAATTAACAGCAAGGCTCTTTACCGCTCAGCTGGAGAATTAGGGTCACCTGCACTATCTGAAGCCAAAAAAAATCTACTCGTGAATAACGTCCCAAAAACATGATTTAAAGAATGCGAAAGTCAACAATGCATAATCATGCTAAAAATGTATGTCATAATATTTCAAAATTTAATGCAAGTCTTTCTATTTGTATTTCAAAGAAAACCATCTGAAATAATCATTTCGAATCGATTGTTGAACCATAACTCTTTCAAAACCATAATCTTTACGTAGAACTTCAACAGAACGAAAACAGACGTGGACACACAGTCCACGAGGGTAACTAACCAATCTGGCAGCTCGAAGCCGCTAACTGTCGGTGGCTCAAAGCCACTAACCTTCGCGAGTACGAAACCCACGGTGTAATCTGGTAGCCATCCACTACCCTTCGCGAGTACGAAACCCACGGTGTAATCTGGTAGCTCATCCACTACCCTTCGCGAGTATGAAACCCACGGTAAAATCTGGTAGCTCATCCACTACCCTTCGTGAGTACAAAACCCACGGTGAAATCTGGTAGCTCAGTTAACCAAGGTGCACCAAGGACTAACAGTACTGCTGTTAGCAACCAGCGTTCTGTATTCCATCCTAAAACATTTCCATCATGCGTGGGGTCCTTTTCACATGTAATGATCTCAATCGTTTCAAATACCATAATCATTGATAAAGCCATTTTGAATTTCAAAACCCCAACATGAACATTCAAAATCAAGTTACTGTAAAAACGTATGCAATTCACGTAGGAATATTTCATGAATAACATAAGTTCAATGCAACTTTTGCCAAACTCTTTTCAAAAAGCTTATTCATCTATTTTCATACATAATCATAATTCTTTTATAAAGCAATCGAAAGAAAAATCATTTCTAACGATTTAAAACATACTTTCATAAAATGTGCTTTTTGAAATCCATATTTGAAATTCATCATTTGAAATAACAATACATTTAAAAATGTAAATTTGTAGGGAACGTTATTCACTCACCTGTCACGCTCCTAAACCGTTACTCTTTTCAGCCCAACAACTTCGATTACATTCACTTCTCAATTCCCTGGTATCCCGAAACAATATATTAACATTCTATTTAAAGCTTCCACATAAATCAATCATCCTTAAACTATCATTTCAATCTATAACACACTATCAACCATACAACCACAACTCAATTCATAAGCTCCTACCATGACAATAATGTATATACTTATACCTCAAGCCAAAACAGTAACACATATGCATGTGTATATTTTCCTAGAAAAAATGATCTAAGCCTCCTTCCCAAATGTTTCCCAATTCATTTGCACACACTCAGACATGCATAGCAATAGAACCCCTTTCTTGCCTTCAACCAAAATATGCCACGCATAGGAATCAGATTCTAATGATTCCAACAATTGTTCCAAATTCTATTTCATTCACTAATTCCATTAATTACCAACTTTCTTAAAATCTTAATACACATACATATCTTATGCCTCTGCTCCTCTTTCTCTCCTTCAGCATATCCACACACACACACATCAGTTTATCTTCATAGCATAAGCGCAAGTCACAATACATACACACCCATCAACAATGATAGCAAAACACAATCTTCTGTTTTCCTCTTTATTTCACCCATAACAGCACACACATTCATATATATATATATATATATATCTTCGCAGCACCCTCAATCACCAAGCATATATATAATCATTCATACCAGTAGCAACAGAGCATAATATACCTATATCTTTTTCCCACACCAATCCAGAGACCATTATCCCCGACGGCAAATTCTGATTCTGATTCCTTTTATAACTATAGAACACATGTCTAACACAGCCAGAACGAAGGATATGGAGTTAAAAAGAATTGTGAAACTCACCCCCCTTTTTTTTTCCAATAACTCCCTTCGTTTCCTCTCTCTTTCACACACACAAACAGAGCGGAACCCAAATGCTCTGATCAATGCCACCAACCAGAATAGCAATGAAAATTAAGCTATCAAACCAACGCACACACTCAACAGAGAAAAGGGAGTTAAGGGTGAAAACAGGGGAAAGAAAGAAGAGGCTCACTACCGAGGAAATTGAAGCCAGGGACTCGCCGCGCTCTGGTTTTCGGAGCTAGAAGGACGGCCACTAATCACCCACTCTGCCTCTCGCCAATGGAGAAGCCACCGCGACGCTGACAGGGGAGAAAGACTGGGACTCTGGATTTGCTACAGTGGATAGGACGCCTTTTCCACTCTTCCCTCCGACGAAGACTACCTCCGTTTCCTCGGTTGACCCAGTAGTGGCGCTCTCTCACACTTTCCCTCCCCTTGGCTCCATTTATGGCCAAATGGGCACTGCAGCTGAGTGAACAACTCAGGCACAATGATCCAGGAGCAAAGATTGACAGAAGCAAGGCAACGATGGCGTAAAGACTCCTTCCCCGCACTTTCGCTGCTTTCGCCTACGTCGCCTCCTGCTGGCCTGCTGCGAAGTCTCAGAGAAGAATGGGGAGAGCGTACGGCCATCAGAAAGGAAAAAGGGATGAGGGTAAATTGGTAATTTCGCCTGCCAAAAATAAAATAAAACCTCAACTCTTGCAACTGCCAGGGTTCGAACACGAGACCACAGAATTCTTCCTCCGCCTTTTGGACCACTCTGCTAACATGCTCCCATTGACATTTCCTGAACCAAATAAATATATATATTCTTTTACTAATTTTTTTTTTTGAAAATTCCTGAGCCATGACATTCTTCCCCTCTTAAGAAATTCGGTCCTCCGAATTTTGGAAATATGCTCACCTTAGTCCTTGAATAAATGCGGGCACTTGATCCGCATCTCACTCTTCTTTTCTAAAATGGGCTTCTTCCTTTGAATGGTTACGTCAAACACCTTCACCGAAGGAACCTGTTTCAATCACAACTTCTTGACTTGTCCATAATGACGTCCATTCCAAATTCTATCTCTCTATTTAGGGGTAAATCTGGCAATGCCTCCGGAAAGATGTTAGGAAATTCTTGAACAACAGGAATTTGGTTTAAACTGATAATAGACCTGTCAACATCTTGAACTCCAACTAAACATCTATAGCCAATATTCGTTTGGCTTTTAAAACAGAGATCAAGTTAGTTAGTTTCTCTACTTTATTCCCTTGCATCACAAACAAAGTTTTCCCCGGAATATTAAACTTAATCACCTTCAAGTAGCAATCAACAGTAGCATAACATGAAGCTAACCAATCTATGCCCAAAATCACATCGAAGTCAATCATATCAAGTACCAACAAGTCAACATCTTAGCAAAATATCTCAAAATATAAGAATGTGTCAATCCCGGCTTAAGCAATACATAAGTTTTTTTTTTAACATAAAGTGATAATACCTGTGACCACGTCATTTGAGGCCCGAGCATCTTGCCTAGCCATTGCATACACCCTAGCTTGTCCCTCTCCTGAAAAAGGTTGTGCTCTACTCTTCGGAGGTCGTTCAGATGTACCTCTACCCGTTGAGGCAGTTGTCCCCATGGACGGAGTTGCGAAAGTAGCAGGGTGAGGAGAAGGTCGAGCTGATCCATAGCTCGAAGTAGTTTGAGCCAACGGACAATCTCTTTTTAGGTGACCCTGTTGTCCACACCCATAACATGCCCCCAAGGTCTTAAAACAAACTCCGGAATGATATTTCCCACACAAATCGCAAAGAGATCTGGAATAGTTCGAATGGCTCACCCCAGATTGAGGTCTAACACCTCCAAAGTTAGGTCTCGGGCCAGAAACACCCATCAAAGATCCATGAGGTATGGGCGCAGTCTGTATAGCAAAAGACGAGGGTTGGCCCTGAGAACAGTTCCCTTTAAATGAAGTGCCTTGGAACTTCCCGTTTCCAGTCTTCTGTTTCTTAGAAACCTCATCTTCTTCCATGTGCCGTAACTCAATTCTCAAAGCACAGTCCACCACATCGGCGTAAGAGGCAAAATGATTCAACATCGGGGCCACAGCATCATGAATATGTATCGGTAATCCCTGAATAAACCTGCCGATTCTATCCCTCTCTGACGGAATCAAGGTAGATGCATACGAAGAAAGTTCTGTGAATCTTCTGTCATACTCAGCCACAGACATCCCAGAAGTACATTTCAACAGAAGAAATTCTTTAACTCTGGCATCCTTCTTGCTCTGGGGTAGAAAACGTTGCAGGAAAAGATCCTTGAAATCCGCCCATGACAATAAAGATACTCTATCCCCTTGAAATCCTGGTACTGTCTTACTCCAGGCATTCGCAATCCCCTCGAGTCGAAACAAGGCAAACTCCACATATTGTACATCTGGGCATCTCAAAGCTCGGCATCTCTTCTCAATTCCTTCTAGGAACTCCATGGGTTCCTCTCGAGAGTCAAACCCTGAGAACTTCGGAGGATCCAACTTTATAAACTCTGATAGCCTAACCGCTATAGATTCTTCCTCTATAACCTGGGGTGTTTTTACTTGAGTCTCGTGCCTAGAGGACGACGAGATCTCATGAGACTGTAGAGGAGATGGTTCTGCCTCAGATAAAATTTCCCGAAGGGGTCTAAGGGGTCGACCTCCCCGAACCCTAGCACCCCTACGACCCTGTCCTCGGCCTCGAGGAGGCAAATCACTTCGCTGAGCAGAGCCTTGATCCGAAGCCCTAGAGCTCCCTCTAGACTGTACTCGTCTAGGCGGCATTTAACTATTCATAAAACATAGAAAATCTTCAGTTTTTTTAAATAAATACGTTTCTGAAATCATAGGAAAACACCACTTTTGAATTTCTCTTAGAGATCTTCAGAGATGCCACAACTATAGTTATGCCCGGGTTCATAATGATAATTGAGACCCCACCGAAGTATCTCTGCTCTGCTTAACCATAGAAAAACTTTGGCTCTGATACTAAACTATCACGTCCCTATTTCTGGACCGTGACCGGCACAGAATACAAATACATCATATTCTGAAAGCCTAGCATTTTAAGTAAAACCTTTAAATTCTCCATAACATTTTTCAAAATCATACAAACATTTTCTAAGGTTCATGCAGAGCATTATCCTTTCCAAAATAATAAAAGTTCTTAAGAAGCAATTACATAAAAAGTAGTATTTATCAAACGAAGCTTCGAATTAACAGCAAGGCTCTTTACCGCTCAGCTGGAGAATTAGGGTCACCTGCACTATCTGAAGCCAAAAAAAATCTACTCGTGAATAACGTCCCAAAAACATGATTTAAAGAATGCGAAAGTCAACAATGCATAATCATGCTAAAAATGTATGTCATAATATTTCAAAATTTAATGCAAGTCTTTCTATTTGTATTTCAAAGAAAACCATATGAAATAATCATTTCGAATCGATTGTTGAACCATAACTCTTTCAAAACCATAATCTTTACGTAGAACTTCAACAGAACAAAAACAGACGTGGACACACAGTCCACGAGGGTAACTAACCAATCTGGCAGCTCGAAGCCGCTAACTGTCGGTGGCTCAAAGCCACTAACCTTCGCGAGTACGAAACCCACGGTGTAATCTGGTAGCCATCCACTACCCTTCGCGAGTACGAAACCCACGGTGTAATCTGGTAGCTCATCCACTACCCTTCGCGAGTATGAAACCCACGGTAAAATCTGGTAGCTCATCCACTACCCTTCGTGAGTACAAAACCCACGGTGAAATCTGGTAGCTCAGTTAACCAAGGTGCACCAAGGACTAACAGTACTGCTGTTAGCAACCAGCGTTCTGTATTCCATCCTAAAACATTTCCATCATGCGTGGGGTCCTTTTCACATGTAATGATCTCAATCGTTTCAAATACCATAATCATTGATAAAGCCATTTTGAATTTCAAAACCCCAACATGAACATTCAAAATCAAGTTACTGTAAAAACGTATGCAATTCACGTAGGAATATTTCATGAATAACATAAGTTCAATGCAACTTTTGCCAAACTCTTTTCAAAAAGCTTATTCATCTATTTTCATACATAATCATAATTCTTTTATAAAGCAATCGAAAGAAAAATCATTTCTAACGATTTAAAACATACTTTCATAAAATGTGCTTTTTGAAATCCATATTTGAAATTCATCATTTGAAATAACAATACATTTAAAAATGTAAATTTGTAGGGAACGTTATTCACTCACCTGTCACGCTCCTAAACCGTTACTCTTTTCAGCCCAACAACTTCGATTACATTCACTTCTCAATTCCCTGGTATCCCGAAACAATATATTAACATTCTATTTAAAGCTTCCACATAAATCAATCATCCTTAAACTATCATTTCAATCTATAACACACTATCAACCATACAACCACAACTCAATTCATAAGCTCCTACCATGACAATAATGTATATACTTATACCTCAAGCCAAAACAGTAACACATATGCATGTGTATATTTTCCTAGAAAAAATGATCTAAGCCTCCTTCCCAAATGTTTCCCAATTCATTTGCACACACTCAGACATGCATAGCAATAGAACCCCTTTCTTTCCTTCAACCAAAATATGCCACGCATAGGAATCAGATTCTAATGATTCCAACAATTGTTCCAAATTCTATTTCATTCACTAATTCCATTAATTACCAACTTTCTTAAAATCTTAATACACATACATATCTTATGCCTCTGCTCCTCTTTCTCTCCTTCAGCATATCCACACACACACACATCAGTTTATCTTCATAGCATAAGCGCAAGTCACAATACATACACACCCATCAACAATGATAGCAAAACACAATCTTCTGTTTTCCTCTTTATTTCACCCATAACAGCACACACATTCATATATATATATATATATATATCTTCGCAGCACCCTCAATCACCAAGCATATATATAATCATTCATACCAGTAGCAACAGAGCATAATATACCTATATCTTTTTCCCACACCAATCCAGAGACCATTATCCCCGACGGCAAATTCTGATTCTGATTCCTTTTATAACTATAGAACACATGTCTAACACAGCCAGAACGAAGGATATGGAGTTAAAAAGAATTGTGAAACTCACCCCCCTTTTTTTTTCCAATAACTCCCTTCGTTTCCTCTCTCTTTCACACACACAAACAGAGCGGAACCCAAATGCTCTGATCAATGCCACCAACCAGAATAGCAATGAAAATTAAGCTATCAAACCAACGCACACACTCAACAGAGAAAAGGGAGTTAAGGGTGAAAACAGGGGAAAGAAAGAAGAGGCTCACTACCGAGGAAATTGAAGCCAGGGACTCGCCGCGCTCTGGTTTTCGGAGCTAGAAGGACGGCCACTAATCACCCACTCTGCCTCTCGCCAATGGAGAAGCCACCGCGACGCTGACAGGGGAGAAAGACTGGGACTCTGGATTTGCTACAGTGGATAGGACGCCTTTTCCACTCTTCCCTCCGACGAAGACTACCTCCGTTTCCTCGGTTGACCCAGTAGTGGCGCTCTCTCACACTTTCCCTCCCCTTGGCTCCATTTATGGCCAAATGGGCACTGCAGCTGAGTGAACAACTCAGGCACAATGATCCAGGAGCAAAGATTGACAGAAGCAAGGCAACGATGGCGTAAAGACTCCTTCCCCGCACTTTCGCTGCTTTCGCCTACGTCGCCTCCTGCTGGCCTGCTGCGAAGTCTCAGAGAAGAATGGGGAGAGCGTACGGCCATCAGAAAGGAAAAAGGGATGAGGGTAAATTGGTAATTTCGCCTGCCAAAAATAAAATAAAACCTCAACTCTTGCAACTGCCAGGGTTCGAACACGAGACCACAGAATTCTTCCTCCGCCTTTTGGACCACTCTGCTAACATGCTCCCATTGACATTTCCTGAACCAAATAAATATATATATTCTTTTACTAATTTTTTTTTTTGAAAATTCCTGAGCCATGACATTCTTCCCCTCTTAAGAAATTCGGTCCTCCGAATTTTGGAAATATGCTCACCTTAGTCCTTGAATAAATGCGGGCACTTGATCCGCATCTCACTCTTCTTTTCTAAAATGGGCTTCTTCCTTTGAATGGTTACGTCAAACACCTTCACCGAAGGAACCTGTTTCAATCACAACTTCTTGACTTGTCCATAATGACGTCCATTCCAAATTCTATCTCTCTATTTAGGGGTAAATCTGGCAATGCCTCCGGAAAGATGTTAGGAAATTCTTGAACAACAGGAATTTGGTTTAAACTGATAATAGACCTGTCAACATCTTGAACTCCAACTAAACATCTATAGCCAATATTCGTTTGGCTTTTAAAACAGAGATCAAGTTAGTTAGTTTCTCTACTTTATTCCCTTGCATCACAAACAAAGTTTTCCCCGGAATATTAAACTTAATCACCTTCAAGTAGCAATCAACAGTAGCATAACATGAAGCTAACCAATCTATGCCCAAAATCACATCGAAGTCAATCATATCAAGTACCAACAAGTCAACATCTTAGCAAAATATCTCAAAATATAAGAATGTGTCAATCCCGGCTTAAGCAATACATAAGTTTTTTTTTTTAACATAAAGTGATAATACCTGTGACCACGTCATTTGAGGCCCGAGCATCTTGCCTAGCCATTGCATACACCCTAGCTTGTCCCTCTCCTGAAAAAGGTTGTGCTCTACTCTTCGGAGGTCGTTCAGATGTACCTCTACCCGTTGAGGCAGTTGTCCCCATGGACGGAGTTGCGAAAGTAGCAGGGTGAGGAGAAGGTCGAGCTGATCCATAGCTCGAAGTAGTTTGAGCCAACGGACAATCTCTTTTTAGGTGACCCTGTTGTCCACACCCATAACATGCCCCCAAGGTCTTAAAACAAACTCCGGAATGATATTTCCCACACAAATCGCAAAGAGATCTGGAATAGTTCGAATGGCTCACCCCAGATTGAGGTCTAACACCTCCAAAGTTAGGTCTCGGGCCAGAAACACCCATCAAAGATCCATGAGGTATGGGCGCAGTCTGTATAGCAAAAGACGAGGGTTGGCCCTGAGAACAGTTCCCTTTAAATGAAGTGCCTTGGAACTTCCCGTTTCCAGTCTTCTGTTTCTTAGAAACCTCATCTTCTTCCATGTGCCGTAACTCAATTCTCAAAGCACAGTCCACCACATCGGCGTAAGAGGCAAAATGATTCAACATCGGGGCCACAGCATCATGAATATGTATCGGTAATCCCTGAATAAACCTGCCGATTCTATCCCTCTCTGACGGAATCAAGGTAGATGCATACGAAGAAAGTTCTGTGAATCTTCTGTCATACTCAGCCACAGACATCCCAGAAGTACATTTCAACAGAAGAAATTCTTTAACTCTGGCATCCTTCTTGCTCTGGGGTAGAAAACGTTGCAGGAAAAGATCCTTGAAATCCGCCCATGACAATAAAGATACTCTATCCCCTTGAAATCCTGGTACTGTCTTACTCCAGGCATTCGCAATCCCCTCGAGTCGAAACAAGGCAAACTCCACATATTGTACATCTGGGCATCTCAAAGCTCGGCATCTCTTCTCAATTCCTTCTAGGAACTCCATGGGTTCCTCTCGAGAGTCAAACCCTGAGAACTTCGGAGGATCCAACTTTATAAACTCTGATAGCCTAACCGCTATAGATTCTTCCTCTATAACCTGGGGTGTTTTTACTTGAGTCTCGTGCCTAGAGGACGACGAGATCTCATGAGACTGTAGAGGAGATGGTTCTGCCTCAGATAAAATTTCCCGAAGGGGTCTAAGGGGTCGACCTCCCCGAACCCTAGCACCCCTACGACCCTGTCCTCGGCCTCGAGGAGGCAAATCACTTCGCTGAGCAGAGCCTTGATCCGAAGCCCTAGAGCTCCCTCTAGACTGTACTCGTCTAGGCGGCATTTAACTATTCATAAAACATAGAAAATCTTCAGTTTTTTTAAATAAATACGTTTCTGAAATCATAGGAAAACACCACTTTTGAATTTCTCTTAGAGATCTTCAGAGATGCCACAACTATAGTTATGCCCGGGTTCATAATGATAATTGAGACCCCACCGAAGTATCTCTGCTCTGCTTAACCATAGAAAAACTTTGGCTCTGATACTAAACTATCACGTCCCTATTTCTGGACCGTGACCGGCACAGAATACAAATACATCATATTCTGAAAGCCTAGCATTTTAAGTAAAACCTTTAAATTCTCCATAACATTTTTCAAAATCATACAAACATTTTCTAAGGTTCATGCAGAGCATTATCCTTTCCAAAATAATAAAAGTTCTTAAGAAGCAATTACATAAAAAGTAGTATTTATCAAACGAAGCTTCGAATTAACAGCAAGGCTCTTTACCGCTCAGCTGGAGAATTAGGGTCACCTGCACTATCTGAAGCCAAAAAAAATCTACTCGTGAATAACGTCCCAAAAACATGATTTAAAGAATGCGAAAGTCAACAATGCATAATCATGCTAAAAATGTATGTCATAATATTTCAAAATTTAATGCAAGTCTTTCTATTTGTATTTCAAAGAAAACCATCTGAAATAATCATTTCGAATCGATTGTTGAACCATAACTCTTTCAAAACCATAATCTTTACGTAGAACTTCAACAGAACGAAAACAGACGTGGACACACAGTCCACGAGGGTAACTAACCAATCTGGCAGCTCGAAGCCGCTAACTGTCGGTGGCTCAAAGCCACTAACCTTCGCGAGTACGAAACCCACGGTGTAATCTGGTAGCCATCCACTACCCTTCGCGAGTACGAAACCCACGGTGTAATCTGGTAGCTCATCCACTACCCTTCGCGAGTATGAAACCCACGGTAAAATCTGGTAGCTCATCCACTACCCTTCGTGAGTACAAAACCCACGGTGAAATCTGGTAGCTCAGTTAACCAAGGTGCACCAAGGACTAACAGTACTGCTGTTAGCAACCAGCGTTCTGTATTCCATCCTAAAACATTTCCATCATGCGTGGGGTCCTTTTCACATGTAATGATCTCAATCGTTTCAAATACCATAATCATTGATAAAGCCATTTTGAATTTCAAAACCCCAACATGAACATTCAAAATCAAGTTACTGTAAAAACGTATGCAATTCACGTAGGAATATTTCATGAATAACATAAGTTCAATGCAACTTTTGCCAAACTCTTTTCAAAAAGCTTATTCATCTATTTTCATACATAATCATAATTCTTTTATAAAGCAATCGAAAGAAAAATCATTTCTAACGATTTAAAACATACTTTCATAAAATTTGCTTTTTGAAATCCATATTTGAAATTCATCATTTGAAATAACAATACATTTAAAAATGTAAATTTGTAGGGAACGTTATTCACTCACCTGTCACGCTCCTAAACCGTTACTCTTTTCAGCCAAACAACTTCGATTACATTCACTTCTCAATTCCCTGGTATCCCGAAACAATATATTAACATTCTATTTAAAGCTTCCACATAAATCAATCATCCTTAAACTATCATTTCAATCTATAACACACTATCAACCATACAACCACAACTCAATTCATAAGCTCCTACCATGACAATAATGTATATACTTATACCTCAAGCCAAAACAGTAACACATATGCATGTGTATATTTTCCTAGAAAAAATGATCTAAGCCTCCTTCCCAAATGTTTCCCAATTCATTTGCACACACTCAGACATGCATAGCAATAGAACCCCTTTCTTTCCTTCAACCAAAATATGCCACGCATAGGAATCAGATTCTAATGATTCCAACAATTGTTCCAAATTCTATTTCATTCACTAATTCCATTAATTACCAACTTTCTTAAAATCTTAATACACATACATATCTTATGCCTCTGCTCCTCTTTCTCTCCTTCAGCATATCCACACACACACACATCAGTTTATCTTCATAGCATAAGCGCAAGTCACAATACATACACACCCATCAACAATGATAGCAAAACACAATCTTCTGTTTTCCTCTTTATTTCACCCATAACAGCACACACATTCATATATATATATATATATATATATCTTCGCAGCACCCTCAATCACCAAGCATATATATAATCATTCATACCAGTAGCAACAGAGCATAATATACCTATATCTTTTTCCCACACTAATCCAGAGACCATTATCCCCGACGGCAAATTCTGATTCTGATTCCTTTTATAACTATAGAACACATGTCTAACACAGCCAGAACGAAGGATATGGAGTTAAAAAGAATTGTGAAACTCACCCCCCCTTTTTTTTTCCAACAACTCCCTTCGTTTCCTCTCTCTTTCACACACACAAACAGAGCGGAACCCAAATGCTCTGATCAATGCCACCAACCAGAATAGCAATGAAAATTAAGCTATCAAACCAACGCACACACTCAACAGAGAAAAGGGAGTTAAGGGTGAAAACAGGGGAAAGAAAGAAGAGGCTCACTACCGAGGAAATTGAAGCCAGGGACTCGCCGCGCTCTGGTTTTCGGAGCTAGAAGGACGGCCACTAATCACCCACTCTGCCTCTCGCCAATGGAGAAGCCACCGCGACGCTGACAGGGGAGAAAGACTGGGACTCTGGATTTGCTACAGTGGATAGGACGCCTTTTCCACTCTTCCCTCCGACGAAGACTACCTCCGTTTCCTCGGTTGACCCAGTAGTGGCGCTCTCTCACACTTTCCCTCCCCTTGGCTCCATTTATGGCCAAATGGGCACTGCAGCTGAGTGAACAACTCAGGCACAATGATCCAGGAGCAAAGATTGACAGAAGCAAGGCAACGATGGCGTAAAGACTCCTTCCCCGCACTTTCGCTGCTTCCGCCTGCGTCGCCTCCTGCTGGCCTGCTGCGAAGTCTCAGAGAAGAATGGGGAGAGCGTACGGCCATCAGAAAGGAAAAAGGGACGAGGGTAAATTGGTAATTTCGCCTGCCAAAAATAAAATAAAACCTCAACTCTTGCAACTGCCAGGGTTCGAACACGAGACCACAGAATTCTTCCTCCGCCTTTTGGACCACGCTGCTAACATGCTCCCATTGACATTTCCTGAACCAAATAAATATATATATTCTTTTACTAATTTTTTTTTTTTTTGAAAATTCCTGAGCCATGACATATTCATTTACAATACCTGTACGTATTTGTATATTACAAACAAATTATATGTGCGAGTGACTCAAGTTTTACATAAGGGACATATTATGATGACTCTAAAGAAACTTTATGAGATTCTTTGACTAGCTAGAAAATGGATGAGTCATAAACACGATGATTTCAAAGTTTCATTGGGTGATCTCTCTTTCTATTCCAACTTGAAGCAATCTAATTGGTTGGCCGGCGAAAAAGAATAATTGGAAGGAAAAAGTTCCAAATACATACAGCAGTACACAGCCCCACTATACACTTTAGAATGTTCTAAATACAACATACTATGATTACTATAAATACCTAGTGCCTAGGTCCAATTAATGTACCTACCAAAAACATATATCCAGGTTTATTATTTCTGAGACACTAATTTGATCATAATCAGATCATCATGCAGAAACTTAAAGTAGTATGTGTTTTTTTGGTGTTCCTTGTTCTAAGTGCAGGAAGCGAGGCAGCAAGGTCTCTGAGTCCAACAATGGCGAGTCTGAGAGAGCTGATGCAGGAACGATTGAGTAAGCTACCTGCTCATCAGCCAGATGAAGAAGACGATCGTAGAGTTCGTGAGTACAAAATTTTGAGTCCAAGTGGACCTGATTCTCATCATCATTTTCAGATAAAAACTTAGCATATTGTTTCAAAGGAAAACTACATTTTCACTGCTTCAGTAGATTAACAAGTTTTGAATAATGTGGGGGTTGCTTCATCTCACTTGTTAGCGCAGTACTGCTGTCACCTGATAAGATATATATATATATATATATATATATATCTTATGAGGTCACATTTACATTTTGTAATGGTCATTTCTGTTTGTGTTTGTTCAACTTAATGCAAGTTCAGTTTAAAATTCTTCATGTTCTAGTGAAAGCCTATTTATTTCCTTTTTCTTTCTTTTACTCTTTTAATGCTGATCAAGTAATAATGATGAAGGCGCCTGATAGATGCGTCTCAAAGGCCTGTAAACAATATATCTCTACAACGTCTTGTTTGATACAAAGTGGGTGAAAACTGTGTCACCAAAATACGTGCGCGCTCACTCACACACATATATAACTGAAATTTCTTTTATGTCTTTTATACCGCTACTTTGATTAGCTCCAATTTATTAGTGCTTTCGCATAGTTCAAAAAATAGTATCGTTGAATGCAATTTGAACCCTCTCACTCTATGTGCGTGTATCTCTCATTTTATGAATATTCAAAGTTCAAGTTTGTTGAAGAGCAGTGCACTCCAACGATTCAGCTATATGTTTCTTATGGATACAAGCAAGCATTAAAGTGTGCAATATTTATGAGAACGAACTGAGCTATTGTACATTTTGCAGGAAACCAGAAAAGAGAATAGGGATATTAATATGATGACAACAATATTGCTAATAAGTATCAATATAGAGTTGATCTAGTTGTGTAAAGTCCACTAAATCCCTCTAGATCTCTAGCCCAATTTCTATAAGAGACACATAGGAATAGTCACAAAATTTGAAATTGGATACTTGATGATAGAATTCTGTTAAATAGTATAAAAAAAATAATCCTGCTAATAAGTGATTTGTATTCCTCAAGAGATCGGAGTTAATGAGATAGTATCCACTATACATGGCCAATGCAGAAGACTGTACTTTCGCAATATAATAAAAGTAACAGGTCAGTGATAAGTTTGTGAATAATCTTGATAATAAGCTGTTGTTATTGTTGGTGGAAATTGTTTCTTCGAAGTATATATATGAAGAAGTGATAAGGAAGTGTATATGCTTCAAGAAAGAAGGCTAATCTATGTGTTCAAGCTACTTATATCTTCTTCCTCTTCATTTTCTTTAAGTTTCCTTTTGGTAATTTTTTTAATTTAAAACTTGTTCTTACTTAAATATAATTTTCACATATTTTTTAAGCACTCTTGTAAGTATCTTCTATATACTATTTTTTTTTTAATCGTATGCGATGTATAATCAACAAAAAGAAGTAAATGTCTAAATTTTTTTTATATGACTTTGGCCATATTATTGCTTTTCCTAGATTTTATTACCATTCGAGCAACTAACTATTCTATTATATATTGAGTACTTATAAATTTAACTATAACTAGAAATTTCTCCTGCCCAAGGGGAGTAGAAAAAAATAGGTTATAATTTTCATTATGGATAAATTTTTGAAATACCATGAAAATTTAAAATTTGATCTTAGAAAGATTTTAAAGCTCTATTTTGACCTTTGAAAGATTTTGAACCTTATAATAGTATTTAATCAATAATCCTATTAAAGTGAGGCTCAAAATATTTCTAACACCAAAGTAGTATATTGAGATTATTTATTACAACTTATTGATAAAAGAATTGAAAGTACTAAATGAGATAGATTCAAACCTATTACTAACTAAAATGAGTATTAATAGATTTTTAAAAGTATAGTTTATTGATTGAAGAATATATTCAATATAAACAAATTATTAAAATCAAAGATTAATTCAATGTAATATATAAAAACAATAAAAAAATCTATAATGTTACAATATACATTTTTGAAACTATAAAATTTGAAATAATTTTTGTTTTTGTATTTTTTTTCAAAATAGAAACACCACGGATAAACGTCGGTGACGTTTTAAAACGTGATGAATGCA
Organism: Leucaena leucocephala; assembly: GCA_037074615.1. NCBI lineage: Eukaryota > Viridiplantae > Streptophyta > Magnoliopsida > Fabales > Fabaceae > Leucaena > Leucaena leucocephala. Next base: position 5,200,365 of record CM073550.1, read on the forward strand.
TGAATAAAATTCCGGTAATGCCCCTTTCTTCCACACGCTAAAAATTGATTGTTATTAGACTCACTTGTCCTAAGAGAACGTAAGGTCTTAAAATTAATTATTAATGTGTGGCAAATCCTTATTAGGAACTATTCCTGTTTGGTAGAGTGAAATTTATTATAATATTCCTAAAACTATATATATGTATGTATGTATGTATGTATGTATGTATGTATGTATGTATGTATGTATGTATGTATGTATGTATGTATGTATGTATGTATGTATGTATGTATGTATGTATGTATGTATGTATGTATGTATGTATGTATGTATGTATGTATGTATGTATGTATGTATGTATGTATGTATGTATGTATGTATGTATGTATGTATGTATGTATGTATGTATATTCAAAGATTAGGCTGTATTTCTCATATATCATCCTTAAGCCTCTTGGAAGATTCAAATATTAAGAGATAGTGGAAAGCATCTCTACCGCAATAAATTTAAGTTTTCCATTTGGAAAACCACTATATCCGATTGACTACATATGTTGTTCACTGTTTCACCAAACTAGTGGCTAATTAGCTTTATCAAACCTATATATGGTGATGCCGCAATAATAATTGCATTACCATAATATATCAAAATAGCAATCCATAATTTTTGAGAGATTTGAAGAATGTGAAGAAAATAGGGAGAGGATACTAGAAAGAGAAATTTTCAAACATAGTAAGAAAAGTTAATATTTTTGAGAATTTTTCCTCTATAATTTTTTTCTCATTCAAACAAACATATGATCATCATTGATAATACTAATATGGTACCCATTAAAGCAATGTAATTATGTGACAAATCTTCTTCCAACCATATATGGTCCCCTACATCTGGTTTTCCATATGTTCCAGTATAAAATTAAATGCAATATTCCATAGGATCCATTCCTATGCAAGGAAAGAGAGAGGAAAGAATTTAGTTTAGAACTCTTGATAAGTTTGATCCATACTTCTTGAGATATGGGACAATCCCAAAGAATAATATTGATAGATATGTTGGAGAAGTACATCGCAGCCAAAGGACAAGAGTGTTGACAAACATAACCAATATCATAAAGGTTTCCTTTCTTTCTGCCCTTAGGAATCACTTAAGAATATCACTTGGTACTCCTTAGGAATCTCTTCCATAGTTACTTGAGATACTAGGTTGAGCTTTAGGTTGCATCACCTTATATCATATATTAGGAATATTTAACTATTAAATAATAATTTTCAATTTAAAAAGCAGATCAAATTTGGCGATATGATTGGCCTAATGCGTCAGAATACATCTCACACTCCAATAGGACATGGGTGTGAATTCTTTTGCTAGTATAAAAACTTTATTGCTAAATAATCTACAAGTATCACTCTAAGTACTATTTGAAATATCACTTGTGTATGTGAAAATTGGTACAAAGTTCCTATTTAAAATTTTTATTAGTAAAAAAGATGAGTTTGAGTGCCAGCATATAAAGTCTTTAAAATACTAGTATTTTTTGTATGTAAAAATATTTATGCTCAATAAAAAATTTAAACAAGGAAATTTTACCCATTTTCCCCTCTCATGCATTGCCATGGCCATGAGGAGTTCATAAGACCTAATTTACCTACATCTTTATTGATAAAAATTAAAGTAGACAAAGGCACCAAATGTTACGTTAGACAAAAAGGCTGGAATATAGATGATGACTCTATAGAAGCTCTAGCATTTAGTTGATTCCTAGTGGATGAGTAATACCTACATCATACACACTATCAACCTTCAAGTTTCATTGGTTGAAACACTGTCCCTCTTGCAATTTAGAGACATTTTGTCACGTCCTGAAATTTGGACCGTGACCGGCACAGAATATGAATAGTTTCATATTCCGAAAGCCTAAAACCTCAAATACAACGTTTAAAGTTTCCATAACATTTTTCAAAATAACACAATCTTTTCTAAGGTCTAGGTGGAGCATTTACCTTTTTATCAAAATAACCCAAGTACTTAATAAAGATTAAAATCGATCTTGTTCAAAAACAACGCTTCGGATCTGCGACGAGGCTCTTCACTGCTCAGCGGGAGGATTAGGGTCACCTGCACTATCTGAGGCCAAATAATCTACTCGTGAATAACGTCCCAAAAACATGATTTAAAGAATGCGGAAAATAAACAATGCATAAACATGTTTCAAATAACATTTCACATTTCGATGCAAACTTTTCCGTAAACATTTTCTTCCAGGGAACAATTCTGAAATAAACCTTTCAAAACCAATCATTTAATAGTAATCATTTCGAAACCATAATCTTTTCGTAAACATTATCGTTTCAGAGAAACAATTTGAAGCAATCATTTCAAATCAATTGATGTAAAACAATCCTTTCAAAACCATAGTCTTTCTGTAGGACTTCAACAGAACGAAAACAGACGTGGACACACAGTCCACGAGGATAAATAACCAATCTAGCAGCTCAAGGCCACTAGCCGTCGCGAGTACGAGACCCACGTAATAATCTGGTGGCTCGAGGCCACAATCCGTCGCGAGTACGAGACCCACGTATATCCGTCGTGAGTACAAGACCCACGTATATCTGTCGTGAGTATGAAACCCACGTATATCCGTCGCGAGTAAAAGACCCACGTATATCCGTCGCGAGTATGAAACCCACGTATATCCGTCGTGAGTACAAGACCCACGTATATCCGTCGAGCTCGGGTAACCAAGGTGCACCATGGACTAACAGTACTGCTGTTAGCAACCAGCGTTCTGTATTCCGTCATAAAACATTTCCATCATGCGTGGGGTTTATTTCACATGAAATAATCTCAATCGTTTCAATGTCATAACCATTGGTAAAATCACTTTAACTTTCCAAAAACCCCAGCATGTACATTTGAAATCAAATTACTGTGAAGATATAAAATTCGCAAAATAATATATTTCATGAATAACATCAATGCAATGTAACTTTTGCCAAACTCTTTTCAAAAGCTTATTCATCCATTTTCATACATAATCATAACTCTTTTATAAACCAATCGAAAGAAAATCATTTCTAACGATTTAAACCATACTTTCGTAAAAGTTACTTTTCATAAATTTATATTTGAAATTCAACATTTGAAATGACAATGCATTTGAAAACGTAAATTCTTAGGGAACGTTATTCACTCACCTGGAATTCTCTAATATAACTTACTCTTGCTCTAAGCTTTAGAATAGCATTCTCCCTTCTTTTCCCTAAATCCCGAAAATAAAGCATTCCATGAGCTAACATACAAAAACCACAATTTGAAAAATTTCAATCTTTGCAAACAACCATAATCATTCACTAAAAGTCTTATCTTTATTTCTTTTTCCAAACTGTTAAATTCCATATTCCATCTAAGAGTGACATTCAGCTCTTTTATCTCACAGTGCTTTTGATTTAACACAACCACCACAAGTCACACATATACTTGTTAATACTTGAATATTCTAAAAATTTTACATTATCACCTTCTCCATTTCTTCCAAAGCAGCAAGCTTTCGCACAAAATATATAGTTACTTCCAAAAGTAATTTGGGTTTGTAACATACACCATTCCTCAGTAACAGCCCCAAGTTCAACATAAAGGATCTTTTATACAATGTAACTTAAAAGCTCATTATTTCCAATATAACCTCAATTCCTTTAAACTTGTGTTCATCTCATAATTGTTAAATCCATACATCTCTTTTATGCCAAATTCATATTCTTCACTTCCATTCAACACCCACGCATACCCAACATCATACATATATATATACACACACATACACACCTATATATATCCATCCTTATTAACACTCAACCATTACAATAATTTTCCTTATCTTTTATTTCCAACAATTAACATCTAAAACAACAGCACCATTCTTTGAACCCATAACCACAATATCTCATATATATACATATATATCAAGCCAAAACAGCAGTATATACGTGTATACATACACCTATAGCAGTAAGCTCCCAAACTCTTCCCTACTGGCATCAATTACACACAACACAAGTAGCACAATATATCAGTATCAACACAGCACAACAAGCAGAAATACCCAGACATTCACTCGAGTACACAGTTTCAGGTGCCACAACTACTCCCTCTCATCCATCTCCATTTCTTCCACCCTTACGGCTTGCCAAGCAGAGCAACATACAATATCATACACCCACATCCCTTATGAATGTTCAAAAGAAAGTGACTTGTACTTACCACCACAACCACCGTAACACAACACGGCAACAGAGGAGGAAAGTGCTGACCACCATTCACCACACACAGCAGATTCAATGGCGGTAAGTCGACGGACACTCCTGAAACAGAAAGAAGAAAGCCCAACGGAGCTCCCACGGATGCCAATCAGCAGAGACAACGATAGCAACCCAAAGCAAACCAAACAGAGACGGGGAAGAAGCTCGGGGTACTGTAGCTGTTACAGTATCCCAACATACACCCACTGCACTGCAAACAAAGCGTGACAACGACAACGGCAAAACCAACCCAAAACAGAGAAGGAAGAGAAGCTTCTGGTTGCACAACCATCGACAGAAACTATGGCTCAGGCGACAGGAATCTCAGCAGATGCCGATCTCGACACGGCGAAAGAAGAGCACCACGACAGCCACCCTCGCCGGCGTCAACGCAGACAACGACGATGACATGTAACGGAGGAGGAACCCACGGCTGCAGACCCAAGGACCCGTGAACTTCTCTGAACTTCCTCTGCCTCCAACCTCATTGACAGACTGAAAATGGCGGAAAGGAGGCGTGCTGAATGAATAAAAAGGACAGAGGGCAAAATGGTAATTTCACGTATCAGAAAAACGAAAATAACTTCTCCCATCTGCAAGCGCTGGGGTTCGAACAGGGGACCTCACGTTAAACTTCTCCGCCCTGGACCATTTTGCTAGCATGTTCCTATTGATATTTCCTGCACCAAATATATACATATTCATTTCCTAAGTTGATTTTATCTATTAAAATTCCAGGCCATAACATTCTTCCCCTCTTAAGAAAATTCGGTCCTCCGAATTTGAAAATATTCTCACCTTAGTTCGAATAAGTGCGGGTACTTGATTTACATCTCACTCACCAATTCCCAAGTAGCTTCTTCCTCTTAAATGATTACACCATAACACTTTCACTGAATAAATCTCTTGATCTTAATTTTTTTTTTGATATTCCACAACATGAAGTGGATCATACAAATACTTCCGTAGCATCGATACATGGAACACTGGATCAATTCCTGAAAATTCTGGTGGTAAGGCTAATCGATAAGCTACCATGCCTACTTTATCCAAAATCTCAAAGGGACCAATATACCTTGGACTCAACTTGCCCTTCTTCCCAAATCCCATGACACCTTTCATTGGTGACACCTGCAAGAACACTTTATCTCTGACCATGAATTCCAATTCCTTATAACAATGATCCACGTAGGATTTCTGTCGACTCTGAGCTGTCAATAACCTTTTAACAAGACGAGGCAACCCCACGATGAAATCTAAGGTTATGTTTTCCCCATTTTTACTTAGGTATTTCCAACCATTATAACAGTCCCACAGGCTTTTGATGTTCCGCTTTAACTTGTTAACACACCAAACAATGTGCAACAAAATCTGTCATGTCATTCTTCATACCATGCCACCAATACAATTGCTTCAAATCTTGGTACATCTTAGTTATACAGGGGTAAATAGTATAAGTAGAATGATGAGTTTCTTCTCGAATTTGTCTTCTCAACTCCTGGACTTGAGGCACACAAATCCTGCTCTCGCATCTCAAGACACCTTCCTGATCAATCGCAAATTATGTATTACTCCCATCTTGGACCGAATCTCGCAACTTGCACAGCTTCGAGTTAGGGTACTGAGCTTCCTTAATCTGATCACTTAACGAGGAACGGGCTTGCAAATGAGCTAAAAATGCTCCCTTATCAGCAATTTCAAACACAACTCCCTCTTATTCCACTTTATGAATCTCCAGTACCAACGGTCTTCTTTCAGTCTTTATATGTGCTAAACTACCCATAAACTTTCTGCTTAGCGCATCAGCCACCATATTCGCTTTCCCCATATGGTACATAATCGTACAATCATAGTCCTTTAATAATTTCACCCACCTTCTCTACCTGAGATTCACATCCTTCTAATTATATATGTACTTAAGACTTTTGTGATCAGCGAAAATCTCATAAATTTTACCGTACAAATAATGTCTCCAAATCTTTAAAGCAATCACCACCTCAGCCATCTCTAAATCATGAGTTGGATAATTCTGCTCATGCGTCTTAGGCTTCTAGAGGCATAAGCAATCACCCAGCCATTCTGTATTAACACATAGCCTAACCCGATTCGAGAAGCATCACAATACACTATATACCCTCCAACTCCTGAAGGTAAACTTAACACTGTAGCAAAAGTCAAAGAATCCTCCAACTTCTGAAAACTTTCTTTGCACTTATCATCCCACACTAATTTCACATTCTTAGCTAACCTCACCATTGGAGTCGCTATACAAAAAAAAAATCCTGCACAAAATGGCAATAATATCCTTGCAAGGCCTAAGAGCTTTGAATTCCGATGACCATAGTAGGTTGCGACTAACTTTTGACTGCCATAACTTTAATATGATTAACCTGAATACCATCTTTCTACACTACGTGCCCCAATAAAGTGACCTCAATCAACTAGAACTCATACTTAAAAGGCTTAGTACATTTTATCCTTTTACTTGAATCTAGCCCTTGCGCATGGTAAAACATCAAAACAGTGGTACTTTCAAGTTTCCATACTTCCAGATTTTCAGATTCCTTCCATGCAAGCAATCATACAAATCGAAGTAACATTAATATACACTTAAATCTACACTTGGCCATATTGATCAGACTTGTTCCAATTCCACGATATAGACTTCTTACTCAAAAACTTCCCAAATCATGTCCTAGCTTCAAGTTCAAAACTCAAGCTTCCACATTACCCAACTATCGCAACATTTAGACATCTAATTTTCTCAATGACCACACTCATCAAAGTAATTTATACCGTACATCACTTTTAAATTTTATTTATTTATTTATTTTGATATTCACTAAGCATTAGTACCCTTTTAAATACACTTACAACGCATGTTTAAGCATTAAAACACAGGTATCTTCAACCCTTTACTTCTTTATTCTAAATTCCAAGGCATTAGCATCAATTAGCCAATTGTAATATAAAATACGCAAACAGTGAGTATTTTACATTTTTGAAAGTACTATTCCAATCATTTCTTTAACACCCCAATAATTAACTTCACAATAACAACAACAAAAATCCCTTCAAAATCCCATCTTAAAGCTTTAATATTTAAAATATGTTGAACACTTCACTTCAAATCTGATATCAATAGCTATTTATCCCAAACCATTTAACCCATATTTCAGCCTTAAATAATAAGGGGTAATACATGCTTTATAGCACTAAACAAACATTTAAACACCTTCATTCCACTCACTTGATATATGTATTTAAACAAATTTCATTTCTTTTAATTTAACAACTTAAAACTTCTTAGGGTTTGAAATCAATTTCTAAGCTCAAAACTCATGGCCTTTAGCATTCCGAAGTACTTCCAGGAGACCCGAAATCACAATAACCAAAACACTAACTATTAACTTGATTTCATCTAATCAAAGCTTCAAAATCCACTTAACAAGTTTATACACCTCTTTTTAATGCCGTCTAACAAATTTCATAGGTTCCTCCCTAGAACAAAAACCTGTGAACTTAAGAAGATCTAACTTAATGCATTCTAATAACTTGACTAAAATATTATCCGTTTCACTAATGTCGGGTTTCTTTACAAGTTTTATGCCTATATAATATAGAAATAACTAGGGATAGTGGATTTAATGATTTTGTTTTAAATAAGATTCATATAGAATTCTAAGGGGTCGACTTTCCCTGACACCTAAGTCCCCTATGACCTTGTCCTCTCCCTCTATGGGGCAATTCTCCTTGCTGAGCAGAGCCTCAATCCGAAGTCTTATCACTTCTAGAGCGTCTCCTAACATGGTGGACGTCTAAGCATCATTTAACTATACGCCAACAACATAGAAAATATTCAATTTCTGAGGAAAATATAGTTTCAAGATCACAAGAAAACCAAGACACTTTTAAATTTTCCAAAGAGATCTTCAGAAATGCCTCAACTATGATTATGCCCGGGTTCATAACGATAATTGAGACCCCACCAAAGTATCTCTGCTCCACTTAGCCATAGAAAAACTTTTGGCTCTGATACCAAACTGTCACGTCCTGAAATTTGGACCGTGACCGGCACAGAATATGAATAGTTTCATATTCCAAAAGCCTAAAACCTCAAATACAACATTTAAAGTTTCCATAACATTTTTCAAAATAACACAATCTTTTCTAAGGTCTAGGTGGAGCATTTACCTTTTTATCAAAATAACCCAAGTACTTAATAAAGATTAAAATCGATCTTGTTCAAAAACAACGCTTCGGATCTGCGACGAGGCTCTTCACTGCTCAGCGGGAGGATTAGGGTCACCTGCACTATCTGAGGCCAAATAATCTACTCGTGAATAACGTCCCAAAAACATGATTTAAAGAATGCGGAAAATAAACAATGCATAAACATGTTTCAAATAACATTTCACATTTCGATGCAAACTTTTCCGTAAACATTTTCTTCCAGGGAACAATTCTGAAATAAACCTTTCAAAACCAATCATTTAATAGTAATCATTTCGAAACCATAATCTTTTCGTAAACATTATCGTTTCAGAGAAACAATTTGAAGCAATCATTTCAAATCAATTGATGTAAAACAATCCTTTCAAAACCATAGTCTTTCTGTAGGACTTCAACAGAACGAAAATAGACGTGGACACACAGTCCACGAGGATAAATAACCAATCTACAAGCTCAAGGCCACTAGTCGTCACGAGTACGAGACCCACGTAATAATCTGGTGGCTCGAGGCCACAATCCGTCGCGAGTACGAGACCCACGTATATCCGTCGTGAGTACAAGACCCACGTATATCTGTCGTGAGTATGAAACCCACGTATATCCGTCGCGAGTAAAAGACCCACGTATATCCGTCGCGAGTATGAAACCCACGTATATCCGTCGTGAGTACAAGACCCACGTATATCCGTTGAGCTCGGGTAACCAAGGTGCACCATGGACTAACAGTACTGCTGTTAGCAACCAGCGTTCTGTATTCCGTCATAAAACATTTCCATCATGCGTGGGGTTTATTTCACATGAAATAATCTCAATCGTTTCAATGTCATAACCATTGGTAAAATCACTTTAACTTTCCAAAAACCCCAGCATGTACATTTGAAATCAAATTACTGTGAAGATATAAAATTCGCAAAATAATATATTTCATGAATAACATCAATGCAATGTAACTTTTGCCAAACTCTTTTCAAAAGCTTATTCATCCATTTTCATACATAATCATAACTCTTTTATAAACCAATCGAAAGAAAATCATTTCTAACGATTTAAACCATACTTTCGTAAAAGTTACTTTTCATAAATTTATATTTGAAATTCAACATTTGAAATGACAATGCATTTGAAAACGTAAATTCTTAGGGAACGTTATTCACTCACCTGGAATTCTCTAATATAACTTACTCTTGCTCTAAGCTTTAGAATAGCATTCTCCCTTCTTTTCCCTAAATCCCGAAAATAAAGCATTCCATGAGCTAACATACAAAAACCACAATTTGAAAAATTTCAATCTTTGCAAACAACCATAATCATTCACTAAAAGTCTTATCTTTATTTCTTTTTCCAAACTGTTAAATTCCATATTCCATCTAAGAGTGACATTCAGCTCTTTTATCTCACAGTGCTTTTGATTTAACACAACCACCACAAGTCACACATATACTTGTTAATACTTGAATATTCTAAAAATTTTACATTATCACCTTCTCCATTTCTTCCAAAGCAGCAAGCTTTCGCACAAAATATATAGTTACTTCCAAAAGTAATTTGGGTTTGTAACATACACCATTCCTCAGTAACAGCCCCAAGTTCAACATAAAGGATCTTTTATACAATGTAACTTAAAAGCTCATTATTTCCAATATAACCTCAATTCCTTTAAACTTGTGTTCATCTCATAATTGTTAAATCCATACATCTCTTTTATGCCAAATTCATATTCTTCACTTCCATTCAACACCCACGCATACCCAACATCATACATATATATATACACACACATACACACCTATATATATCCATCCTTATTAACACTCAACCATTACAATAATTTTCCTTATCTTTTATTTCCAACAATTAACATCTAAAACAACAGCACCATTCTTTGAACCCATAACCACAATATCTCATATATATACATATATATCAAGCCAAAACAGCAGTATATACGTGTATACATACACCTATAGCAGTAAGCTCCCAAACTCTTCCCTACTGGCATCAATTACACACAACACAAGTAGCACAATATATCAGTATCAACACAGCACAACAAGCAGAAATACCCAGACATTCACTCGAGTACACAGTTTCAGGTGCCACAACTACTCCCTCTCATCCATCTCCATTTCTTCCACCCTTACGGCTTGCCAAGCAGAGCAACATACAATATCATACACCCACATCCCTTATGAATGTTCAAAAGAAAGTGACTTGTACTTACCACCACAACCACCGTAACACAACACGGCAACAGAGGAGGAAAGTGCTGACCACCATTCACCACACACAGCAGATTCAATGGCGGTAAGTCGACGGACACTCCTGAAACAGAAAGAAGAAAGCCCAACGGAGCTCCCACGGATGCCAATCAGCAGAGACAACGATAGCAACCCAAAGCAAACCAAACAGAGACGGGGAAGAAGCTCGGGGTACTGTAGCTGTTACAGTATCCCAACATACACCCACTGCACTGCAAACAAAGCGTGACAACGACAACGGCAAAACCAACCCAAAATAGAGAAGGAAGAGAAGCTTCTGGTTGCACAACCATCGACAGAAACTATGGCTCAGGCGACAGGAATCTCAGCAGATGCCGATCTCGACACGGCGAAAGAAGAGCACCACGACAGCCACCCTCGCCGGCGTCAACGCAGACAACGACGATGACATGTAACGGAGGAGGAACCCACGGCTGCAGACCCAAGGACCCGTGAACTTCTCTGAACTTCCTCTGCCTCCAACCTCATTGACAGACTGAAAATGGCGGAAAGGAGGCGTGCTGAATGAATAAAAAGGACAGAGGGCAAAATGGTAATTTCACGTATCAGAAAAACGAAAATAACTTCTCCCATCTGCAAGCGCTGGGGTTCGAACAGGGGACCTCACGTTAAACTTCTCCGCCCTGGACCATTTTGCTAGCATGTTCCTATTGATATTTCCTGCACCAAATATATACATATTCATTTCCTAAGTTGATTTTATCTATTAAAATTCCAGGCCATAACACATTTAATTTGATGGTCGACGCGGATAAAGAATGTACAAATAAGATGAATATTAACCTCAGAATTAGATACACTCAACCCCACTAATTAAGCTCTAGAGGATTCTAAGTTATAAATACCGAGTGCTTAGCTCTAGGGTTTCTATCCAAATTAAACACTCAAGTTCAAAAGCACTAATTAATACTTATACTTTCTTTGATCATCGATCAGATTGATGAGGTACTTTTCCTGCGTTTTGTTGCTGGTCTTGGTTCTTATTGCAGGAAGTGAGACTCGGCCACTGAATCCAATAATGATGAGAGTGATGATCCAAGACTCCAATCAGCATGTGGATAATGGTGGACAACGTGACAAGCAGAAAGTGAGTCCTGGAGGCCCTGAAGCTCACCACCACGATATAAAATCTTAACCTTTACGCCACCCATAATCTTATAACCTAAGGACATGAAAGTTCTCTTATAAGGAGGAGGTTGTGGCATTAAAATGGGTGTTAGTTAGAGGCCCCTTAGATATTGCAGGTTTAATATCATTTATAATCTCATGATGTTGGTACCTACCACTTTTGATTAAAAAAAATCCTAGCTTAGCATTATATTGCTCCAATAGTATACCACCATTTTATGTTTTTGTTATCATAATAACAAAGATATAAAGGATGTTCTAGCTAGTCTGATGTGCACAATGTACTAATTGTAGCAGATGATGCTAGTTCGTTCTTTATAATTACTGCATTCGTAATTTTAAATCGTGAGGGTTATATCCTTTTTCTTTTCCTTTCTCAATCTTACTGGCTCACTGGATGGATAATGTGCTTGGAACGAATAGTAAGAATTGTAGTGCGTGTATTTTTTTGTCTCGAACTCTTTTTCCCTTGTTTAATAATTTCATAAGACTAGATATGTGAGTTTCGTGCATTACATCGTTTAAGTAGTACTATTTATGACTTGTTAGAAATTATACTGATAGATGATTGAAAGTAGAATATAATTATTGGCTTGTTAGCAAAGGGCAAATCAAAATTCCAACTTTTTAATATTGACACCCTGGAGAGAATAAACAATGTGAATTTGAATTGGTCAATAAAATAAATAATATAAAAATATCATAAATTCAATCACAAAGATCAATACCTAATTAGCCAAGTTGACAAGTCGGAAAACAATGATGAATAGTGACAAACAAATATACATAAAGCACCAATAATGGTCGGATAAGAGCACCCACTTCTATTTAAGTGAGATCACGGGTGGTTGGAACGCTGAATAAAAAAAACATTACATTAAAAGAATTATTCCCCATTGAGATTAATACTATTTAAATCTAATTTAGTAGCATGGAATATCGAATAATTATATAAAATAATAAATAATTCATATGTATACATAATTTTAAGAAAATCTATGAAAAATCCATAGTTAAAAACTTTTTATTAGCCGTAAATTAAAAACTTGATAAGCAATCATACATAAAGTACATTGAATTTTTCTAAAGTCTCTAACCAATAAAAATTTAAATTAGGACTTTTCACTAATTTTTTTATATAAAATATATAAGTGGTATTATTTATAATGTTATAAATAATTTATTTCCTCAAACTCTAGGTAAATCAAGAGACTCACCATTTAGTTAACATTATATATATATATATATAATATTATATTTTGGGTGTGAAGAATAGATTCTTAAGAAAAGTAATAAAAATGATTTTAGTAAATAATAGTTTCGGAAAAAGTAAAAATTTTGGACTTATAAAAAACAACAGCTTTCCACCCTAAACTATATTTTCAATCATAAAATGCTTTCTAGAAAAAGAAGGGTGTTTTGATACTTCTTTTCAATACCATGGCTTTTACTCCAAATTTTTTTTATTATTACCCAAACACACTCTTAAATTTAGTGTATCTTTTTTTTTTCTCGGCCAAGAAGAAAATAACGGTGCATGTTGATCCTAAGATTCTGTAAATTATGATGCACCAGATGTTCACCCACAAATCTTTGACAAAAGACAAGCCAAATTCTCGCTCCGTGATAAATTTTAGAACTAATATATGTTAGTCTTGTTTCTATAATCAATCTATTTTCAAAAGATGACTAATATTTAAATAATAATTTTTCAAAAGATATATAGCTTAGTGATCCCTTACATTATAACCCCAGCTCTATGATTCATGGATCAGCTTCATATCATGACATCTTTCTTTATATATATAACCTAAATCTTGGGTTTTTTTATTAAAAAATATCCCAAGACTTAGGTTATATTTCTTTATAAATATAACCTAACTTTCGAGATATTACTCTCCCTAATTCACCAAGGGTATGCATGTGGTAAAACCGATCCGATTATCAAGTCTATTTATTTGATGTTTGATATATTAATTTTTACCCTATTTATAACATAATATGATAAAATGGTAAAAGGAATGGGATGAAAAAGGTGATTTTTTTTAAATGTGAAGGGTCTTTTTATCAAGTCTCTATAATTTTTTTATTAGATCCTTACAATTTTTTAGTTATAGCAATCAGTTACTATTCTCTTTATCCGTTAATTATAACTAATGTGAATGCTAAGTGAAATGTAAATTTCCTTATCAAAATAGAAAATATTATGCTCATAATTGTCTCCTGCCATATAAAATTTGGAATTTGGCTGATTTTATTTTATTTAGAACCCTGTGAGTCTGTGACAAAATGAATCCAGGGATATTATTAATGAGAGTCACGTTATTAACTACTAATATTTATAAGCATAGAAACTAATATTTATTATAATGAGAAAACACATGTTAATATGTAGTGCCCTAACAATGTCTCAATTAAGAAGAGCTTGCATTAGAAAAAAAATAATGGAAATTAAAAAGGGAAAATTGCAATGAAGTTTTGTGCAAGAAATCTAATTACAAAAAAATCTTATGAATTTATCAAATGACTGTGAAGTTTTAAGGGATATTTGAATAATTTTTTTAAATTATGAAAGGATAGAACTACCCTTAGAAAAAAATTTAAGCAAAATGAATACAACTCCATGGAGAACAAATAACAACTCAAGTAAAAAGAAAAAATAATAATTCAAACATGAAAGAATGATAACTCTTAAAAAAAGGAATAACTAGAGGCTAAAAAAATAACAATTAAGTCATTTTTTTAAGGGTAGTTCCTTCATTTCACAATCTAAAAAAATTAATTTTAGGTCCTTTGCAACTTTACAGTTGTTTGATAAAATTGTGAAACTTTTCTACAATTAGATTCCTTGTAGATGACTTCATGGCAATTTTTCCAATTAAAAAAGGCACTTACACACACTTGATGTGGATTCCACAATCAGATCCACATTATTATAGGCTATATCTTACTTCAGCATTTACATAATTCATACATTATAATTTATTCTCACATAAGCACCGTTTGTGTTATTGTACAAATGTCTCATGATTTATTATGGAAGCTATACTATTGGATATGTAAGCTATTACGTCCTTCAGTTCTTAATATGAATAATAATTAAATAATTTGCACTAGCTACACATAATATAGTAATTAACTAATATTTTATTGAAAGTTAGACTCATAGTAGTGGTTGGGGGGATTTGGATAAACAGATTGATCCACTTAATTATTGGGAATGCACAATGGAGTTGCCGGCCCAGCCGCCGCATGCACTTGAATTCGTCTCTTTTCTATCAAATGCAGGGTCAAGCAAATTATTTTTCTATTTTTCTATAAGATATATCTTTACAATGTACTTTTTAATTAAAATGTTATATACTCTTGTACGGAGGCTGTATCCTAAAATTAAAGGATACCATATACTAACTTCCTTAATCCTTAAGAAAAAAACTATAAATACAATAGATATAATTAAAAATAATGTCTTTATATATAGTATACAATGTAATAGGTATAAAATGTATTTAATTGATGTATAAAAAATTTCTTAAATTTTAAAATGAATTATATTATTTGGGACCTGGTTTCTTCCCATTGTGCCGCCCTGCCGCCATTACTGATCTGAAGTATTTAGATTAAATTTATTACAACAGATTAATTTCTATTTTAAAAAATTATTAAATGTGAACCGTTAAATTCAATTCAATTCAACTCATTTAGGTTAAATTTAGTACAACGGATTAATTTCTATTTTTAAAAATTATTAAATCTGAACCATTAAATTCAATTTAACATTTTTTTTACAGTACATTGTTGAGTGGTCTCTCCTACACTTAGTACGAAGAAGCTGTTTCCTACTGGTAAGTTTTATCACCTTAGATAAAATCAGTTATATAAATCATATAAAATTATTGTGTTCTATCAACGATTAAAGCTTTAGATAAATTATTTCATATACATATATATCTAACTCAAATCAATGTAACTCTTATCATTAAAATAACCTCATATGTTGCTCCATTTGTTATTTTGTCATTAGATTCTTCATATTGATGAGCAAATAATGACGTGTTAAACGACAAAAGTTTATCTTGGAGAACTATCTTAAGAAAGTAGCACCGTAATGTTTGAATAAGTAATGAAGATTAGTGGAAACCACATTAGCTTATCATCAAATTGTTCAAAAGTCAAACCATAAAAATCGACACACATGCATGCACGATATTAAATTGATTTGCCCTTTTCTCTTCAATATATATAATTTCATGACCTTAGACGGCGACCATGTCTTATCAATAACGACACGCGTGTAAAGAAACAAACAATGAATGAATAGATATGTGGTTTAGACGGCGACGACGTACGTTTTATCAATATAAATGAATTAACGTATTGACGACAACGCAATTTGCGGAACTTGAATCTCAAATCCTTCGAAAAGGCCAAAAGCTTTTGAGGGAATAAGACATCTTTTCTTTTCTTTTCCTATTTTTTTTTCAATTGATGAAGAAGACAATAACCATTGTGTTTATCTTTTCAAAAAGATATTGTTAAAGAAATTTTTTTACATGTAATAGTGGACAACGCTTTTGTTCACTTTCGTAACATATAATCTAATATTAATTTATTATATATGCCTTAAACAACATATAATATCTATTTAATTTGTTCGTGTGTATTAACAAATTTAAATAGGGAGTTGTATATAAATGATACAAACCACTGAGAGAATAACAACTCACTTAACAAAAGACAAGAACAGTTTAGCCAACTATTTAAACCGCCAACTAAGCTTAACTGTTCTTGTCATTTTTTAAACGAAAGTTGTTATCCACTTAGTTGTTCTTATCACTCATATGCAGGTCCATAGTTAAATCTGTCAATGCACACAAACTAATAACTTATCATTGATTAAGTTGTTCTTGTCATTCGTTATGTAAAAGTCGTTATTTGCTTCATTGATCTTGTCATTCATATGCAGCTCCCTATTTTAACTTGTCGATGTACACACTAATTAATAACTTTTCATTGACTAAGTTCTTGTTATGTGTTAAGTGAAAGTTGTTATGTCTAGTCATTTCATATATCATATAATTATCTTAGATAATATTTTGCACTATATAACTGATAAAATGTTTTAGGGGCCCAATGTTATATATCATTTTGGGAACCAAAAGGTCGTAAGATCAAATACCACATTGACCAACCTTTGCCTAAAATATCTCCAGCGGTCAGCATTGGAGGTGGCGGCTGAACAACTGAAGCTCCAGCAACTGGTAGTGGTGTAAGTCCTTTTTGTATATGACGCCGCATTAGTTCATTTCACCAAACAAAAACTTATTTTGGAATGGTTCCTAGACACTTTATAGAAATTAAGACATTTTGAGGGACCATTAATTTTGGTATTCCCATATTTCGGAAGCACTTATATGTCTTTCTCCCTGAATTAAAGTTTTTTGAACAAGAGAGGGGTCTATCCCATGAGGATATTAGATTCCAAACACTCATTATCAGCTAACACCGTAGATGAGATGGGCAAGAATCTAATAAGGAAGAATATGATAAACCTTCTTTAGCTAAAGCATTTTCAAAGCGGTTTTGATCTTGTGGAATAAATTGAAGTTCCAGCTCTCAGGAATGCATCATTAACTTGTGAATTTGCATAGTAGAAGGCTGCACACACTGTTGTTGATTCCACTCGTCAGTAACTGATGAATGGAATCAACAATAACTGTTGTTGTCTTTCTCCGTAATTACTGTCACAGACTTCTAATAATTTGAAATCTCATGGAAGGACTATGGTTTTTAACTGCAACTAAATAATGATCATATGTATAAAATCGTATCAGTTGTGAATTCCAGATAACCCAATTGTGAAAATCAGATAACCCCCTTAGAAATGGGATTGTCTCTCATTTTATAACGGCCCGTTTGTTTCAATTCTAGGGGGAAAAGAAGGGAATGGAATGAAAAATGTCAGCCGCGTGGATTTTTGGTTAGCATTAAAGAAGAAAATAATTTGATGGGAAATTTTATATTTGGTTGGTTTAAAGTGATGAAAAATTAGGTGGGAAAAGATGCAAATGGCCATATTACCTTTAATGAGTATTTAATATTAATTAACGTTATAATTTAAAAATAAAAATATTAAAATTTCAATTACACATATAATAATTATTAATTCATAAAAATTATAATTTAATAAATAAAAATATTCGATGTAAATATAAAGTTACAAAAAATAATAAATAATTAAAATAAATAACATAAATACAAAAATAAAAATCAAAATATAAAAGTCGTGCGTGGACACCTAAAGAGGAGATACGATTTATAGGAGTATATATGGTCT
Organism: Leucaena leucocephala; assembly: GCA_037074615.1. Classification (NCBI taxonomy): domain Eukaryota; kingdom Viridiplantae; phylum Streptophyta; class Magnoliopsida; order Fabales; family Fabaceae; genus Leucaena; species Leucaena leucocephala. The sequence continues at coordinate 5,218,623 of CM073550.1, forward strand.
ATAGAGATTTATGTATTTAAACTTGGTTTATTTGATTAAAAGTTTCAACATTGTAACATGCTGAATGGATACTGAAGCATAAAGTTACTTAGTGAGCTGAAGTTAATTTTGCACTGTGAAATAGATTAGTGAATGGTTAAATGTAATTTCATTTTGTTGAAAGAATGGAGCGAGTTTTGTGGCTTCAATTTCAGTAGTTTATCCCTAGCAACTCTCTCACATACTATCCTATAACAACTTCCTCTTTCAAATTCAAAACCCACTTTACAACCACTTTCTTGTGACTATTTATAAACAAAATTGTTTCCAAGATGACTCACGTTCCATTTTCATTACAAAAAGAAATAGATTTGACAAATTTAAATTATTTCAGTATACTAAAATAGATTTTTGTAAAGGACATTTATTTTTATTACTATATTAATACACAATGACTACGTAATCAAATCAATTTCGTATAAACAAAATTGATTATATGGCTGAAAAAATATTTGATTTACTTGGCCATGTAATGCACAACTATACCAAATTAATTTTTAGAGTGAGAAAGTAATTTCAAGTGATACAAATAAACTTTAACTTACTATTTTAAGTTTTGTTATGCTCTATGTTTAACTAACTTTGATACTTTTTAGTATTTTTGAATTATTTCTTAATCTGTAAATCTATGATGTCAAATTTGTTTTATATACAACAACAACAACAAGCCTTATCCCATTAAATGGGGTCGGCTATATGGATCATACGTCGCCATTGTGCTATATCAAAAACTAAATATTTGAATAGATTATTAACCAAGAGGTCCCACTCAATGATCTTGTTTTATATAAAACTATACTTAAAATACAGTTCAAGGGAATCAATCTCAATTTTAAAGAGTTTCTTATGAAAGAGATATACTTTTTGAAAAATAGTGTTGACATATAACAGAGTCTTTGATTTTTTGATTATATCTTTTAGAACACAATAAATTTTGAAATAGTCTTGTTTCTTTGGAAAATATATCCAAAGAAAGAGTTTTCCAGTGATAGATAATTTATCAAATTTAGAGTTGAATTAAGATAGTTATATCTATCTAAAAATAGATTTAGATTATAAAACTGTACATCATATTCTTCACTGAAGAAGTGGCACTGTTCATCAAGTTATTCATCTAGACAAGGTACGAGCGACTGAACCATAGGAGCTTGACAGAGGACAAACACGGACCAAAGGATGCGAGACTTCAAAGCACAATAGTTGTCTGCAACGGAGGTCTTCAAAGCTGGAGATGATACCTTCAATGCTCCGGCAATGACGTCTGTAAATATAAAAGAAGGGGCAAATTTGTATCTTGGATTTTCCCGCCTATGAGGGAAAATCAAATCCCACCAAATTGGTGGAAACGGATTTTCCTTCAAATATGGAAAACTCTCTTTAGGCTAGAAAATCACTTCCTGAAAAAACTGCCAACCAAATAGCCGTCCCCGGTGGAAAATTCGAATTTTCCTTTTTGGTAGGTGAATTTTCTTGAACCAATCAGGCCGTAAGTTTTGAAGAGGGCCCAAGGTGTTTTTTTTTAATATAACTATTGACTATTAAAATAACTCATCTTACGCTGTACCAAAAAAAAAAAACTCATCTTACGCGAATTTTAGCTTACAATTGATAGATAGATAGATCTTTTAAATATAATATTTTAGATTTGAACTAGGCTATGCAAGACTTTGTTGAAAGAGTCAAAAATATATTTTAATAATCTTTACATTTTAAAAGGATTAATCTTTTACTATTGGTTGAGAATATATTTGATTTTATCAAAAAAAAAAAATTGGGCTTCAGGTAACCAACTTGTAAAAACCAATACGCCACTCACTTGAAAATTGGGCTTTCTTCCCGTTTTCCAGTTTTGACGAAGCCTAAGTTTTCTTTCACTCCCAACTATTGATTGTTGAAATCACATAACATTAGTTGTAAATTTACTTACGAAAACTAGATAACCGTCTCCCAGTTTCTAAGTCTTGGAGAAGCTTAGGCTTGATTCTGTTTTCGATTTGTTTTTTTATAACAGTTTTATAAAATTGTTTTTCAGAACAAGCTTTGAGAAGAAAAAAGAATTGAAAGAGATCCAAATCTTTAACCTTTAGCAATTTTTTATCATTCTTTTTCATTGAAATAAATGGAGCTTTGCATTACAGTCTCGAAATCAACTTCCCAACTAGAGGTGATCCGCTCGGTAACTCTCCTCGGTCTCCCAGTTCAATTTTACTCCCTCAAATCCGCAATTAAATTACCTTAACTAATTTATACAAATAAAAAAAATATAACAATTACCTCATTTATTATATCTTAAATTGAGGTGTTTTCACAGTTTTATCTTCCTTAACTAAAAATAAATAAAAAATTCTACAATTTTTTCTCTCACCTCTGTCTATTTTTTCAATGTTCAAAACACACCATTATTGAAATGAGTATTAATTATACGGGTAAACTTGATAACTAAACATTAATTATTAGAGTGACTTGTATTTTAGGCTGAATTATATTATGAATAGAGGGAGTAACAAGGGAAAAAAATATTATTCAAATGTCTTCTTTTTTAGTATAAAAATTTTAAGAAAGTAGATAAATTCACCCACGATCACTAATATTAGACAAGATGAACTAGCATAAATCTAAATACTTAAGGGCAAACCGTCTTTTTTTTTGGTACAAATAATGTCACACATATAACACATAACTCAAAAAGAAGAAAGGGCACTCGGGCACTGTAACATCTTTCCAAATTGCTAAATCTATATATATATATATATATGTTATAACTTAGGAATTTATCAAATTTTAAAAATCAATATATCCAAGGATAAATATATACTCATGGTAGAAAATTTTGAATAGTTATGGGTAACAAAGTGGTCAGGGACAGAGGGTAAAAGTCAGAGGTCTTGTGTTCAAGTCTTGGTAACGAAGGGGAAGTTTTATTTTTTTTCCTGGCGCGTGAAATTACAAAAGTACCCCTCCCACTTATTCTGCTGAAATCGTACCTCCTCCGCCATTCTTCTGATTTTTCTTCAGCGACGACGCAGGCGTAGCAGCGAGAGCACAGACCAGAAACCCTCAAGCCATCGATGCCGTGTACGCAAACTTTGCTTTTGCCTGTGTCTTTGCTGTGTCGTTCCATCATCGTCGGCAGCCATCACCTTTCTCTGGGGCTTTATTAGTTCCAGTTTGGATTCAGTTGATCAGGGGGATAGAGAGAGCGAGAGTTGAGAGAACAGAGCAGAGTAGCGCCGTGGAATGTGATCAGAGGGTGTGAGCGTTCATGCAAACTCAGACTTCAACTAAGGTGAGCCTCTTAAGTCCATTTTCGTTCTCATTTTCTTCGATCTCTGAAGTTTGTGGGTTGTTCAAAGTCGAAGCTTTGCGAGAGAAAAGTTTCAATCTTATAAGATTAAGCAAGGATTAAACCTTTTTCACTTAAAATCTAACTTAAATCATGAGTCTTGGTTGCTGCATGTATGTGTTCCGTTACGTGGTTAAGCTTTTCAAAAATAGAGCTCTGTTGTCTCATAGTGTGCATCTTTGAATTCTCTGAAATTGAAGTAAAGATGAGTAGAAGTGCTTGATAAAATAGTAAATTGAATGTCGTAAGTGTTTGGGCTATTTTGGGTGTGATTTTTGGGTTAAGAAGTTGCTGTTTTGATTATATAATTATAGAAGTTTGCTGTCGTGTAGGGTGGCATCATCCAGAAATTTTTCAGATTGAATGTACAACTATATGGGTTTTGTGGCAAAGGATAAAAGAAAGCTGAAAATGCACTGAAACCTACTGTTTTGAACTGAAATTTTGAAGAGAGAGGTCTCTCGTCCTTGTGTTGGGAATGCTTAAGCTTTGCCTTGGACTGTTCTAATATGTATATAATGTGCTTCTGTTTGAGACGTTTTTGAAGGCTAAAAACAAATTTAAAAACTTATTGCTAGTAAAAATGAGTATATGTATGCATATCAGTATGTGTGACTTCTCAGCTTCTGGAAAAAAAAAGGGGCCAAAAGAGTAGAATGGAGTTTAAGTGGTAGCATTGCATTGTTTTCAAAAAAGTCAGAGGGAGGGCACGGTATAATTCTGTAACTTTGGGTTCTATATGACTTTGGAAACTGCTTGTGTTGGTCACAGAGCAAATCTGAAAAGTAAAATGACTAAAGCTTTTATAGATAATATATTTACTGTGATAAATGGATGGAAAATTTTATATTTGATGGGTTTAAAGTGATGAAAAAGTAGGTGGGAAAATATTCAAATGACCGTATTACCCTTAACGAGTATTTAATATTAATTAACGTTATAATTTAAAAATAAAAATATTAAAATTTCAATTACACATATAATAATTATTAATTCATAAAAATTATAATTTAATAAATTAAAAATATTCAATACAAATATAAAGTTACAAAAAATAATAAATAATTAAAATGAATAACATAAATACAAAAATCAAAATCAAAATATAAAAGTCGTGCGTGGACACCTAAAGAGTAGATACGACTTACAGGAGTATATATGGTCTATAGAGACTTTTGTATTTAAACTTGGTTTATTCGATTAAAAGTTTCAACACTGTAACATGCTGAATGGATACTGAAGCATAAAGTTACTTAGTGAGCTGAAGTTAATTTTGCACTGTGAAATAGATGTGCGAATGGTTAAATGTAATTTCATTTTGTTGAAAGAATGGAACGAGTTTTGTGGCTTCAATCTCAGTAGTTTATCCCTAGCAACTCTCTCACATACTATCCTACAACAACTTTCTTTTTAAAATTCAAAACCCACTTTACAACTACTTTCTTACATCTATTTATGAAAAAAATATTTTCGAGATGGCTTCCATTTTCATTACACAAAGAAATAGATTTGACAAATTTAAATTATTTCAGTATACTAAAATAGATTTTTGTAAAAAAAGATTTTTATTACTATATTAATACACAATGACTACGTAACCAAATCAATTTCATATAAACAAAATAACTATACCAAATTCATTTTTAGAGTGAGAGTAATTTTGAGTTATACAAATCAACTTAAACTTACTATTTTAAGTTTTGCTATGCTCTATGTTTCACAAATTTTGATATTTATTTTAGTATTTTTGAATTATCTCTTAAACCATAAATCTATGATGTTAAATTTATTTTATATAAAACTACACTTAAAATACGGTTCAAGAGAATCAATTTCAATTTCAAAGAATTTCATATGAAAGATATATATTTTTTAAAAAATAGTGTTGAGATATTACATCATGTCTTTGATTTTTTTTTCAACCATATCTTTTAGAACACAATAAATTTTAAAATAGGTCTTGTTTCTTTAAAGTTTAATTAAGATACTTATATCTATCTCAAAATAGATTTAGATTATAAAACTGTACATCATCTTCTTCACTGAAGAGGTGGCACTGTTCATCAGGTTCTTCATCTACACAAGGTAAGAGCGACTGAACCATAGGAGCTTGACTGAGGACAAACACAGACCAAAGGATGCGAGACTTCAAAGCACAATAGTTGTCTGCAACGGAGGTCTTCAAAGCTGGAGATGATATCTTCAATGCTCCGGCAATGACGTCTGTATATATATATATATATAGAAGAAGGGGCAAATTTGTATCTTGGATTTTCCCGCCTATGAGGGAAAATCAAATCCCACCAAATTAGTGGAAACGGATTTTCCTTCAAGTATGGAAAAATCTCTTTAGGCTAGAAAATCACTTCTTGAAAAAATTGCCAACCAAATAGCCGTCCCCGGTGGAAAATTCGAATTTTCCTTTTTGGTAGGTGAATTTTCCTTGAACCAATCCCAACGTGTCTTTTTTAATATAACTATTCACTATTAAAATAACCTATCTTATGTGAATTTTAAGTTCAGCTATCAACATAGTACAATTGATAGATAGATAGGTCATTTAAACATAATATTTTATATTCGAATTAAACCGTGCAAAACTTTGTTGAAAGAGTCAAAAATATATTTTAGTAATCTCTACGTCTTAAAAAGATTATTCTCTAATAACTATTAATTAAGAATACTTTTGATTTTACACAAAAAAAAAAAGAAAAAATGACATTTAAGTCTCATATAAGCAATTGAATGACAAAAAAGTTCCAAGAAATGTCATAATTAATGTCAAGTCCCATGGGACCTCATATAATTTTTTTCCAATTGTAAAAAGATATAAATATCCCTAAGATTAAAATTTTTCCTTAAGCAAACGTCTCACTATGGCTCTCGCGATAGTGAAATACGGATACCCGATAGTGGGGTTTACCCCTCTATCGGGGAAATTCAAATGTTCCTTCTTCAAATATCCCATCAGCTGCACTTACAACCTCAGCGCCTAAAATAACAACCACAGTACCAGCAACTAACAACTCCAGTCCCTGTAACTAAGAACCCCATCACCTACACTAAGAACCCCATCAGCTGCAACTAACAATCCCATTAACCGCACTAATAACCCCAACACCTGAACTAACAACTCTAATACCTGAAATAACAATCCCAGCATATGCAACTAACAACCCCTGTCCCTGCTGTGGTTGTTATTTCAGGTGGAGAGGTTGTAAGTGCAGCTGATGGGGTTGTTAGTTGCAGTTGATGGGGTTGTTAGTTGCAAGTGCTGGGGTTATTATTTCAGGCGCTGGGGTTATTAGTTGCAGGGACAGGGGTTGTTATTTCAGGTGTTGGAGTTGTTAATTCAGGTGTTGGGGTTGTTAGTGCGGTTAATGGGATTGTTAGTTGCAGCTAATAGGGTTCTTAGTGTAGGTGATAGGATTCTTAGTTACAGGGACTGGAGTTGTTAGTTGCTAGTACTGTGGTTGTTATTTTAGGCGCTGAGGTTGTAAGTGCAGCTGATGGGACATTTGAAGAAGGAACATTTGAATTTCCCCGATAGAGGGGTAAACCCCACTATTAGGTATCCGTATCTCACTATCGCGAGAGCCATAGTGAGACGTTTGCTTAAGGGAAAATTTCAGTGTTAGGGATATTTATTCTTTTTTACAATTAGAAAAAATTCATATGAGGTCCCATGGGACTTGACATTAATTATGCCATTTCTTGGAATTTTTTTGTCATTCAATTGCTTACATGAGACTTAAATGTCATTTTTCCAAAAAAAAAAAAAAAAAATCGGCTTCAGGTAACCAACTTGTAAAAACTAATAAGCAACTCACTTGAAAATTGGGCTTTCTTCCCGTTTTCAAGTTTTGACGAAGCCTAAGTTTTCTTTCACTCCCAACTATTGATTGTTGAAATCACATAACATTAGTCGTAAATTTACTTATGAAAACTAGATAATGGAACCGTCTCCCAGTTTCTAAGTCTTGGAGAAGCTTAGGCCTGAATCTGTTTTCGATTTTTTTTTTAGAATAGTTTTATAAAATTGTTTTTCAGAACAAGCTTTGAGAAGAAAAAAGAATTGAAAGAGATCCAAATCTTTAACCTTCAGCAATTTTTTATCATTTTTTTTCATTGAAATAACTGGAGCTTTGCATTACAGTCTCCGAAATCACCTTCCCATACTAGAGGTGATCCGCTCGGTAACTCTCCTCGGTCTCCCAGTTCAATTTTACTCCCTCAAATCCGCAATATAAATTACCTTAACTAATTTATGCAAATAAAAAATATAACAATTACCTCATTTATTATATCTTAAATTGAGGTGTTTTCACAGTTTTATCTTCCTAGACTAAAAATAAATAAAAAATTCTACTATTTTTTCTCACACCTCTATCTATTTTTTCAATGTTCAAATCACACCATTATTGAAATGAGTATTAATATATGGGTAAACTTGATAACTAAACTTTAATTATTAGAGTGACTCATATTTTAGGCTGAACTATTTTGCAAAAAATAACTTATATTATGAATAGAGGGAGTAACAAGGAAAAAAATATCATTCAAATAATGTCTTTTATTTTTAGTACAAAATTTTTTAGAAATGAGTTAAATTCATTCACGATCTAATGACAGAATAAAATCTCTATTTCTTTTAAACAAAACCAACGTCAAGTAAGGCGAACTACCGTAAACCTAAACACCCAAAAGCGAGCCGTCTTTTTGTTTTTTGTTGGTATAAATAATGTCATTCAATAATGTCACATGACACATAACTCAAAAAGAAGAAAGGGCAATGGGGCACTGTAACATCTTTCCAAATTGCCAAATCTATTTATATATATATATATATAGACAGTTAAAAACATTACAGAATGAAGGCATTCTTTTATACACATATAAACAACATCATCAAAACAACGACCTAAAAGTTAAAAAGATAATGCACTATCATACTCACATAATATCTTTATGTAATTTCACACATCTCTCTTATCAAGCTTCGACATAAAAATATGACAAAGAATATAATTTTCAGTAATAATATAACAATTGTAAGGCTTTTTTGAAGAAGTTTCATACTTGTCATATTCTAATCGAAAACCTAATAACACAGATATGGAGAATTATCGCTAAGTCTAGTCCCAAGAACAGTCCACAAAAAATTCAAAACCATTGTTTGTCATGTGTCCATTGATCATCAACATCCAAACAGGTGAATACTACTGAAAGACCTTCATGGGGTCATTAGGGTCAATATCAGATATCAATGGAAGATCAGCACGCAAAGATTCTACACTCAATCCTTCATCTCTGAGCTTCCTGATTACTTCCTCAAAAACAACTTGGTTTCCACTTTGGGTGAGATGCAAGCCATCACTACATTTCAAGTTTATAGAAGAACACACGTTAATGTTAATAATAGTCTGAACAAAAATTAGAATACTCCAAAGTACTTGTTTACCCAAAATACAATTGGAAAGGTGAAACCAGAACTCATCCCCTAGCGTTTGTGTTTATTCCTTTGAGATTTCTATTTCAACTTCGTTAGATTCAAATTCAAATGGGGAACGACGCTTAAATCCCAAAAGCTTAATTTAATGAAAGTTAGATCCCAAAAATTTTTCCTTAAAGACAGAGTTGGAAATATCGATGCAGATGTTTGCAAATAGGAGAATTTCATATGCAAATCCGGCATTTAAATCTTACAGGTTATTTCTAATGATCTACAACTGGCAACTCATCTTTTAGCAAAATTTGTTGGAACCTAAATGTCATTAAATTGATCTTTTAGGACCTAATTGTCATTCCCTAAATTCAAATTCCACTAAAAAATTTGCAATTAGCAAATAATCATTAATGACAATTTCAGATGGAGAAATCTATGAAGTAAATCATTGACTTGCAGCATTTTAGTAGTGCCAGTCTAGGAAAAGTTAACTCTCTACATTAATCAAACCATTCTTGGTTTCATCACCTTAATTTTCAGCCTGCACTTTGTTTTTTTAATTTATTATAATTTGAGGTAAAAGTACTTGAATGTATTGTCTATTAAAGGATGGACAATTATCCCCAGCAATATCAAATAGGGCTGTTATGGCCCAAGAATTTTTAAAGGGTATATATATATTTTGTTGCATATAAGGTTGATGAGAAGACGTTAGTAGAGTGGTTCAGAGGTGGAGAATGAATCTGTAGGTCACATGTTCGATCCCTGGGTGCTACATGAGTTTTAATTTTTTTCCAGCGTGAAATTTCAAAAAATGCCCTTCTGTCCTTTTTACCTACTCCCAACTTCCTTTCCACATTTCTCTTCGGTGCAGTCGTGTCTCAGAGCAGCGATTCAGCGCTGCGTGAGGAGCAGAGTCAGCGAACGGCGCGGGGAGAGCTTCCACAGCACGAAAAGTCTTTCCATCACCTTTTAGCCGAGCCACTCCTTTCCCCCCATTGCGATTTCTGTCGACAGCAAGCTGTAGTAAGGGTGTGAGCAGAAAGAAATCAGAGGAGTGAGTCGCGGGGGAAGTGGGGGTCACTGGCGATGGTGGATTAGCGGTGTAGTGATGGCGACAGGAGAGTAAGGCAGGGAGCAACAGAAGAAAAGAGGGTAGCCGTGCTGTCAAGTGTCTCTATTGCACTATAGCAAGTCTCTGAATTTCCTTTCTACTGTTGCTTGAGTTGCATCGTGAGTGTTGAACATCGGGGTGCGTGGTTTGGTATGGTAGTTACTGCAAGTTCTCCGAGCTACTTCCTTATCTCTGTTCAGTTCCTTTGGGATAGTGGTACATATGAACCACTTCTTTCTTCTGTTGGATCAATGCTCACTATCATGGGATGATTTAAATTTCCATTTTCCCTCCTTGCCGAGCTGTGATGATTGAATGAGAGAGTTATGTGTGCTGTGATTTTGTTTCTGGATGGCTTGTGTGTATATGCGTGGAGTTACTGATTAGGAGAGAAGTATGCATATATATGTGTGGGGGGATTGAAATTGTGCCCTCTGTTGGTTGAGTGTTGTGGCTATAGGGAAAGTTTGGTTGCTGCTTTTCTGATATATATATACATATTTAGTTGCTATTTTGAGAAGTCGCACAGATATATATATATATACATGAGTCTGTATGATGTATTTGAGGATTGTTGTAATGCATGTTGATAGGAGACATAAAGTTATATATATATATAAATCTGAAAACTAATTTAAAATCACTGTTTAGAGTAATATTTATGAAGTTGGAGGTTTAAACTATTACACCAAGTGTTAAGGCTCAAAATGACGTTGGAATAGTATTATTGAAGCTGGATAATTTTTTTAAAATCACATTGAAGGATAAACTGAAAAGAGGACTCCTTGTTTTGGTGCTTTAAATTCTAAAGTAAGGATCTATTTTATGGTTCTCATGTATGATGTCGTTGGATTTGTTTAAAAGTGAAATATTAAAGATGTAAAATAGTTAGATTGATGTTGGAGATTTCTTGATGATAAATAGATGTTTTTCGGGAAAATTTAGGAAATGTTATAGGGAAAAAAAAAGAATAAAAGATAATGAATGTTACTGTTTGGGCACACGTGTATATATATATATATATATATATATATATATATATGCATATAGTGCTGCTATGTGTTATAGTTGGCTGTTTTAAATTGTGTTGGGAAGGGAAAGAATGATTCTTTTGTATGAATGAGGCTTTGAAATGATAGAGCTTATATATGAATTTGCTCTCTTTATTGGAATCATGTGGCATAGGTTAAGTAAGGCAACAAGATACCTTTGATCCTGGAATTAAATTTTATTTGCTGTTTTGCAAGATATATATATATATATATCAGCAGTGGCTGTTGGAAAGCTTTAAAGGAATTGGGTGTGTGTATATATACATATCAGTTTGCGTTGTACTGGGCATTGGTTTTTGGTTTAAATCTTGGAAGTAAGAATAATGGAACTGAAGGCTATAGGAGGCTAAGTATTGGAATTGAAAGGTACATGGGATAGGATAGCATATATGCATACATATATAGAGATTTCACTGCTGTGTGTAAACTGAAGTTGAGTTTAGGTTTTGAAAGGGAAAAAAAAAGATTTGAAAAGCTATGTTTTGGTTTTGTGTGGAATGTGCTCAAATTGAGGTGTTGCTGAGTTATGAATTGTGGTTTTAGGGTGTTGGTCTCTGTTTGACAAAACTTTAGGATATAAGCTTGTCAGGATTTCAAGTGCTTTATTTCTGTTGGAACTTTGAATAGAATGTTAATATCCTATGTCGGAATACCAGGGGATTGAGAAGTGAATGTAATCGAAGTTGTTGGGCTGAAAAGAGTAACGGTTTAGGAGCGTGGCAGGTGAGTGAATAACGTTCCCTAAAATTTATATTTTTAAATACATTGTCATTTCAAATGATGAATTTCAAATATGGATCAAAAAGCAAATTTTATGAAAGTATGGTTTAAATCGTTAGAAATGATCTTCTTTCGATTGGTTTACAAAAGAGTTATGATTATGTATGAAAATTGATGAACAAGTTTTTGAAAAGAGTTTAGCAAAAGTTGCATTGAAACTGATGTCATTCAGGAAATATACTAAGCGAATTTCATATGTTTTTACAGTAATTTGATTTCAAAGGTACGTGCTGGGGTTTTTGGAAAGTTAAAGTGATTTTACTAATGGTTATGGCATTGAAACGATTGAGATTATTTCATGTGAAATAAACCCCACGCATGGTGGAAATGTTTTAGGACGGAATACAGAACGCTGGTTGCTAACAGCAGTACTGTTAGTCTTTAGTGCACCTTGGTACTCGAGCTCGACAGTTTGTGGCCTTGAGCCACCAGAATTATTTCGTGGGATTTATTCTCGCGACAGTTTGTGGCCTTGAGCCACCAGAATTATTTCGTGGGATTCATTCTAGCGACAGTTAGTGGCTTCGAGCCACCAGAATGGTTAGTTACCCTCGTGGACTGTGTGTCCACGTCTGTTTTTGTTCTGTTGAAGTCCTACAGAAAGATCATGGTTTTGAAAGGATTGTTTTCAAATGATTGATTTGAAATGGTTATTTCAGATCGTTGTTTTCCCTGAAATACAAATGTTTACGGAAGGTTTGCATCAGATTATGAAATGTTATGAAATACATTTTCAACATGATTATGCATTGTTTATTTACGCATTCTTTTAAATCATATTTTTGGGACGTTATTCACGAGTACATTATTTGGCATCAGATAGTGCAGGTGACCCTCACCTTCCCACTAAGCAGTGAAGAGCCTCGTTGTCGATCCGAAGCGTCGTTTTTGACAAAGTTACTTTTGACATAATTATCATTAAGAAAGTGTTTGTATTATTTTAAAAGGAAAGTAAATGCTCCACATAGTCCTTAGAAAAGATTCTGTTGATTTATGAGATACAATTTATTATGGTTTTTATTTCAAAACATTTCATTTAAAGTTTTAGGCTTTCAGAATGTGAAACTATTCATATTCTGTGTCGGTCACGGTCCAAATTTCGGGACGTGACAAGGGCCCAATTAGAATGAGAAAAATCGATATAAGATTATTGCCTAGTAGGACACACGTGTATATAGACCTAAAAGAGTAGGACACACGTGTGTCGGTCCCACCTCATCTCTCTTTGTCTAGTAAATGTCCCTGCAATTAAAAGAAGGGACAGGGAAAGGGGAAGTCAAAACCTTACACATCAGAACTCACTTTCACCTGCATCTAGAGGAGAATTTGGATTCCATGCTCACCTTTTAATCTTTACCATCTAGCCTAAAATTGGATGATTTAGATTCTATTTCTTATTGTTTCTCATTTTAACATCTAGCCTAAGGTGAGGAAGAGTCACTAAAACAACCACTCTCTTTTGACAGTATTTCCTGATCTTTTAACTTCAAAAGAGATCACACACTAAATAAAGTCATTGCAGTGCATCTTATCTATGTATATTACATAAACAGAGATCTAAACTTAGGAAATTCAATTCAAAGAAACATAGTGTAGTAAAACCTCATAGGTGTAACATTTCATACTTAGAACAATCCAATTCACAGAAAATATAGACATTAGCATGGACAATATGACAAAATGAAACTTTTAAGTGTTCATCTATAATTTTAGAAATAATGACATGCATGATGCAACGGTCAAATATGAGCACTGGTTATCCGTAAATGTTTGCAAACTTCATAGATCTAGAGTCATTAGTAATTAACTTATAGAAAAAGCGGAATTGAATCCTCTAAAGTACTATTATTCAGATGGGACCACCATGGGGGACCCCATCCCCTTCCCCATGTTTGTGTCTGAGTCTCCAACTTGATACTTTCAAATTTGTTTTCAATTAGATGATCCAAATCCAGAGCAAAAGCATCACCCAGAGACAACCTCCCGGCTCCCACCATCACATGTTTATTGGGATTATCATCTAAAACGCTAACCTGATGTTTTACAATCAAAGAATGACCATATGATTAAAATAAAATAATAAGAACCTTAAATATTCTTTTTTTCCACTCGGAAGCGCTGCATTTTGGTCCAGATGTCAATGACAGGCACTCCACATTCTCCAGCAATAGCAGTGCATGCTCTGCCATATTCACCAGCAGCTTCATTTGTCCTCTCTGGAAGGCCCTGCTTATTCTCAACATAAGGGTATCTGCAGCACAGGAGTTTAGAAAATCTTACACCATAAGTACTAATATGCATACAAAAAGATTTGTTAATATCGGTGAGGGAGACTAAAGGGACTAATGAACCATACCTTAAGCGTGCATCTTCATCAATTGGAGGTGTTATGAGGAGCACGTGAGTATGAAGCGATCGCTTCTGCAATGCAAAAATAAAGCTATCAAAATCATTTCTCATCATCTATATATTGGAAGCTTCAAGTAACAGAACAAGAATCCATTAATGTTTATTCTAACTGATTCTACAGAACTAAGATATAGTAGTATTGAGATGGAGCCTCTGAATCACGCGGTTAAGATTGGTTCAAAGAACATAGGTTCATTTGAGTCAGTGAGATACTGGAAACACAACAGAGGAATGTTGGATACAAAACATAAAAGCCAAGCTTGTTCTCTTGAGATAAGAAGCAAAGTACATTGAACATTACCAAAATATCCACTTAGCTTAAAAACTAACATAGCACAATTAAGATCCAGAGATATAATTAGGGATATCTAGATAAGTTGAACTAGACCAGAGTTTTTTGAATCAACAGCCATCAGATTTCATATCAGGAAAACATAGGTGGAAGGATACTAATTAATTGCGGTATACAAACATCAAGGAGTATTTCAAATCAAGAACTTTACATGTTTAAACTCATATAATTTTCTTTGTTTTTTCTTAACTAATTACTTTTGTGGGTGAACATATTCCATATTCATGAACTTCACATCAAAACAAAATAAACCATTATATAACAATATGTGGAGTAAATTAGCCCCATCTACATTCATGCATTTGAAAAGAATGTGACAATATGTGGAGTATACACTCCATCTTTACGCATATCATCTTTTTTTTGGCTATCTCTATGTGAATACTTTATATATATTCACAAAAATGAATGTAGAGATCCACATTCCTAAAAAGGTTAATAAGCCTCCTCAAAAGGCCACAAGATTATAATATGAATGCAAAAGCAGTACCTAACTAGCCATCTGTAGTTCAACCTATGGTCCCCCTAATAGTTGGTGGGGGATTCAAGTGTGCAATACAAAGCATGGGATCAGTCTACTTTTCACAAGGTATCATGGTCAAGTGGTAAGCCCTGCCAACACTAAACACTTACAGGCCACATAACCAGTGCATTCTTAAGGAACGCCCTGATGGGGCCCACTTCAAAGCTCCAACGACCATTTTTTTCCAACCAAGCATAGCAACAGCAATCATACAATACCCAACCCCACTAAGACACAAATGATTGGCCCTTTCCGGATTTACACTCTCTTCATTAAAAAATTGAGACGCTCAGTTATCTAAAAACTTGACAGCCAAATCCAGCAAAAGGAGTTAAGCTTGAAGTGAAGGATCTGGGCTAAGATTTTCTTTTCTTCCTTCTTTATTTATTTTTTTTGGGTGCGGGAGGACATACCAATAAACAATAGACCATTAAGAATCCACTAGATAGATGTATAACCTCGTGAATTTTAACACTTGGGCCATTTACTTTAGCAGTTGGGATGGTGCAGGTTGATATAGTGAATAACCACGTACTCATATAACTATGTTTTATTGCCAAATTCATCTCAGGGATTTATATTCTCTAACATTTGGAAAGTATTTTTCAGTATAAAGTTATATAATGACAGCTTGGTAGGATGAGGTTAAATATAAAAACAGAACAATAAATTAACTGTGAAGATATATATATATAGCATAGTTATATTATGAAAATTATGTCTAAACTTGAAAGTTAGGACTTTTAATTAATAATAATTAATAAAAAGTCAAAGTACAGCACAAGGAAAAGCTAGGAAATAATTAGGTCGGCCAAATACAGGGACTTAAATTTGAAACTGCAGCCGAATGCTTCTAAAACACATTGGAATCACACCAATCCCTCTTTCTTTCCCAACCAAAGTTTGAGCTTTAAAGATTCATAGGGATCCAAATTCATCTTCTAGCAAATCTGCACTACATGACAATCTAGTATTAGTGTTGCTGATGATAAGCATGCCATCAGCTTCAACATCCAAGGGCCAAAACCTGTATGATTTAACAAAAACTGACGATCGCAGTTTCAACAGCTTCCAACTTTCTCATCCTAAGGAGTCAAACGTGAATACTGGAGTGACAGAGGAGGGTTACCTTGAAGAAGGACACAATAGAGTGAAGGTTGTGCTTATATTCATGAAGAGGCACGTGCTGAAACGCTGAGCATCTATCTGGAACACTGGCGTCGTTAGCCCCAAAGAACACAGTCACAGTAATTGGTTCGCTTTCACTGTAATCACCGACTTGTTTCGCAGGGAAAACTCCGTCCAAAACCTTCAGTGCACATCTCGTATTATATCCACTGTACCCTCTCAACACCACATCCACCTGATCATCGATCAAAACCCCAGTTGAAAATGACAGCGAAGGTGGTCAAAACCATTAGAGAAAAGCAGAGCAAACACACACAACAATGAAATAGTCTGTATTTGACTTTGTTCATACCGTGCGAGCGAAATGATTGGCGAGAGAAGCACCCCAACCTCCGATGCCAAAGGGCTCCTCAGTGATGGAGTCACCGAAAAGATAAATCTCTGGCCTCATCTCCCAGATTTCTAATATAGATTTTGCTTTCAAGCTCGTTTTATGGAACTTTCTCGAGCTTCTTAATGCACCAATTAATTGCCCGCCAAAAGGCGCATTCTGATGCCGATGAACAGAAAAACTCGTCTTTCTTATACCCCATCCCGGAATGTGGTAGCGAAACTAGTTTTCGCGCTTTTTGTCTTTTTCTTTTTCCAACTAGAACACTGTTTTTAAGCTTTTTCAGCGCACCTACTGAGAGAGAAAAGGAAGAACAAGAACAAAAAATAAATTCAGTGCCCTACATGTTTACCTCCATTTTGCAGCCTATCTTATTTTAAAACAAATTTCTAAATTAGCAATGGAGGTGCAATGCCTGGTTAGATTCCTCCGGCTTTCCAAATTGATAGAGGATATTTATAGTAGAAAATGACAGCCGCAAAAAAGAACTTATTTGTAAGAAAAAAAATGGAAGTTTTATCACAAAGAATTTGAATTAATAAAACCAGGCGCGTCTCTGTGTAAAGAAATTAATTGAAGTTATAAAAAGTATATTTGTTTAGAAAAATTTCTATATATAAGTTTATATTTTTAATATTATTTAGATCCAACACTTTTTGTGATGAGGAATGTCATGACATGTATAATAAGATTATGTTGGGAAATGATGGGTTTTCCACTTGATTCACTTAGCTATATGTAATGATATTAAATAAAGTTTGGATTTTTTTTATGGTTACGAAGTATGTGGTCAATTGTTGGCCAAATAAAATATATGAATAATTGTTAATGATGTTCGACTACAGATGAGTACTATTTTGAATAAATTTTATTGATTAGTTGATACTTTTTATTGAGTCTAAAATTATAGTGTGTATAAAAGCTCAAGTTGATAGTGTTTACCTTCTTAATTTAAAAAAAAACTATATAAGATAATTTATGTTATTTATTTACATCATTTAATTTTAATTTGAATAATTTATATTGATTAGTGGATACGTTTCGTTAGGCGTAAAATTATAGTGGTATAGCAGGAATGTTTTGAATTATTTATGTGATAAAAGTTAATGTGAGATAACATAGAAGATAAGTAACGGGCTTATATCCTATAAGAACATGAATTCGATTCTTGTTATTGTTGTAAAAGTTTATTTAGTATACGATCTCGTAAGTCTTTATAAATACTTTCTAAATTTTAGAGTTATACTCTAATCTTAGTGGAGACCCATACCGAACTAACCTAAACTTAATCCTTTACCAAAAAAAAAATCTGTGACCAAATGGCATTTTAATTCTAGGATTTTTGAAGTCCAAATATTTTGCCAATTCGCCCAACAGTTCAATTAGCAGCCCACATTCTCCAATTGCAGCCTATATGTCTTTAGAAGCCCAATATTGACATCTTCTAGCCCATAATAACCCATTGATGAAATAGTAGCCCCCCAAAAAAATCATAAGCGTATGGAATACAGAAAACTTTGAAAGAACTGTATTTGGAATGTTTTTATGATACAGACTACTTAGCTTGCCATTTGGGCTAAGTGAGGAAGTCGATTCTGTGGAAAAACGAAACTAAAAGACAAGGAAAGGATTAGGTGAAGAAAATTCAAAGTAAAAGTCTTTTATGTATAACGACTTTGTGGGTGACAATAAGTTGTTGTCCAATTTTCATTATATATTTATATAGAAATTTTTTCATGTTTATAATTAAAAATTGACATTTAACTTATTCGAATTGGGATTCGTTATAAACTTTTTTTGGCAAATTTTTTCGGAGTTCACTTTCAGCTATTTCTGTTCACTTTTTTGCGATGAGTTTTATGAAAGCATATCGTACCCCAAGACTAAAATTAGTTTTAGATATTTTTTGTACCTTTGAAAAAATCAACATTGATACTATTTAAAATACGATCAAAATTGTAATATTAATTTATAGAAAAATATTTCACATCCACGTGGCATGGTTTAATAGGTGTTTGTTAAACTAAGCGTATGGAATAATGCAAAACTTTGAAAGAGACTACTTATCTTCCAATTTGGGTTAACTCAGGAAATCGATTATGTGTGGAAAAACGAAACTAAAAGATGAAGAAAATTTAAAAAGTCTTTTACTTGGAATTTGTGAACCCATCTTCACACGAATGATAGACAATATATATTATACTTTTTTTTGGTATATATGTTTTTATCTGTTTAGAGGCAAAAAATTAGTTTTAATTCTATTTAATTTTTCGAGTCAAAATTAGTCACCTAACACAAAAAGTGTCAACTCTTTTTCTTAAACCGAAATTTTAAACATTTTTATAAAAACTTGCTAAGCCTCCATATATACATATATATATATATATATATATATTGGTTAATCTGCCCTTAGTGAGCAATTCAAACCATGCCCTTATTGGAAACTTTCATATATTATTTGACGAACAAATCATTTCGCATGGATAAATAATTAAATTAAAGTTTATTTGTGAGAAATAAATTAATGAAAGAACTATTCAAATATTAAACTATTATGTATCTCATTATTTTGTACTTTTTGTTTATTTTGGTTTATTTTAAACAATTCTTAATCATAGATTAGGGAATGAACTGGAAATTACATTAGGAGGGTTAGGAAATATGAGTGGCATTTTCTGTCATTTGGAATAGATTAAAAAAAGTATTTTTTATATTCTTTGTTCGTTTTAAAAAATAATATTGATATAATTTAAAATACTTACATTTGGAATATTAAGTTATACAAAAAATATTTGGCAACTGCATCGCACGCTTTAATAGGTGTTGGTAAACTACGTGGAATGTATTTATGATAGAGTCTATTCATCTTTTAATTTGGGCTAATTAGGAAGCAATTTCCATAGAAAATGAAACAACATGGGCATTAATTTGAAGGAGACAAATTAGTAATAGTGGGAATTTCTTAGAAATTATAGGTTAGATTGAAGGGTATATGAGAAATTTCGTGTTAAGAGGCCCCTATTATTTGGTAATTTTATTTAAGTCGAGTAAATAATTTTCATGTCATAAAATCCCATGATAATTAAGTTTTGGTTTTTGCATTATTTCTTTTAAAATAAGTTGTTGTCCAATTTTCGTTCTATACATATAGAAACTTTTTTTACGTTGATAACTAAAATTGACATTTAACTTGTTACAATTTAGATTCCAATTATATAAACTTTTTTTTGGCAAAATTTTTCAGAGTTCATTTTTAGCTATAAATACAGCCATTTGCTCTTCACTTTGTTGCAGCAATCAAAGCAGACGTTTAGCAGTCACAAAATGAGGAGTTTATCAGTATGTTGCGTTATTTGTCTCCAACTCTTTCTCTCTCTTTCTTGTTCCTTTGCTTTCCCTTCATGTCGTCCTGCCCAAAGCTCAGCTTTGCTGCACTTCAAAAAATCATTCTCCATTCAAAAACCCGATCCTTATTCTTTGACTTCTGATTTTTGTGATATTTATGAAACCATCTCATACCCAAAGACATCAACTTGGGAAAATGGTACAAATTGTTGCTTATGGGATGGGGTCACTTGCAATCCACTGGGTCACGTGATTGGCCTGAATCTTAATTGTAGTTGGCTTCATGGTAAGCTCCTTCCCAACAGCTCTCTCTTCCAACTTACCCATCTTCAAAGGCTTGACCTTAGTGACAATGACTTTCGAGGTTCTCAAATATCATCTCATTTTTCCCAACTTGTAAGTTTAACACACCTATCCTTGCGTCATTGTAATTTTAGTGGAGAAGTTCCGACTCAGATTTCTCATCTTTACAAATTGGTTTCACTTGATCTCTTTGACTATTTCAATCATCTCATGCTTAATGAAAACACTTGGGAGAGACTCACAAGAAATATCACTCGTATAAAGGATCTTTGTCTATGTGGTGTGGATATGTCATCGATACCTTCGAGTCATCTATTCAAGAATCTTTCCTCTTCTTTGGTCTCTCTTTGCCTTCATAATGCTGGATTGCAAGGGAATTTGGATGACAAAATATTTTCATTTCCCCACCTTGAGGGGTTATATTTGTCATTTAACCCAAATCTCACAGGAAAGTTGCCTCCTTCCATTGGCCACATGAAATCTTTAGAAGAATTGTCTCTCTCTTCATGCCAATTCATTGGAGAAATCCCACCATCCTTATGGAACCTTACACAGCTTACATTTTTGGCCCTCTCATATAATAGATTTTATGGTCAAATCTCATCATCGCTTTCCAATCTTCAAAAACTAACTTTTCTTCGTTTATCTTCAAACAATTTTAGTGGCCAATTTCCATCTTCAATTTCAAAATTTCAAAATCTTCAATTCCTAGACTTATCAAATAATAATTTTTATGGCCAAATATCATCATCTCTTTCCAATCTTCAAAATCTCACTTCTCTTTATTTATCTTTAAATAATTTTAGTGGCCAATTTCCATCTTCAATTTCAAAACTTAAAAATCTCTATTACCTAGACGTGTCCAATAATGGCTTCCATGGGACAATTCCATCTTCGGTTTTTATTCTACCATCTTTGACTTATTTGGTTTTATCTTCTAACCAATTTACAGGTTATATTGGTGAAATATCCGCTTATTCATTAGAAATGTTTGATGTGTCTAACAATAACTTTCATGGCCCAATTCCAAGGTCAATTTTTCATCTTGAAAACCTTACATACCTGAACTTCTCTCACAACTCTCTCACTGGAAATGTGTTGTTTTACCACTTGTCATGGAAAAGCGTGTATGTTCTTGACTTAAGTTCCAACTCCCTTCAAGGACAGATCCTTTCTTCTATTTGCAACGCTAGCACACTTGATATTCTTAACTTGTCCCATAATAACTTCACTGGCGACATTCCACACTGCATTGTCAGCTCTAAACTTTCTCTTTCTGTGTTGGATTTACAAAATAATAGCTTCTCTGGCAGGGTGCCTGAATCATTTGAAGTGGGAAACAATTTAAGAACCCTAAATCTTAATGGCAACTTCTTGGAAGGGTCATTACCTCAATCTTTGGTCAATTGCACAAGGCTCAGAGTCATAGATCTTGGCAACAATGGCATAGAGGATCAATTTCCTCGTTGGCTACAAGCTCTTGAAGAATTGCAGGTACTTGTTCTTAGAGGGAATAAATTCCACGGTTTTATCCCCAATTTTGGGGAAAATAGAAGCCATGCCTTCCATATGTTAAGAGTACTTGATCTATCCAGCAACAACTTGAAAGGCCCGTTACCTGCAGCATTCTTCAAATCCTTCGAAGCTATGAGAAAGTTCGATGAAAAAATTGGCTTGCAGTACTTGAATTATGAGAACTCAAGCTATAGTAATTATCAAGACTCCATTGAGTTGACCTGGAAAGGATTGGACATTCATCTTGAAAAGATCTTGACTGTGTTCACAAGCATTGATTTATCCAACAACATGTTTGAGGGAGAAATTCCACAAGTTATTGGAGAGTTTTGTGCGTTGAAAGGATTCAATTTGTCACATAATGGCCTCACAGGTGCAATTCCTAAGTCAATTGGAAATTTGAGGAATTTGGAATGGTTGGATTTGTCGTCAAACCATTTGACTGGAAAAATTCCTGCAGAGTTGACGAATCTCAATTTTCTGGGTGTCCTGAACCTTTCAAAGAATCAACTTGAAGGTTGCATTCCAATGGGCCAACAATTTGAGACTTTCTCAAGTGATTCCTTTGAAGGAAATAAAGAGCTTCGTGTTTTTCAACTTAAGATTCCATGCATAACCCATGAGGAAAGGCAAGAACCACCGCCAAGTTCAGAAGTTGGATTTGAATTTGGGTGGAAACCTGTGGTGTTGGGATATGTATGTGGAGCAGCATTTGGAGCAACATTGTTTCAGGTTGTGATGTTTACAGGCAAACCTCAATGTGTTGTGAGTCTGGTGAATGATCCTCCAAAGAAGAGGAAGAGAAGGGTTAGAAACCAGAATAAATAGTTTTGTCAAATTTCCTCCTTTTTGTTTTGGGAATTAAATGTCCAATTGGTTGTGCTTTCATGGTGAAATAAAAAAACAAGTTACTGTGCTTTCAACTTAATATTTTAACAAATTTAATTTGGGGAGATCGCAATGTTTTTTCCATTTGTTTTTTCCTTAAACGCGCATGGAAGTTGCTCTGTTTCCAGTTTTCTATCTGAGAGTCAGAGGTGCTTCATGCATTCTCCAAATGACAACTTGAATCACCTCTGTAAGAAATTTAAAGCCGATCATCATTTTGAAATTAATATATATATATATATATATATATATATATATCACTGTCCAAAACCATCAGTGCCCATCTTATCAACACATGAACCTGATCATATATATATATATATATATATATATATATATCACTGTCCAAAACCATCAGTGCCCATCTTATCAACACATGAACCTGATCATGGATCAAAACTCCAATTGAAAAACACAGGGAAATTGGTCAAAACCATTTCAGAGAAACAGAGAAAGACTCATGGACAGTTTGAGTATTAATAAATTCATTCTTCACTCAAAAGAAACAGAGGAAATACAAAAAACAATCAAACGAATAGTCTGTCATATTTGATTTGAGTTTGTTCGTGATTGGCGAGAGAAGCCCCCCAACCTACCACGCCGAAGCGCTCCTCAGTGATGGAATCTCCGAAAACATAAATCCTTGGCCTCTTCTCCAACATTCCTTAATTCTTATTTGGGTATTAACAATTTTTAACCGTTCTTCTCTCACTTCTGTGGTTTGTGATACTTATGAAACCCGATCATACCCAAAGACATCAACTTGGAAAAACAAAAGAATAATACAAAGAATTCTACTATATGGACGTCCACGTTAATGTTGAACATAAAAACAATGATACAATAAAATAATTAGCATTAGAAAAATACAACCAAAGACTTGGATGAAGTCAATGTTTATTTGTTAATGACACTTTAGTTGGAAATGACGTTATGAGAGAGGGTTTGAAAATTTGATAGAATTGGCCTTTGCAGTTTTTATCAGCAGACTTATCCAATATTTACATGTTAATTAATTTATTTTTTAAAACTATGATGTATAATATAAAAAATTTAAATATGTAATTTTTATTACAAAAAAAATGTTCATTTGGGATGTTTAAATTTAAAATGTAAATATTAATCCGCGCACTTGTGTGTGTTTACTGTGTTAGTCTAAAATATATAAATATTGTATATTGAACTCTATTTTATAGGAAAAAAAAATCCAAGTGAGTTGAATTAAAGAACGTATATAAAAATATTTATAAATTACTCACTGATAAAATTTTTATATTGATAGTTTTATTTGAACTAATAAACGATCTAGTAAGTTATAAGATAATTTTTTAATAATTAGACTAAATAATATTATATATTGAACTTTAATTTTATTATTTAGTGTGACATTGGATATTGGGTGGGTTCTTTTTTTAACCTAAATGCTATACAGTCAAACGAGTTTGATGCAACACACAAATCGCTCTTGTGGAGAAGTAAAGGAATGGGCTATGGGTATTGGGTAGGTGGGCAAGCTATAATAAAAATACAAAAATTATTAAAAAGATTATTAAAAAATCATCTTAATTAACATAATTCGCGTCATAGAAGAAAGATTTGTATGTGTGTCGCGCATTACCAAGTGTTTACACTCTATATATTATTATTCTCTATTTTCTGAAAAGACGGAAGAAGGAGAATGAAATGACCGAGTTAGTTAAACTTGATCTGTATTATATATATATATATATTGCAAACAATTTGAGAATTAATTAACCCACTAGTAAAAAAATAAAAAAGAAAAAAAAAAGAGCATTCACAAGATAAATAGGAGTATATTAAAAAGATGAATAAGAGCATTAACAATGCTTTTATTTGTCTTATTAAAGCACATATTTAAATATTAAAATATCTGTTCTTCTTATTAATATCTTATTTATTAATATTAAGCGTATGGAATAATGCAAAACTTTGAAAGAGACTACTTATCTTCCAATTTGGGTTAACTCAGGAAATCGATTATGTTTGGAAAAACGAAACTTAAAAGATGAAGAAAATTTAAAAAGTCTTTTACTTGGAATTTCTGAACCCATCTTCACACGAATGATAGACAATATATATTATACTTTTTTTTATATATGATTTTATCTGTTTAGAGGCACAACAATATTTGAAGAACACAAAATTAGTTTTTATTCTATTTATTTTTTCGAGTCAAAATTAGTTACCTAACACAAAAAGTGTCAACTCTTTTTCTTAAACCGAAATTTTAAACATGTTTATACAAACTTGTTAAGCTTTCATATATATATATATATATATATATATATATTGGTTAATCTACCCTTAGTGAGCAATTCAACCCATGACCTTATTGGGAAACTTTCAG
Organism: Leucaena leucocephala; assembly: GCA_037074615.1. Taxonomy (NCBI): domain Eukaryota; kingdom Viridiplantae; phylum Streptophyta; class Magnoliopsida; order Fabales; family Fabaceae; genus Leucaena; species Leucaena leucocephala. The sequence goes on from CM073550.1 coordinate 5,243,619, forward strand.
ATATTATTTGACGAACAAATCATTTCGCCTGGACAAATAATTAAATTAAAGTTTATTTGTGAGAAATAAATTAATGAAAGAACTATTAAAAAATTAAACTATTATTTATCTCGTTATTTTAAACTTTTTTGTTAATTTCGGTTTATTTTAAACAATTCTTAATCATAGATTAGGGAATGAACTGGAAATTACATTAGGAGGGTTAGAAAATCTGAGTGGCATTTTCTGTCATTTGGAATAGATTAATACAAGTATTTTTTTATATTCTTTGTTCTTTTTAAAACAATGAATATTGATATAATTTAAAATACTTAAATTTGTAATATTAAGTTACAGAAAAATATTTGGCAACTGCATCGCACGCTTTAATAGGTGTTGGTAAACTAAGTAGAATGCATTTATGATAGAATCTATTCATCTTTTAATTTGGGCTAATTAGGAAGCCATTTCCATAGAAAAATGAAACAACATGGGCATTAATTTGAAGGAGACAAATTAGTAATAGTGGGAATTTCTTAAAAATTATAGGTTAGATTGAAGGGTATATGAGAAATTTCGTGTTAAGAGGCCCCTATTATTTGGTAATTTTATTTAAGCGAGTAAATAATTATCATGTCATAAAATCCTATGATAATTAAGTTTGGTTTTTGCATTATTTCCTTTAAAATAAGCTGTTGTCCAATTTTCGTTCTATATATATATATAGAAACTTGTTTTACGTTGATAATTAAAATTGACATTTAACTTATTACAATTTAGATTCAAATTATATAAACTTTTTTTTTGGCAAAATTTTTCAGAGTTCATTTTTAGCTATAAATACAGCCATTTGCTCTTCACTTTGTTGCAGCAAGTCACAAAATGAGGAGTTTATCAGCGTGTTGCGTTCTTTGTCCCCAACTCTTTCTCTTTCTCTTTCTCTCTCTTCCTTATTCCTTTGCTTTCCCTTCATGTCGTCCTGACCAAAGCTCAGCTTTGCTACACTTCAAAACTCATTCTCCATTCAAGAACCCGATCCTTCTTGGGCTGCTGAGCTTTGTGATATTTATGAATCATACCCAAAGACATCAACTTGGGAAAATGGTACAAATTGTTGCTTATGGGATGGGGTCACTTGCAATCCACTGGGTCACGTGATTGGCCTCCATCTTAATTGTAGTTTGCTTCATGGTAAGCTCCTTCCCAACAGCTCTCTCTTCCAACTTACCCATCTTCAAAGGCTTGACCTTAGTGCCAATGACTTTCAAGGTTCTCAAATATCATCTCATTTTTCCCAACTTGTAAGTTTAACCCACCTATCCTTGTGTGTTTGTAATTTTAGTGGAGAAGTTCCATCTCAGATTTCTCATCTTCACAAATTGGTTTCACTTGATCTCTATGAGGATTTGAATCATCTCATTCTTAAAGAAAACACTTGGGAGAGACTCACAGGAAATGTCACTCGTATAAAGGATCTTCGTGTATCTGTTGTGGATATGTCATCGATACTTTCGAGTCATCTATTCAAGAATCTTTCCTCTTCTTTGGTCTCTCTTTGTCTTATTGATGATGGATTACAAGGGAAATTGGATGACAGAATATTTTCATTCCCCCACCTTGAGGAGTTATATTTGGCATATAACCCAGATCTCACAGGAAAGTTGCCTCCTTCCATTGGCCACATGAATTCTTTAGAAGAATTGTATCTCTCTTCATGCCAATTCATTGGAGAAATCCCACCATCCTTATGGAGCCTTACACAGCTTACTCTTTTGGACCTCTCAAACAATACATTTTATGGTCAAATCTCATCATCGCTTTCCAATCTTCAAAACCTAACTGTTCTCGATTTATCTTCAAACAATTTTAGCTGCCAATTTCCATCTTCAATTTCAAAACTTCAAAATCTTCAATCCCTACATTTATCAAACAATAATTTTTATGGTCAAATCTCATCATCGCTTTTCAATCTTCAAAATCTCACTGATCTTTATTTATCTTCAAATAATTTTAGTGGCCAATTTCCATCTTCAATTTCAAAACTTCAAAATCTTCAATCCCTACATTTATCAAACAATAATTTTTATGGTCAAATCTTATCATCGCTTTTCAATCTTCAAACTCTCACTGATCTTGATTTATCTTCAAATAATTTTAGTGGCCAATTTCCATCTTCAATTTCAAAACTTAAAAATCTTCAATTCCTAGATGTGTCCAACAATGGCTTCCATGGAACAATTCCATCTTCGGTTTTTACTGTACCATCTTTGACTTATTTGGTTTTATCTTCTAACCAATTCACAGGTTATATTGGTAAAATATCCGCTTATTCATTACGAGTGCTTGATGTGTCTAGCAATAAGTTGCATGGCCCAATTCCAAGGTCAATTTTTCAACTTCAGAACCTTACATACCTGAACTTCTCTCACAACTCTGTCACCGGAAATGTGTTGTTTCACCACTTGTCATGGAAAAGCATGTATGTTCTTGACTTAAGTTCCAACTCCCTTCAAGGACAGATCCTTTCTTCTATTTGCAACGCTAGCACACTTGATATTCTTAACTTGTCCCATAATAACTTCACCGGGAACATTCCACACTGTATTGTCAGCTCTAAACTTTCTCTTTCTGTGTTGGATTTACAAAATAATAGCTTCTCTGGCAGTGTGCCTGAATCATTTGAAGTGGGAAACAATTTAAGAACCCTAAATCTTAATGGCAACTTCTTGGAAGGGTCATTACCTCAATCTTTGGTCAATTGCACAAGGCTCAGAGTCTTAGATCTTGGCAACAATGGCATAGAGGGTCAATTTCCTCGTTGGCTACAAGCTCTTGAAGAATTGCAGGTACTTGTTCTTAGAGGGAATAAATTCCACGGTTTTATCCCCAATTTTGGGGAAAATAGAAGCCATGCCTTCCATATGTTAAGAGTACTTGATCTATCCAGCAACAACTTGAAAGGTCCGTTACCTGCATCATTCTTCAAATCCTTCGAAGCTATGAGAAAGTTCGATGAAAAAATTGGCTTGCAGTACTTGAATTATAAGAACTCAAGCTATAGTAGTAATTATCAGGACTCCATTGAGTTGACTTGGAAAGGATTGGACATTCATCTAGAAAAGGTCTTGACCGTGTTCACCAGCATTGATCTATCCAACAACATGTTTGAAGGAGAGATTCCACAAGTTATTGGAGAGTTTTGTGCTTTGATAGGATTCAATTTATCACACAATGGCCTCACAGGTGCAATTCCTAACTCAATTGGAAATTTGAGGAATTTGGAATGGTTGGATTTGTCGTCAAACCATTTGACTGGAAAAATTCCTGCAGAGTTGACGAATCTCAATTTTCTGGGTGTCCTGAACCTTTCAGAGAATCAACTTGAAGGTTGCATTCCAAGGGGCCAACAATTTGAGACTTTCTCAAGTGATTCCTTTGAAGGAAATAAAGAGCTTCGTGGTTTTCAACTTAAGATTCCATGCACCTCCCATGAGGAAAGGCAAGAACCACCACCAAGTTCAGAAGTTGGATTTGAATTTGGGTGGAACCCTGTGTTGTTGGGATATGTATGTGGAGCAGCATTTGGAGCAACATTGTTTCAGGTTGTGATGTTTACAGGCAAACCTCAATGTGTTGTGAGTCTGGTGAATGATCCTCCAAAGAAGAGGAAGAGAAGGGTTAGAAACCAGAATAAATAGTTTTGTCAAATTTTCTCTTTTTTGTTTTGGGAATTAAATGTCGAATTCGTTGTGCTTTCATGGTGAAATAAAAAAAAAGTTACTGTGCTTTCTACTTAATATTTTAACAAATTTAATTTGGGGAGATCGCAATGTTTTTTCCATTTGTTTTTTCCTTAAACGCGCATGGAAGTTGCTCTGTTTCCAGTTTTCTATCTGAGAGTCATAGGTGCTTCATGCATTCTCCAAATGACAAGTTGAATCACCTCTGTAAGAAATTTAAAGCCGATCATCATTTTGAAATTAATATATATAGATATCACTGTCCAAAATCGTCAGTGCCCATCTTATCAACAAATGCACCTGATCATTGATCAAAACTCCAATTGAAAAACACAGGGAAATTGGTCAAAACCGTTACAGAGAAACAGAGCTAAGACTCGTGAACAGTTTGAGTATTAATAAATTCATTCTTCACTCAAAAGAAACAGAGGACAGACACAAAATAATCAAACGAATAGTCTGTCGTATTTGAGTTTGTTCATGATTGGCGAGAGAAGCCCCCCAACCTCCCACGCCGAAGCACTCCTCAGTGATGGAATCTCCGAAAACATAAATCTTTGGCCTCTTCTCCAACATTCCTTAATTCTTATTTGGGTATTGCTTTCAATCTTGTTTTATGTTTCTTAATGTAAAACCCCACATTATCGAAGAGATCTAGATTATTAAAGGTTTTCCCCTCTCTCAGCGTTTTTCAGTATTTGAATTTTTATTCTGAGATTGATGCTGCTTAATATATATGTTTTCATATCAAGTGCAGTTGTATTAATGAAGTTCACAAGCCATCTATCTATCTTTACTTTGTTTACTTTTCATGTCCGAATATTTGTAATCGAGAACATTGTGGGAAAAGATCAAGCACTCGTGTTGCTTGGTGAGATTAGTCATTTGCTGAAAATGAACCACATGAGAAGAACTTATTAAAACAATTAGTCATTTGCTTAAAAAGATAAAGTGATATAAGATACATGAGTTTTCAAACCTACAAGCATTTTCATAATAGATCATAAATCCATACTCACATGCTCACTGGCAGGTTTGAACCTGCGAGGTCCTGCCACTGGACTACTAGTCTATTGGCAATAGATAATATCTATTATACTTTTATTGTCTATATTTGTTTATTTGTATGGAGACACAAAATAGTTTTTTGTGCAAAGCACTTGCATTTATCTATTTGAGCTAATCTTGTTTAAAGCACTATCATAATAATAAATGTGAATATCTCTTTTAGCATAACTTAAATTTTAGTTAACTATATTATGAGATATTATGTCATTCCACTAGATCCAACCTTTGTTGATGAAAATAGTTTTTATTCTATTTAATGTTTGTACTATAATATATGTAACAAAGGGGCTTAATGATAATATGCAATTTTTTGATAAATACAAAAGTGGATTTTGCTTCTCTTAATAATTTTTGTTATGCACAACCTAGTTCAATCTCAGGACAATATATTTAAAAGATACAGCTATCTATTAGCTATACTAACCTTTGTCCAAAATAATAATATGAATTAGAATCATGAAATAGCAAGTAATGGGCCAGAAGATGTCAATATTTAGGAGCAAGTAGTTACTTTATAAGTTTTTAATATATTTTACTTTGTCTTTAAATCATGAATAAACTTAACTCTTTTTTAAAAATATTTGTATAAAAAAAAGACTATTAAAGCACGCTATACAGTTGCCAAATATATTTCTGTAACTTAAAATTACAAATTTGGGTATTTTAAATATATCAATTTTGCTTTTTTGAAACGAACAAAAGATATCTAAAAGACTTTTAATCTATTCCAAATGATAGAAAAAGGCCAATCTTAGTAAATTTTCTAACGCTCCCAACGTTATTTTTACTGGCCATTATTTCCCAATCTATGATTAAGAATTATTTAACATAAAACGAAAATAATGAAAAAGTACAAAAGAATGTGAATGTATATCACCGTTATATATTCTAAAGGCTTGGGAAATCGAAATTGGATTTGTATTCTCCTTTAGAATTAATATTTGATTTTCTTATAAAGGCGTCACCTACTTTAGTTTTCATATTTTGACATGATGATGACTTAAACTCTATATACTTTAGAACTTCAAAGCACATTTGATAGAATTGGCCTTTGCAGTTTTTATCAGCAGACTTATCAAATATTTACATGTTAATTAATTTATTTTTTAAAAATATGATGTATAATATAAAAAATTCAAATATGTACTTTTTATTACAAAAAAATGTTTATTTGGGATATTTAAATTTAAAATTTAAATATTAATGTGCGCGCTTGTGTGTGCTAGACTAAAATATATAAATATTGTATATTGAACTCTGTTTTATAGAAAAAAAATATAGGTGAATTGGATTAAAGAAGATTTACAAAAATATTTATAAATTATTTATTAATAAAATTTTTATATTGATAGTTGTATTTGAACTAATAAACGACTTAGTAAGTTATAAACTAATTCCTTAATAATTAGACTAAATAATATTATATATTGAACTTTAATTTTATTATATAGTGCGACATTGGATAAGGATTGGGTGGGTATTTTTTAACCTAAATGCCATAGTCCGTAGAAAGATTTACCAAAATACTACACAGCCAGACGAGTTTGATGCAACACACAAATCGTTCTTGTGGAGAAGCAAAGGAATGGGCTATGGGTAGGTGGGCAAATCTATAAGAAAGATACAAAAATTATTAAAAATCATCTTAATTAACATAAGTGGCGTTATAGAAGAAAGATTTGTATGTATTGCGCGCATTTCCAAGTCTTCACACTCTATATTGACTTGTAAGTATATCGGTAATTATATGGTTATTCTTTAATTTCTGAAAAGAAGGAAGAAGGAGAATGAAATGACCGAGTTAGTTAAACTTGATATGTATTATATATAATTTGAGAAATAATTAACCCAGTTTTTATAGATTTTATGTATTACGAGCATTTGATATAGTGATGGAAGATATTCCTTTGCAATTTCTTTTTCTTTTTTGGAAAAAGATATGGATAGAGCCGTTAAAATAGCATGCCTTCTTATTAGGAAAACAAAAATGTCCTCTAAATATCTATTTCTAAAATAATCCTTGATTTCAAAATCACCTAGTTCTATATAATATGTTTGAAACTGAATTGGATCCCCGAAATTAAACTACAAGTTTCTGTGAGGGGGTTAAGAAATTTATTGGGGTTGGGTATATCCGTCACTAGAAACCTATTTAATACTTTTTTTTGTAGATAATTATTTTTAACTTTTTTAATCTGATTAATTTAAAGATTTAAATAATGTAACATGGGATAGCAGAGAATTTTTTATTTAGCGTGTTCGAATAAAAAAGGAATAATAAATAAAAATGATGAAAATACATAAATATAGTATTTAATTTTCATGATTATTGCAATTGGGTCAAAAAAGGGTTACTATAGGAAATTTATTTCTAAACATTTCTAAAAGACTTCAATGCAGACTGAAGTGAAATTAAATTTGTCATGTCAAACAACAAAAATATCCCATCGATAAAAAGAAAAAAGATTAAAAGTATTAACAAGATAAATAAGAATATATTAAAAACACGAATAAGAGTATTGATAAGACACTTATTTATCTTATTAAAAGTCTATATTTAAATGTTAAGACATATATTATTCTTGTGAATAACTCGTTTGTTTTATTAATTTTTATTATTATTTTAGTTAAAACCTTTATTTTTCTTATTAGTATCTCTGTTTACCTTATTAATACCTTTATTTATTTTATGAATCTCTTTTATTGTTCCTTTTTATTCTCCTGTTCATCTTATTACATTCATCTTATTAATTTTTTGTTGTTCTTGTTAAAATCTATATTTTTTTTATTAATGTCCCTATTTATCTTATTAATTTTTGTATAGTTCTTATTAAAGTCTTTATTCTTCTTTCTTTTCGTAGTGGGGCATTTTTGTCCTTTAGTGTTATATAATTAATTTCAGTTCAACCTTTAAACTATAGTAAAATTTTAGAATTTTTTAAATAAATTATAGACAATTTTTTTCCAAGTTCTTGTAGGTCAGGTTGTCAAACTACGCGTAAAAAACGTTGAAAGCACTTATATTAGAATATAAGATAAATTATTTTAAAGGGTTATTTAATTTATATTAAACTAAAATATAATAAAATTTTATTTTAATTTTTTTAAAATTTAAAAACTGCATCTTTAGTGTCTTTATATTAAAAACTGCATTTTTAAATTTAAACTTAAGTGATAATTGTGCAATTAAATACTGAAAAAATATTTTTTATATTTTAATATTATATTTTATATTAAATAATTCAAATTTAAACATACTTTATTTAATTATTAACTCATCGTTTTAAATTGATTGAATCAGTATTTTCATGGTGTTAAATCTAAAGGAGTAAAAAAATACTTTTTAAATTTAAAAAATTAAAATAAAACTTAACATGAATATGACATAAAAGACTAAACATATCATTTAAGGCTTTATGTTGTTTTAAAATACATATCCTTACAAAAAATGGGAATACGTTTTTATATATATTAAACTTAGTAAAATTCGTGCCTTCATTTGTGGAGCTTATCGTTTTTATATTTCTATCTAACAAAATTATGTCAATTCATTATTAAATATATGTTAAATTTTTAAGTTTGACTATATTTAGTGACTTTATATGTAAATTTTATATAATTTTTTTGTTGAATATCATAAATTATGAATTTGCTATTTTTATATTTTAATTATGTAATTATATATTTTTAATATCTATTTATTAATAAAGATAAACTCTTATAAGTTTAAGAATCGAGTTCACGGTTTGAGTTTATATCTCTATAATTAGTTATTCATAAGTCTAACAAGCTTGGTAAATAATAGTTGATGACTTGTTGGAAATTATGGATATTAGAAAATTGGAAATAAATTATAAAGTTGTTTGCTTTTGCCCAGATTTTCCTTTTCCGTTAATCAAATTTTCAAACAAACGCCTACAGAATAGGCGAAATGTGTTTGTCTAAATATCTAATTTGTTAAATAAGCCGTGGTTTGATTTGAGAACCACTTACTCTTTTAAAAATATTTTAATTTAATCACGTCTATAAAATCTTGTTATGCTTTCACATATTAACAAATCACTCAGACTGGTTAAATTTAGAAAAAAATATTAGTCACTCATAATATGATGAATTATAGTTTAAATTTTTGATAGAAAATATGACCACGTTTAGTATATAAATATGATTATTTATAATAGGTAAATAGTTATACTTGGAAAAAAATCAACATTGATATAATTTAAAATACTTAAATTTGTAAATTACAGTAAAATATTTTGCAACTACATGGCATGCTTTAATAGGTGTTGGTAAACTACGCGTTTTGAATATTGAAAACGTTCTTTTTAAGCAACAATTTAAAATATATTTATGATAGAGACTAGTTACCTTCTAATTTGGGCTAAGTCAGGAAGTCGTTTCCGTGTGGAAAATAAAATTGACTAAAAGACATGGAAATGATTAGGTTACTGAAAGATGAGAAATTTCGTTTTGCTTGGCCTCTATCGTTTTAGTAATTTATTTAACTTGACTATATAATTTTCATATCATAAAATTTAGTGATAATTACTCCCTCTAATCTTAATTATAAGAACTAAATTAGAAATTTAATTTAATTATAATTATAAAATCTTTATCTATTTTATCTTTTAAAATTATAATATTTTCTTTAAAGTACTACCAATTACATATATTAAGGGATTTCTATCAAAGATAGTTTAAAATACAAATGATCAAAAGGACATTTTAGAAAAATCAACACATAATTATTATATATAAATAATTTAACTAGCTTTTTTTAATCTACTTAAATTAATTAAATAGATCTTATATTAAATTTTAAAATAGTAACTTTTAATTATTGTCATATTTAGTTTAATTATTTGCATAGATACAAATCGATTCATTCTTCCCCTTTAGCTATAAATACAGCTATTTCTCTTCCATTGTTGCGTCAATATCAAACCAGAATTATGAGGAGCCTATCATTGTGTTCCGTTCTTTGTCTGCAACTCTGTCTCTTTCTGTCTCTTTCTTATTATTCCTTTGCTTTTCCATCATGTCGTCCTCACCAAAGCTCAACTTTGCAACACTTCAAAAACTCATTTTCCATTCAAAAACCTGATCCTTCTTCTCAGACTTCTAAGTTTTGTGATGATTATGAAACCATAACATACACGAAGACATCAACTTGGAAAAATGGTACAAATTGTTGCTCATGGGATGGGGTCACTTGCGATCCACTGGGTCACGTCATTGGCCTCGATCTTAGTTGTGGTATGCTTCATGGTAAACTTCTTCCCAGAAATTCTCTCTTCCACCTTACCCATCTTCAAATGCTTGACCTTAGCGCCAATGACTTTGATGGCTCTAAAATATCATCTAATTTCTCACAACTTGTAAGTTTAACACACCTATCCTTGGCTTATTGTAATTTTACTGGTGAAATTCCATATCAGATTTCTCATCTTCACAAATTGGTTTCAATTGAACTCGTTGAGGATGTGAATCATCTCATTCTTAATGAGAACGCATGGGAGAGGCTCACAAGAAATGTCACTCGTATAAATGATCTTCGTCTGATTGCAGTGGATATGTCATTGATATCTTCGAGTCATCTATTCAAGAATCTTTCCTCTTCTTTGGTCTCTCTTTGGCTTCTTGATGTTGGATTACAAGGGAATTTGGATGAAAAAATATTTTCATTTCCCAACCTTCAGGAGATGTCTTTGGCTTATAACTCAAATCTCACAGGCTATCTTCCCAAGTCTAACTGGAGCAATTCCATTAGAAGTTTGGATCTTCATAACACGAGTTTAACTAGAAAGCTGCCTGGTTGCATTGACCATATGAAATCATTAAATGAGTTGGAAATTAAAAAGGAAAAATTGCAAGGAAGTTTCATGCATGAAATCTAATTATTAAGAAGTCTTATAAATATATCAAACGACTGTAAAGTTCCAATAGACATTTGAATAATTTTTTTAAATTGTGAAATAACATAACAAACTTTAAAAAAAAATCAAGCAAAATGAATACAACTCCATGGAGAACAAATAACAACTTAAATAAGAAAAAATAATAATAATTCAAACACGAAAGAATAACAACTCTTGAAGAAAGGAATAACTAGGGGCTAAAAAATAATAATTGAGTCATTTTTTTAAGAGTAGTTCTTTCATTTCATAATCTAAAAAAATTAATTCCAAGTCCCTTGAAACTTCACCGTTGTTTGATGAATTTGTAAAACTTTTTTACAATTAGATTTCTTGTATATGACTTCATTGCAATTTTTCCAATTAAAAAAAGGCACTTACACACACTTGATGTGGATTCCACAATCAGATCCGCATTATTATAGGCTATATCTTACTTTAGCATTTACATAATTCATACATTATAATTTATTCTCACACAAGCAGCGTTTGTGTTATTGTACAAATGTCTCATGATTTGTTATGGTAGCTATACCATTGGACATGTAAGCTATTACGTCCTTCAGTTCTTAATATGAATAATAATTAAATAATTTGCACTACCTACATATAGTATAGTAATTAACTAATAGTTTATTGAAAGTTAGACTCATATTAGTGGTTGGGGGGATTTGGATAAACAGATTGATCCACTTAATTATTGGGAATGCACAATGGAGTTGCCGGCCAGCCGCCGCATGCACTTGAATTCGTCTCTTTTCTATCAAATGCAGTGTCAAGCAAATTAATTTTCTATTTTTCTATAAGATATGTCTTTACAATGTATTTTTTAATTAAAATGTTATATACTCTTGTACGGAGGCTGTATCCTAAAATTAAAGGATACCATATACTAACTTCCTTAATCCTTAAGAAAAAAACCTATAAATACAATATATATAATTAAAAATAATGTCTTTATATATATATTATACAATGTAATAGGTATAAAATGAATTTAATTGATGTATAAAAAAAATTAAATTTTAAAATGAATTATATTATTTGGGACCTGGTTTCTTCCCATTGTGCCGCCCTGCCACCATTACTGTTCTGAAGTATTTAGATTAAATTTATTACAACAGATTAATTTCTATTTTAAAAAATTATTAAATGTGAACCGTTAAATTCAATTCAACTCATTTAGGTTAAATTTAGTACAACGGATTAATTTCTATTTTTAAAAATTATTAAATCTGAACCATTAAAATCAATTTAACATTTTTTTTACAGTACATTGTTGAGTGGTCTCTCCTACACTTAGTACCAAGAGGCTATTTCCTACTGGTAAGTTTTATCATTAGGTAAAATCAGTTATATAAATCATATAATATTATTGTGTTCTATCAACAATTAAAGCTTTAGATAAATTATTTTATATAAATATATATCTGACTCAAATCAATGTAACTCTTATCATTAAAATAACCTCATATGTTGCTCCATTTGTTATTTTGTCATTAGATTATTCATATTGATGAGCAAATAATGATGTGTTAAACAAATTGATTTGCTCTTTTTCCTTCAGTATATATAATTTCATGACCTTAGACGGCGACCGTGTCTTATCAATAACGACAAGCGTCTAAAGAAACAAACAATGAATGAATAGATATGTGGTTTAGACGGCGACGACGTACGTTTTATCAATATAAATTAATTAACGTATTGACGACAACGCAATTTGTGGAACTTGAATCTCAAATCCTTCCAAAAGGCCAAAAGCTTGAGGGAATAAGACATCTTTCCTTTTCTTTTCCTATTTTTTTTTCAATTGATGAAGAAGACAATAACCATTGTGTTTATCTTTTCAAAAAGACTTTGTTAAAGAAAAAAATTTACATGTAGTAGTGGGCAACGCTTTTGTTCACTTTCGTAACATATAATCTAATATTAATTGATTAGATATGCCTTAAACAACATATAATATCAATTTAATTTGTTCGTGTGTATTAAAAAATGTAAATAGGGAGTTGTATATAAATGATAAAAACAACTAAGTGAATAACAACTCACTTAACAAAAGGCAAGAACAGTTTAGCCAACTACTTAACCCGCCAACTAAGCTTAACTGTTCTTGTCATTTTTTAAACGAAAGTTGTTATCCACTTAGTTGTTCTTATCACTCATATGCAAGTCCATAGTTAAATTTGTCAATGCACACACACTAATAACTTATCATTGATTAAGTTGTTCTTGTCATTCGTTATGTAAAAGTCGTTATTTGCTTCATTGATCTTATCATTCATATGCAGTTCCCTATTTTAACTTGTCGATGTACACACTAATTAATTACTTTTCATTGACTAAGTTCTTGTTATTTGTTTTGTGAAAGTTATGTCTGGTCATTTCATATATCATATAATTATCTTAGATAATATTTTGCAATATATAACTAATAAAATGTTTTAGGGGCCCAATGCTATATATCATTTTGGGAACCAAAAGGTCGTAAGATCAAATCCCACGTTGACCAACCTTTGCCTAAAATGTCTCCTGCAGTCAGCATTGGAGGTGGCGGCTGAACAACTGAAGCTCCAGCAACTGGTAGTGGTGTAAGTCCTTTTTGTATGAGGCCGCATTAGTTCATTTCACCAAACAAAAACTTATTTTAGAATGGTCCCTAGACACTTCATAGAAATTAAGACATTTTGATGGACCATTAGTTTTGGTATTCCCATATTTCGGAAATACTTATATGTCTTTCTCCCTAAATTAAAGTTTTTTGTACAAGAGAGGGGTCTATCCCATGAGGATATTAGATTCCAAACACTTATTATCAACTAACACCGTAGATAACATGTGCAAGAATCTAATAAGGAAGAATATGATAAGCCTTCTTTAGCTAAAGCATTTTCAACGCGGTTTTGATCTTGTGGAATAAATTGAAGTTCCAGCTCCCAGGAATCCATCATTAACTTTTCAATTTGCATAAGTAGAAGGCTGCACACGCTGTTGTTGATTCCACTCCTCAGTAACTGATGAATGGAATCAACAATAACTGTTGTTGTCTTTCTCCGTAATTACTGTCACAGACTTCTAATAATTTGGAATCTCATGGAAGGACTATGGTTTTTAACTGCAACTAAATAATGATCACATGTAAAATCGTATCAGTTGTGAGTTCCAGATAACCCAATTGTGAAAATCAGATAACCCCCTTAGAAATGTGATTGTCTCTCATTTTCTAACGGCCCGTTTCGTTCAATTCTAGGGTGGAAAAGAAGGGAATGGAATGAAAAATGTCAACCGCGTGGATTTTTGGTTAGCATTAAAAAAGAAAATGATTTGATAGGAAATTTTATATTTGATGGGTTTAAAGTGATGAAAAATTAGGTGGGAAAATATGCAAATGACCATATTACCCTTAATGAGTATTTAATATTAATTAACGTTATAATTTAAAAATAAAAATATTAAAATTTCAATTACACATATAATAATTATTAATTCATAAAAATTATAATTAATTAAATAAAAATGTTCAATATAAATATAAAGTTACAAAAAATAATAAATAATTAAAATGAATAACATAAATACAAAAATGAAAATCAAAATATAAAACTCGTGCGTGGACACCTAAAGAGGAGATACGATTTATAGGAGTATATATATGTTCTATAGAGATTTTTGTATTTAAACTTGGTTTATTCGACTAAAAGTTTCAACATTGTAACATGCTGAATGGATACTGAAGCATAAAGTTACTTAGTGAGCTGAAGTCAATGTTGCATTGTGAAATAGATGTCCGAATGGTTAAATGTAATTTCATTTTGTTGAAAGAATGGAGCGAGTTTTGTGGCTTCAATTTCAGTAGTTTATCCCTAGCAACTCTCTCACATACTATCCTATATAACAACTTCCTCTTTCAAATTCAAAGCCCACTTTACACCTACTTTCTTGTGACTATTTATAAACGAAATTGTTTTCAAGATGACTCATGTTCCATTTTCATTACAAAAAGAAATAGATTTGACAAATTTAAATTATTTCAGTATACTAAAATAGATTTTTTAAAGGACATTTATTTTTATTACTATATTAATACACAATGACTACGTAATCAAATCAATTTCGTATAAACAAAATTGATTTTATGGTTGAAAAAATATTTCATTTTACTTGGCAATGTAATGCACAACTATACCAAATTAATTTTTAGATTGAGAAAGTAATATCGAGTGATACAAATCAACTTAAACTTACTATTTAAAGTTTTGTCATGCTCTATATTTCACTAACTTTGATATTTTTTGGTATTTTTAAATTATCTCTCAAACGATAAATCTATAATGTTAAATTTGTTTTATATAAAACTACACTTAAAATAGGGTTCAAAGGAATCAATCTCAATTTCAAAGAGTTTCATATGAAAGAAATATACTTTTTAAAAAATAGTGTTGAGATATAACATCTTGTCTTTGATTTGTTTTTTCTTTTTTCAATTATATCTTTTAGAACACAATAAATTTTGAAATAGGTCTTGTTTCTTTAGAAAATATATCCAAAGAAAGAGTTTTCCAGTGATAGATAATTTATCAAATTTAGAGTTGAATTAAGATAGTTATATCTATCTAAAAATAGATTTAGATTATAAAACTGTACATCATCTTCTTCACTGAAGAGGTGGAACTGTTCATCAAGTTATTCATCTAGACAAGGTACGAGCGACTGAACCATAGAGGACAAACACGGACCAAAGGATGCGAGACTTCAAAGCACAATAGTTGTCTCCAACGGAGGTCTTCAAAGCTGGAGATGATACCTTCAATGCTCCGGCAATGACGTCTGTATATATAAAAGAAGGGGCAATTTTGTATCTTGGATTTTCCCGCCTATGAGGGAAAATCAAATCCCACCAAATTGGTGGAAACGGATTTTCCTTCAAATATGGAAAACTCCCTTTAGGCAAGAAAATCACTTCCTGAAAAAATTGCCAACCAAATAGCCGTCCCCGGTGGAAAATTCGAATTTTCCCTTTTGGTAGGTGAATTTTCCTTGAACCAATCAAGCCGTAAGTTTTGAAGAGGGCCCAAGGTGGTTTTTTTAATATAACTATTGACTATTAAAATAACCCATCTTATGTGAATTTTAGCTTCAGGTACCAATAAAGCCCTAATATAATTGATAGATAGATAGATTTTTTAAACATGATATTTTATATTCGAATCAGGCCATGCAAGACTTTGTTGAATGAGTCAAAAATACATTTTAATAATTTGTTGAAAGAGTCAAAAATACATTTTAATAATCTCTATATCTAAAAATAATTAGTCTCTAATTGGTTGCGAATATCTTTGATTTTACCAAAAAAACATTACGGCTTCAGGTAACCAACTTGTAAAAACTAATAAGCAACTCACTTGAAAATTGGACTTTCTTCCCGTTTTCCAGTTTTGACGAAGCCTAAGTTTTCTTTCACTCCCAACTATTGATTGTTGAAATCACATAACACTAGTTGTAAATTTACTTACGAAAACTAGATAACCGTCTCCCAGTTTCTAAGTCTTGGAGAAGCTTAGGCTTGATTCTGTTTTCGATTTGTTTTTTTAGAATAGTTTTATAAAATTGTTTTTCAGAACAAGCTTTGAGAAGAAAAAGAATTGAAAGAGATCCAAATCTTTAACCTTTAGCAATTTTTTATCATTCTTTTTCATTGAAATAAATGGAGCTTTGCATTACAGTCTCCGAAATCAACTTCCCAACTAGAGGTGATCCGCTAGGCAACTCTCCTCGGTCTCCCAGTTCAATTTCACTCCCTCAAATCCGCAATATAAATTACCTTAACTAATTTATGCAAATAAAAAATATAACAAGGAATGAGTATTAAATTGAGGTGTTTTCACAGTTTTATCTTCCTAGACTAAAAATAAATAAAAAATTCTACTATTTTTTTTCACACCTCTATTTTTTCAATCTTCAAAACACACCATTATTGAAATGAGTATTAATTATATGGGTAAACTTGATAACTAAACATTAATTATTAGAGTGAATCATTTTAGGCTGAACTATTTTGCAAAAAGTGACTTCTATTATGAATAGAAAGGGAGTAACAAGGAAAAAAATATCATTCAAATAATGTCTTTTTTTTAGTACAAATTTTTTTATAAATGAATTAGATTTACCTACGATCTAATGACATAATAAAATCTCCCTTTCTTTTAAACGAAACTAATATCAGGCAAGACGAACTAATGTAAACCTAACACCCTAAAGCAAGCCGTCTTTTTTTTTTTTGGTACAAATAATGTCACTCAAATAATGTCACACATATAACACATAACTCAAAAAGAAGAAAGGGCACTGGGGCACTTTAACATCTTTCCAATTGCCAAATCTATATATATTGACAGTTAAAAACATTACAGAATGAAGGCATTGTTTTATACACATATAAACAACATCATCAAAACAACGACCTAAAAATTAAAAAGATAATGCACTATCATACTCACATAATATCTGTATGTAATTTCACACATCTCTCTTATCAAGCTTCGCCATAAAAATATGACAGAATATAATTTTCAGTAATAATATAACAATTGTAAGGCTTTTTTGAAGAAGTTTCATGCTTGTCATATTCTAATCAAAAACCTAATAACACAGATATGGAGAATTATCCCTAAGTCTAGTCCCAAGAACGGTCGACAAAAAATTCAAAACCATTGTTTGTCATTTGTCCATTGATCATCAACATCCAAACAGGTGAATACTACTGAAAGACCTTCATGGGGTCATTAGGGTCAATATCAGATATCAATGGAAGATCAGCAGGCAAAGATTCTACACTCAATCCTTCATCTCTGAGCTTCCTGATTACTTCCTCAAAAACAACTTGGTTTCCACTTTGGGTGAGATGCAAGCCATCACTGCATTTCAAGTTTATAGAAGAACACGCGTTAATGTTAATATTAGTCTGAACAAAAATTAGAATACTCCAAAGTACCTGTTTACCCAAAATACAATTGGAAAGGTGAAACCAGAACTCATCCCCTAGCGTTTGTGTTTATTCCTTTGAGATTTCTATTTCAACTTCGTTAGATTCAAATTCAAATGGGGAACGACGCTTAAATCCCAAAAGCTTAATTTAATGAAAGTTAGATCCCAAAATTTTTTGCTTAAAGACAGAGTTGGAAATATCGATGCAGATGTTTGCGAATAGGAGAATTTCACATGCAAATTCGGCATTTAAATCTTACAGGTTATTTCTAATGATCTACAACTGGCAACTCATCTTTTAGCAAAATTTGTTGGAACCTAAATGTCATTAAATTGATCTTTTAGGACCTAATTGTCATTCCCCAAATTCAAATTCCACTAAAAAATTTGCAATTAGCAAATAATCATTAATGACAATTTCAGATGGAGAAATCTACGAAGTAAATCATTGACTTGCAGCATTTTAGTAGTGCCAGTCTAGGAAAAGTTAACTCTCTACATTAATCAAACCATTATTGGTTTCATCAGCTTAATTTTCAGCCTGCACTTTATTTTTTTAATTTATTATAATTTGAGGTAAAAGTACTTAAATGCATTGTCTATTAAAGGATGGACAATTATCCCCAGCAATATCAAATAGGACCCAATTAGAATGAGAAAAATCGACATAAGATTGTTGCCTAGTAGGACACGCGTGTATATAGACCTAAAAGAGTAGGACACACGTGTGTGGGTCCCACCTCATCTCTGTTTGTCTAGTAAATGTCCCTGCAATTAAAAGAAGGGACAGGGAAAGGGGAAGTCAAAACCTTACACATCAGAACTCACTTTCACCTGCATCTAGAGGAGAATTTGGATTCCATGCTCACCTTTTAATCTTTACCATCTAGCCTAAAATTGGATGGTTTAGATTCTATTTTATTTTTTAATTCTTATTGTTTCTCATTTTAACATCTAGCCTAAGGTGAGGAAGAGTCACTAAAACAACCACTCTCTTTTGACAGTATTTCCTGATCTTTTAACTTCAAAAGAGATCACACACTAAATAAAGTCATTGCAGTGCATCTTATCTATGTATATTACATAAACAGAGATCTAAACTTAGGAAATTCAATTCAAAGAAACATAGTGCAGTAAAACCTCATAGGTGTAACATTTCATACTTAGAACAATCCAATTCACAGAAAATATAGACATTAGTATGGACAATATGACAAAATGAAACTTTTAAGCGTTCATCTATAATTTTAGAAATAATGACATGCATGATGCAACAGTCAAATATGAGCACTGGTTATCTGTAAATGTTTGCAAACTTCATAGATCAAGAGTCATTAGTAATTAACTTATAGAAAAAGCGGAATTGAATCCTCTAAAGTACTATTATTCAGATGGGACCACCATGGTGGACCCCACCCCTTCCCCATGTTTGTGTCTGAGTCTCCAACTTGATACTTTCAAATTTATTTTCAATTAGATGATCCAAATCCAGAGCAAAAGCATCAACCAGAGACAACCTCCCCGCTCCCATCATCACATGTTTATTGGGATTATCATCTAAAACGCTAACCTGATGTTTTACAATCAAAGAATGACCATATGATTAAAATAAAATGATAAGAACCTTAAATATTCTTTTTTTCCACTCAGGGAAGAGCTGCATTTTGGTCCAGATGTCAATGACAGGCACTCCACATTCTCCAGCAATAGCAGTGCATGCTCTGGCATATTCAGCAGCAGCTTCATCTGTCCTCTCTGGAAGGCCCTGCCTATTCTCAACATAAGGGTATCTGCAGCACAGGAGTTTAGAAAATCTTACACCATAAGTACTAATAGGCATACAAAAAGATTTGTTAATATCGGTGAGGGAGACTAAAGGGACTAATGAACCATACCTTAAGCGTGCATCTTCATCAATTGGAGGAGGTGTTATGAGGAGCACGTGAGTATGAGGTGATCGCTTCTGCAATGCAAAAATAAAGCTATCAAAATCATTTCTCATCATCTATATATTGGAAGCTTAAAGTAACAGAACAAGAATCCATTAATGCTTATTCTAACTGATTCTACAGAACTAAGATATAGTAGTATTGAGATGGAGCCTCTGAATCACAAGGTTAAGATTGGTTCAAAGAACATAGGTTCATTTGAGTTAGTGAGATACTGGAAACACAACAGAGTAATGTTGGACACAAAACATAAAAGCCAAGCTTGTTCTCTTGAGATAGGAGGCAAAGTACATTGAGCATTACCAAAATATCCACTTAGCTTAAAAACTAACATAGCACAATTAAGATCCAGAGATACAATAAGGGATATCTAGATAAGTTGAACTAGACCAGAGTTTTTTGAATCAACAGCCATCAGATTTCATATCAGAAAAACATAGGTGGAAGGATACTAATTAATTGCGGTATACAAACATCAAGGAGTATTTCAAATCAAGAACTTTACATGTTTAAACTCATCTAATTTTCTTTGTTTTTTCTTAACTAATTGCTTTTGTGGGTGAACATATTCCATATTCATGAACTTCACATCAAAACAAAATAAACCATTATATAACAATATGTGGAGTAAATTAGCCCCATCTACATTCATGCATTTGAAAAGAATGTGACAATATGTGGAGTATTCACTCCATCTTTACGCATATCATCTTTTTTTTGGCTATCTCTATGTGAATACTTTATATATATTCACAAAAATGAATGTAGAGATCCACATTCCTAAAAAGGTTAATAAGTCTCCTCAAAAGGCCACAAGATTATAATATGAATGCAAAAGCAGTAACTAACTAGCCATCTGTAGTTCAACCTATGGTCCCCCTAAGAAGCGGGCCCTTACACAAAATAGTTGGTGGGGGATTCAAGTGTGCAATATAAAGCATGGGATCAGTCTACTTTTCACAAGGTATCATGGTCAAGTGGTAAGCCCGGCCAACACTAAACACTTACAGGCCACATAACCAGTGCATTCTTGAGGAACCATTCCCTGATGGGGCCCACTTCATAGCTCCAACGACCATTTTTGTCCAACCAAGCATAGCAACAGCAATCATACAATACCCAACCCCACTAAGACACAAATGATTGGTCCTTTCCGGATTTGCACTCTCTTCATTAAAAAATTGAGACGCTCAGTTATCTAAAAACTTGACAGCCAAATCCAGCAAAAGGAGTTAAGCTTGAAGTGAAGGATCTGGGCTAAGATTTTCTTTTCTTCCTTCTTTATTTATTTTTTTTGGGTGCGGGAGGGCATACCAGTAAACAATAGACCATTAAGAATCCACTAGATAGATATATAACCTCGTGAATTTTAACACTTGGCCATTCACTTTAGCAGTTGGGATGGTGCAGGTTGATATACTGAATAACCACGTATACATATAACTATGTTTTATTGCCAAATTCATCTCAGGGATTTATATTCTCTAACATTTGGAAAGTATTTTTCAGTATAAAGTTATATAATAAGACGTTGGTAGGATGAGGTTAAATATAAAAACAGAACAACAAATTAACTGTAAAACATATATATATATATAGCATAGTTATATTATGAAAATTATGTCTAAACTTGGAAGTTAGGACTTTTAATTAATAATAATTAATAAAAAGTCAAAGTGCAACACAAGGAAAAGCTAGGAAATAATTAGGTCGGCCAAATACAGGGACCCAAATTTGAAACTACAGCCGAACGCTTGAAAAACACATTGGAATCACACCAATCCCTCTTTCTTTCCCAACCAAACTTTCAGCTTTAAAGATTCATAGGGATCCAAATTCATCTTCTAGCAAATCTGCACTACATGACAATCTAGTATTAGTGTTGCTGATGATAAGCATGCCATCAGCTTCAACATCCAAGGGCCAAAACCTGTATGATTTAACAAAAACTGACGATCGCAGTTTCAACAGCTTCCAACTTTCTCATCCTAAGGATTCAAACGTGAATACTGGAGTGACAGAGGAGGGTTACCTTGAAGAAGGACACAATAGAGTGAAGGTTGTGCTTATATTCATGAAGAGGCACGTGCTGAAACGCTGGGCATCTATCTGGAACACTGGCGTCATTAGCCCCAAAGAACACAGTCACAGTAATTGGTTCGCTTTCACTATAGTCACCGTCTTGTTTCGCAGGGAAGACTCCGTCCAAAACCTTCAGTACACATCTCGTATTATAACCATTCTACCCTCTCAACACCACATCGACCTGATCATCGATCAAAACCCCAGTTGAAAATGACAGCGAAGTTGGTCAAAACCATTACAGAAAAGCAGAGCAAACACACACAACAATGAAATAGTCTGTATTTGACTTTGTTCATACCGTGCGAGCGAATTGATTGGCGAGAGAAGCACCCCAACCTCCGATGCCAAAGGACTCCTCAGTGATGGAGTCACCGAAAAGATAAATCTTTGGCCTCATCTCCCAGATTTCTAATATAGATTTTGCTTTCAAGCTCGTTTTATGGAACTTTCTCGAGCTTCTTGATGTAAAACCCCCCACAGTAATAGAATCGGATAAACAGCTTCTTGATCCTCCTGTTGGGCAGCTACGATATGTTAGTTCATTGCTGTATAAATATAATAAAGCTGATGTTCCTCATTTTTAGTTGGTGGAAAAAGCTGACATTTTTTAATGCACCAATTAATTGCCCGCCAAAAGGCGCATTCTGATGCCGATCAACAGAAAAACTCGTCTTTCTTAGACCCCATCCCGGAATCCCGGAATGTGGTAGCCAAACTAGTTTTCGCGCTTTTTGTCTTTTTCTTTTTCCAACTAGAACACTGTTTTTAAGCTTTTTCAGCGCACCTGCTGAGAGAGAAAAGGAGGAACAAAAACTAAATTCAGTGCCCTACATGTTTACCTCCATTTTGCAGCCTGTCTTATTTTAAAACAAATTTCTAAATTAGCAATGGAGGTGCAATGCCTGGTTAGATTCCTCCGGCTCTCCAAATTGATAGGGATATTTATATTAGAAAATGACAGCCACAAAAAAGAACTTATTTGTAAGAGAAAAAAATAGAAGTTTTATCACAAAGGATTTGAATTAATAAAAGCAGGCGCGTCTATGTGTAAAGAAATTAATTTAAGTTATAAAAAGTATATTTTTTAGAAAAATTTCTATATATAAGTTTATATTTTTAATATTATTTAGATCCAACACTTTTTGTGATGAGGAATGTCATGACATGTATAATAAGATTATGTTGAGAAATGATGGGTTTTCCACTTGATTCACTTAGCTATATGTAATAATATTAAATAAAGTTTGCATTTTTTTTTAATGGTTAGAGTATGTGGCCAATTGTTGGCCAAATAAAATATATGAATAATTGTTAATGATGTTCAACTCTAGATAAGTACTATTTTAAATAAATTTTATTAATTAGTTGATACTTTTTATTGAGTCTAAAATTATAGTGGGTATAAAACCTTAAGTTGATAGTGTTTACCTCATTAATTTTAAAAAAAAACTATATAAGATAATTTGTTATTTATTTACATCATTTAATTTTAATTTAAATAATTTATATTGATTAGTTGATACACTTTGTTAGGCCTAAAATTATAGTGGTATAGCGGAAATGCTTTGAATTATTTATGTGATATAAATTAATTAGAATAGGCATAGATGATAAGGAACGGGCTCATATCTTACAAAGATATGAATTTGATTTTTACCACCGTTATAAAGATTCATTTGATATGCGATTTCGTAAGTTCCTATAAATATTGTCTTTGTCTTAGAATTATACTTTAATTTTAGTGGGTACATCGAATCAACCTAAACTTAATCCTCTACCAAAAAAAATCTCTGTGACCAAATGGTATTTTAATTCTAGGATTTTTTTTTTGGTAAAAAAGGAGAGTTATAAGCCCAGTTACAATGAAAATTAAACTACATGGGGATCAACTCCCACACACACATTTAGTACAAGATGCCTCAGATTTAAGGGGCAAGTATGCCATATCTTTGTCATATTCAACCCTTTCTTTGCAAGCTCTTCTGCCAGTCTGTTCTTGCTTCTAGAAATATAATGTAACTTCAAATCCCATGAAGACTGAATCAGAGTCTGAATCCTGTAGAGTAATAAACTATATCTTTCTCCTCTCAGATTAGCTAACATGTTGACGACATTTTTAACATCATATTCAAGAATAATTTTTTTAATTCCTAGACCTGAAGCTAATTTTAGACCTTCATAAATCGCTCATTGTTCAGCTTCCATCGCACTACAAATCCCCAGCTGAATAGTAAATCCAGAAACCCATCTCCCCCTATGATCACGAACAACACCACCACGCCCAGCCTTGTTCATAGATGTGCTAAGGGCACCATCCACATTTAGCTTGACCCATCACACCAGCGGTGGTTCCCAATTAGTAGAATTAGTAAGAATCAAACCATCATCAAGATGATTATGTTGGATCTGCACAAACCCTCTCCAAATCTTCATGATGACCAAATAGGGATCCAGAGATTTGCTGAACTCCTGATCAAATATACATTGATTCCTCCATCTCCACAAACTCCAAATTGAGACCCCCCAGATAAGATTCCAACTCACATTACTATCCTTCCCTAAATCTCTTTTAAGATTTAAAACAAATCAATCTCTTAGGGAGGCATTAAAGAATGCAGGAACAAACTTGGCCTGGATTAATCTATGCCAAAGCTTAGTAGCATAAGAGCAATCACGAAGCACATGCAAAATATCTTCATCATCTTCTCTGCAAGACTGACATAAAGCACTCGATGAAGACCACCTGCTTCTCCAGTAGTTTGTAGGCAAATGATTATTAAAAGCCTTCCACATAAAGACTCTAATACGTTCTGCACCCTTCCACTTCCAAATATCTTTATACACATGGCTATAATTATTTTCTGATTGTTTCTCGAGAAGATAATATGCACTTTTAATAGTAAAAATCCTATCATTTGTAGCACTCCATAACATAATATCATTACCCGCTTCCTCTACCACCGGTATCATAC
Source organism: Leucaena leucocephala (assembly GCA_037074615.1). NCBI lineage: Eukaryota > Viridiplantae > Streptophyta > Magnoliopsida > Fabales > Fabaceae > Leucaena > Leucaena leucocephala. Next base: position 5,268,317 of record CM073550.1, read on the forward strand.
TCCTTACCCTCTGAAAAACAGAACTAGGAACAACATCTGTAAGTCTTTGATAGTTCCACATCCCCGCCTCCACCCAATCCTCAACTTTGCTATTTTCTTCTTCATAAGTAAGAGCATGAATACACATCTCCTTTAAACTTTTGTCAGGAAAAAGCCATTTATCAGTAAAGAAATTCACCAACTGCCCATTTCTTATCTGCCATCTAGTGCCTGATTCAACAATGTCTTTCTGTTGAGAGATAAACTTCCACAGAGGAGAATTACCTTTCCTAGCATTCAACAAATTTCCTTCATTCCTCAACATATATTTATGGAATAACACATCAACCCATAGACCTTTGTCACCATTAACAAGTTTCCAAGCTATTTTGGCACCACACGCCCGGTTAAAGGACTCAAGCTTCTTGACACCTAACCCACCATATAACTTAGGTCTCACAATCTGTTCCCATCCAATAGGATGAAAACCATGCTGGTTTTGACTATTACCCCATATAAAGTTTCTTTGCAGCCTCTCAACTTCCTAACAAACAGATATTGGAATTCTGGCCATTTGCATAGGATAAACAGGAATAGAACTCAGAACAGACTTGGCCAAAGTGATCCTACCAGCCATCGATAACGTATTCTCTTTACATGCAGCAAGTTTAGTTTTAACCCTGTTAATAATATACTGGAAAGCATCCCTAAGTTTCCTCCCTCTGATGATTGGAAAACCCAGATACTTCCCAATATCCGCAGTAATTGCCATACCTGTAATTCCGCTAATTCTTGCCTTCATATTGTTATTAACTTTAGGAGAGAAAAATATCGATGATTTGCTTTTGTTGATTTTCCCTCCAGATACCAGACAAAACTTATCCAGACAACTCATCATACAATTAGTTTGTTTTTCAGAAGCTATCCCAAACAGGAGCAGATCATCCGCAAACATAAGATGGGAAATGTAAGGACCACTTTTTGTAATGAAAATAGGACTCCACCCACCTGCACTCACAGAATCCGTAATTAGATAGGACAATCTATCCATGCATAAAACAAACAACAAAGGTGAAATAGGGTCTCCTTGACGGAGCCCTCTTTTAGGATAGAACAACTCCATTTGAGCTCCATTCCAAAGTAAATTATAGGATACAGAAGTAACACATCCCATAATTAACTTTATAAAATTAGCTTCAAACCCAGTATCATCAAGAACCTGGTGCAGAAAATCCCACCTAATACGATCATAGGCTTTCTCCAAATCAATCTTTAATGCCATTAGTCCTGTCTTACCTCTGGCTTTCTTTATAATGTGTATGATTTCTTGTCCTATAACAATATTATCCTGTATATGCCTACCTTTTATAAAACTTGATTGAAAAGGAGAAATTAGACATCCATAACACTCCTAATTCTATTAACAATCACCTTCGTAATACATTTATAATGAACCGTGCGTAAAGCAATCGGTCTAAAATGACTAATAATCTCCGAATGATCCTTTTTTGGAATAAGAGAAATCAAAGTTTTATTAGCATTAGCATCAATAGACCCATTTTGGAAAGCATTCCTAACAAAGTTGCATAAAGAATTTCCCACCATATTCCAATTTGATTGATAAAATATAGGGGAGAATCCATCAATTCCATGAGCCTTATAGGGTCCCATAGAAAAAAGAGCTTCCTTAATCTCCTTATCTGAAGGTAAATGGCACATATTAGTGACACGGTCTTTAACCTTCAAAGGAAAGTTAGACTTTGTTTCAAAAATACATAAATCACTTTCAGACACTTTGTAAAGATTTTTAAAATAATTTATAGCCATGAAAACTAAATCAGCATCATCCTCAAGCCAATTCCCATTATCATCTTTAAGCGTAAAAACTCTATTTTGCCTTCTTCTCATTTTTGTTTTCAAATGGTAAAACCGGGTATTCCGATCCCCCCTATTGATCCAATCAGTTCTAGCCTTTTGAAACCATTTAACCTCCTCTAACATTAAAATATTTTCTAACTCCTCCTGCAAGGTTCTTTCAAGCGAATTTAAAAAAACAAAATAAGTGTAAGCTGGTGAACTTTGAATACCCTTTAATCGAGCAAGCAACCTTCTTTTCTTATTTTCAACTAGACCAAAAACATTTTTATTCCAATCAACAAGATTTCTACCTAATTATTCTAGGGATTTATTAAAATTCTCATCATCTTTCCAGACATCAGCAATAAAATGTTTGAAATTTTCATGAGCTAACCACATAGCCTCAAAACGAAAAGGTTTTTGTTTACCAATAAAAGAATAATTACGAAATTGCAACACAATAGGATTATGATCAGAGAATTGAGTTCGAGATAGTACCTTCAACACACCATCAGAAAGAACATCCAGGAAGATTGAATTAGCTAAATCTCGGTCTAATCTTTCATAAAGGCGAGTACACCTAGCAATACGTGGTCCTTTCCATGTAAATTTTGGTCCTTGAAAGCCCATGTCAGAAAGACCACAATCCATAATTCTATCCTGGAACCAATTTACCTTACTATTGGAGGATGCCACTCCCCTATTCTTTCATTTGTAATAATTATATCATTAAAATCACCGAAGACTACCCACGACAAATTAATAGAATAAGATAAATTCTTTAAATCATTCCAAAATTCTTGCCTAAGATTTGAGTAAGGAATAATATATATAGCAGTTAATAAGAAAGAAGGCCGTCCTAAAATTTCACATTGTAAATGAAAAAATTGCTTATTTTCAATCAAAACAGCTACTTTAATTTGATTACTTTTCCATGCCACAATCAACCCTCCTGAACGTCCTAAACTAGGAATCATTCTAAATGCATCATAACCCCATTTCTCCAGAAACCCAAATCGATCAGCCTTTGAACATTTGGTTTCTGAAAGAACAATAAGGCTTGGCTTAGGTCCCATACAAACAGCTTTTAAATTTCTGAGGAGCCCATTTGCACAAGCTCCTCTCACATTCCAATACAACAAACTATCCATAAATAATTAAAAAATGAATTATAACCAAAACTCAATTAAAATCACTTAGACTCCTGTATAAATTGAGTCTCTGGCACCATACTTTCTTCTTCAATTTCACTCATATCAATTATTAGAGGAAAAGGTTTCATATCCATTAATCCCATTATTTTATCTCCTGGTTCAAGATCCTCAATCCTATTTACATTATAATTATCTTGGCCCAAATTCGGATGAACAGTGCTTACCTAGGCTTCTGATGCTAAGTCTTTATGCACATGGCCCACTTCACCAACCCTTTCTTCATCGTCCTTCATACTATCATCCGCCTCCACCACTATAACATTTCCTTCCTTTTCCATTCTTCCAGCATACTTCCCGTTGTCCTTTGTCTGCGTCCCTGTCACAATCCCATTAATTTCTGCCTCAGTCTGAACCCTATCCCTAGCCCTCTTCTCACTCCTTCTCTGTACCAACTTCTCTTCTTTCCTCCTACCATTAGCCCCTAGCGCCTCCCTCGTTGAGACCTCCTGCGATTTCCCCGTACAATTACTCTTTTTCCACCCTCTATCTCCTCACAACGGAATGAGACCTCCCTGTGTCGGTTGTGACTGAAGTGCTTCCTGACCGTTACCATTATGACTACCATAGCATATGTTCTGTTACTGATCCTGGTGTTCCATCTCAGCAAGGATTCCAAACCGTGATCCCCTAATTTCCGTGTGAGTCGACTTTGATTTATTATCCTTTTGCTTCCTTTGTTTATGCATTTTTTGCACTACCTTCCATTGATCCTGAATCCTGATATCTTCGTTGCCCATGTTTGCTCTGTTTGACTGTTGGCAGTTCTCCTGAAACGCTCCCCTATTCTCTTGCTGACTTTGATTTTTTTCTGGGCAAGATTCATTGCAATGCCCATATATCCCACATTTAGTTCATAGCATGTGAAGGCCCTCATACTCCAAGTAATAATTTTCACCGTCCAATTGAAACGCAGACATCAATTGTTTCTGTAAATCCACAAGAACACAAATTCTAGCGTAATGGCCCCGTAATTGACAGGAGGTATTCATATCAACATTAACAGTCTCCCCTATCCTATTTCCAATAATAGTAAGCGCCTGTTCATCATAGTATTCCAAAGCTACCTTTGGCATACGAACCCATACTGCAACCTTGCTTATTGTTTCTTTCTCAGGCTTAAAATTCGGCTCCCAAGGTCTAACTGTAAGATAATGGTCATATATCATCCATGGTCCCCCAGTCAGTGCATTGATGTAATCCTCTTTGCTTGACATTTTCACAACATAAAAACTATGGCCAATATTGATCACATTTAGCACTCCCTTTTTCGCCCACATAGTCTGTAATCTGGTTTGCAGGGCTTTAAATCCTATACTCCTATCCAACAATTTAACTATAAGAGCTTTCCTCCAAGCTTTATATAGTCTCTTCTTCATCTTCCCTAAAAAACAGAAGGTAGGGAAATTTCTTTCAGGATCTTCAGTCATTTTGCACATAGGTTCCTCCTTGTCCATAACATCCTGCTGAGATTAAGACAACTGATCCTCAGAATCCGTACCTTCATTTTCTTCCTCCATCTTATCTTCAGAAATCTCCTCATTAGCATTCATTCCTTTAAGTTTCTCCACATATGTCGGCCCACCCTGAGCATACTTAGCACCTCCTGTTCCTTATTTAGGCCAACTACCTTGATAATACTCATCATTTCCAAGCTTACTACCAACATTTTTTATCTTTTTTGAGCTTCTAAAAAGCAGATCATCTTCTTCTTGAGAAGAAGGAACAACCGAAACATTAGAACCAGAGAGAACAATCGCTATTGAACTCTTAAAACCAAACCTAATTCTAGGATTTTTGAAGTCCAAATATTTTGCTAATTCGTCCAACAGTTCAAGTAGCAGCCCACATTGTTTAATTGCAGCCTATATGTCTTTAAAAGCCCAATATTGACATCTTCTAGCCCATAATAACCCATTGATGAAATAGTAGCCCCCCAAAAATATCATAAGCGTATGGAATACGGAAAACTTTGAAAGAACTGTATTTGGATTGTTTTTATGATAGAGACTACTTAGCTTGCCATTTGGGCTAAGTGAGGAAGTCGATTCTGTGGAAAAACGAAACTAAAAGACAAGGAAAGGATTACGTGAAGAAAATTCAAAGTAAAAGTCTTTTATGTATAATGACTTTGTGGGTCACAATAAGTTGTTGTCCAATTTTCATTATATATTTATATAGAAATTTTTTCATGTTGATAATTAATAATTGACATTTAACTTATTAGAATTGGGATTTCAGCTATCTCTGTTCACTTTTTTGCGATGATTTTTATGAAATAGTTTTAGATATTTTTTGTACGTTTTAAAAAATCAACATCGATATTATTTAAAATACGATCAAAATTGTAATATTAATTTATAGAAAAATATGTCACATCCACATGGCATGATTTAATTGGTGTTTGTTAAATTAAGCGTATGGAATAATGCAAAACTTTGAAAGAGACTACTTATCTTCCAATTTGGGTTAACTCAGGAAATCGATTATGTGTGGAAAAACGAAACTAAAAGATGAAGAAAATTTAAAAAGTCTTTTACTTGGAATTTATGAACCCATCTTCACACGAATGATAGACAATATATATTATACTTTTTTTATATATGTTTTTATCTGTTTAGAGGCACAGCAATATTTGTAGAACACAAAATTAGTTTTTATTCTATTTAATTTTTCTTAAACCGAAATTTTAAACATTTTTATAAAAAACTTGCTAAGCTTCCATATACATATATATATATTGGTTAATCTGCCCTTAGTGACCAATTCAACCCATGCCCTTATTGGGAAACTTTCATATATTATTTGACGAACAAATCATTTCGCATGGATAAATAATTAAATTAAAGTTTATTTGTGAGAAATAAATTAATGAAAGAACTATTCAAATATTAAACTATTATTTATCTCATTATTTTGTACTTTTTGTTAATTTCGGTTTATTTTAAACAATTCTTAATCATAGATTAGGGAATGACCTGGAAATTACATTAGGAGGGTTAGGAAATCTGAGTGGCATTTTATGTCATTTGGAATAGATTAATACAAGTATTTTTTATATTCTTTGTTCTTTTTAAAAAATAATATTGATATAATTTAAAATACTTAAATTTGTAATATTAAGTTACAGAAAAATATTTGGCAACTGCATCGCACGCTTTAATAGGTGTTGGTAAACTACGTGGAATGTGTTTATGATAGAGTCTATTCATCTTTTAATTTGGGTTAATTAGGAAGCCATTTCCATAGAAAAATGAAACAACATGAGTATTAATTTGAAGGAGACAAATTAGTAATAATGGGAATTTCTTAGAAATTTAAGTTAGATTGAAGGATATATGAGAACTTTCGTGTTAAGAGGCCCCTATTATTTAGTAATTTTATTTAAGTCGAGTAAATAATTTTCATGTCATAAAATCCCATGATAATTAAGTTTTGGTTTTTGCATTATTTCTTTCAAAATAAGCTGTTGTCCAATTTTCGTTCTATATATATAGAAACTTTTTTTACGTTGATAATTAATAGAAACTTTCGTTCTATATTTAGATTCAAATTATATAAACTTTTTTTTTGGCAAAATTTTTTAGAGTTCATTTTTAGCTATAAATACAGCCATTTGCTCTTCACTTTGTTGCAGCAAGTCACAAAATGAGGGGTTTATCAGCGTGTTGCGTTCTTTGTCCCCAACTCTTTCTCTTCCTCTTTCTCTTTCTCTTTCTCTCTCTTCCTTATTCCTTTGCTTTCCCTTCATGTCGTCCTGACCAAAGCTCAGCTTTGCTACACTTCAAAAACTCATTCTCCATTCAAAAACCCGATCCTTTTTCTTGGGCTTATTGGCTTTGTGATATTTATGAATCATACCCAAAGACATCAACTTGGGAAAATGGTACAAATTGTTGCTTATGGGATGGGGTCACTTGCAATCCACTGGGTCACGTGATTGGCCTCAATCTTAATTGTAGTTTGCTTCATGGTAAGCTCCTTCCCAACAACTCTCTCTTCCAACTTACCCATCTTCAAAGGCTTGACCTTAGTGACAATGACTTTCAAGGTTCTCAAATATCATCTCATTTTTCCCAACTTGTAAGTTTAACACACCTATCCTTGCGTCATTGTAATTTTAGTGGAGAAGTTCCAACTCAGATTTCTCATCTTTACAAATTGGTTTCACTTGATCTCTTTGAGTATTTGAATCATCTCATGCTTAATGAAAACACTTGGGAGAGTCTCACAGGAAATATCACTCGTATAAAGGATCTTTGTCTATCTGGTGTGGATATGTCATCGATACCTTCGAGTCATCTATTCAAGAATCTTTCCTCTTCTTTGGTCTCTCTTAGGCTTATTGATGCTCGATTACAAGGGAATTTGCATGACAGAATATTTTCATTTCCCCACCTTGAGGAGTTATATTTGGCAAATAACCCAAATCTCACAGGAAAGTTGGCTCCTTCCATTGGCCACATGAAATCTTTAGAAGAATTGTGTCTCTCTTCATGCCAATTCATTGGAGAAATCCCACCATCCTTATGGATCCTTACACAGCTTACTTTTTTGGCCCTCTCATATAATAGATTTTATGGTCAAATTTCATCATCGCTTTCCAATCTTCAAAAACTAACTTTTCTTGATTTATCTTCAAACAATTTTAGTGGCCAATTTCCATCTTCAATTTCAAAACTTAAAAATCTTCAATCCCTATATTTCTCAAACAATAATTTTTATGGTCAAATCTCATCATCGCTTTTCAATCTTCAAAATCTCACTTCTCCTTCTTTATCCTCAAATAATTTTAGTGGCCAATTTCCGTCTTCAATTTCAAAATTTAAAAATATTCAATTTCTAATTTTATCAAACAATAATTTTTGTGGTCAAATCCTATCATTGCTTTTCAATCTTCAAAATCTCATTTTTCTTGATTTATCTTCAAACAATTTTAGTGGCCAATTTCCATCTTTAATTTCAAAACTTAAAAATCTTCAATCCCTAGATTTATCAAACAATAATTTTTATGGTCAAATCTCATCATCGCTTTTGAATCTTCAAAATCTCACTTCTCTTTATTTATCTTCAAATAATTTTAGTGGCCAATTTCCATCTTCAATTTCAAAACTTAAAAATCTCAAATACCTAGATGTCTCCAACAATGGCTTCCATGGGACAATTCCATCTTCGGTTTCTATTCTACCATCTTTGACTTATTTGGTTTTATCCTCTAACCAATTCACAGGTTATATTGGTGAAATATCCGCTTATTCATTAGAACTGCTTGATGTGTCTAACAACAACTTTCATGGCCCAATTCCAAGGTCAATTTTTCATCTTCAAAACCTTAGATACCTGAACTTCTCTCACAACTCTCTCACTGGAAATGTGTTGTTTCACCACTTGGCATGGAAAAGCATGTATGTTCTTGACTTAAGTTCCAACTCCCTTCAAGGAGAGATCCTTTCTTCTATTTGCAACACTAGCACACTTGATATTCTTAACTTGTCCCATAATAACTTCACCGGCAACATTCCACACTGTATTGTCAGCTCTAAACTTTCTCTTTCCGTGTTGGATTTACAAATGAATAGCTTCTCTGGCAGTGTGCCTGAATCATTTGAAGTGGGAAATAATTTAAGAACCCTAAATCTTAATGGCAACTTCTTGGAAGGGTCATTACCTCAATCTTTGGTCAATTGCACAAGGCTCAGAGTCTTAGATCTTGGCAACAATGGCATAGAGGATGAATTTCCCCGTTGGCTACAAGCTCTTGAAGAATTGCAGGTACTTGTTCGTAGAGGGAATAAATTCCACGGTTTTATCCCCAATTTTGGGGAAAATAGAAGCCATGCCTTCCATATGTTAAGAGTACTTGATCTATCCAGCAACAACTTGAAAGGTCCGTTACCTGCAGCATTCTTCAAATCTTTTGAAGCTATGAGAAAATTAGATGGGAAATCTGGCTTGCAGTACTTGAATTATGAGAACTCAAGCTATAGTAGTAATTATCAGGACTCCATTGAGTTGACTTGGAAAGGATTGGACATTCATCTAGAAAAGGTCTTGACCGTGTTCACAAGCATTGATCTATCCAACAACATGTTTGATGGAGAGATTCCACAAGTTATTGGAGAGTTTTGTGCTTTGATAGGATTCAATTTATCACACAATGGCCTCACAGGTGCAATTCCTAACTCAATTAGAAATTTGAGGAATTTGGAATGGTTGGATTTGTCGTCAAACCATTTGACTGGAAAAATTCCTGCAGAGTTGACGAATCTCAATTTTCTGGGTGTCCTGAACTTTTCAAAGAATCAACTTGAAGGTTGCATTCCAATCGGCCAACAATTTGAGACTTTCTCAAGTGATTCCTTTGAAGGAAATAAAGAGCTTCGTGGTTTTCAACTTAAGATTCCATGCGCCTCCCATGAGGAAAGGCAAGAACCACCGCCAAGTTCAGAAGTTGGATTTGAATTTGGGTGGAAACCTGTGGTGTTGGGATATGTATGTGGAGCAGCATTTGGAGCAACATTGTTTCAGGTTGTGATGTTTACAGGCAAACCTCAATGTGTTGTGAGTCTGGTGAATGATCCTCCAAAGAAGAGGAAGAGAAGTGTTAGAAACCAGAATAAATAGTTTTGTCAAATTTCCTTTTTTTTTGTTTTGGGAATTAAATGTCCAATTCGTTGTGCTTTCATGGTGAAATAAAAAAAAATTACTTTGCTTTCAACTTAATATTTTAACAAATTTAATTAGGGGAGATCGCAATGTTTTTTCCATTTGTTTTTTCCTTAAACGCGCATGGAAATTGCTCTGTTTCCAGTTTTCTATCTGAGAGTCATAGGTGCTTCATGAATTCTCCAAATGACAAGTTGAATCACCTCTGTAAGAAATTTAAAGCCGATCATCATTTTGAAATTAATATATATATATATATATATATATATATATATCACTGTCCAAAACCGTCAGTGCCCATCTTATCAACACATGCACCTGATCATTGATCAAAACTCCGATTGAAAAACACAGGGAAATTGGTCAAAACCATTACAGAGAAACAGAGCAAAGACTCATGGACAGTTTGAGTATTAATGAATTCATTCTTCACTCAAAAGAAACAGAGGACAGACACAAAACAATCAAACGAATAGTCTGTCGTATTTGAGTTTGTTCATGATTGGCGAGAGAAGCCCCCCAACCTCCCACGCCGAAGTACTCCTCAGTGATGGCATCTCCGAAAACATAAATCTTTGGCCTCTTCTCCAACATTCCTTAATTCTTATTTGGGTATTGCTTTCAATCTTGTTTTATGTTTCTTAATGTAAAGCCCCAAATTATCGAAGAGATCTAGATTATTCTTAATGTAAAAATAATTTGTTAATTCTTTAATTGTAGCCATATGTTTTCTAAAGATTTTTCTTGAAGTGAAGAAATTTTGGAAAGAAAAGATGCTTTCTAAAATCTACAATTATTATGAATTTAGTAAATTTTTTTCTTAGTAGTTTTCTCTTATTTATCTAAATATAATGAGAGAAAACATTTTATTTTTATTTTTCTCTACTCTCATTCAATTTTCTTTCCTGATCAAACAAAGCATAACCTTTTCCCGTCCCTTGTTGATATATAATCTCAATATATATGTTTTCATCTCAAGTGCAGTTGTATTAATGAAGTTCACAAGCCATCTATCTATCTTTACTTTGTTTACTTTTCAGGTCCTAATATTTGTAATCGAGAACACTGTGGGAAAAGATCAAGCACTCGTGTTGCTTGGTGAGATTAGTCATTTCCTTAAAAAGATTAAGTGATATAAGGTACATGAGTTTTCAAAACCACAAGCATTTTTATAATAGATCATAAATCCATACTCACACGCTCACTCGCAGGTTTGAACCTGCAAGGTCCTGCCACTGGACCACTAGTCTGTTGGCAATAGATAATATCTATTATACTTTTATTGTCTATATTTTTTTATTTGTATGGAGACACAAAATAGTTTTTTGAGCAAAGCACTTGCATTTATCTATTTGAGCTAATCTTACTATCATAATAAATGTGAATATCTCTTTTAGCATAACTTAAATTTTAGTTTACTATATATTATGAGAGATTAGATCATTCCACTAGATCCGACCTTTGTTGATGAAAATAGTTTTTATTCTATTTAATGTTTTGTACTATAATATATGTGACAAATTGGCTTAATGATAATATGAAATTTTTTGATAAATACAAAAGTATTTTGCTTCTTCTAATAATTTTTTTATGTACAGTATGTTTTTATTTAATAGTTCAAACTTAGGATAGTATGTTTAAAAGACACAATTATCTATTAGCTATGCTAACCTTTGTCTGAAATAATAATATGACTCATGAGATAGCAAGTAATGGGCAAGAAGATGTCAATATTCGGGAGCAAGTAGTTGCTTTATAAGTTTTTAATATATTTCATCGTATCTTTGAATTATAGATAAATTTAATCCTTTTATAAAAAATTTTATATAAAAAATGACTATTAAAGCACGCTATATAGTTTCAAAATATATTTCTGTAACTTAATATTACAAATTTGGGTATTTTAAGTATATCACTTTTGCTTTTTTGAAACGAACAAAAGATATCTTAAACACTATTTGGAAACCACTCCAAACGTGGTTTCTAACAGTTTTTGGCCCCAAACCTCAGTTTGAAAAAATTTTAAAACAATCATATATTTTTATTTAAACATGCTTTTGGACTAAGGGCCTGTTTGGATTAGTTTTTGGAGAATAGATTTTGAGAAAAATAAATTTTAGAGAATAGATTTTGGGAATAATAGATTTTGAGAAAAAAGTAATTTTAAAAATTAGAGATGTTTGGATAATTAGTAGCATAATCATTTTTTCATAGACAATTTACTAAAAAAAACGTAAAATAATTACATAAAGAATATTTGTTTTTTAATTTTTTTATTAAAGTGATTAAAAAATAATATATATATATGTGTATATTTGAGCAAGGTAAAAATTTACAATGTTCACTTAAATTTTAATTTTTTCCTTACTTAAATTTTATTTTTTAATTAATAATTAAAATTTTATATAATATAATTTTAATTTATTATGGAAAAAGAAAAAGCAGTGTGCTGGAAAGTAAAACGCTGGAAGAAGAAAGGAAAGTGAAATTGCTGAGAAGCTACTCTATGCACAATTATTGAAAATCATGGTTTAAAGACTCAAATCATGGTTTGAGTTTTAGAATTAATTTTTTTTAAAAAAATACTATTTGGCAATCATGGGCTCAAACCATGGTTTTCCTTTAGAATCTATTCCTAAAAGTGATTGCCAAACACACACTAAACCATTGTTTAAAACCAATGTTTTAGATAAGCTGGTCCAAGCAGCTTATGGAATAGTAAAAAAGCTTATGAACTAATCAATTACTATATTACCCCTACTTTTTCTTACACCCTCTCTCCTCTCTCCTACTTTTTCTCTATTTTCTTTTTTACACTCTCTCTCCTCTCCTCTCTTATCTCTCCTCATTTAATACTCATACCATTTTTTATAATTTACCAATAACAAAAGTACTTTTAGAAATAACTATCAGAACACTCATTTATTCAAAATCACTTTTTTTTATAAGCTCTTCTTCAAAAGCCCTTTTTCTATAAGCTACCCATAAACTCTTTTTTTTTCATAAGCTCATTTTCAAAATCCTATCCAAACACACACTAAGAGAATAACAACTCACTTAACAAAAGACAAGAACAGTTTAGCCAACTATTTAAACCGCCAACTAAGCTTAACTGTTCTTGTCATTTTTTAAACGAAAGTTGTTATCCACTTAGTTGTTCTTATCACTCATATATGCAGGTCCATAGTTAAATTTGTCAATGCACACACACACTAATAACTTATCATTGATTAAGTTGTTCTTGTCATTCGTTATGTAAAAGTCGTTATTTGCTTCATTGATCTTGTCATTCATATGCAGCTCCCTATTTTAACTTGTCGATGTACACACTAATTAATAACTTTTCATTGACTAAGTTCTTGTTATTTGTTAAGTGAAAGTTGTTATGTCTAGTCATTTCATATATCATATAATGATCTTAGATAATATTTTGCACTATATAACTAATACAATGTTTTAGGGGACCAATGTTATATATCATTTTGGGAACCAAAAGGTCGTAAGATCAAATCCCACGTTGACCAACCTTTGCCTAAAATGTCTCCAGCGGTCAGCATTGGAGGTGGCGGCTGAACAATTGAAGCTCCAGCAACTGGTAGTGGTGTAAGTCCTTTTTGTACGAGGCCGCATTAGTTAATTTCACCAAACAAAAACTTATTTTGAAATGGTTCCTAGACACTTTATAGAAATTAAGACATTTTGAGGGACCATTAGTTTTGGTATTCCCATATTTCGGAAGTACTTATATGTCTTTCTCCCTGAATTAAAGTCTTTTGTACAAGAGAGGGGTCTATCCCATGAGGATATTAGATTCCAAACACTCATTATCAGCTAACACCGTAGATGAGATGGGCAAGAATCTAATAAGGAAGAATATGATAAACCTTCTTTAGCTAAAGCATTTTCAAAGCGGTTTTGATCTTGTCGAATAAATTGAAGTTCCAGCTCCCAGGAATGCATCATTAACTTGTGAATTTGCATAAGTAGAAGGCTGCACACACTGTTGTTGATTCCACTCATCAGTAACTGATGAATGGAATCAACAATAACTGTTGTTGTCTTTCTCCGTAATTACTGTCACAGACTTCTAATAATTTGAAATCTCATGGAAGGACTATGGTCTTTAACTGCAACTAAATAATGATCATATGTATAAAATCGTATCATTGCAATTGTGAAAATCAGATAACCCACTTAGAAATGGGATTGTCTCTCATTTTCTAACGGCCCGTTTGGTTCAATTCTAGGGTGGAAAAGAAGGGAATGGAATGAAAAATGTCAACCGCGTGGATTTTTGGTTAGCATTAAAAAATAAAATGATTTGATGGGAAAGTTTATATTTGGTTGGTTTAAAGTGATGAAAAATTAGGTGGGAACATATGCAAATGGCCATATTACCCTTAATGAGTATTTAATATTAATTAACGTTATAATTTAAAAATAAAAATATTAAAATTTCAATTACACATATAATAATTATTAATTCATAAAAATTATAATTTAATAAATAAAAATATTCAATATAAATATAAAGTTACAAAAAATAATAAATAATTAAAATGAATAACATAAATACAAAAATGAAAATCAAAATATAAAACTCGTGCGTGGACACCTAAAGAGGAGATACGATTTATAGGAGTATATATGGTCTATAGAGACTTTTGTATTTAAACTTGGTTTATTCGATTAAAAGTTTCAACACTGTAACATGCTGAATGGATACTGAAGCATAAAGTTACTTAGTGAGCTGAAGTTAATTTTGCACTGTGAAATAGATGTGTGAATGGTTAAATGTAATTTCATTTTGTTGAAAGAATGGAGCGAGTTTTTTGGCTTCAATTTCAGTAGTTTAACCCTAGCAACTCTCTCACATACTATCCTATAACAACTTCATCTTTCAAATTCAAAACCCACTTTACAACCACTTTCTATTGACTATTTATAAACAAAATTGTTTTCAAGATGACTCACATTCCATTTTCATTACAAAAAGAAATAGATTTGACAAATTTAAATTATTTCAGTATACTAAAATAGATTTTTGTAAAGGACATTTATTTTTATTACTATATTAATACACAATGACTACGTAATCAAATCAATTTCGTATAAATAAAATTGATTTTATGATTGAAAAAATATTTCATTTTACAAATCAACTTAAACTTACTATTTTAAGTTTTGTTATGCTCTATGTTTCACTAACTTTGATATTTTTTGGTATTTTTGAATTATCTCTTAAACCATAAATCTATACTGTTAAATTTGTTTTATATAAAACTACACTTAAAATACGGTTCAAGGGAATCAATCTCAATTTCAAAGAGTTTCATATGAAAAAATATACTTTTTAAAAAATAGTGTTGAGATACAACATCTTATCTTTGTTTTTTTTTTTTCTTTTTTCAATTATATCTTTTAGAACACAATAAATTTTGAAATAGGTCTTGTTTCTTTAGAAAATATATCCAAAGAAAGAGTTTTCCAGTTGTAGCTAATTTATCAAATTTGGAGTTAAATTAAGATAGTTATTTATATCTCAAAATAGATTAAGATTATAAAACTGTACATCATCTTCTTATTGAAGAGGTGGGACTGTTCGTCAAGTTCTTCATCTAGACAAGGTAAGAGCGACTGAACCATAGGAGCTTGACAGAGGACAAACACGGACCAAAGGATGCGAGACTTCAAAGCACAATAGTTGTCTGCAACGGAGGTCTTCGAAGCTGGAGATGATACCTTCAATGCTCCGGCAATGACGTCTGTATATATAATATAAAAGAAGGGGCAAATTTGTATCTTGGATTTTCCAGCCTATGAGGGAAAATCAAATGCCACCAAATTGGTGGAAACGGATTTTTCTTCAAATATGGAAAAATCTCTTTAGAAAATCACTTCCTGAAAAAATTGCCAACCAAATAGCCGTCCCCGGTGGAAAATTCGAATTTTCCCTTTTGGTAGGTGAATTTTCCTTGAACCAATTCAGGCCGTAAGTTTTGAAGAGGGCCCAAGGTGGTTTTTTTAATATAACTATTGACTATTAATATAACCCTTCCTATGTGAATTTTAGCTTCAGGTACCAATAAAGCCCAGAACAATTAATAGATAGATATTTTAAACATATATTTTAGATTCATCATACAAGATTTTGTTGGAAGAGTAAAAAATACATTTTAATAATCTTTATATTTTAAAAGGATTAGTCTCTAAATATTAGTTAAGAATATTTTTTATTTTACCAAAAAAAAATGTTGGCTTCAGGTAACCAACTTGTAAAAACTAATAAGCAACTCACTTGAAAATTGGGCTTTCTTCCCGTTTTCCAGTTTTGACGAAGCCTAAGTTTTCTTTCACTCCCAACTGTTGATTGTTGTAATCACATAACATTAGTTTTAAATTTACTTACGAAAACTAGATAACGGTCTCCCAGTTTCTAAGTCTTGGAGAAGCTTAGGCTTGAAGAAGACTAGAAAACTAGTTGTAAAGAAGAAAGGGCACAGGGGCACTGTAACATCTTTCCAAATTGCCAAATCTATATATATGTATATATATATATATATATATATATTATGTTAAAAACATTACAGAATGAAGGCATTGTTTTATACACATATAAACAACAACATCATCAAAACAACGACCTAAAAATTAAAAAGATAATGCACTATCATACTCACATAATATCTGTATGTAATTTCACATATCTCTCTTATCAAGCTTCGCCATAAAAATATGACAAAGAATATAATTTTCAGTAATAATATAACAATTGTAAGGCTTTTTTGAAGAAGTTTCATACTTGTCATATTCTAATCGAAAACCTAATAACACAGATATGGAGAATTATCCCCAAGTCTAGTCCCAAGAACAGTCCACAAAAAATTCAAAACCATTGTTTGTCATGTGTCCATTGATCATCAACATCCAAACAGGTGAATACTACTGAAAGACATTCATGGGGTCATTAGGGTCAATATCAGATATCAATGGAAGATCAGCAGGCAAAGATTCTACACTCAATCCTTCATCTCTGAGCTTCCTGATTACTTCCTCAAAAACAACTTCGTTTCCACTTTGGGTGAGATGCAAGCCATCACTACATTTCAAGTTTATAGAAGAACACACGTTAATGTTAATATTAGTCTGAACAAAAATTAGAATACTCCAAAGTACTTGTTTACGCAAAATACAATTGGAAAGGTGAAACCAGAACTCATCCCCTAGAGTTTGTGTTTATTCCTTTGAGATTTCTATTTCAACTTCGTTAGATTCAAATTCAAACGGAGAACGACGCTTAAATCCCAAAAGCTTAATGTAATGGAAGTTAGATCCCAAAATTTTTTGCTTAAAGACAGAGTTGGAAATATCGATGCAGATGTTTGCAAATAGGAGAATTTCACATGCAAATTCGGCATTTAAATCTTACAGGTTATTTCTAATGATCTACAACTGGCAACTCTTCTTTTAGCAAAATTTGTTGGAACCTAAATGTCATTAAATTGATCTTTTAGGACCTAATTGTCATTCCCTAAATTCAAATTCCACTAAAAAATTTGCAATTAGCAAATAATCATTAATGGCAATTTCAGATGGAGAAATCTATGAAGTAAATCATTGACTTGCAGCATTTTAGTAGTACCAGTCTAGGAAAAGTTAACTCTCTACATTAATCAAACCATTCTTGGTTTCATCAGCTTAATTTTCAGCCTGCACTTTGTTTTTTTAATTTATTATAATTTGAGGTAAAAGAACTTAAATGCACTGTCTATTAAAGGATGGACAATTATCCCCAGCAATATCAAATAGGACCCAATTAGAATGAGAAAGATCGATATAGGATTGTTGCCTAGTATGACACACGTGTGCATAGACCTAAAAGAAAAAAGTAGGACACACGTGTGTGGTTCCCACCTCATCTCTCTTTGTCTAGTAAATGTCCCTGCAATTAAAAGAAGGGACAGGGAAATGGGAAGTCAAAACCTTACACATCAGAACTCACTTTCACCTGCATCTAGCGGAGAATTTGGATTCCATGCTCACCTTTTAATCTTTACCATCTAGCCTAAAATTAGATGGTTTAGATTCTATTTTATTTTTTAATTCTTATTCTTTCTCATTTTAACATCTAGCCTAAGGTGAGGAAAAGTCACTAAAACAACACTCTCTTTTGACAGTATTTCCTGATCTTTTAACTTCAAAAGAGATCACACACTAAATAAAGTCATTGCAGTGCATCTTATCTATGCATATTACATAAACAGAGATCTAAACTTAGAAAATTCAATTCAAAGAAACATAGTGTAGTAAAACCTCAACATTTCATACTTAGAACAATCCAATTCACAGAAAAGATAGACATTAGTATGGACAAAATGAAAAAATGAAACTTTTAAGTGTTCATCTATAATTTTAGAAATAATGACATGCATGATGCAACAGTCAAATATGAGCACTGGTCATCCGTAAATGTTTGCAAACTTCATAGATCCAGAGTCATTAGTAATTAACTTATAGAAAAAGCAGAATTGAATCCTCTAAAGTACTATTATTCAGATGGGACCACCATGGGGGACCCCATCCCCTTCCCCATGTTTGTGTCTGAGTCTCCAACTTGATACTTTCAAATTTCTTTTCAATTAGATGATCCAAATCCAGAGCAAAAGCATCACCCAGAGACAACCTCCCGGCTCCCATCATCACATGTTTATTGGGATTATCATCTAAAACGCTAACCTGATGTTTTACAATCAAAGAATGACAATATGATTAAAATAAAATCATAAGAACCTTAAATATTCTTTTTTTCCACTCGGAAGCGCTGCATTTTGGTCCAGATGTCAATGACAGGCACTCCACATTCTCCAGCAATAGCAGTGCATGCTCTGGCATATTCACCAGCAGCTTCATTTGTCCTCTCTGGAAGGCCCTGCTTATTCTCAACATAAGGGTATCTGCAGCACAGGAGTTTAGAAAATCTTACACCATAAGTACTAATATGAACACAAAAAGATTTGTTAATATCGGTGAGGGAGACTAAAAGGACTAATGAACCATACCTTACGCGTGCATCTTCATCAATTGGAGGAGGTGTTATGAGGAGCACGTGAGTATGAGGCGATCGCTTCTGCAATGCTTAGTAGTATTGAGATGGAGCCTCTGAATCACGAGGTTAAGATTGGTTCAAAGAACATAGGTTCATTTGAGTCAGTGAGATACTGGAAACACAACAGAGGAATGTTGGATACAAAACATAAAAGCCAAGCTTGTTCTCTTGAGATAAGAAGCAAAGTACATTGAGCATTACCAAAATATCCACTTAGCATAAAAACTAACATAGCACAATTAAGATCCAGAGATATAATTAGGGATATCTAGATAAGTTGAACTAGACCAGAGTTTTTTGAATCAACAGTCATCAGATTTCATATCAGAAAAACATAGGTGGAAGGATACTAATTAATTGCGGTATACAAACATCAAGGAGTATTTCAAATCAAGATCTTTACATGTTTAAACTCATCTAATTTTCTTTGTTTTTTCTTAACTAATTACTTTTGTGGGTGAACATATTCCATATTCATGAACTTCACATCAAAACAAAATAAACCATTATATAACAATATGTGGAGTAAATTAGCCCCATCTACATTCATGCATTTGAAAAGAATGTGACAATATGTGGAGTATACACTCCATCTTTACGCATATCATCTTTTTTTTGGCTATCTCTATGTGAATACTTTATATATATTCACAAAAATGAATATAGAGATCCACATTCCTAAAAAGGTTAATAAGCCTCCTCAAAAGGCCACAAGATTATAATATGAATGCAAAAGCAGTACCTAACTAGCCATCTGTAGTTCAACCTATGGTCCCCCTAATAGTTGGTGGGAGATTCAAGTGTGCAATACAAAGCATGGGATCAGTCTACTTTTCACCAGGTATCATGGTCAAGTGGTAAGCCCGGCCAACACTAAACACTTACAGGCCACATAACCAGTGCATTCTTAAGGAACCATTCCCTGATGGGGCCCACTTCATAGATCCAACGACCATTTTTGTCCAACCAAGCATAGCAACAGCAATCATACAATACCCAACCCCACTAAGACAAATGATTGGTCCTTTAAGGATTTGCACTCTCTTCATTAAAAAATTGAGACGCTCAGTTGTCTAAAAACTTGACAGCCAAATCCAGCAAAAGGAGTTAAGCTTGAAGTGAAGGATCTGGGGTAAGATTTTCTTTTCTTCCTTCTTTACTTATTTTTTTTGGGTGCGGGAGGACATACCAGTAAACAATAGACCATTAAGAATCCACTAGATAGATGTATAACCTCGTGAATTTTAACACTTGGGCCATTTACTTTAGCAGTTAGGATGGTGGAGGTTGATATACTGAATAACCATGTATACATATAACTATGGGCACGTTTAGATAAAATTTTGAAAAATAGCTTTTGAAAAAAAAAAGGCTTTTGGGTAGCTTTTAGAAAAAAGCTTATGGACAAGAGTTTATGAAAGAAAAGTGGTTTTGAATAAATGAGTGTTTAGATAGTTATTTCAAAAAATACTTTTATTATTAGTAAATTACGAAAAATGGTATGATTATTAAATATAAGAGAGAGGAGAGATAAGAAATGAGACAGAAGAGATATTATAGAAAAGAAAAGAGAGTGGAGAGAGGATGTAAGAACAAGTAGAAGAGAGAGAAAAGAGGGTGTAAGAAAAAGTAGGGGTAATATAGTAATTGATTAGTCTATAAACTCTTTTACTGTTCTATAAGCTACTTTGAGCTTATCTAAAACCTTAGTTTTAAACCATAGTTTGATCAAAAAGCTTTTTTGAACAAATATAACTGTTTGTTTTAAATTTTCTCAAAACATAAGTTTTGTCCAAACCTAGGTTTGCAAACTTTCCAAACAAACACACACTGTGTTTTATTGCCAAAGTCATCTCAGGGATTTATATTCGCTAACATTTGGAAAGTATTTTTAGGTATAAAGTTATCTAATAAGACATTAGTAGGATGAGGTTAAATATAAAAACAGAACAATAAATTAACTGTAAAACATATATATATATATATAGCATAGTTATATTATGAAAATTATGTCTAAACTTGAAAGTTAGGACTTTTAATTAATAATAATTAATAAAAAGTCAAAGTGCAGCACAAGGAAAAGCTAGGAAATAATTAGGTCGGCCAAATACAGGGACCCAAAATTTGAAACTGCAGCCGAATGTTTCAAAAACACATTGGAATCACACCAATCCCTCTTTCTTTCCAAACCAAACTTTCAGCTTTAAAGAATCATAGGGATCCAAATTCATCTTCTAGCAAATCTGCACTACATGACAATCTAGTATTAGTGTTGCTGATGATAAGCATGCCATCAGCTTCAACATCCAAGGGCCAAAACCTGTATGATTTAACAAAAACTGACGATCGCAGTTTCAACAACTTCCAACTTTCTCATCCTAAGGATTCAAACGTGAACACTGGAGTGACAGAGGAGGGTTACCTTGAAGAAGGACACAATATAGTGAAGGTTGTGCCTATATTCATGAAGAGGCACGTGCTGAAACGCTGAGCATCTATCTGGAAACTGGCGTCATTAGCCCCAAAGAACACAGTCACAGTAATTGGTTCGCTTTCACTATAATCACCGTCTTGTTTCGCAGGGAAGACTCCGTCCAAAACCTTCAGTGCACATCTCGTATTATACCCATTGTACCCTCTCAACACCACATCGACCTGATCATCAATCAAAACCCCAGTTGAAGATGAGCAAAGTTGGTCAAAACCATTACAGAAAAGCAGAGCAAACACGCACAACAATGAAATAGTCTGTATTTGACTTTGTTCATACTGTGCGAGCGAAATGATTGGCGAGAGAAGCACCACAACCTCCGATGCCAAAGGACTCCTCAGTGATGGAGTCACTGAAAAGATAAATCTTTGGCCTCATCTCCCAGATTTCTAATATAGATTTTGCTTTCAAGCTCGTTTTATGGAACTTTCTCGAGCTTCTTGATGTGAAACCCCCACAGTATCAGAATCGGATAAACAGTTTCTTGATCCTCCTGTTGGGCAGCTATGATATGTTAGTTCATTGCTGTATAAATATAATAAAGCTGATATTCCTCATTTTTTGTTGGTGGAAAAAGCTGACATTTTTTAATGCAACAATTAATTGCCCGCCAAAGGGCGCATTCTGATGCCGATGAACAGAAAAACTCATCTTTCTTAGACCCCATCCCGGAATGTGGTAGCGAAACTAGTTTTCGCGCTTTTTGTATTTTTCTTTTTTCAACTAGAACACTGTTTTTAAGCTTTTTCAGCTCACCTACTGAGAGAGAAAAGGAAGAACAAAAACTAAATTCAGTGCCCTACATGTTTACCTCCATTTTGCAGCCTATCTTATTTTAAAACAAATTTCTAAATTAGCAATGGAGGTGCAATGCCTGGTTAGATTTCTCCGGCTCTCCAAATTGATAGAGAATATTTATATTAGGAAATGACAACCGCAAAAGAGAACTTATTTGTAAGAAAAAAAATAGAAGTTTTATCACAAAGAATTTGAATTAATAAAAGCAGGCGCGTCTATGTGTAAAGAAATTAATTTAAGTTATAAAAAGTATATTTTTTTAGAAAAATTTCTATATATAAGTTTATATTTTTAATATTATTTAGATCCAACACTTTTTGTGATGAGGAATGTCATGACATGTATAATAAGATTATGTTGGGAAATGATGGGTTTTCCACTTGATTCACTTAGCTATATGTAATGATATTAAATAAAGTTTAGATTTTTTTTTATGGTTACGAAGTATGTGGTCAATTGTTGGCCAAATAAAATATATGAATAATTGTTAATGATGTTGGCCTCCAGATGAGTACTATTTTAAATAAATTTTATTGATTAGTTGATACTTTTTATTGAGTCTAAAATTATAGTGTGTATAAAACCTCAAGTTGATAGTGTTTACCTCCTTAATTTAAAAAAAACTATATAAGATAATTTATGTTATTTATTTACATCATTTAATTTTAATTTGAATAATTTATATTGATTAGTTTACACGTTTTGTTAGGCCTTAAATGAATAGTGGTGTAGCGGAAATGCTTTGAATTATTTATGTGATATAAGGTAATGAGAATTATCATAAATGATAAGGAACATGTTTATATTATATATGAATATGAATTCGATTCTTACTATTGTTGTAAATGTCCATTTGATATACAATCTCGTAAATTTTTATAAATACTCTTTGAGTTTTAGTATTATACTCTAATTTTAATAGGGACTTATATCGAAACAATCTAAACTTAATTCTTTATTAAAAAAAAATTTGTGACTAAATGGCATTTTAATTGTAGGATTTTTGAAGTCCAAATATTTTACTAATTCGTCCAACAGTTCAATTAGCTATATGTCTTTAATTGCAGCCTATATGTCTTTAAAAGCCCAAGATTGACATCTTCTAGCCCATTAGCTATTATCATAAAATTTAAACCCATTGATGAAATAGTAGGCCCCCAAAAATATCACAAGTGTATGGAATACGGAAAACTTTGAAAGAACTGTATTTGGAATGTTTGTATGATAGAGACTACTTGGGCCAAGTGAGGAAGTCGATTCTGTGGAAAAACGAAACTAAAAGACAAGGAAAGGATTAGGTGAAGAAAATTCAAAGTAAAAGTCTTTTATGTATAATGACTTTGTGGGTCACAATGAGTTGTTGTCCAATTTTCATTATATATTTATATAGAAATTTTTTCATGTTGATAATTAAAACTTGACATTTAAATTATTAGAATTGGGATTCAAGTTATAAACTTTTTTTGGCAAATTTTTTCGGAGTTCATTTTCAGCTATTTCTGTTCACTTTTTTGCGATGACTTTTATGAAAGCATATCATACCCCAATACTAAAAATAGTTTTAGATATTTTTTGTACGTTTTAAAAAATAAACATTGATATTATTTAAAATACCATCAAAATTGTAATATTAAGTTATAGAAAAATATGTCACATCCACGTGGCATGATTTAATTGGTGTTTGTTAAACTAAGCGTATGGAATAATGCAAAACTTTGAAAGAGACTACTTATCTTCCACTTTGGGTTAACTCAGGAAATCGATTATGTGTGGAAAAACGAAACTAAAAGACGAAGAAAATTTAAAAAGTCTTTTACTTGGAATTTATGAACCCATCTTCACACGAATGATAGACAATATATATTATAACTTTATATATATATATATATATATGTTTTTTTATGTGTTTAGAGGCACAACAATATTTGAAGAACACAAAATTAGTTTTTATTCTATTTAATTTTTCGAGTCAAAATTAGTTACCTAACACAAAAAGTGTCAACTCTTTTTCTTAAACCGAAATTTTAAACATTTTTATAAAAACTTGCTAAGCTTTCACACACACACACACATATATATTGGTTAATCTGCCCTTAGTGAGCAATTCAACCCATGCCCTTATTGGGAAACTTTCATATATTATTTGACGAACAAATCATTTCGCATGGATAAATAATTAAATTAAAGTTTATTTGTGAGAAATAAATTAATGAAAGAACTATTCAAAAATTAAACTATTATTTATCTCCTTATTTTGTACTTTTTGTTAGTTTCGGTTTATTTTAAACAATTCTTAATCATAGATTAGAGAATGAACTGGAAATTATATTAGGAGGGTTAGAAAATCTGAGTGGCATTTTCTGTCATTTGGAATAGATTAAATACAAGTATTTTTTATATTCTTTGTTCTTTTTTAAAAAACTCAATATTGATATAATTTAAAATACTTAAATTTGTAATATTAAGTTACAGAAAAATATTTGGCAACTGCATCGCACGCTTTAATAGGTGTTGGTAAACTACGCGGAATGAATTTATGACAGAGTCTTTTCATCTTTTAATTTCGGCTAATTAGGAATCCATTTCCATAGAAAAATGAAACAACATGGGCATTATTTTGAAGGAGACAAATTAGTAATAATAGGAATTTCTTAAAAATTATAGGTTAGATTGAAGGATATATGAGAAATTTCGTGTTAAGAGGCCCCTACAATTTGGTAATTTTATTTAAGTCGAGTAAATAATTTTCATGTCATAAAATCCTATTATAATTAAGTTTTGTCATAAAATCCTATGATAATTAAGTTTTGGTTTTTGCATTATTTCTTTCAAAATAAGCTGTTGTCCAATTTTCGTTCTATATATATAGAAACTTTTTTAACGTTGATAATTAAAATTGACAATTAACTTATTACAATTTAGATTCAAATTATATAGACTGTTTTTTTGGGAAAATTTTTCAGAGTTCATTTTTAGCTATAAATACAGCCATTTGCTCTTCACTTTGTTGCAGCAAGTCACAAAATGAGGAGTTTATCAGCGTGTTGCGTTCTTTGTCCCCGACTCTTTCTCTTTCTCTCTCTTCCTTATTCCTTTGCTTTCCCTTCATGTCGTCCTGACCAAAGCTCAGCTTTGCTACACTTCAAAAACTCATTCTCCATTCAAAAACCCGATCCTTCTTCTTGGGCTTCTGAGGTTTGTGATATTTATGAAACCATCTCATACCCAAAGACATCAACTTGGGAAAATGGTACAAATTGTTGCTTATGGGATGGGGTCACTTGCAATCCATTGGGTCACATCATTGGCCTCAATCTTAATTGTAGTTGGCTTCATGGCAAGCTCCTTCCCAACAGCTCTCTCTTCCAACTTACCCATCTTCAACGGCTTGACCTTAGTGCCAATGACTTTCAAGGTTCTCAAATATCATCTCATTTTTCCCAACTTGTAAGTTTAACACACCTATCCTTGCTTGATTGTAATTTTAGTGGAGAAGTTCCAACTCAGATTTCTCATCTTTACAAATTGGTTTCACTTCATCTCTCTGAGTATTTCAATCATCTCATGCTTAATGAAAACACTTGGGAGAGACTCACAGGAAATATCACTCGTATAAAGGATCTTTGTCTATCTGGTGTGGATATGTCATCGATACCTTTGAGTCATCTATTCAAGAATCTTTCCTCTTCTTTGGTCTCTCTTTGCCTTGATGATGCTGGATTGCAAGGGAATTTGGATGAAAGAATATTTTCATATCCCCACCTTGAGGGGTTATATTTGTCATTTAACCCAAATCTCACAGGAAAGTTGCCTCCTTCCATTGTCCACATGAAATCTTTAGAAGGATTGTCTCTCTCTTCATGCCAATTCATTGGAGAAATCCCACCATCCTTATGGAGCCTTACACAGCTTACTGTTTTGAACCTCTCAAACAATACATTTTATGGTCAAATCTCATCATCGCTTTCCAATCTTCAAAAACTAACTTTTCTTGGTTTATCTTCAAACAATTTTAGTGGCCAATTTCCATCTTCAATTTTGAAACTTAAAAATCTTCAATCCCTAGATTTATCAAACAATAATTTTGATGGTCAAATCTCATCATCGCTTTCCAATCTTCAAAAACTAACTTTTCTTGGTTTATCTTCAAACAATTTTAGTGGCCAATTTCCATCTTCAATTTTGAAACTTAAAAATCTTCAATCCCTAGATTTATCAAACAATAATTTTGATGGTCAAATCTCATCATCGCTTTTCAATCTTCAAAAACTAACTTTTCTTGGTTTATCTTCAAATAATTTTAGTGGCCAATTTCCATCTTCAATTTCGAAACTTAAAAATCTTCAATCCCTAGATTTATCAAACAATAATTTTTATGGTCAAATCTCATCATCGCTTTCCAATCTTCAAAATCTAACTTTTCTTTCTTTATCTTCAAACAATTTTAGTGGCCAATTTCCATCTTCAATTTCAAAACTTAAAAATCTCCAATACCTAGAAGTGTCCAACAATGGCTTCCATGGCACAATTCCATCTTCAGTTTTTACTGTACCATCTTTGACTTATTTGGTTTTATCTTCTAACCAATTCACAGGTTATATTGGTAAAATATCCGCTTATTCATTACAACTGCTTGATGTGTCTAGCAATAAGTTGCGTGGCCCAATTCCAAGGTCAATTTTTCAACTTCAGAACCTTACATACCTGGACTTCTCTCACAACTCTGTCACCGGAAATGTGTTGTTTCACCACTTGTCATGGAAAAGCATGTATGTTCTTGACTTAAGTTCCAACTCCCTTCAAGGAGAGATCCTTTCTTCTATTTGCAACGCTAGCACACTTGATATTCTTAACTTGTCCCATAATAATTTCACCGGGAACATTCCACACTGTATTGTCAGCTCTAAACTTTCTCTTTCTGTGTTGGATTTACAAAATAATAGCTTCTCTGGCAGTGTGCCTGAATCATTTGAAGTGGGAAACAATTTAAGAACCCTAAATCTTAATGGCAACTTCTTGGAAGGGTCATTACCTCAATCTTTGGTCAATTGCACAAGGCTCAGAGTCTTAGATCTTGGCAACAATGGCATAGAGGATCAATTTCCCCGTTGGCTACAAGCTCTTGAAGAATTGCAGGTACTTGTTCTTAGAGGGAATAAATTCCACGGTTTTATCCCCAATTTTGGGGAAAATAGAAGCCATGCCTTCCATATGTTAAGAGTACTTGATCTATCCAGCAACAACTTGAAAGGTTCGTTACCTGCAGCATTCTTCAAATCTTTTGAAGCTATGAGAAAATTAGATGGGAAATCTGGCTTGCAGTACTTGAATTATAAAAACTTTAGCTTTGGTAGTAATTATCAGGACTCCATTGAGTTGACTTGGAAAGGATTGGACATTCATCTAGAAAAGGTCTTGACCGTGTTCACAAGCATTGATCTATCAAACAATATGTTTGAAGGAGAGATTCCACAAGTTATTGGAGAGTTTTGTGCGTTGATAGGACTCAATTTATCACATAATGGCCTCACAGGTGCAATTCCTAACTCAATAGGAAATTTGAGGAATTTGGAATGGTTGGATTTGTCGTCAAACCATTTGACTGGAAAAATTCCTGCAGAGTTGACGAATCTCAATTTTCTGGGTGTCCTGAACCTTTCAAAGAATCAACTTGAAGGTTGCATTCCAAGGGGCCAACAATTTGAGACTTTCTCAAGTGATTCCTTTGAAGGAAATAAAGAGCTTCGTGGTTTTCAACTTAAGATTCCATGCACCTCCCATGAGGAAAGGGAAGAACCACCAGCAAGTTCAGAAGTTGGATTTGAATTTGGGTGGAAACCTGTGGTGTTGGGATATGTATGTGGAGCAGCATTTGGAGCAACATTGTTTCAGGTTGTGATGTTTACAGGCAAACCTCAATGTGTTGTGAGTCTGGTGAATGATCCTCCAAAGAAGAGGAAGAGAAGGGTTAGAGACCAGAATAAATAGTTTTGTCAAATTTTCTCTTTTTTGTTTTGGGAATTAAATGTCCAATTCGTTGTGCTTTCATGATGAAATAAAAAAAAAAAAAGTTACTGTGCTTTCTACTTAATATTTTAACAAATTTAATTTGGGGAGATCGCAATGTTTTTTCCATTTGTTTTTCCTTAAACGCGCATGGAATTTGCTCTGTTTCCAGTTTTCTATCTCAGAGTCATAGGTGGTGCTTCATGCATTCTCCAAATGACAAGTTGAATCACCTCTGTAAGAAATTTAAAGCCGATCATCATTTTGAAATTAATATATATATATATATATATATATATATATCACTGTCCAAAACCGTCAGTGTCCATCTTCTCAACACATGCACCTGATCATTGATCAAAACTCCAATTGAAAAACACAGGGAAATGGGTCAAAACCATTACAGAGAAACAGAGCAAAGACTCGTGGACAGTCTGAGTATTAATAAATTCATTCTTCACTCAAAAGAAACAGAGGACAGACACAAAACAATCAAACGAATAGTCTGTCGTATTTGAGTTTGTTCATGATTGGCGAGAGAAGCCCCCCAACCTCCCACGCCGAAGCACTCCTCAGTGATGGAATCTCCGAAAACATAAATCTTTGGCCTCTTCTCCAACATTCCTTAATTCTTCTTTGGGTATTGCTTTCAATCTTGTTTTATGTTTCTTAATGTAAAACCCCACATCATCGAAGAGATCTGGATTATTAAAGGTTTTCCCCTCTCTCAGCGTTTTTCAGTATTTGAATTTTTATTCTGAGATTGATGCTGCTTAATACCTTAAAACCAACTACTTATTGATAGTTTGGATCTTTCCTTTATATATATATATATATATATACAATATTTGTATCAACTAATGATTTAAATTATTTAAATTAAATTGGTTAGTCCTATATACATATATAGATATACATATATATATAGATAGATAGATAGATATAGTTACGTAGATCTAGCCAATTGTTGGCCAAACAAAAGATATGTAAAATTTTCGTTATATGTATATAGGACTAACCAATTTAATTTAAATAATTTAAATCATTAGTTGATAGAAATATTGTCAAATATTAAATATAGATATATCTTTTAATAAAAATTTAAACTTTAATTTGTCATATTATAAGAGATTAATTCATTTTGTTAGACACAATCTCTATTAATGTTAGTTGATAGTTTTTGTTCAATCTAAATTTTTTGTAGGCAGAGCCTAAAATATTATGAATTATTTTTGTTGAAGCAAAAATAAATTGTTAATTCTTTAATTGTAGCCCATATGTTTTCTAAAGATTTTTAGTGAAGAAATTTTGGGGAAAAATGCTTTCTAAAATTTACAATTATTATGAATTTAGTAAAAAATTTCTCAGTACTTTTCTCTTATTTATGTAAATATAATGAGAGAAAACATTTTATTTTTATTTTTCTCTACTCTCATTCAATTTTCTTTCCTGATCAAACAAAGCATAACCTTTTCACGTCCCTTGTTAGTAAAAATATTTTCAGTGACTTATGTTGATATATAATCTCAATATATGTTTTCATCTCAAGTGCAGTTGTATTAATGAAGTTCACAAGCCATCTATCTATCTTTACTTTGTTTACTTTTCAGGTCCTAATATTTGTAATGGAGAACATTGTGGGAAAAGATCAAGCACTCGTGTTGCTTGGTGAGATTAGTCATTTGCTGAAAATGAAACACATGAGAAGAACATATTAAAACAATTAGTCATTTGCTTAAAAAGATAAAGTGATATAAGATACGTGAGTTTTCAAACCTACAAGCATTTTTATAATAGATCATAAATCCATACTCACACGCTCACTGGCAGGTTTAAACCTGCAAGGTCCTGCCACTGGACCACTAGTCTGTTGGCAATAGATAATATCTATTATACTTTTTTATTTGTATGGAGACACAAAATAGTTTTTTGAGCAAAGCACTTGTAT
Source organism: Leucaena leucocephala (assembly GCA_037074615.1). Taxonomy (NCBI): domain Eukaryota; kingdom Viridiplantae; phylum Streptophyta; class Magnoliopsida; order Fabales; family Fabaceae; genus Leucaena; species Leucaena leucocephala. The sequence continues at coordinate 5,298,379 of CM073550.1, forward strand.
TTATCTATTTGAGCTATTCTTGTTTAAAGCACTATCATAATAATAAATGTGAATATCTCTTTTAGCATAATTTAAATTTTAATTCATTATATTATGAGAGATTAGATCATTATACTAGATTTGACTTTTATTGATCATAATTTAAATTTTAATTCACTATCATAATTTGCTTTGCTTCTCCTAATAATTTTTTTTATACATAACCTAATTTAAACTCAGGATAATATGTTTAAAGATACAATTATCTATTAGTTATGTTAAACTTTGTCTGAAATGGTAATATGAATTGGAATCATGAGATAGCAAGTAATGGGCCAGAAGATGTCAATATTTAGGAGCAAGTAGTTGCTTTATAAATTTTTAATATATTTCGTCCTACCTTTAAATGGAGTGAGTTTTGTGGCTTCAATTTCAGTAGTTTATCCGCAGTAATTCTCTCATATACTATCTTACAACTTCCTCTTTCAAATTCAAAACCCACTTTACAACTAATTTCTTGTAACTATTTATAAATGAAATTACTTTCAAGATGACTCACGTTCTATTTTCATTACAAAAAGAAATAAATTTGATAAAGTTAAATTATTTCAGTATATTAAAATATATTTTTGTAAAAGAAATTTATTTTTATTACTATATTAATACTCAATGACTAAAATTGATTCCAAGTAACCAAATCAATTTAGTATAAATAAAATCGATTTCATGGTTGAGAAAATATTTCATTTTACTTGGCAATATAATGCATAACTATACCTAAATTAATTTTTAGAGTGAGAAAGTAGTTTCAATTGATACAAATCAACTTAAACTTACCATTTCAAGTTTCATTAGACTCTATATTTCACTCACTTTTACAATTTATAAGTCTTTTTGAATTATCTCTTAAACCATAAATCTATGATATTAAATTTATTTTATATAAAATTACACTTAAAATACAGTTCAAGGAATCAATATCAATTTCAAATAATTTCATATAAATAAGATATGTTTTTTAAAAAATAGTGTTGAGATGTAACGTCTTTTTTTTAATTTTTTTTCAATCATATCTTTTATAACACAATAAATTTTGAAATAGATCTTGTTTCTTCATCTAGACAAGGTAAGAGTGACTGAACAATAGGAGCTTGACAGAGGACAAACACGGACCAAAGGATGCGAGACTTCAAAGCACAATAGTTGTCTGCAACGGAGGTCTTCAAAGCTGGAGATGATACCTCCAATGCTCCGGCAATGACGTCTGTATATATAAAAGAAAGGGCAATTTTGTATCTTGGATTTTCCCGCCTATGAGGGAAAATCAGATCCCACCAAATTGGTGGAAACGGATTTTCCTTCAAATATGGAAAACTCTCTTTAGGCAAGAAAATCACTTGCTGAAAAAATTGCCAACCAAATAGCCGTCCCCGGTGGAAAATTCGAATTTTCCCTTTTGGTAGGTGAATTTTCCTTGAACCAATCAGGCCGTAAGTTTTGAAGAGGGGCCAAGATGGTTTTTTTAATATAACTATTGACTATTATAATAACCTATCGTATGTGAATTTTAGCTTTGAGAAGAAAAAAGAATTGAAAGATAATGGAACCGTCTCCGAGTTTCTAAGTATTGGAGAAGCTTAGGCTTGAATCTGTTTTCGATTTGTTTTTTTACAATAGTTTTATAAAATTGTTTTTCAGAACAAGCTTTGAGAAGAAAAAAGAATTGAAAGAGATCCAAATCTTTAACCTTTAGCAATTTTTTATCATTCTTTTTCATTGAAATAAATGGAGCTTTGCATTACAGTCTACGAAATCAACTTCCCAACTAGAGGTGATCCGCTAGGTAACTCTCCTCGGTCTCCCAGTTCAATTTTACTCCCTCAAATCCGCAATATAAATTACCTTAACTAATTTATGCAAATAAAACATATAACAATTACCTCATTTATTATATCTTAAATTGAGGTGTTTTCACAGTTTTATCTTCCTTGACTAAAAATAAATAAAAAATTCTACTATTATTTCTCTCACCTCTATCTATTTTTTCAATGTTCAAATCACACCATTATTGAAATGAGTATTAATATATGGGTAAACTTGATAATTAAACATTAATTATTAGAGTGACTTATATTTTAGGTTGAATTATATTATGAATAGAGGGAGTAACAATGAAAAAAAAAATATCATTCAAATGTATTCTTTTTTAGCGCAAATTTTGTTAGAAAGAAAATATATTCACCCACGAACTAAAGGTAGAATAAAATTTCTCTTTTCCCTAAACGAAACTAATATCAAACAAGACGAGCTAACTTAAATCTAAACACCCAGGGGTGAGCTGTCTTTTTTTTTTGGTACAAATTAAATAATGTCACACATAGAATACAACTCAAAAAGAAGAAAGGGCACAGGGGCACTGTAACGTCTTTCCAAATTGCCAAATCTATATATATATATATATATATATATATAATGTTAAAAACGCATTGTTTTATACACATATAAACAACATCATCAAAACAACGACCTAATTAAAAAGATAATGCACTATCATACTCACATAATATCTGTATGTAATTTCACATATCTCTCTTATCAAACTTAGCCATAAAAATATGACAAAGAATATAATTTTCAGTAATAATATAACAATTGTAAGGCGTTTTTGAAGAAGTTTCATACTTGTCATATTCTAATCGAAAACCTAATAACACAGATATGGAGAATTATCCCTAAGTCTAGTCCCAAGAACAGTCCACAAAAAATTAAAAACCATTGTTTGTCATGTGTCCATTGATCATCAACATCCAAACAGGTGAATACTACTGAAAGACCTTCATGGGGTCATTAGGGTCAATATCAGATATCAATGGAAGATCAGCAGGCAAAGATTCTACACTCAATCCTTCATCTCTGAGCTTCCTGATTACTTCCTTCGTTTCCACTTTGGGTGAGATGCAAGCCATCACTGCATTTCAAGTTTATAGAAGAACACACGTTAATGTTAATATTAGTCTGAACAAAAATTAGAATACTCCAAAGTACTTGTTTACCCAAAATACAATTGGAAATGTGAAACCAGAACTCATCCCCAAGCGTTTGTGTTCATTCCTTTGAGATTTCTATTTCAACTTCGTTAGATTCAAATTCAAACGGGGAACGACGCTTAAATCCCAAAAGCTTAATTTAATGAAAGTTGGATACCAAAAATTTTTGCTTAAAGACAGAGTTGGAAATATCGATGCAGATGTTTGCAAATAGGAGAATTTCATATGCAAATCCGGCATTTAAATCTTACAGGTTATTTCTAACGATCTACAACTGGCAACTCATCTTTTAGCAAAATTTGTTGGAACCTAAATGTCATTAAATTGATCTTTTAGGACCTAATTGTCATTCCCTAAATTCAAATTCCACTAAAAAATTTGCAATTAGCAAATAATCATTAATGACAATTTCAGATGGAGAAATCTATGAAGTAAATCATTGACTTGCAGCATTTTAGTAGTGCCAGTCTAGGAAAAGTTAACTCTCTACATTAATCAAACCATTCTTGGTTTCATCAGCTTAATTTTCAGCCTGCAATTTTTTTTTTTAATTTATTATAATTTGAGGTAAAAGTACTTAAATGCATTGTCTATTAAAGGATGGACAATTATCCCCAGCAATATCAAATAGGACCCAATTAGAATGAGAAAGATCGACATAAGATTGTTGCCTAGTAGGACACACGTGTGTATATACCTAAAAGAAAAAAGTAGGACACACCTGTGTGGGTCCCACCTCATCTCTGTTTGTCTAGTAAATGTCCCTGCAATTAAAAGGGACAGGGAAAGGGGAACTCAAAACCTTACACATCAGAACTCACTTTCACCTGCATCTAGAGGAGAATTTGGATTCCATGCTCACCTTTTAATCTTTACCATCTAGCCTAAAATTGGATGGTTTAGATTCTATTTTATTTTTTAATTCTTATTGTTTCTCATTTTAACATCTAGCCTAAGGTGAGGAAGAGTCACTAAAACAACCACTCTCTTTTGACAGTATTTCCTGATCTTTTAACTTCAAAAGAGATCACACACTAAATAAAGTCATTGCAGCGCATCTTATCTATGTATTTACATAAACAGAGATCTAAACTTAGGAAATTCAATTCAAAGAAACATAGTGTAGTAAAACCTCATAGGTGTAACATTTCATACTTAGAACAATCCAATTCACAGAAAATATAGACATTAGTATGGGCAATATGACAAAATGAAACTTTTAAGCGTTCATCTATAATTTTAGAAATAATGACATGCATGATGCAACAGTCAAACATGAGCACTGCTTATCTGTAAATGTTTGCAAACTCCATAGATCCAGTCATTAGTAATTAACTTATAGAAAAAACGGAATTGAATCCTCTAAAGTACTATTATTCAGATGGGACCACCATGGTGGACCGCATCCCCTTCCCCATGTTTGTGTCTGAGTCTCCAACTTTATACTTACAAATTTCTTTTCAACTAGATTATCCAAATCCAGAGCAAAAGCATCAACCAGAGACAACCTCCCGGCTCCCATCATCACATGTTTATTGGGATTATCATCTAAAACGCTAACCTGATGTTTTACAATCAAAGAATGACCATATGATTAAAATAAAATAATAAAAACCTTAAATATTCTTTCTTTCCACTCAGGGAAGCGCTGCATTTTGGTCCAGATGTCAATGACAGGCACTCCACATTCTCCAGCAATAGCAGTGCATGCTCTGGCATATTCACCAGCAGCTTCATTTGTCCTCTCTGGAAGGCCCTGCTTATTCTCAACATAAGGGTATCTGCAGCACAGGAGTTTAGAAAATCTTACACCATAAGTACTAATATGCATACAAAAAGATTTGTTAATATCGGTGAGGGAGACTAAGGGGACTAATGAACCATACCTTAAGCGTTCATCTTCATCAATTGGAGGAGGTGTTATGAGGAGCACGTGAGTATGAGGCGATCGCTTCTGCAATGCAAAAATAAAGCTATCAAAATCATTTCTCATCATCTATATATATTGGAAGCTTAAAGTAACAGAACAAGAATCCATTAATGTTAATTCTAACTGATTCTACAGAACTAAGATATAGTAGTATTGAGATGGAGCCTCTGAATCATGAGGTTAATATTGGTTCAAAGTACATAGGTTCATTTGAGTCAGTGAGATACTGGAAACACAAAAGAGGAATGTTGGATACAAAACATAAAAGCCAAGCTTGTTCTCTTGAGATGAGAGGCAAAGTACATTGAGCATTACCAAAATATCCACTTAGCTTAAAAACTAACATAGCACAATTAAGATCCAGAGATATAATTAGGGATATCTAGATAAGTTGAACTAGACCAGAGTTTTTTGAATCAACAGTAATCAGATTTCATATCAGAAAAACATAGGTGGAAGGATACTAATTAATTGCCGTATACAAACATCAAGGAGTATTTCAAATCAAGAACCTTACATGTTTAAAGTCATCTAATTTTCTTTTCTTTTTTTCTTAACTAATTACTTTTGTGGGTGAACGTAATCCATATTCATGAACTTCACATCAAAACAAAATAAACCATTATATAACAATATGTGGAGTAAATTAGCCCCATCTACATTCATGCATTTGAAAAGAATGTGACAATATGTGGGGTATACACTCCATCTTTACACATATCATCTCTTTTTTTGGTTATCTCTGTGAATACTTTACATATATTCACAAAAATGAATGTAGAGATCCACATTCCTAAAAAGGTTAATAAGCCTCCTCAAAAGGCCACAAGATTATAATATGAATGCAAAAGCGGTACCTACTAGAATCTGTAGTTCAACCTATGGTCCCCCTAAGAAGCGGGCCCTTACACAAAATAGTCGGTGGGGGATTCAAGTGTGCAATATAAAGCATGGGATCAGTCTACTTTTCACAAGGTATCATGGTCAAGTGGTAAGCCCGGCCAACACTAAACACTTACAGGCCACATAACCAGTGCATTCTTAAGGAACCATTCCCCGATGGGGCCCACTTCATAGCTCCAACGACCATTTTTTTACCAACCAAGCATAGCAACAGCAATCTTACACCCCACTAAGGTCCTTCACGGATTTGCACTCTCTTCATTAAAAAATTGAGACGCTCAGTTGTCTACAAACTTGACAGACAAATCCAGTAAAAGGGGTTAAGCTTGCAGTGAAGGATCTGGGCTAAGATTTTCTTTTCTTCCTTCTTTATTTATTTATTTTTTGGATGCGGGAGGACATACCATAAGAATCCACTAGATAGATGTATAACCTCGTGAATTTTAACACTTGGGCCATTTACTTTAGCAGTTGGAATGGTGGAGGTTGATATAGTGAATAGCCACGTACTCATATAACTATGTTTTATTGCCAAATTCATCTCAGGGATTCATATTCTCTAACATTTGGAAAGTATTTTTCAGTATAAAATTATCTAATAACACGTTGGTAGGATGAGGTTAAATATAAAAACAGAACAATAAATTAACTGTTAAGATATATATATATAGCATAGTTATATTATGAAAACTATGTCTAAACTTGAAAGTTAGGACTTTTAATTAATAATAATTAATGAAGAGTCAAAGTGCAGCGCAAGGAAAAGCTAGGAAATAATTAGGTCGGCCAAATACAGGGACCCAAAATTTGAAACTGCAGCCGAATGCTTCAAAAACCCATTGGAATCATACCAATCCCTCTTTCTTTCCCAGCCAAACTTTCAGCTTTAAAGATTCATAGGGATCCAAATTCATCTTCTAGCAAATATGCACTACATGACAATCTAGTATTAGTGTTGCTGATGATAAGCATGCCATCAGCTTCAACACCCCAGGGCCAAAACCTGTGTGATTTAACAAAAACTGACGATCGCAGTTTCAACAGCTTCCAACTTTCTCATCCTAAGGATTCAAACGTGAACACTGGAGTGAGAGAGGAGGGTTACCTTGAAGAAGGACACAATTGAGCGAAGGTTGTGCTTATATTCATGAAGAGCACGTGCTGAAACGCTGAGCATCTATCTGGAACACTGGCGTCATTAGCCCCAAAGAACACAGTCACAGTAATTGGTTCGCCTTCACTATAATCACCGTCTTGTTTCGCAGGGAAGACTCCGTCCAAAACATTCAGTGCCATCTCGTATTATACCCACTGTGCCCTCTCAACTCCGCATCGACCTGATCATCGAACAAAACCCCAGTTGAAGATGACCGCGAAGTTGGTCAAAACCATTACAGAAAAGCAGAGCAAACACACACAACAATGAAATAATATGTATTTGACTTTGTTCATACCGTGCGAGCGAAATGATTGGCGAGAGAAGCACCCCAACCTCCGATGCCAAAGGACTCCTTAGTGTTGGAGTCACCGAAAAGATAAATCTTTGGCCTCATCTCCCAGATTTCTAATGTAGATATTGCTTTCAAGCTTGTTTTATGGAAGTTTCTCGAGCTTCTTGATGTGAAACCCCACAGTATCAGAATCGGATAAACAGCTTCTTGTTCCTCCTGTTGGGCGGCTATGATATGTTAGTCCATTGCTGCATAAATATAATAAGGATGATATTCCTCATTTTTTGCTGGTGGAAAAACTGACATTTTTTAATGCACCCAGTTAATTGCCCCCCAAAAGCCGCATTCTGATGAAGATGAACAGAAAAACACGTCTTTCTCATACCCCATCCCATAATATGGTGGCAAAATTAGTTTTCGCGCTTTTTGTCTTTTTCTTTTTCCAACCAGCATTGTTTTCAAGCTTTTTCAGCTCACCTATTGAGCGAGAAAAGGAAGAACAAAAACAAAATTCAGTGCCCTACATGCCTACCTCCATTTTGCAGCGCTATCTTATTTTAAAACTAATTTCTAAATTAGCAATGGAGGTGCAATGCCTGGTTAGATTCCTCCGGCTCTCCAATCTGATTGATAGAGGATATCCATATTAGAAATGGCAGCCACAAAAAAGAACTTATTTGTAGGGAAGAAAATGGAAGTTTTATCACAGAGAAATTGAATTAATAAAACCAGGCGCGTCTCTGTGTAAAGAAATTAATTTAAGTTATAAAAAGTATATTTGTTTAGAAAAAATTCTATATATAAGTTTATATTTTAAATGTTATTTTGATCCAACACTTTTTGTGATGAGGAATGTCATGACATGTTTAATAAGATTAGGTTGGGAAATCATGGGTTTTCCACTTGATTCACTTAGCTATATGTAATAATATTAAGTGTGTGTTTGTACAAGATTTTAAAAACGGATTTATGAAAAAAAAAAAGATTTTTGAGTAGCTTAAAAAAAAGAGTTTTTAGAAAAGAGTTTATGAAAAAAAATAATTTTAAATAAATGAGTGTTTAGATAATTATTTCTAAAAGTACTTTTATTATTAGTAAATTACGAAAAAAATATGAGTATTAAATAAGATGAGATAAGATATAAGAAGATATAGGAGATATGGTGTAAGAAAAGAAAAGAGATAGGGTGTAAGAAAAAATGGGAGAGATAAGAGAGGGTGTAAGAAAAAATAAGGGTAATATAGTAATTTGTTAATTTATAAGCTTTTTTTACTGTTTTATAAGCTACTTTGATCAGTTTATCTGAAACTTTAGTTTTAAATCATGGTTTAGTCCAAAAATTTATTTGAACAAGTATGAATATTTATTTTGAAATTTTCCTAAACGTAAATTTTGTTTAAAAAGACTTTTAAAATTATAGTTTTATTGATAACTAAACAGACCCTAAATAAAGTGTGAATTTTTTTTATTATAATGAGTATATGGTCAATTGTTGGCCAAACAAAATATATGGATAATTGACAATGACCTTGTGTCCAGTGGCATGATGATACAAATAGAAGATCTTGTGTTTATGGGTTTGATATATAAGGAGAGTATTATTTTTTTATAATTTTAATTGACTTAATTTATAAAAATTTATATTTATTATAAAGTTAATTAATAGCTAACCTTATCTAATATTAGTATCGTTTAAAAAAATAATACTTTACCTTACCCTTAGATCGTAAGTAAGTTCAACCCCTTTTTAAAGACTTTTGTATCAAAAAAGAGAAATCATCTGTTCAATATCCTTCGTAACTTCAAGTTTACATAGTATTTGTGTCACGTCCCGAAATTTGGACTGTGACCGGCACAGAATATAAATAGTTTCATATTCTGAAAGCCTAAAATCTCAAATACAACATTTAAAGTTTCCACAATGTTTTTCAAAATAAACATAATCTTTTTCTAAGGTCTATGTGGAGCATTTACCTTTTTATCAAAATAACATAAGTACTTAATAAAGATTAAAATCAATCTTGTTCAAAAACAAAGCTTCAGATCTGCGACGACTTCGATTACTTTCCTTTCTAAATCCCCTGGTATTTTGAAATAGTATATTAACATCCTATTTAAAGTTTCAACATAAATAAATCACTTTTAAGCTACAACCAAATATAAAGGCAAACACTTCATCATTTCTAAACATTGAGCACATCACTTACAAAACTTTGTAAGTTCCAAATTTCTCTCAGAACTACTTAATTTTGAGAACTACTTAATTATGACACTCGAACTCCATAAGCTTTCTATTTCATCTTTCTTTTCATATGTGTGTGTGTATATATTTATATATGCATATGCATAACAATCCCCAATCACCTTTATTCTTCTCTCATTTAATTAGCAATATTCATACTTATGTGCAAACAACAATAATGTCCCATCTCCTTCCCACACCAGCAAATTTCAGATTTTTCAAGACAGAAAAAGGCAAACCCACACCTATGTGCACACGGCTAACTGAGATCAATCTAGCAACAATATTCCAAAACACATACACTGCACATACAGAACACCCTCACACACAGCAACAGTGACCACAGTGCATACACATATCTTCCTATGTATCATCCTTCAGCTAACTCACAGCCTCAAATGCATTATTGATAGAATTCTAACACAATCTCATAAATATATATAGGTGTTCACCCTAACCATCCTAGCAAGTCATATACACTTCTTATCAACCCAAATTTCTTTTTTTCTAAATCCACCCACGGCATCTCCTGTCCAGCAACAATTTCACACACGTACATATACACAAATACTCCCATCCTCACCACCTTTCCTCAGCACACCCGAACATAAGTATATATATATATCTAAACTATCCCGAGCTCTTTCCTTACGGCAACACACACACACACCCATAGGCAGGCATCAACTTAAAGCCAACACAGAAGGTCCCTGCTTCCAATAATCACTGTAGGCGACAACCATTGCGTCATGAAATATACACATTCTTTACAGTTGACAGGGTTGGATCAAGTTCACAGAACCAAACATTCATTTACAAGCCAAAATCACAAGTCTCTGTTTTCCACAGCAAGCATACAGAACAGAGGAAGAGAAAAGAATAGAAGAGAAAATGCAATTTACCCCACAAATAGCATACCTCAATCGATAATCCTCTAACAACATCAACCAACTCAAAATCAATCAAGCCCCTAAGTCCTTGGCGTTTACACACAGAAGGGTAAGGGGAACAAATAAAATCATGCATTTAAGTCATTCACCACGATAATCAAAACTTTCAACTCCTGTTCCTTATTAAAAAGATTAAATCTTACAAGATCAATCATTATCACCTCAATCTTCCATTTTCAAACAGACCCAACTCGTATATTGCAGATATTAGAGAAGTTAAGGATGAGGGCCGAAATTGAGGGCCTACCTTACATACACTTACGACGGACCCTTGAAGCAACAAAGGAAGTCGGAGGCTGGCACTACAGTAATGGCGAAACTCCATTGGCGGTGAGATGCCCGAATTGAACAGCAGGCGAGAAGCACATGATTGCCCATATATAGAGGTGAAAAGAAGGAGAAGTACTCACCAGCCACTAGTTCCGGCTAGCTAGGAAAGGCAACGATGACGGCGACAGATCGCAGCATCAAGAGAGCTTGATGTCGCAACTTCCGTCTCCCCTGCTCACGACCCCTCTGACCCATTTATCAAACCATGACTCTGCGATTGATGGCGACTTATCCAACGCGACAACACAGGCATCAAATTGATTGAAGCACGACAACGATGGCGTGCAATTTTTTTCCCTACCACCGTCTCCCTTCCTCTGATGTCGCTGAGAGTTGCAGAGGAAATGGAGAACATTGTACGAGCTCTGCAGAGAAAACGAAAGGAGGGGTAGAATTGTAATTTCGCACGCCCGAGAAAATAAAAACTTCCACTTCTGCAGTCACCAAAATTCGAACACAGGATCTCTGATTTTCATCCTCCGTCCCTGACCACTTTGTTATCCATTACTATTTGAAATTTTCTGCCATAAATATATATTTATCTTTTGATAGCATGATTTTAAAATTTGATAAATTCCTAAACCATGACAATTTGCCTCCTTAATATAAAAAAAAAAAAGGACAAGACAAAAATTTATGTTATTTATTTACATCATTTAAATTTAATTTGAATAAACTTATTTTAATTTAAAAGATGTAACGCACATCATTCATCCCACTTAGTGTGTGTTTGGCATGTGGGTTAGAAAATTGATTTTAGAGTCAAATTATAATTTCCATATTTTCTCCCCAAATAATCCTAAAATCTAGAAAATCAATTCTTACATCTCAAACTATGGTTTTAAAGATAAAATCATAGTTTGAATATAATCTTCCTGTACTTAGCTTGCATGTGCTCAGCTTTTTATTTCTGCGCTCCCTCCCCACATCTTATTGTTTTTCCACCCAAATTTTATAGATTTTTTTTACCGATCCAATTTGTTTCAATTTTAGAAATACTGTACAGCTCCTAGATATAAAAATTAATTAAAATATTAATTTTAATTATAAATATATAAAATTTTAATTTATTTTATCTCTTATATTTATAATTTTTTAAACTAATTTATATATTGATAGTATTTTAAGGAGACCAATATATCTTTATTATAATTAATTAATTTATCTATACCTAATTTATTTGCTACTCCTTTGATCTATAAAATTAGTTAAGTAACTCTTTCCATAAAAATTATAGGAGTAATTTAAACAAAATTTTAATTTTAAATTAAAATTCAGTGAATATTATAAATTTTTATCTTACTTAAACACATATGTATATATATTAGTTTTTAATCACTTAAATGAAAAAATTGAAAATAAAATTTATTGTTTATGTAATTATTATATTAGTTTATGTCCTTTCTAGTAAATTGCTTATGAAAAAATAATTTTATTACTAATCATCCAAACATCTCCAATTTTTAAAATTATTTTTTTTTCAAAATCTATTCTTCCCAAAATTCATTTTCTAAAATCTATTCTTTCTAAAATCTATTCTCTAAAAATTAATTCAAATATTAGACTATTTAGCTTGTAATTTGGGCCAAGTGAGGAAATCGTTTCTGTGGAAAAACGAAACTAAAAGACAAGGAAAGAATTAGGTGAAGAAAATTCAAAGTAAAAGTCTTTTATGTATAATGACTTTGTGGGTCACAACAAGTTGTTGTCCAATTTTCATTATATATTTATATATAGAACGTTTTTCACGTTGATAATTAAATATTGACATTTAAATTATTAGAATTGGGATTCAAGTTATAAACTTTTTTTGGCAAATTTTTTCGGAGTTCATTTTCAACTATCTCTGGTCACTTTTTTGCGATGAATTTTATGAAACCCTATCATACCTCAAGACTAAAAATAGTTTTAGATATTTTTTGTACGTTTTAAAAAATCAACATTGATATTATTTAAAATACGATCAAAATTGTAATATTAAGTTATAGAAAAATATTTCACGTCCACGTGGCATGATTTAATAGGTGTTTGTTAAATTAAGCGTATGGAATAATGCAAAACTTTGAAAGAGACTACTTATCTTCCACTTTGGGTTAACTCAGGAAATCGATTATGAGTGGAAAAACGAAACTAAAAGATGAAGAAAATTTAAAAAGTCTTTTACTTGGAATTTATGAACCCATCTTCACACGAATGATAGACAATATATATTATACTTTTTTTTATATATGTTTTTATCTGTTTAGAGGCACAGCAATATTTGTAGAACACAAAATTAGTTTTTATTCTATTTAATTTTACTTAAACCGAAATTTTAAACATTTTTATAAAAACTTGCTAAGCTTCCATACACACACACACACACACACACACACACACACACACACACACACACACACATATATATTGGTTAATCTGCCCTTAGTGAGCAATTCAACCCATGACCTTATTGGGAAACTTTCATATATTATTTGACGAACAAATCATTTCGCATGGATAAATAATTAAATTAAAGTTTATTTGTGAGAAATAAATTAATGAAAGAACTATTCAAAAATTAAACTATTATTTATCTCATTATTTTGTACTTTTTGTTAATTTCGGTTTATTTTAAACAATTCTTAATCATAGATTAGGGAATGACCTGGAAATTACATTAGGAGGGTTAGGAAAATATTTGGTAACTGCATCGCACGCTTTAATAGGTGTTGGTAAACTGCGTAGAATGTATTTATGATAGAGTCTACTCATCTTTTAATTTGGGTTAATTAGGAAGCCATTTCCATAGAAAAATGAAACAACATGGGCATTAATTTGAAGGAGACAAATTAGTAATAATGGGAATTTCTTAGAAATTATAGGTTAGATTGAAGGATATATGAGAAATTTCGTGTTAATTTTATTTAAGTCGAGTAAATAATTTTCATGTCATAAAATCCCATGATAATTAAGTTTTGGTTTTTGCATTATTTCTTTCAAAATAAGCTGTTATCCAAGTGTCGTTCTATATATATAGAAACTTTTTTTTTTACGTTGATAATTAAAATTGACATTTAACTTATTACAATTTAGATTCAAATTATATAAACATTTTTTTTTTGCAGAGTTTTTCAGAGTTCATTTTTAGCTATAAATGCAGCCATTTGCTCTTCCCTTTGTTGCAGCAATCAAAGCAGACTTATTAGCAATCACAAAATGAGGAGTTTATGAGTGTGGTGCGTTATTTGTCTCCAACTCTTTCTCTCTCTTTCTTATTCCTTTGCTTTCCCTTCATGTCGTCCTGGCCAAAGCTCAGCTTTGCTACACTTCAAAAACCCATTCTCCATTCAAAAACCCGATCCTTCATCTTGGGCTTCTGAGACTTGTGATGTTTATGAAACCATCTCATACCCAAAGACATCAACTTGGGAAAATGGTACAAATTGTTGCTTATGGGATGGGGTCACTTGCAATCCACTGGGTCACGTGATTGGCCTCAATCTTAATTGTAGTTGGCTTCATGGTAAGCTCCTTCCCAACAGCTCTCTCTTCCAACTTACCCATCTTCAAAGGCTTGACCTTAGTGCCAATGACTTTCAAGGTTCTCAAATATCATCTCATTTGCCCCAACTTGTAAGTTTAACACACCTATCCTTGGCTTATTGTAATTTTAGTGGTGAAGTTCCATCTCAGATTTCTCATCTTCACAAATTGGTTTCACTTCATCTCTATGAGGATTTGAATCATCTCATTCTTAAAGAAAACACTTGGGAGAGACTCACAGGAAATGTCACTCACATAAAGGATCTTCATCTATCTGGTGTGAATATGTCATCGATATCTTCGAGTCATCTATTCAAGAATCTTTCCTCTTCTTTGGTATCTCTTTGGCTGGATGATGCTGGATTACAAGGGAATTTGGATGAAAGAATATTTTCATATCCCCACCTTGAGGGGTTATATTTGTCATTTAACCCATATCTCACAGGAAAGTTGCCTCCTTCCATTGGCCACATGAAATCTTTAGAAGAATTGTATCTCTCTTCATGCCAATTCATTGGAGAAATCCCACCATCATTAGGGAACCATACACAGCTTACTTTTTTGACCCTCTCAAACAATATATTTGATGGTCAAATATCATCATCGCTTTCCAATCTTCAAAAACTAATTGTTCTTGATTTATCTTCAAACAATTTTAGTGGCCAATTTCCATTTTCAATTTCAAAACTTAAAAATCTCCAATCCCTAGATTTATCAACCAATAATTTTTATAGTCAAATCCCATCTTCGCTTTTCAATCTTTAAAATCTCACTTATCTTTATTTATTTTCAAATAATTTTAGCGGCCAATTTCCATCTTCCATTTTACAACTTAAAAATCTTCAATCCCTATATTTATCAAATAATAATTTTTATGGTCAAATCTCATCATCTCTTTTCAATCTTCAAAATCTCATTTCTCTTAGTTTATCTTCAAATAATTTTAGTGGCCAATTTCAATCTTCAATTTCAAAACTTAAAAATCTCTCTTCCCTAGACGTGGCTAATAATGGCTTCCATGGGACAATTCCATATTCAGTTTTTATTCTACCATATTTGATTTATTTGGTTTTATCTTCTAACCAATTCACAGGTTATATTGGTGAAATATCCGCTTATTCATTAGAACTGCTTGATGTGTCTAACAACAACTTTCATGGCCCAATTCCAAGGTCAATTTTTCATCTTGAAAACCTTACATACCTGAACTTCTCTCACAACTCTCTCACTGGAAATGTGTTGTTTCACCACTTGTCATGGAAAAGCATGTATCTTCTTGACTTAAGTTCCAACTCCCTTCAAGGAGAGATCCTTTCTTCTATTTGCAACGCTAGCACACTTGATATTCTTAACTTGTCCCATAATAACTTCACCGGCGACATTCCACACTGTATTGTCAGCTCTAAACTTTCTCTTTCTGTGTTGGATTTACAAATGAATAGCTTCTCTGGCAGGGTTCCTGAATCATTTGAAGTGGGAAACAATTTAAGAACCCTAAATCTTAATAGCAACTTCTTGGAAGGGTCATTACCTCAATCTTTGGTCAATTGCACAAGGCTCAGAGTCTTAGATCTTGGCAACAATGGCATAGAGGATGAATTTCCCCGTTGGCTACAAGCTCTTGAAGAATTGCAGGTACTTGTTCTAAGAGGGAATAAATTCCAAGGTTTTATCCCCAATTTTGGGGAAAATAGAAGCCATGCCTTCCATATGTTAAGAGTACTTGATCTATCCAGCAACAACTTGAAAGGTCCGTTGCCTGCATCGTTCTTCAAATCTTTCAAGGCTATGAGAAAATTAGATGAGAAAATTGGCTTGCAGTACTTGAATTATAAAAACTTTAGCTATGGTAGTAATTATCAGGACTCCATTGAGTTGACTTGGAAAGGATTGGACATTCATCTAGAAAAGGTCTTGACCGTGTTCACAAGCATTGATCTATCAAACAACATGTTTGAAGGAGAGATTCCACAAGTTATTGGAGAGTTTTGTGCGTTGATAGGACTCAATTTATCACATAATGGCCTCACAGGTGCAATTCCTAACTCAATAGGAAATTTGAGGAATTTGGAATGGTTGGATTTGTCGTCAAACCATTTGACTGGAAAAATTCCTGCAGAGTTGACGAATCTCAATTTTCTGGGTGTCCTGAACCTTTCAAAGAATCAACTTGAAGGTTGCATTCCAAGGGGCCAACAATTTGAGACTTTCTCAAGTGATTCCTTTGAAGGAAATAAAGAGCTTCGTGGTTTTCAACTTAAGATTCCATGCACCTCCCATGAAGAAAGGCAAGAACCACCAGCAAGTTCAGAAGTTGGATTTGAATTTGGGTGGAAACCTGTGGTGTTGGGATATGTATGTGGAGCAGCATTTGGAGCAACATTGTTTCAGGTTGTGATGTTTACAGGCAAACCTCAATGTGTTGTGAGTCTGGTGAATGATCCTCCAAAGAAGAGGAAGATAAGGGTTAGAAACCAGAATAAATAGTTTTGTCAAATTTTCTCTTTTTTGTTTTGGGAATTAAATGTCCAATTCGTTGTGCTTTCATGGTGAAATAAAAAAAAAAGTTACTGTGCTTTCTACTTAATATTTTAACAAATTTAATTTGGGGAGATCGCAATGTTTTTTCCATTTGTCTTTTCCTTAAACGCGCATGGAAGTTGCTCTGTTTCCAGTTTTCCATCTGAGAGTCATAGGTGCTTCATGCATTCTCCAAATGACAAGTTGAATCACCTCTCTAAGAAATTTAAAGCCGATCATCATTTTGAAATTAATATATATATATATATAGCACTGTCCAAAACCGTCAGTGCCCATCTTATCAACACATGCACCTGATCATTGATCAAAACTCCAATTGAAAAACACAGGGAAATTGGTCAAAACCATTACAGAGAAACAGAGCAAAGACTCGTGGACAGTTTGAGTATTAATAAATCCATTCTTCACTCAAAAGAAACAGAGGACAGACACAAAACAATCAAACGAATAGTCTGTCGTATTTGAGTTTGTTCATGATTGGCGAGAGAAGCCCCCCAACCTCCCACGCGGAAGCACGCCTCAGTGATGGAATCTCCGAAAACATAAATCTTTGGCCTCTTCTCCAACATTCCTTAATTCTTATTTGGGTATTGCTTTCAATCTTGTTTTATGTTTCTTAATGTAAAACCCCACATTATCGAAGAGATCTAGATTATTAAAGGTTTTCCCCTCTCTCAGCTTTCAGTATTTGAATTTTTATTCTGAGATTGACGCTGCTTAATACCTTAAAACCAACTACTTAGTGAAGCAAAAATAATTTGTTAATTCTTTAATTGTAGCCCATATGTTTTCTAAAGATTTTTCTTGAAGTGAAGAAATTTTGGAAAGAAAACATGCTTTCTAAAATTTACAATTACTATGAATTTAGTAAATTTTTCTCTTATTTATCTAAATATAATGAGAGAAAACATTTTATTTTTATTTTTCTCTACTCTCATTCAATTTTCTTTCCTGATCAAACAAAGCATGACCTTTTCCCGTCCCTTGTTACTAAAAATATTTTCAGTGACTTATGTTGATATATAATCTCAATATATGTTTTCATCTCAAGTGCAGTTGTATTAATGAAGTTCACAAGCCATCTATCTATCTTTACTTTGTTTACTTTTCAGGTCCTAATATTTGTAATGGAGAACATTGTGGGAAAAGATCAAGCACTCGTGTTGCTTGGTGAGATTAGTCATTTGCTGAAAATGAACCACATGAGAAGAACATATTAAAACAATTAGTCATTTGCTTAAAAAGATAAAGTGATATAAGATACGTGAGTTTTCAAACCTACAAGCATTTTTATAATAGATCATAAATCCATACTCACACGCTCACTGGCAGGTTTAAACCTGCAAGGTCCTGCCACTGGACCACTAGTCTGTTGGCAATAGATAATATCTATTATACTTTTTTATTTGTATGGAGACACAAAATAGTTTTTTGAGCAAAGCACTTGTATTTATCTATTTGAGCTATTCTTGTTTAAAGCACTATCATAATAATAAATGTGAATATCTCTTTTAGTATAACTTAAATTTTAGTTAACTATATTATGAGAGATTAGATCATTGTACTAGATTTGACTTTTGTTGATAAAAATAGTTTTTATTCTATTTAATGTTTTGTACTATAATATATGTGACAAAAGGGCTTAATGATAATATGCAATTTTTGATAAATACAAAAGTGGATTTTGCTTCTCCTAATAATTTTTTTTATGCATAACCTAGTTTAAACTTAGGACAGTATGTTTAAAAGATATAACTATTTATTAGCTATACTAACCTTTGTCCGAAATGATACTATGAATTAGAATCATGAGAAAACAAGTAATGGGCCAGAAGATGTCAATATTTAGGAGCAAGTAGTTACTTTATAAGTTTTAAATATATTTCACCTTGTCTTTAAATCATGAATAAATTTAATCATTTTTTAAAAAATTTTGTATAAAAAAATGACTATTAAAGCATGCTATACAATTGCAAAATATATTTCTCTAACTTAATATTACAAATTTGGGTATTTTAAGTATATCAATTTTGCTTTTTTGAAACGAACAAAAGATATGTAAAAGACTATTAATCTATTCCAAAAGACAGAAAAATGCCAATCTTAGTAAATTTTCTAACGCTCCCAACGTTATTTTTATAAGTCATTATTCCGAAATCTATGATTCAGAATTATTTAATATAAAGCGAAAATAATGAAAAAGTACAAAATAATGTGAATGTATATCACCGTTATATATTCTAAAGGCTTGGGAAATCGAAATTGGATTTGTATTCTCCTTTAGAATTAATATTTGATTTTCTTATAAAGGCGTCACCTACTTTAATTTTCATTTTTTGACATGTTAATGATGATTTAAACTCTATATATTTTAGAACTTCAAAGCACATTTGATGCATTAATCGGTCAGACGAAGTAGTTAACTCGTGAAGTTGATACCATTTTAGTGGAAGCTTTAACAAGGTGGTTTACGTATTAACAATTTTTAACCGTTCTTCTCTCACTTCTGTGGTTTGTGATACTCATGAAACCTGATCATACCCAAAGACATCAACTTGGAAAAACAAAACAATAAGACTTCTAGTATATGGACGTCCACGTTAAAGTTGAAAATCAAAACAATGATACAATAAAATAATTAGCATTAGAAAAATAAAACCAAAGACTTGGACGAAGTCAATGTTTATTAGTTAATGACACTTTAGTTGGAAATGACGTTATGAGAGAGGGTTTGAAAATTTGATAGAATTGGCCTTTGCATTTTTTATCAGCAGACTTATCAAATATTTGCATGTTAATTAATTTATTTTTTAAAACTATGATTATAATATAAAAATTCAAATACATAATTTTTATTACAAAAAAATGTTCATTTGGGATATTTAAATTTAAAATGTAAATATTAATGCGCGCGCTTGTGTGTGTTTACTGTGTTAGTCTAAAATATATAAATATTGTATATTGAACTCTATTTTATAGAAAAAAAATATAGGTGAATTGGATTAAAAGACGTATATAAAAATATTTATAAATTATTCATTGGTAAAATTTTTATATTGATAGTTGTATTTGAACTAATAAATGACCTAGTAAGTTATAAGATAATTTTTTAATAATTAGACTAAACAATATTATATATTAAACTTTAATTTTATTATTTAGTGCGACATTGGGGGCCTGTTTGGCATAGCGTTTTGGAATCAATTTTGGAGCAAAACCTCGGTTTGAAAAAATTTCACACAAACATCAATTTTTGTCCAGAATTAATTTTGGAACAAAACCTCAGTTTACAAAATTTTTTGCCAAACAGCAATTTTTATCCAAAATTGATTTTGGGCAAAACCTCGGTTTGAAACCATGGTTTTGAAGAAGCTATTTTTCAATAGATTTTAGAACTGTAAAAGAGCTTATAGATTATCTAATTACTATTTTACCCCTATTTTTTCTTATACTCTCACTCCTCTCTCTCCTCTCTCTCCTCTCTCCTCTCTCTCTCCTCTCTCTCCTCTCTCCTCTCTCTCCTCTCTCTCCTCTCTCTATCCTCTCTCCTCTCTCTCTCCTCTCTCCTCTCTCTCTCCTCTCTCATACTTTAATCAAATCATACCCTTTTTAGTAATTTATTAATATAAAAAGTGATTCTACTATTAATCATCCAAATATTTCTATTTACAAAATCTATTCTTCTCATAATCTATTCTTCCCAAAATCTATTCTCCATAATCTATTCTTCCTAAAATCTATTCTTTCCAGAATCTATTTTCCCAGAATCTATTCCCCAGAATCTATTCTCCCCAGAATCTATTCTCCAAAAGCTAATCCAAACACACCTTGGATAAGGATTGGGTGGTTTGTTTTTTTTAACCTAAATGCTACACAGTCAAATGAGTTTGATGCAACATACAAATCGTTCTTGTGGAGAAGAAAAGGAATGGGCTATGGGTAGGTGGGCAAGCTATAATAAAAATACAAAAATTATTAGAAAGATTATTACAAAATCATCTTAATTAACATAAGTTTGAAGAAAGATTTGTATGTGTTGTGCGCATTACCGAGTGTTTACACTCTAATTAATGTAACTTAATATATATATATATATATATATATTAAGTTCAAAAGCTTCATTTAAGGCTTACTTCTGAAACTCAACAGCTTGATACTGAACTGTGGAAATATGTTGACTAACGATACTTTAGACCAGATTTCGAAAGAAAAGAACAGGAGTTGAAGCATATACAAGACCAGATTAGGCAGATTGAAGCTGATATGCCTAAACATACACAGGCTCCTCCCTCACCTCCAATAGTTGATCCTCGAACTTCATATGCACCATTATTTCCATCTATACCGTCTATTCTCCAATAATATCTCCTACACCTATATCCACTCCTACAGATTACAGTCAAGTGTTTCGATCCATCTATCGTTTAGCTAGATAGTTTAATCCTCCTTAACCTAAAAAGCCATCAAAGAAAAAACAAGTTTCTTACTCTAGCCACCAAATCACCATACCAGAAACTCCTACAACACCAATTGATATACCCCCCATATATACAGGACCTACTTTTTCATATGTTAGACCACCAGTAGAAGCTAGAAGACCTCTTTCTTTTGGCATACAAATTCATGAGCCTATATCTTCACCTACTACCACTATAAATGTTTCCACTCCTCCTAGTAGAGGAAAAGGTCTTATAAGGCAACCTAATACTTCAACTATTGAAGCACTTGAAAGAAATAAGTATTCTCTCCTTAGAGATACTTGTACTGAAACCTCCTCAGAAGTATCTACAGAAATTACGCTTGAATATTCTTCAATACCTGAAGAATATGGAGAATCTGTTATAACAGAAAGCTCGACAACTTTCTCAGAATACTCTAGTAAGGAACAATACTATGCTGACTTGTCCTCTTTTGCTATGGTGAACCCTAATCCTCAGACTACTGTAGAATCTACTGGTTATTCTATTGTTAAAGATCTTTCTTCTTCTGAAAAAGAAGAAATAGGAGAAATAACATATGATCGTACATCCACACCATTTAAGGACAAGAAACATAATTCTTGGTTCACCTTTGATGATATTCTACCTTCAAAATGGCATGATCGATTTCATGAATTTGGTGCATAGATTGATTCTCATATGACTAATATAAGTCTTACCTTAAAATAGATGCTGACTAAATTTGTCTCTCAAATGGCTGGAAATTTACAAGAATAGTTTACTCAACTCAGTGAATACCAGCGATTACAATTGATTAGATCTGTAAGTCCAAGAGCATTCCTTGGAGCACTTCATCAGGAATTTCTTGGTGATTTTCATATGATTCAAAAAAAGAAATTCTCATGAATATTTTGAAATAAAATGTTATTCCCTTAATAGACATGATCTATAGAAAGATTATATCAGAATGGCTAAAAATACTATAATCTAGGAGGACCACAAAATCCTAATCTTAGGCATATTTTTATATCCTCTCTTGTAGATGAACTACAACCAGAATTGCATAGGATGATTTCTTCTCTCGACAAAGAATAACTCAGCTTACTTTAGGAGAAATCTATCAATTTGCATTAGCCACTCTTGATAAGATGTGCGAGTAATAGAAATTCTTTAAATCCATGATGAAAGGAAGCTCAAAGCTTAAGCCAGCATGCAACACATCTTATTTAAAGATTAAATGCAAGGATAAAGACAAATGCCACTACCCTACAAAGAAGAAGTTTTATTTCTCAGCATGGAAACCTCATAAGGAAAGCAAAAAGAAATATAGAAAACCCTTTAGGTATTTCAAGTGGAGATCTTCAAAATACCTAAGGCAAATATGCGTTTCCTTTGTGGTGGAAAAGGTCACTTTGCAAAATCTTGCCCTATAAAAAACAACAAAAGAGAAATCAAGATGCTTCAGTCATTCCAATTACCTATTGCAGAAACTGAAGACATTGAATCTATTTATGAAGAACAGACTGAGAAAAATAAAGAAATATAGTATGTCCTCCATATCTCTTATTCTTATGATTCTTATTATGAAATAGAATATCCTCATAGATCTGTTTACTCTCTTGGTCTTTGGAATACAATCTCAAGACTTACAAAAGAGTCAGCCTCTAGATTATTTGGATCTATAGATATTTCTCAAATATATCATATTCCAAGACCTCTTATTGAAGCCAAGACCCTTTTGTCCAAATATGATAAACCAATCAAAGCCATTGCTATGATTGACACATGTTCTTGTGCTATTATAATTAAACCTCATATCCTCTCTGGTGATATATGGATGCCTTTTGATCAATCATCCTTACTGCAAACCAGGAATTATTCCATATTGAGCTTATCTCCATAAAGAAAATAGGGATACAACTCTTTCCAGGATGTGTGACATGGATCAAAGTCTTAGGAAGTTATTTTCCTGGAAAGGATATACTTCTTGAATTTGATGCTCTTTATAAGATAGCAGGATTATCAATCTCAGCACAAGGATTAAGATTTAAAAAGTTCTTTACTCCTTATATCCAGATGCCAAGCATTCTTGAGATTAAACAAGCTCTTGCTGGATATGAATATATCAGATATAGACTTCTCAATTTATGCTCTGACAGTTATGATCAATTTCAACATTATCATCCTTTGTGGAAAAATAAGAGTTTCTTTGTGAAACTACCATTCAAACATAATGAAGATGTTAACCCCACAAAAGCCACTCATTCGTGTATGAATCCAGATGACTTAGTTCTTGCAAAACAAAAGTGTGCTTCTTTATTAACCCAATGCCTCATTGAGCCCATTGAATCAAATTGGGCTTACCAAGCCTTTAATGTGAAGAAAAGGCTTGAACATATCATAGGAAAGAAGATATTGATTATTGATTATAAGCCTCTTAATTTATTTTTACAAGATAATAAGTTTCCTCTTCTAAAGATAAATACATTAGCCTTCAGACTTACTACAGCAAATATATTTTCAAAATTTGATTTAAAAGTAGGTTTTTGGTAGATTTGAATCTATTTTGAAGAAAGATACAAAACAACTTTTTGCATTCCAAATGCTCAATATCAATAGACTGTTATTCTTTTTGGACTAAAGGTAGCTCCATCCCTTTTACAGAAGATGATGATCAAGATATTTGAGCCTATCTTGCATTCAACATTGGTGTATATTGATAATTTCTCCTCTATTCAGAGGATGAAGAAAGCCACAAAAAGTTATTGGCTTAATTTGTTGATATTGCTAAAGCCCATGGAATTATGTTATCTTCCAAAAAAGGATACATTGGTCAAGGTCATATTGATTTTCTAGAAATGAGCTTCCATGATGGTTTCTATCAATATGGCCCACATCTGGGCCAAGAATTGCTAAACTTTCTAGATGAAAACCTGTCAGTAAAGCAAATTCAACAGTTCCTTGGCATTGTAAATTATTTACGTGACTTTATTCCATATGTGACAAAACACACCAGTCAGTTATCAGCCTTATTGAAAAAGAATTTCCCACCTTGGGGACCTCAGCAAACTACAACTGTTCAAACACTAAAAAAGATTTCACAGACTCCTACACCATTGAAAATTCTAGGAACAGGACAAAGGATGCTACAGACTGATGTTAGTGATAATTATTATGGTGCAATTCTTCTTGAGAAAGTAAATGGTAAAAGACACTATTGTACTCATGCTAGTGGTAAATTCAAAGATTCTAAACAACATTACTATGTCTCTTACAAGGAGAACTTAGCAGTAGAAAAGGGTATTGAAAAATTCAGTTTTTACTTAAGTTCTTATGAATTTTTTATGGAAATGGAAAACACTGTTTTTCCTTCTATGATGGATGCTAAAAAGAAATTTTTGCCTGACTCTCAACTTCTGAGATGGAAAGATTGATTCTCTCACTATAAATTCACATTTTGACACATCAAAGATCGACAAAATATTATAGCTGATTACCTTTCTAGATCTTCAAAAATCCAGCTTCTCACTATTACCTTTCTAGACCTTCAAAAATCCAGTTTCTCACTCTTCTTGCCCTCGATACATCCTTATGATAGATCGTCTTCCTCTTCTAAAAAACTCTTACCACGCATCAAAAAGTCATAGTTTTCCCTGGTGAAATCCTTAACACTGTGGAACAAGTTCAATAGATAGCCAAAAGAAATCTTTTCTTATAGTTACACATCCTGCTTGTTAATCATCCCATCTCTTCCTCCGTAGAACATTTTAACCTAGAAAAATCTAATCTCTCTATTCCCTTTATTACCAGACTAGTTTCATAAGAGTTAAAGTGGTACCTTTGGTCCCTTTCAGCTCTTTATATTTTTGTTATAGTTATTTCACCATTACTGGTGTTTCATTATTTGTGTGATAGTAACAATAAAGGTTCTTCTTTGTGGACTATTTTGCAATAGTTTTCTCCACTTCATATTTAGAGAACACAACTTAGAAAAATCATTGAACAACATCATCTCTGGGAAATCCTAGAAGATCAGCAGTTGAAGTATCAGTGCTTCTTTGCACTTTATAGGCCTTACAGTATAGATCATGAAAGAAAACTATACACTCTCAATCAAGCTTATCTCTATCAGACACAGACCTCTTGGCTCCTCTATAAAGAAGTTTTCTTTTCAAATATAAAACTCTTTATATGCAACATGAACAACATTTAAAGTGTACATCTTTATGACAAATTCCTAATGAAGCTTTCATTACTCCTCACATTCAACAATGGTATAGAAGATCCAGGGAACAAATATTTTCTCCTGATACTTTAAAATATTTATATTTCCGTCCGTCTACATCTAGGCCATCACATAAACCTACTGAGTTACAGCTGTTACCTTGCTCTTCACCCACTAATTTACAATTGTCTTCCAAGACTTCAAAATCAGAACCTGAGTCAGCTGTCTCATTATCTCAACCTGAATATCCTTGGGGTGGTCCTCTGTCACAAGGCCCATAGGGTGGACTGTTTGATACTGATCTTGAAGCTGCCTTGGCAAATTCAATAGACTCATACTTTGGATTTGATGAAGCCTACTCAAACATGGACCCAGATGATAATCATGAGCCTATCTACAAATGATAGAAAGATTCCCATATAATGTACTGATGTCTAAAGCTTTAATAAAGTAGATTCTCGCGTAGTGTGAAATCATTTTACTTTTCAAAAAGCACTTTGTCTGTTTATTGTCAGTCCTACTAAAGGTGTGCCTAGTACTATCTCTAATAGGATTACTTTTCTACTTTCCAGCTCATGTAATCATTAAAGTTATTTGTAGTTTTGTGTCTCACACTCTCTATATAATGAACCTCTTCCTATCATTGAGGATTATTGAGAGTTCACATTGTAAGATATCTTTGTAAAATAAAAGAATATGTGACTTCTAAGTTTTCTCTCTTCTGAAAGCTCCATCTTTCTTTACTTATATTAAATTCTCCACATAGATTATATTATGCTCTACACTTGCCTCTTATAAAGGATCCTGTGTATCAGAAAGGAATCGGACCATGTTATCAGAGTTTAAATCTTCCGCTTGAATGATATGATTTAGTCTAAAAGTTGATGGAAACTAAAATCTTTAAAGGCAAAAGTAAGTCCTAAGAGAGGCAAAAGTAAATCTTTAGATAAAGATCATGGTTTCATGCTCATTCTAAATTGGGTCTCAGAGTTTTTTAAAATATCATATAAATATGATTATTTCTAATAGGTAAATAGTTATACTAGGGAAAAAAATCAACATTTGATATAATTTAAAATACTGAAATTTGTAATATCAAGTTATAGTAAAATATTTTGCAACTACATTGCATGCTTTAATAGGTGTTGGTAAAATACGCGTTTTGAATATTGAAAACGTTCTTTGTAAGAAACAATTTAAAATATATTTATGATAGAGACTAGTTATCTTCTAATTTGGGCTAAGTCAGGAAGTCGTTTCCGTGTGGAAAATAAAATTGACTAAAAGACATGGAAATGATTAGGTTACTGAAAGATGAGAAATTTCGTTTTGCTTGGCCTCTATCGTTTTAGTAATTTATTTAACTCGACTATATAATTTTCATGTAATAAAATTCAATGATAATTACTCCCTCAAGTCTTAATTATAAGAACTAAATGAGAAATTTAATTTAGTCATAATTATAAGATATTTATCTACTTTATCTTTAAAATTATAATTTTCTCTCTAAAGTACCACTGATTACACATATTAAGGGGTTTCTATCAAAGAAAGTTTAAAATATAAATGATCAAAGGGACATTTTAAGAAAATCAACACATAATTATTATATATAAATAATTTAACTAACTTTTTTAATCTATTTAAATTAATTAAATAGATCTTATATTAAATTTTAAAATAGTAACTTTTAATTATTGTCATATTTAGTTTAATTACTTGCATAGATACAAATCGATTCATTCTTCCCCTTTAGCTATAAATACAGCTATTTCTCTTCACTTGTTGCGTCAATATCAAACCAGAATTATGAGGAGCCTATCATTGTGTTCCGTTCTTTGTCTGCAACTCTGTCTCTTTCTGTCTATTTCTTATTATTCCTTTGCTTTTCCATCATGTCGTCCTCACCAAAGCTCAACTTTGCTACACTTCAAAAACTCATTTTCCATTCAAAAACCTGACCCTTCTTCTCATACTTCTAAGTTTTGTGATGATTATGAAACCATATCACACAGGAAGACATCAACTTGGAAAAATGGTACAAATTGTTGCTCATGGGATGGGGTCACTTGCGATCCACTGGGTCAAGTCATTGGCCTCGATCTTAGTTGTGGTATGCTTCATGGTAAACTTCTTCCCAGAAATTCTCTCTTCCACCTTACCCATCTTCAAATGCTTGACCTTAGCACCAATGACTTTGATGGCTCTCAAATATCATCTAATTTCTCACAACTTGTAAGTTTAACACACCTATCCATGGCTTATTGTAATTTTACTGGTGAAATTCCATATCAGATTTCTCATCTTCACAAATTGGTTTTACTTGAACTCATTGAGGATGTGAATCATCTCATTCTTAATGAGAACACATGGGAGAGGCTCACAAGAAATGTCACTCGTATAAATGATCTTCGTCTGATTGCAGTGGATATGTCATCGATACCTTCGAGTCATCTATTCAAGAATCTTTCCTCTTCGTTGGCATCTCTTTGGCTGGATGATGCTGGATTACAAGGGAATTTGGATGAAAGAATATTTTCATTTCCCAACCTTCAGGTGATGTCTTTGGCTTATAACCCAAATCTCACAGGCTATCTTCCCAAGTCTAACTGGAGCAATTCCATTAGAAGTTTGGGTCTTCATAACACGAGTTTAACTGGAAAGCTGCCTGGTTGCATTGACCATATGAAATCATTAAATGAGTTGGATCTCTCATTTTGCCAATTCATTGGTGAAATTCCACCATCCTTATGGAACCTTACAAAGCTTATTGTTTTGTCCCTCTCAGAAAATAATTTTTCTGGTCAAATCTCATCATCACTTTCCAATCTTCAATATCTCGCTTACCTTGATTTATCTTCAAATAATTTTAGTGGCCAATTCCCATATTCAAATTCAGAACTTAAAAATCTCCAACTTATAGATTTGTCAAACAATGGCTTCCATGGTACAATTCCTTCTTGGCTTTTTACTTTACCATCTTTGAATTATTTGTATATATCTTCTAACTACTTCACTGGCTATATTGGTGAAATATCCACTTATTCACTAAAAGTGCTTGATGTGTCTAACAATAAGTTGCATGGCCCAATTCCAATGTCAATTTTTAATCTTCAAAACCTCAGATTCTTGAACTTTTCTCACAACGTTCTCACCGGAAATGTGTGGTTGCACCACTTCTCTTGGAAAAACATGTATGTTATTGACTTAAGTTCCAACTCCCTTCAAGGAGAGCTCCTTTCTTCTATTTGCAATGTTATCACACTTGATATTCTTAACTTGTCCCATAATAACTTCACCGGCACCATTCCACATTGTCTTGTCAGCTCTAGCCTTGCTCTTTCTGTGTTGGATTTACAAAATAATAGCTTCTCAGGAACTATACCTGAACTGTTTGAAGTGGGAAACAAGTTAAGAACCCTAAACCTTAATAGTAACTTTTTCGAAGGGTCATTACCTCAATCTTTGGTCAATTGCACAAGGCTTAAAGTCTTAGAACTTGGCAACAATGGCATAGAGGATGTATTTCCCCATTGGCTACAAACTCTTGAAGAATTGCAGGTACTTGTTCTAAGAGGGAATAAATTGCATGGTTTTATCCCCAATTTTAAGGACAATAGAATTCATGCCTTCCATATGTTAAGAGTACTTGACCTATCCAGCAACTACTTGAAAGGTCCTTTACCTGCATCGTTCTTCAAATCTTTCAAGGCTATGAGAAAATTAGATGAGAAAATTGGCTTGCAGTACTTGAATTATGAAAACTATAGCCTTGATACCAGTTATTATCAAGACTCCATTGTGTTAAACTGGAAAGGATTGGACACTCATCTAGAAAAGATCTTGACTATTTTCACAAGCATTGATTTATCCAATAACATGTTTGAGGGAGAGATTCCTCAAGTTGTTGGAGAGTTTCATGCGTTGAAAGGGCTCAATTTTTCGCATAATGGGCTCACTGGTGCAATTCCTATATCAATGGGAAATTTGAGGAATTTGGAATGGTTGGATTTGTCATCAAACAACTTGACTGGGAAAATTCCTACAGAGTTAACTAATCTCAATTTTCTGGGTGTCCTGAACCTTTCAGAGAATAAACTTGAAGGTTGCATTCCAAGGGGCCAACAATTTGAGACATTCTCGAGTGATTCCTTTAAAGGAAACAAAGAGTTGCGTGGTTTTCAACTTATGATTCCATGCATAACCCATGAGGAAAGACAAGAACCACTGCCAAGTTCAGAAGCTGGGTTTGAATTTGAATTTGGATGGAGGCCTGTGGTGATGGGATATGCATGTGGAGCAGCATTTGGAGCATCATTGTTTCAAGTTGTCATGTTTACAGGCAAACCTCAATGGGTTTCAAGCCTGGTGAATGATCCACCAAAGAAGAGGAAGAGAAGGGTTAGAAACCATAAAAAATAGTTATGCCAATTTTCCTCTCTCGTTTTTTGTTCTGGGAATAAAATGTTCAATTCGTTGTGCTTTGATGTGAAATAAAATAGAAGTTATTGTGCTTTCTGCTTAATATTACAGCAACTTAATATGGAGATATCAGTTTCTTTGTTCTCTTTGTTTTTTTATCATAATCTCCAGAAAGAATAGTTTTCATATGGTCTTCAAAAATGATAAAATATATAAATTTATTTATTTATTTTTGGGTAAGACCACAACGTAAATAAATAATTACAACAGACCAAACCACTGTTGCCTTGGCTGTTTTTATCAGGAGACTTAACAAAATAATTACATATTAATTAATTAATTACGTTTTTCGAACTATGAAATATTAAATACAAAATTTCAAATATGGAATATTAAATTACAAATTATGCTTAAATTTAAAATGTAAAAATTAATATTTACGGGTGCTTGTGTGTGACGAAAATACACACGCATACTTATTTAATTAATATTTCTTCTGCTCTCCGTCAATGGCGCATGCAGTTTATATTGCCTTGACCTCTTAAGAAGCAAGCCATAAAACCAAGAGAAAAAGGAAGAAGAATGTCACACCAATAAGGGGTGACCCGTATTACTCTTTAAATATTATAATTAATATAATAATAATTTTAGATATATATATAAATTATTTTATTATTTATCATATATGAATATATTTATATATTTTAAAATGATAAATATTATACTATAGACAATTATAAATATATCTCCAAAAGACAACATAGGACAAAATTCTGCTTATAAACTATGTGAAACATCTACGGATTTTTTGTTAGTCATGAGGGTATTTTCTGTTTCACTGGAGATGCAAGATCGGCAATATTATCTTAGGCTAAAATAATTTTATAATAAAAACATCCCATTAATAGAAATAAATAAAATACTAAAAGAAATAATTTAAACATATTCAACTTTGAATAATAAATCTTGATGATAAATCTCAATTTCCAAATGATAGATCTTATTTAAGAAAATTAGTTTTAAAATGATAATCCTCAAATCTCTTTTTTTTTATGTAAGACTTAACTGAACGAATTAACAAGCGAGGACTTAGGGTAACTAATCATTCTAGCACCGTCAAAAGCTATGAAAGCAAACGTGGACACATAATCTATGAGGTTAAGTAATCAAACGTAGCACGAGGCCACTAGTAACAAATGCAAGTACAAGATCTATGAATAACAAGAGTGAGAATGAATCTCACGAATATCCAGCATGATAATGAATCCCACGAATATCAAGTAAGCTTGATTTTAACTATAGTATACTAAAGACTAATAGTACTACTGTTAATAACCATTATTCTAAATTCAGTCCTCTCAAAATAAATTTTCAAGCATACATAGGGTCAATTTAATATTAATAAATAATCACATCTTTTAATACCGAAATCTTATAAACAATATACTATAATAAAAAACTCTAGCATGAAAATCATTGCACAAAATTTCTTTTAAATCCTCATGCATACAAAATTTGTAAAGAATAAAAATGATTAAGTAATTATTATCGTTATTTTTATATATCAAATAATAATTATACAATTACAATAAATATATTTTTAGTAAATCATATTTAAAAATTAATACTTTAAATAAAATATATCAAGTAACAAAATATTATTTAAAAAATTATTATCATAGAACGTTATTTACTCACATGTATTTCTAAACTCTATTCTTTACTTTTTATAACTTTTATCAAGATATCAATGTATTTAATAAAAAGAATTATAGTTAATAATCTATATAAGTTATATGACTCCTTTATGTGATATTAACTCAACAATTAACAACTAAGTTCCGAAACACCATTGTCTACGCTTCAACGTTTCTTTAAACACATAATTATAGTTTCCACTTGGCATCCATTTGCTACCTTATTTTAATGTAATCTTAAAAGCTACTTCACCCAATTAAACTCTTTGCCAACTATTTAGTGTATCCTTGCACCCCTTTTTTTTTTTTTTTTTAATATAATCTTAAAAACTAATCCTCCAGTGAAGAGATATATCAATATATTTAGCACACAAAGATTCAAGTAAATAAAATAAGTTCCTCAATTTCTACTACACTTCCTTTACCTTCTCTTCTACAAATTTCTTCAAACACCTCATAGGCATCCAAAATTATGCCATAAAAATAACACCCATAGCCCATAAATTATTAACCGCATGGCCATCAGCTAGTTTCACAAGATTCAACTTAAATTGGAACCAAAACAGAATTAAATCCTTCCTTTGAACCTATCACAACCAAAAGATTCCTATAAAATGTCTTTAAGCAGAATAACCTTCTTAATCTATCATTTCAATTAATTTACACACCAACAACTCCTTTCTTTTCTCAGAATCCACAGCAGCTACAATCAGAATAACTACGCACACGCATTCACAGTAGGCAAAATGAAGGATTCGTACATACCACCCACTCAACAATCCACCAAGGGAGGATGGAAGGAGAGAAGTATTCTGCCCACACATAATCACAAAATGACACTAGCAAAACAGAGGAACCACAATATCTTATAATTTTGGTTCGATTTCCAATCATAAACCTTAAATCCTTGCTTATTCTCACTGAATCGACCATAAGCCACTCGAAACCTCAACTTTAATCGGTGAGCCAACCCCCCCAAAATCGAACAACAGAGGAAACAGCACAGTTGGTCGACGGCGTCGCGAGCTAGTTCGTTCTCCTCCGGTGTCGCGACTTCCGGTTCTTCTCCCTGCTCTCTCACGCTCTCTTCTCTCCGTTTTGAAGACGAGGAAGACGAGTTAATTGAACTTGCTTTTTACTGATTCCTTCTTGCTCATGACATCTTATATGTATATCTGTTTAATAGTTTTTTCCTTCCTTATTACTTCTCCTTATTTTTATTATAAGAGTTATTTATTTTTTTTAAATAAATTAAAAAAATTACATAAATTACTCAATCCAATTATGCAAAGATAAATCTATATTATATATTTTTTAATATACTCAAATTAGTTAACTAATTCTTATATTAATTATAATTAACTGATATATTTAGTTTCTTTAATCTATTTTAAAAAATTAATTAACATCTATATTAATATGCCTGAAACTTTTTCTGGATGTTTTTCTCTCAAACTGCAGGGTTCCTGTGAGGGACAAAATGGGGTGCGTGAAAGACAAAACAATTTTTCTATATATTTTATTTTACTGTTTGTTTCACAAGTTTTGTGCCAGACGTAACGTTACGTGGAGCCATAGGCCGTTTTCCTATGATTAGTGATTCCTTACACTATTTTTAAGTTGCCGTCCAAATTGAGTTGGCTGTAGAGATCATTATTAAGACAATCATACACCACTGTAAAAAATTAAAATTAAATAATTAATTTATATAAATTAAAAAATTAGTTAAATTAGTTATTTATAAGAAAATATATTAATTTCTTAAAGTATGATTTTTTAATCATTCCATATAATCCCCCTAATGAGCATATATAACACACTAATAAAGTTATGATCTTAAGAGATGATGACTTGAATTTAATTAATTACACTTTTCCTATAAGATATAAATCAAATACTTAGTAGTTAACCTTCAATATTCATTGCTTATTCTCCCTTCTTTATTAGGACTCATAACATATAATTATACCTAATTTTGAATGGTTTTTTGTTTTTCCTTGATCCTTTAATTGATATTGTTTATCCTTGGATACATCCATAGGGCAATTTTTTCTTTATTGCCACCTAAGTTGAGGAGACTATTTTAGTATTATTAAAGAATGAATAGATTAATTATGCAAATGTGGTCTAGTAGTTATTTTATTTGATCTCTTAATCAAGTGATAGAGTTGGAATCTCACCTCTAGATATAAAACACATAAGATTAATCACTATTTTTTGCTGTGGATAGTTAAGAAGACGACTCCCAAGGTGAAGACAAATTGGAAGAAGAGAAACATGAAGCACAAGGACCTGAAGCGGGGAAGAATGTAGGTGTTGGTGGGTGATATTAGGACGATACCGAGAGCCACCGGATCCCAGAAAGACATGAGAAAAAGAAGAAAACGAAGAGTTGTATGTCCACGTGGAATAAGAGGTGGCGATGAGGTGGCATATTGAGTGCCATTCAGAACTACCACGTGTGTTAACTGTTTTTTTTTTGTTACAACACGTGTGTTAAATTTAACTTTGGGGTAATATTGCTATCAAATATAAATTTTCAAGCTAACATTACTCTAAACAAACTTTCGAAACAACCATCGCTCCTAAATAAAACTTCTAATATAAAAGTGTACTTTAACCATTTGCTAGACACACAAAAAAAATATTTTAAAATATTAAAAGTATTATAAAATATTTTAAAACTTTGGATGTATTTAAAAAAATAGTTCAATGTATTAGTGCACCTAAACCCTGGGAAAATATAATAAACATTGCAAAAAAAAAAAAAAAACTAGCTCATATTATAGCTCTAGTATTTCTTCTCTCCCTCTCAGTATCATTTTCTTTTGACCAACCCAAACATATAACTTCACCTAACAAAGAGCTTGCTAATTAATCAACCTAATCATTAGGCCTACAAAGTTGGAATCTTTTGAATATATACATTTGAGCGTAGTGCTGGAAAAAAACCCCATTAAATAAATAAGAAAATCCAAACCAAGAAAGGGTGAAAATGTGGTCCTTTTATAAGAGAAAAAAACAGTTGTGCTCTTGATGGAGGTGATGTACAGAAAT
The DNA here is from genome assembly GCA_037074615.1 of Leucaena leucocephala. Lineage (NCBI taxonomy): Eukaryota > Viridiplantae > Streptophyta > Magnoliopsida > Fabales > Fabaceae > Leucaena > Leucaena leucocephala. The sequence goes on from CM073550.1 coordinate 5,333,114, forward strand.
CAAAAAGAGGTTTGAAAAAGTTTTCAGCCGAGGGACGTTCAAGTCAAATTTGTAATATTATAATATATATATATATATATATAAAGAACACAAAAGAAGAGATCAAGACAAACATATACCTTTTCAATTATAAATTACTTTTGTTGTTAATCAATTGTTTGTTTCTTGTTTTCTTCTCCATTTTTGCCCATTGTATCAGAATACAGTGACTAAATGGTTTATGTTTAGGTTTTGTAAAAGTAATCCTTTATAATAATTTTATACAGTTCTATTTCCTGTTTTAGATGTATAAATTACTTGAGAGGTTTGTTTTGGTACTAGAAGAACCCAATCTATTTTAACTTTCAAGTTTATAATTCATTTCCTAAATTATCTTATTAATTACACATATTCAATTAAAGAAGAGTTTTAATACAGGATAATTTTAATTGTAAATGATTAAAGGTTTATTTTATAGAAAGCAACATTTATTTTTTATAAATAAATAATTTAAATATTTCTTATTATCTATGGATTAATTATCTAGTTTGTATATTTAATATCAGAGTCAGAGGGAGTATACTATTCTTTTTAATTTCTATACAATAATAAATAAAAAAATGAAGGCTAAAATAAAAAAAATCATTAAGAATGAAGGGTTAAACATAAAGTAACAAAATAAATGGAAACATAGAATAATAAAAAGGGAAAGTATAAACATTCTCTTCTAATATGGATTTATTTACAAACATCGCCTTGAATTTTAAATATTAAAAAACCATTTACTATCATGATTCCGTTTCTTTTATTAATGATATTAAAAATAAAATTAATACTCATTTATATTCTTAATATAATATAATATATAGTTAACTAGTTTTGATAGATTAAAACAAATAAAAAAATAGTTAATTATATTTATAATAAATATGGTACGATCTGCCCAAAATACTCATATATAATATTAGATTATATATCAGTTTATAAGTTAAGTAAATTAATTTAGAGAAAAATTATAAATATTAAATATAAAATTAATAGAGATCATATATTTAAGATCAAATCTAATACTTAAATAAGCTCTTATATTAAAGACCCGAACTAGTACAAGGATTTAATTTAGACTTAAGTAAATTAAAGTTTTGATTCATGTTCTTGCCCAATACTAGGGTGCAACAGGTTCTACACCTCTATTACATATTAGATAACAGTTTGAAAGGTCAATAAATCCCTTTTTTAACAAAAAAACATAAAAGAAAATTTTAATATCTTAAAATTTGTGTGTTTTTTAACCTTATTACTATATTTTTTTTCTTTGTCGTGCTTACTGCTTAATACAAATATATTAATAATAAGAGAGAAAATTCAGGCTAACAGAACATAACATAACAAATGCCTGCCTAAATAGTTCAAGCAAGCTTATATCGGTGTGAATAATTAAACAACACTGTTAAATTGAAGTACTCTCACAATCCTTATAAAAGAAATCTTATTACTTGATGTGATTGAACAACATTGTTAAATTAAGCAATAACACTTTCAAACATTATTCTTGTTTTATCTTTATTATATATCTTTAATTTCTATTTTTTTTTAAGAAAACAAGTTAAAATACTCTCCATTAATTAAAAGTATAAATAACTTCATCAGTTTTATTGATACTTTATGTATATAAATTATAACAAAATAAACAATAGAATATAATATTGAAAGGAAAAATTGAGGAAAAATCACTCTATTCAAATATTTTTTAGTGAGAAGGATTTAAATCAGAGTATTACTACTTTGTGTGTATAAAATTTATAAAGTACCGATAATATATCTTAGTTACTAATAAAATTTTTAATGAAGGATTTTTTTTCCTAATTTTTCTATACAAAACTTCTCTTACAGTGAGCAGTACTAATATGCATACAAAAATTGATAGCCAAATCCAGCAAAAGGAGTTAAGCAAGCAGGGAAGGATCTGGGCTAAGATTTTCTTTTCTTCCTTATTTATTTATTTATTTATTTATTTGGGGTGCGGGAGGACAAGCCAGCAAACAATAGACCATTAAGAATTCAGTAGACAGATTTAACACTTGGGCCATTTACTTTAGCAGTTGGGATGGTGGAGGTTGATTTACTGAATAACCACGTACACACATAACTATGTTTTATTGCCAAATTCATCTCAGGGATTTATATTCTCTAACATTTGGAAAGTATTTTTCAGTATAAAGTTATATAATGACAGGTTGGTAGGATGAGGTTAAATATAAAAACAGAACAATAAATTAACTGTAAGATATATATAGCATAGTTATATTACGAAATTATGTCTAAACTTGAAAGTTAGGACTCTTAATTTATAATAATTAATAAAAAGTCAAAGTGCACCGCACACGGAAAAGCTGGGAAATAATTAGGTAGGCCAAATACAGGGACCCAAAATTTGAAACTGCAGCCGAATGCTTCAAAAACCCATTGGAATCATACCAATCCCTCTTTCTTTCCCAACCAAACTTTCAGCTTTTAAGATTCATAGGGATCCAAATTCATCTTCTAGCAAATCAGCACTACATGACAATCTTGTATTAGTGTTGCAGTTTAACAAAAACCTGTGTGATTTAACAAAAACTGACCATTGCAGTTTCTACAGCTTCCAACTTTCTTATCCCAAGGATTCAAACGTGAACACTGGAGTGAGAGAGGAGGGTTACCTTGAAGGATACAATATAGTGAAGGCTGTGCTTATATTCATGAAGAGGCACGTGCTGAAACGCTGAGCATCTATTTGGAACACTGGCGTCATTAGCCCCAAAGAACACAGTCACAGTAATTGGTGCGCTTTCACTATCATCACCATCTTGTTTAGCCCCAAAATCTTCAGTGCCCATCTCGTATTATACCCACTGTACCCTCTCAGCACCACATCGACCTGATCATCGATCAAAACCCCAGTTGAAAATCACGGTGAAGTTGATCAAAACCATTACAGAAAAGCAGAGCAAACACACACAACAATGAAATAGTCTGTATTTGACTTTGTTCATACCGTCCCATCGAAATGATTGGCGAGAGAACCTCCGATGGCAAAGGGCTCCTCAGTGATGGAGTCACCGAAAAGATAAATCTTTGGCCTCAGTGATGAAATAGATATTGCTTTCAAGCTCGTTTTATGGAACTTTCTCGAGCTTCTTAAATGTAAAACCCCACAGTATCAGAATCGGAGTCACAACAACTTGTTCCTCCTGTTATTCCTCATTTTTTGTTGGTGCCAAAAGCTGAATTTTTTTAATGCACCCAATTAATTGCGCCCCATAAAAGGCCCATTCTGATGCATATAAACAGAAAAAACACGTCTTTCTTAGACCCCATCCCGTAGTGCCGCAACTAGTTTTTGAGCCTTTTGTCTTTTTCTTTTTCCAACGAGAACACTGTTTCCAAATTTTTCCAACCAGAACACTGTTTTCAAGCTTTTTCAGCGTAGCTACTGAGCGAGAAAAGGAAGAACAAAAACAAAATTCATTGCCCGACATGTCTATCTCCATTTTGCAGCGCTATCTTATTTTAAAACTAATTTCTAAATTAGCAATGGAGGTTTAAGATTCCTCCGGCTCTGCAATCCGATTTATAGAGTACATCTATATTAGGAAGTACAGCCGCACCAAAAAATAATTTATTTGTAGGAAAAAATAGAAGCTTTATTACAACAAGAATTTGAATTAATAAAACCAGGAGCATTTACAGTAAAGAAATTAATTTGTTATAAAAAGTATATTTGTTTTTTAAAAAGAAATATTTGCGATGTAATCACAAGATAGGGTTTGCTCTTTAATTTAGAAAAAAATATATGGCAATTTACTTTATTTATTTACATAATTTAAATTTAATTTGAATAAATTATATTGATTAGTTTATACTTTTTGTTGGCCCTAAAATTATAGTGGGTAGACCCGAAATGCTTTGAATTATTTTTGTGACCTAATGGTATATTTAATTCTAGGATTTTTCTTTATCAAAAAAATTCTACAAATTTTTTTAATCGGAAAACATTCTAGGGTTTTGAAGTCCAAGTATTTTTTTTTTTGTTACAAGAACTTTTAGAAATGAGTTACATTTACCTATAAATTAAGGACATATTTCTTTCTTCCTAAACGATACCAATATCAGTCAAGATGAGCTATCTATTACCCTCAGGCGTAAACTTAAGAACCCAAAAATTAAAATATTTTCTTAAATATTACGAATAAAATTATAATAAAAAATATTATAAGTATTTTGTTAATTGGTTATTAGCGGCCCATATTCTTTAATTGCAGCCTATATGTCTTCGAAAGCCCAATATTGACATCTTCTGGCCGATTAGTTATTATCAATAAATTAAAACCCATTCATGAAATAGTAGCCCCAAAAATTCTCGTAAGAAATTATAAATAAAATTAAGTTTAACCTTGTTTTATTGGGGGTATAGATGCTCAAATTTCATCAATTCATGAGCTATACGCGAGAATCCTCATAAAATCTTTTACATCATTCATCTAACTTTTTTATATGTTTTTGGCCATCTAGCATTCCGTGTTTTTTCTAAACCCTAATACTAGATATCTGACTAATTAATTAATTTAGATCGAGCACCAATGAGACACTTTAGGTAGCAAGCTCTTTCAATAAGATTTAACGCACATCATTCATCTCATTCATCCCACTTAATTAGTAAGTAATGCATCCAACTATAGATTAATAATATTTTTAGATATTTTTGGTTTGTTTTAAAAAATCAAAGTGATATTATTTAAAATAGGATCAAAATTGTAATATTAAGTTATAGAAAAATATTTGGCATCCACGTGGCATGATTTAATAGTTGTTTGTTAAACTAAGCGTATGGAATAATGAAAACTTTGAAAGAAACTACTTATCTTCTAATTTGGGTTAACACAGGAAGTCGATTACATGGAAAAATGAAACTAAAAGGTGAAGAAAATTCAAAGTAAAAGTCTTTTACTTGGAATTTATGAACCCATCTTGACACGAATGAAAGATAATATATATTATACTTTTACTTGGAATATTGAAAATTTTGAAGGCAACTATGTAGAATGTATTTATGATAAGAGTCTATTCATCTAATTTGGGCTAATTAGGAAGTCAATTCCATAGAAAAACGAAACGACATGGCAATATGCATGGAAGTATTAGAATAACATTTTATATTACTAAATGTAATTTTTCTTCTTGAGAAAAAAATTATTCGGTCGCTAATTTGACTAAGACAAATTAGTAATAATGGAAATTTCTTGAAAATTATAGGTTAGATTGAAGGATATATGAGAAATTTCGTGTTGAGAGGACCCTATTATTTACTAATTTTATTTAAGTCGAGTAAATAATTTTCATGTCATAAAATTCCTTGATAATTAAGTTTTGGTTTTTGCATTATTTCTTTCAAAATAAGTTGTCCAATTTTCGTTCTATATATATATAACCTTTTTTGCGTTGATTTTTAGCTATAAATACAGCCATTTGCTCTTCACTTTGTTGCAGCAATCAAAGCAGACTTACTAGCAGTCACAAAATGAGGAGTTTATCAGTGTGTTGCGTTATTTGTGTCCAACTCTTTCTCTCTCTTTCTTATTCCTTTGCTTTCCCTTCATGTTGTCCTGACCAAAGCTCAGCTTTGCTACACTTCAAAAACTTATTCTCCATTCAAAAACCCGATCCTTATTCTTCGGCTTCTTATTTTTGTGATGCTGATGAAACCATCTCATACCCAAAGACATCAACTTGGGAAAATGGTACAAATTGTTGCTTTTGGGATGGTGTCACTTGCAATCCATTGGGTCACATCATTGGCATCAATCTTAATTGTAGTTGGCTTCATGGCAAGCTCCTTCCCAACAGCTCTCTCTTCCAACTTACCCATCTTCAAAGGCTTGACCTTAGTGCCAATGACTTTCAAGGTTCTCAAATATCATCTCATTTGTCCCAACTTGTAAGTTTAACACACCTATCCTTGCGTCATTGTAATTTTGGTGCAGAAGTTCCATCTCAGATTTCTCATCTTCACAAATTGGTTTCACTTCATCTCTATGAGGATTTGAATCATCTCATTCTTAAAGAAAAACACTTGGGAGAGACTCACAGGAAATGTCACTCATATAAAGGATCTCTGGCTGTATGGTGTAGATATGTCATCAATACCTTCGAGTCATCTATTCAAGAATCTTTCCTCTTCTTTGGTCTCTCTTGGGCTTATTGATGCTGGATTACAAGGGAATTTGGATGACAGAATATTTTCATTTCCCCACCTTGAGGGGTTATCTTTGTCATTTAACCCAAATCTCACAGGAAAGTTGCCTCCTTCCATTGGCCACATGAAATTTTTAGAAGAATTGTCTCTCTCTTCATGCCAATTCATTGGAGAAATCCCACCATCCTTATGGAGCCTTACACAGCTTACTTTTTTGGCCCTCTTAAACAATAAATTTTATGGCCAAATCTCATCATCGCTTTTCATTCTTCAAAAAATAACTGATCTTGATTTATCTTCAAACAATTTTAGCGGCCGATTTCCATCTTCAATTTTAAAACTTAAAAATCTTCAATACCTAGATTTATCAAACAATAATTTTTATGGTCAAATCTCATCATCGCTTTTCAATCTTCAAAATCTCAATTATCTTTATTTATCTTCAAATAATTTTAGTGGCCAATTTCCATCTTCAATTTCAAAACTTAAAAATCTCCAATACCTAGATGTGTCCAACAATGGCTTCCATGGCACAATTCCATCTTCAGTTTTTACTGTACCATCTTTGACTTATTTGCTTTTATCTTCTAACCAATTCACAGGTTATATTGGTAAAATATCTGCTTATTCATTACAATTGCTTGATGTGTCTAGCAATAAGTTGCATGGCCCAATTCCAAGGTCAATTTTTCATCTTGAATACCTTACATACCTGAACTTCTCTCACAACTCTCTCACCGGAAATGTGTTGTTTCACCACGTGTCATGGAAAAGCATGTATGTTCTTGACTTAAGTTCCAACTCCCTTCAAGGAGAGATCCTTTCTTCTATTTGCAACGCTAGCACACTTGATATTCTTAACTTGTCCCATAATAACTTCACCGGCGACATTCCACACTGTATTGTCAGCTCTAAACTTTCTCTTTCTGTGTTGGATTTACAAAATAATAGCTTCTCTGGCAGGGTGCGTGAATCATTTGAAGTGGGAAACAATTTAAGAACCCTAAATCTTAATGGCAACTTCTTGGAAGGGTCATTACCTCAATCTTTGGTCAATTGCACAAGGCTCAGAGTCTTAGATCTTGGCAACAATGGCATAGAGGATGAATTTCCCCATTGGCTACAAGCTCTTGAAGAATTGCAGGTACTTGTTCTTAGAGGGAATAAATTCCACGGTTTTATCCCCAATTTTGGGGAAAATAGAAGCCATGCCTTCCATATGTTAAGAGTACTTGATCTATCCAGCAACAACTTGAAAGGTCCGTTACCTGCAGCATTCTTCAAATCTTTTGAAGCTATGAGAAAATTAGATGGGAAATCTGGCTTGCAGTACTTGAATTATACAAACTTTAGCTTTGGTAGTAATTATCAGGACTCCATTGAGTTGACTTGGAAAGGATTGGTCATTCATCTAGAAAAGGTCTTGACCGTGTTCACCAGCATTGATCTATCCAACAACATGTTTGAAGGAGAGATTTCACAAGTTATTGGAGAGTTTTGTGCGTTGATAGGATTCAATTTATCACACAATGGCCTCACAGGTGCAATTCCTAACTCAATTGGAAATTTGAGGAATTTGGAATGGTTGGATTTGTCGTCAAACCATTTGACTGGAAAAATTCCTGCAGAGTTGACGAATCTCAATTTTCTGGGTGTCCTGAACCTTTCAAAGAATCAACTTGAAGGTTGCATTCCAAGGGGCCAACAATTTGAGACTTTCTCAAGTGATTCCTTTGAAGGAAATAAAGAGCTTCGTGGTTTTCAACTTAAGATTTCATGCGCCTCCCATGAGGAAAGGCAAGAACCACCGCCAAGTTCAGAAGTTGGATTTGAATTTGGGTGGAAACCTGTGGTGTTGGGATATGTATGTGGAGCAGCATTTGGAGCAACATTGTTTCAGGTTGTGATGTTTACAGGCAAACCTCAATGTGTTGTGAGTCTGGTGAATGATCCTCCAAAGAAGAGGAAGAGAAGGGTTAGAAACCAGAATAAATAGTTTTGTCAAATTTCCTCCTTTTTGTTTTGGGAATTAAATGTCCAATTCGTTGTGCTTTCATGGTGAAATAAAAAGTTACTGTTCTTTCTGCCTAATATTTTAACAAATTTAATTTGGGGATATCACAATGTTTTTTCCTTAAACGCGAATGGAAGTTGCTCTGTTTCCAGTTTTCTATCTGAGAGTCATAGGTGCTCCATGCATTCTCCAAATGACAAGTTGAATCCCCTTTGTAAGAAATTTAAAGCCGATCATCATTTTGAAATTAATATATATATATATATATATATATATCACTGTCCAAAACCGTCAGTGCCCATCTTAGCAACACATGCACCTGATCATGGATCAAAACTCCAATTGAAAAACACAGGGAAATTGGTCGAACCATTACAGAGAAACAGAACAAAGACTCTTGCACAGTTTGAGTATTAATAAATTCATTCTTCAATCAAAAGAAACAGAGGAAAGACACAAAACAATCACACGAATAGTCTATCATATTTGATTTGAGTTTGTACGTGATTGGCGAGAGAAGCCCCCCAACCTCCTATGCCAAAGCACTCCTCAGTGATGGAATCTCCGAAAACATAAATCTTTGGCCTCTTCTCCAACATTCCTTATTTCTTATTTGGGTATTGCTTTCAATCTTGTTTTATGTTTCTTAATGTAAAACCCCACATTATCGAAGAGATCTAGATTATTAAAGGTTTTCCCCTCTCTCAGCTTTTTTCAGTATTTGAATTTTTATTCTGAGAGTGATGCTGCTTAATACCTTAAAACCAACTACTTATTGAAGCAAAAATAAGTTGTTAATTCTTTAATTGTAGTCCATATGTTTTCTAAAGATTTTTCTTGAAGTGAAGAAATTTTGGAAAGAAAACATGCTTTCTAAAATTTACAATTATTATGAATTTAGTAAATTTTGTTCTTAGTAGTTTTCTCTTATTTATCTAAATATAATGAGAGAAAACATTTTATTTTTATTTTTCTCTACTCTCATTCAATTTTCTTTCCTGATCAAACAAATCATAATAGATCATAAATCCATACTCACACGCTCACTGGCAGGTTTGAACCTGTGAGGTCCTGCCACTGGACCACTAGTCTGTTGGCAATAGATAATATCTATTATACGTTTATTGTCTATATTTTTTATTTGTATGGAGACAAGCAAAGCACTTGTATTTATCTATTTGAGCTAATCTTGTTTAAGGCACTATCATAATAAATGTGAATATCTCTTTTAGCATAATTTAAATTTTAGTTTACTATATTATGAGAGATTAGGTCATTCCACTAGATCCGACCTTTGTTGATGAAAATAGTTTTTATTCTATTTAATGTTTTGTACTATAATATATGTGCCAAATTGGCTTAATGATAATATGAAATTTTTTGATAAATACAAAAGTATTTTGCTTCTTCTAATAATTTTTTTATGTACAACCTAGTTCAAACTCAGGATAGTATGTTTAAAAGATATAATTATCTATTAGCTATGCTAACCTTTGTCCGAAATGATAATATGAATCATGAGATAACAAGTAATGGGCCAGAAGATGTCAATATTTAGGAGCAAGTAGTTGCTTTATAAGTTTTTAATATATTTTGTCCTATCTTTAAATTATAAATAAATTTAATCCTTTTATAAAAAAAATTATATAAAAAACGACTATTAAAGCACGCTATACAGTTTCAAAATATATTTCTGTAACTTAATATTACAAATTTGGGTATTTTAAGTATATCAATTTTGCTTTTTTGAAACGAACAAAATATTTCTAAAAGACTATTAATCTATTCCAAATGACAGAAAAAAGCTAATCTTGGTAAATTTTCTAATGCTCCCAACGTTATTTTTACAGCTCATTATTCCCCAATCTATGATTCAGAATTATTTAATATAAAACGAAAATAATGAGAAAGTACAAAATAGTGTGAATGTATATCACCGTTATATATTCTAAAGGCTTGGGAAATCGAAATTGGATTTGTATTCTCCTTTAGAATTAATATTTGATTTTCTTATAAAGGCGTCACCTACTTTAATTTTCATATTTTGACATGTTGATGATGACTTAAACTCTATATACTTTACAACTTCAAAGCACATTTGATGCATTAATCGGTCAGACGAAGTAGTCAACTCGTGAAGTTGATAACATTTTAGTGGGAGCTTTAACAAGGTGGCTTAAGTATTAACAAATTTTAACCGTTTTATAGTGAGATTTGTACCTTTTAAATACAGTTTTAATGGTTTGGATTTAAGATTTTCAATTAAGGATTTTTAAACCAAAAACTATTTTTTAAAAAATTATCTTTATTTTAAATTCTGCATCCATCAAATATTTTTTTTTGTCTAAATGAGATTTTGACGGTTTAAATTTAGTGCTCATTATGCACCGTAATTACATCCGTATATTAAGTAGATCTGTACCTTGAATAGATTTGTGAACTAGACATCAACGTGCTTGGCTAACCGGTTTTGTAGGTGACTTAATGTCTGTATGTGACCAAATTGTGCGTGAAAATTTAATGTTTGTATGTGACCAATCAAACATGTCTTCCTGACCAAAGCTCAGCTTGCTACATTTCAAAAACTCATTTTCCATTCAAAAACCTGATCCTTCTTCTCTCACTTCTGTGGTTTGTGATGCTTATGAAACCCGATCATACCCAAAGACATCAACTTGGAAAAATGGTACAAATTGTTGTTTATGGGATGCGGTCACTTGCAATCCACTGGGTCACGTGATAGGCCTCAGTCTTAGTTGTATGTAGTTGCTCGAGTTATTGAGCGATTTTTTGTAGGCAATATACTATCAAAATTAATGTACGAGGCAAAGAAAATATTATATCTGATGGATTTGTCATATAAGAAGATATATGTGTGTTTTAAAGACTATATATTATATATAAATTAATATGAAGGGTTGAACAAATGCCTTAAACGTAGTATTTCAAGATACAAAGTGAAAAAAAATGGCGATGGTTGTGATGAAATTACTAAAGGCTCTTCAAATGTATTGTAGTATCTTCCAATAATACCATGATTTAAGAGTTTGTTTGCTAATGCTATAGATACAAAGAACTTGAGATGTCATTCTGATAAAAAAAAAAAAAACGATAGACAACTTCGCCACCTAGCTAATTCTTCTCAATAGAAGATAATAGATAATCAATTTCTTGAATTTGGTTTTAAACCTAGAAATCTTCAGTTTGGGCTATATACGGACATAATTAATCTGTATAGTAATCTCAATTATATAAATAATGCTTGGCCAGTTCTCCTTATAATTTATAACTTACCTCCCTCATTGTGTATGGAATGAAAGTATATAATATTGTCTTTGATGACCTTAAGGCCAAAATAGATAAAACATGATATCGATGTGTGATTGATGATTTAAAGAAATTGTAGTAGGACGGTATTAATATCTTTTATATATATAAATAAGAAAACTTTAAATTCTATATCATGATTTTCACTACGAGAAACCACTTCTAGTATATGGACGTCCACGTTAATGTTGAAAAACAAAACAAATGATACAATAAAATAATTAGCATTAGACAAATAAAACCAAAGACTTGGATGAAGTCAATGTTTATTTGTTAATAACACTTTAGTTGGAAATGACGTTATGAGAGAGGGTTTGAAAATTTGATAGAATTGGCCTTTGCAATTTTTATCAGCAGACTTATCAAATATTTACATGTTAATTAATTTATTTTTTAAAATATGATGTATAATATAAAATAATTGAAATATGGAATTTTTATTACAAAAAAAATGTTCATTTGGGATATTTAAATTTAAAATGTAAATATTAATGCGCGCGCTTGTGTGTGTTTACTGTGTTAGTCTAAAATATATAAATATTGTATATTGAACTCTGTTTTATAGAAAAAAATCTACGTGAGTTGGATTAAAGAATGTATATAAAAATATTTATAAATTACTCACTGATAAAAATTTTATATTGATAGTTGTATTTGAACTTTAATTTTATTATTTAGTGAGACATTGGATATTGGGTGGGTTTTTTTTTATTCAACCTAAATGCTACACGGTCAAACGAGTTTGATGCAACACAGAAATCGTTCTTGTGGAGAAGTAAAGGAATGGGCTATGGGTCGGTGGGCAAGCTATAATAAAAATACAAAAATTATTAAAAAGATTATTAAAAAATCATCTTAATTAACATAAGTCGCGTCATAGAAGAAATATTTGTATGTTATGCTCCATATATGATTATTCTCTAATTTCTGAAAAGACGGAAGAAGGAAAATGAAATGACCGAGTTAGTTAAACTTGATATATATATTGCATACAATTTGATAATTAATTAACCCACTAGTAAAAAAACAAATAAGGGCATTGACAAGATAAATATAAGTATATTAAAAAGATGAATAAGAGCATTAACAATGCTTTTATTTGTTTTATTAAAGCACATATTTAAATATTAAAACATATGTTCTTCTTTGTTAATTTTTTATTATTTTTATTAATACCTTTATTCTTCTTGTTAGTGTTTATATTTATCTTGTTAATACTCTTATTTATTTTGTAAAACTCTTTTATTGTTCTTTTTAATTCTCATATTCATCTTATTACTGTCTATATTCATCTTGTTAATTTCTTATTATTCTTGTTAAAGTATATATTTTTCTTGTTCATACTCCTATTTATTTTATTAATTTTTTATTATTTTTATCAGAGTCTTTATTCTTCTTTCTTTTACTAGTGAGCATTTTTGTCTTTTAGTATTACAAAATTAATTTCAACTACAGTGAAATTTTAGAATTTTTTAAAATAAATTATAGACTAAATTTTTCAAAGTTCTTATGGGTCAGGTTGTCAAATTACGCGTCTAGAGTAGAAAAAACGTTGAAAGCATTTATATTAGAATATAAGATAAATTATTTTAAAGGGTTATTTAATTATATTAAACTAAAATATATATCAAATTTTATTTTATTTTTTTAAAATTTAAAAAGTGTATCTTCAGTGTTTATTTAATAAAAATATTGACTAATCATTAAACTTAAGTGATAATTGTACAATTAAATACTGACAAAATATTTCTTACATTTTAATGTTATATTTTATATTAAATAATTAAAATTTAAATATGCTTTATTTAATTATTAACTTATCGTTTTAAATTCATTGAATCAGTATTTTTATAGTGTTAAATTTAAAAGACTAAAAAAAAATACTTTTTAAATTTAAAAGATTAAAATAAAATTTGATATAAATATAACATAAAAGATTAAACATATACTTTAAGGTTTTATGTTGTTTTAAAATACATATCCTTAAAACAAAAATGGGAATAAGTTTTTACATATATTAAACTCAGTAAAATTCGTGCATTCACTTGTCACTTGTCAATATTATGGTTTTTATATTTCTATCTAATAAACTTATGTCAATTTACTATTAAATATGTGTTAACTTCTTAGGTTTGATTATATTTAGTGACTTCAATATAAATTTTATATAAATTTTTTTGTTGAATATTATAAATTATGAATATTCTATTTTTTGTATTTTAATTATTTAATTATATACTTTTAATAACTATTTATTGATAAAGATAAACTCTTATGAGTTTATATTTCAGTTCAAGGTTCGAGCTTATATCCCTATTATTAGTTACTCATGAGTCTAACAATAAATAATAGTTGATGACTTGTTGGATATTATGGATATTAGAAAATTAGAAATAAATTATAAAGTCGTTTGCTTTTGCCCAGATTTTCCTTTTCCGTTAATCAAATTTTCAAACAAACGCCTACAGAATAGGCGAAATGCGTTTGTCTAAATATCTAATTTGTTAAATAAGCCGTAGTTTGATTTGAGAACCACTTACTTTTTTAGAAATATTTTAATTTAATCGCGTCTATAAAATCTCGTTATGCTTTCACATATTAACAAATCATTTAGACGGGTTAAGAGAATAAGTTCTTATACTAGATTGATTTAAAATTAGACCTAATCACTTCTTATACAGAGGATCTATCTTCACAAGTTGAATTTTTAACTGAATAAGTTCAAAAGCTTCATTTAAGGCTTACTTCTAAAACTCAACAGCTTGATATTGAACTGCGAAAATATGTTGACTAACGATACTTTGGACGAGATTTTGAAAGAAAAGAATAGGAGTTAAAGCAGATACAAGACCAAATTAGGTAGATTGAAGCTGATATGCCTAAACATACACAGGCTCCTCCCTCACCTCCAATAGTTGATCCTCAAACTTCATATGTACTATTGTTTCCATCAACCTATACTGTCTATTCTTCAATAATATCTCCTACACCTACATCCACTCCTACAGATTACAGTCAAGTGTTTCGCTCCATCTATCATTTAGCTAGATAGTTTAATCCTCCTAAACCTAAAAAGCCATGAAAGAAAAAACAAGTTTCTTACTCTAGCCACCAAATCACCATACTAGAAACTCCTACAACACCAGTTAATGTACCTCCCATATATACAGGACCTACTTTTTCATATGTTAGATCACCAGTAGAAGCTAAAAGACCTCTTTCTTTTGGCATACAAATTCATGAGCCTATATCTTCACCTACTACCACTATAAATGTTTCCACTCCTGCTAGTTTCATAGTTCAACACATCAAAGATCAATAAAACATTATAGCTGATTACCTTTCTAGATCTTCAAAAATCTAGCTTCTCACTATTACCTTTCTAGACCTTCAAAAATCCAGCTTCTCACTCTTCTTGGCCCTCGATACATCCTTATGATGGATCATCTTCCTCTTCTAAAAAACTCTTACCACGCCTCAAAAAGTCATAGTTTTCCCCTGGTGAAATCCCTACCATTGTGGAACAAGTTCAATAGATAGCCAAAAGAAATCTTTTCTTATGGTTACACCTCCTACTTGTTAATTATCCCATCTCTTCCTCCATAGAACATTTTAACCTAGAAAAATCTTATCTCTATATTCCCTTTATTACCATACTAGTTTGCAATGGTTTTCTCCACTTCATATTTGGAGAACACAACTTAGAAAAATCATTGAACAACATCATCTCTGGGAAATCCTAGAAGATTAGTAGTTGAAGTACCAATGCTTCTTTGCACTTCATAGGCCTTACAATATGGATCATGAAGGAAAACTGTACACTCTCAATCAAGCTTATCTCTAGTAGACACAGACCTCTTGGCTCCTCTGTATAAAAGTTTTCTTTTCAAATCTAAAACTCTTTATATGCAACATGAACAACATTTAAAGTGTACATCTTTATGACAAATTCCTAATTAAGCCTTCATTATTCCTCACATTCAACAATGGTATAGAAGATTCAGGGAACAAATATTTTCTCTTGATACTTTAAAATATTTAGATTTCTGTCCATCTACATCTAGGCCATCACCTAAACCTACCGAGTTACAGCTGTTACCTTGCTCTTCACCCACTACTTTACAATTGTCTTCCAAGACTTCAAAATCAGAACCTGAGTCAGCTGTCTCATTATCCCAATCTGAATATCCTTAGGGTGGTCCTCTATCACAAGGCCTATAGGGTGGACCACTTGATACTGATCTTGAAGCTACCTTGGCAAATCCACCAGACTCATACTTTGGATTTGATGAAGCCTACTCAAACATGAACCCAGATGATGATCATGAGCCTATCTACAAATGACAGAAAGATTCCTATATGATGTACTGATGTCTAAAGATTTAATAAAGTAGATTATCACGTAGTGTGAAATCATTTTACTTTTAAAAAAGAACTTTGTCTGTTTATTGTCAGTCCTACTAAAGGTGTGCCTAGTACTATCTCTAATAGGATTACTTTTCTGCTTTCCAATTCATGTAATCATTAAAGTCATTTGTAGTCTTGTGTCTCACACTCTCTATATAATGAACATCTTCCTATCATTGAGGATCATCGAGAGTTCACATTATAAGATATCTTTATGAAATAAAAGAATGTGTGCCTTCTAAGTTTTCTCTCTTCTGAAAGCTCTATCTTTTTTTACTTATGTTAAATTCTCCACGTAAATTATATTATGCTCTACACTTGCCTCTTACAAAAGATCCTGTGTATCAAAAAGGAATCAGACCATGTTATCAGAGTTTAAATCTTTCGCTTGAATGATCTGATTTAGTCTAAAAGTTCATGGAAACTAAAATATTTAAAGGCAAAAGTAAGTCTTAAGAGAAGCAAAAGTAAGTCTTTAGATAAAGATTATGGTTTCATGTTCATTCTAGATTGGGTCTTAAAATTTTTGAGAAGATCATATAAATATGATTATTTCTAATAGGTAAATAGTTATACTAGGGAAAAAAATCAAGATTTGATATAATTTAAAATACTGAAATTTGTAATATCAAGTTATAGTAAAATATTTTGCAACTACATGGCATGCTTTAATAGGTGTTGGTAAATTACGCGTTTTGAATATTGAAAACGTTCTTTGTAAGCAACAATTTAAAATATTTTTATGATAGAGACTAGTTATCTTCTAATTTGGGCTAAGTCAGGAAGTCGTTTCCGTGTGGAAAATAAAATTGACTAAAAGACATGGAAATGATTAGGTTACTGAAAGATGAGAAATTTCGTTTTGCTTGGCCTCTATCGTTTTAGTAATTTATTTAACTGGACTATATAATTTTCATGTCATAAAATTTAATGATAACTACTCTCTCCAGTTTTAATTATAAGAACTAAATAAAAAATTTATTTTAGTCATAATTATAAGATTTTTATCTATTTTATCTTTTAAAATTATAATTTTCTCTCTAAAGTACCACCAATTACACATATTAAAGAGTTTCTATCAAAGATAGTTTAAAATACAAATGATCAAAGGGACATTTTAGGAAAATCAACACATAATTATTATATATAAATAATTTAACTAATTTTTTTAATCTACTTAAATTAATTAAATAAATCTTATATTAAATTTTAAAATAGTAACTTTTAATTATTGTCATATTTAGTTTAATTACTTACATAGATACAAATCGATTCATTCTTCCCCTTTAGCTATAAATACAGCTATTTCTCTCCACTTGTTGCGTCAATATCAAACCAGAATTATGAGGAGCCTATCATTGTGTTCCGTTCTTTGTCTGCAAGTCTGTCTCTTTCTCTCCCTTTCTTATTATTCCTTTGCTTTTCCATCATGTCGTCCTCACCAAAGCTCAACTTTGCTACACTTCAAAAACTCATTTTCCATTCAAAAACCTGATCCTTCTTCTCAGACTTCTAGGTTTTGTGATGATTATGAAACCATATCATACGCGAAGACATCAACTTGGAAAAATGGTACAAATTGTTGCTCATGGGATGGGGTCACTTGCGATCCACTGGGTCACGTCATTGGCCTCGATCTTAGTTGTGGTATGCTTCATGGTAAACTTCTTCCCAGAAATTCTCTCTTCCACCTTACCCATCTTCAAATGCTTGACCTTAGCGCCAATGACTTTGATGGCTCTCAAATATCATCTAATTTCTCACAACTTGTAAGTTTAACACACCTATCCTTGGCTTTTTGTAATTTTACTGGTGAAATTCCATATCAGATTTCTCATCTTCACAAATTGGTTTCACTTGAACTCGTTGAGGGTGTGAATCATCTCATTCTTAATGAGAACACATGGGAGAGGCTCAAAAGAAATGTCACTCGTATAAATGATCTTCGTCTGATTGCAGTGGATATGTCTTTGATATCTTCGAGTCATCTATTCAAGAATCTTTCCTCTTCTTTGGTCTCTCTTTGGCTTCTTGATGTTGGATTACAAGGGAATTTGGATGAAAAAATATTTTCATTTCCCAACCTTCAGGAGATGTCTTTGGCTTATAACCCAAATCTCACAGGCTATCTTCCCAAGTCTAACTGGAGCAATTCCATTAGAAGTTTGGACCTTCATAACACGAGTTTAACTGGAAAGCTGCCTGGTTGCATTGACCATATGAAATCATTAAATGAGTTGGATCTCTCATCTTGCCAATTCATTGGTGAAATTCCCCCATCCTTATGGAACCTTACACAGCTTATTGTTTTGTCCCTCTCAGAAAATAATTTTTCTGGTCAAATCTCATCATCACTTTCCAATCTTCAAAATCTCACTGACCTTCATTTATCTTCAAATAATTTTAGTGGCCAATTCCCATATTCAATTTCAGAACTTAAAAATCTCCAACTTCTAGCTTTGTCAAACAATGGCTTCCATGGTACAATTCCTTCTTGGCTTTTTACTTTACCATCTTTGAATTATTTGTATATATCTTCTAACCACTTCACTGGCTATATTGGTGAAATATCCACTTATTCACTAAAAGTGCTTGATGTGTCTAACAATAAGTTGCATGGCCCAATTCCAAGGTCAATTTTTCATCTTCAAAACCTCAGATTTTTGAACTTTTCTCACAACGTTCTCACCGGAAATGTGTGGTTGCACCACTTCTCTTGGAAAAACATGTATGTTATTGACTTAAGTTCCAACTCCCTTCAAGGAGAGCTCCTTTCTTCTATTTGCAATGTTAGCACACTTGATATTCTTAACTTGTCCCATAATAACTTCACCGGCACCGTTCCACATTGTATTGTCAGCTCTAAACTTTCTCTTTCTGTGTTGGATTTACAAAATAATAGCTTCTCCGGAACTATACCTGAACTATTTGAAGTGGGAAACAATTTAAGAACCCTAAACCTTAATGGCAACTTTTTCGAAGGGTCATTACCTCAATCTTTGGTCAATTGCACAAGGCTTAAAGTCTTAGATCTTGGCAACAATGGCATAGAGGATGTATTTCCCCATTGGCTACAAGCTCTTGAAGAATTGCAGGTACTTGTTCTAAGAGGGAATAAATTGCATGGTTTTATCCCCAATTTTAAGGACAATAGAATTCATGCCTTCCATATGTTAAGAGTACTTGACCTATCCAGCAACTACTTGAAAGGTCCTTTACCTGCATCGTTCTTCAAATCTTTCAAAGCTATGAGAAAATTAGATGAGAAAATTGGCTTGCAGTACTTGAATTATGAAAGCTATAGCCATGATACCAGTTATTATCAAGACTCCATTGTGTTAAACTGGAAAGGATTGGACACTCATCTAGAAAAGATCTTGACTATTTTCACAAGCATTGATTTATCCAATAACATGTTTGAGGGAGAGATTCCTGAAGTTGTTGGAGAGTTTCATGCGTTGAAAGGGCTCAATTTTTCGCATAATGGGCTCACTGGTGCAATTCCTATATCAATGGGAAATTTGAGGAATTTGGAATGGTTAGATTTGTCATCAAACAACTTGACTGGGAAAATTCCTACAGAGTTAACTAATCTCAATTTTCTGGGTGTCCTGAACCTTTCAGAGAATCAACTTGAAGGTTGCATTCCAAGGGGCCAACAATTTGAGACATTCTCAAGTGATTCCTTTAAAGGAAACAAAGAGTTGCGTGGTTTTCAACTTATGATTCCATGCATAACCCATGAGGAAAGACAAGAACCACTGCCAAGTTCAGAAGCTGGGTTTGAATTTGAATTTGGATGGAGGCCTGTGGTGATGGGATATGCATGTGGAGCAGCATTTGGAGCATCATTGTTTCAAGTTGTCATGTTTACAGGCAAACCTCAATGGGTTTCAAGCCTGGTGAATGATCCACCAAAGAAGAGGAGCAGAAGGGTTAGAAACCATAAAAAATAGTTATGCCAATTTTCCTCTCTCGTTTTTTGTTCTGGGAATAAAATGTTCAATTCGTTGTGCTTTCATGTGAAATAAAATAGAAGTTATTGTGCTCTCTGCTTAATATTACAGCAACTTAATATGGAGATATCAGTTTCTTTGTTCTCTTTGTTTTTTTACCATAATCTCCAGAAAGAATAGTTTTTCATATGGTCTTGAAAAATGATAAAATATATAAATTTATTTATTTATTTTTGGGCAAGACCACAACGTAAATAAATAATTACAACAGACCAAACCACTGTTGCCTTGGCTGTTTTTATCAGGAGACGTAACAAAATAATTACATATTAATTAATTACTTTTTTCGAACTATGAAATATTAAATACAAAATTTTAAATATGGAATATCAAGATATAAATGTATTTAATAAAAAGAATTATAGTAATAAACTATATAAGTTATATGACTCCTTTATCTGACATTAACTCAACAATTAACAACTAAGTTCTGAAACACCATTGTCTACGCTTCAACGTTCCTTTAAATACATAATTATAGTTTCCACTTGGCATCCATTTGCTACCTTATTTTAATATAATCTTAAAAGCTACTTCACCCAATTAAACTCTTTGCCAACTATTTAGTGTATCCTTGCACCCCTTTTTTTTTAATATAATCTTAAAAACTAATCCTCCAGTGAAGAGATATATCAATATATTTAGCACACAAAGATTCAAGTAAATAAAATAAGTTCTTCAATTTCTACCGCACTTCCTTTACCTTCTCTTCTACAAATTTCTTCAAACACCTTATAGGCATCCAAAATTATGCCATAAAAATAACACCCATAGCCCATAAATTATTAACCGCATGGCCATCAACTAGTTTCACAAGATTCAACTTAAATTGGAACCAAAACAGAATTAAATCCTTCCTTTGAACCTATCACAACCAAAAGATTCCTATAAAATGTCTTTAAGCAGAATAAGCTTCTTAATCTATCATTTCAATTAATTTACACACCAACAACTCCTTTCTTTTCTCAGAATCCACAGCAGCTACAATCAGAATAACTACGCACACGCATTCACAGTAGGCAAAATGAAGGATTTGTACATACCACCCACTCAACAATACACCAAGGGAGGATGGAAGGACAGAAGTATTCTGCCCACACATAATCACAAAATGACACTAGCAAAACAGAGGAACCATAATATCTTATAATTTTGGTTCGATTTCTGTTAAACCAATAAGTTGTAAATAAATTGTAATAGTAATTATTTATTAATTTAGGTTAGTTACGGTATGCTATATGGGTGTGATAGGTGATGTATATAAATAAAAGGATGTGTGGACCTTTGTATGTACTCTTCTCAATAGTTCATTAATTAGATATTCATTTTCTGTCCATTGCTTTTCATGGTACCAGAGCGGGTTATTTTGGGCCAAGATTACAGGAGCCCATTTCATGGCCATGAGTCTTGATTCTTCCTCCACGGTCCAAGCATGATTCTTGGTTTCACACTTGTGCAATTGCGATCACAAGAATGACGCCGTCCACATCGCATCGCTAGGGTTCTCTATTTCTTGCATCGCGTCACAGATGTTCGCTTAGTTAGCAGCGGAGGGAAGGTTCTGCTTTGCTGTCACTGTTTCTGTTGCTTTGAGCACTCTTAGTTAGGGTGTAGCGGTGCTGGCTTCAACATGTGTAAGAATACTGTCTCTAAGGTACCCAGAGTGTGCTAATCGGTACCCATTCTTCTTGTAAGGTTCTTGGAATTTTTTTTTTTTCCTGTCTATTCCAATCTTGAGATTCTTTTTTTCATCTTTCAATTTTCTTTCTGGATACATGGGAAAGGAAGACCATACCATTCCAATCCCTATTAATGACTTCTCCCATCCATTATACCTTCATCTGTCAGATACCCAAATTACGTCTCTTGTCCCACAACTTCTACGTGGATCAGAGAATTATGAAATTTGGAGCCGGACCATGAGATTGGCACTTCATGGGAAGAATAAATTAGGTTTCATAGATGGCACATGCACACGTGAGACCTAGGAACTGGCACTTCAGGGTACATGGGATCGCTGCAACTCTATTGTCCTGTCATGGCTGATTAATTCAGTGGAACGATATATATCCACTAGTCTTGTATTCTCTACCAGTGCACGTATGGTATGGGATGACTTGCAGGAGCGCTTTCACAAGACCGACGGAACGCGGATATACTCTTTGCATAAGTCCATTGCCTCTCAAACTTAGGGACCTATGAGTGTGGTAATGTATTTCACAAGATTAAGGGATCTTTGGGATGAATATGACTGTCTTGTGCTTTCCCATCTTGCCAGTGTTCTTCTACACAGGAGTATTCTAAGGCATTACAATAGCAGAGGCCCCTCCAATTTCTCCTTGGTCTTAATGACAATTTTGACCATGCTAGAACACATCTTCTTCTGCAGACGCCTCTTCCTTCGCTTAAACAGGATTTTTCCCTCATTTCTAAAGATGAGTCACAAAGGGAAATTTCTTCTCCTTCATCCAATAATCCCCTTGAAGGATCTGTCATGACAACCAGGGGAGGACGATCTAGATGAGGACGGGGACGTGGAAGGAACCAAGACGAATGCTCACACTGTCATCGAAAGGGGCACAGGAAAGAAACGTGCTACCATCTGGTCGGTTTCCCACCTAATTTTAGAGGGAAGCAAGTTAACAACGATTCTGCCAATCCAGTGATCCAACGTGAGCATCCTACTATTTCTTCTCAGGGTCAAAATTTGCTCGTTACTATAGCTCCTGAATATGGGGCCGTTTCCCAATCACAGTACAATCAAATACTTCAAATTTTAAGGAAGAAACCTAAAGATACTGTGGTGGGATCAGCCACAGACTACATTGATGAGCATGCTTCAGGTATTTTCAATGCTATCTTTAAATCTTTATGTAAAACTGATTGGATTATTGACTCAGGGGCAACTTGTCATGTTGCCCAGAGTATAACTATATTTGATAGCATACATAAATACATAGGTCCCCTAGAAGAATCACAATGCCAAATGGTGAGGCTATGGTAGTCACACACACTGGGATCATACATGTTGCAGACGATATTACACTTAAGAATGTTTATTATGCTCCTGGTTGTTGCTTTAATCTTATTTCTGTTTCACACTTAACTGCATGCATAGTATCTTTTCATCCTGAATATTGTATTTTGCAGGAAACCTTAAGTGGGAAGGAAATAATGATTGGTAGGAAGGATTGTGGATTGTATGTCATAAATAGAAATAGGAGGACAGACACTGTCATGCATGTTGAACAACAAAAGAGTCTTAGGTTTCCCCAGGATATTTGGCATAGAAAGTTAGGTCATGCACCAATAGACAAGTTGAAACGCTTAGATTTGATTAGGACTGAAGTTCCTATAATTCATCATGATAAATGTGATATTTGTGCTCGTTCTAAGCAAACTCGTTTACCTTTTACTTCTAGTTCTTCAAAGACCAGTAGTTGCTTTGAGTTACTTCATGCAGATGTATGGGGACCATATAGAGTACCCACTTGTAAGGGGCATCGTTACTTTCTTACCATTGTTGATGATTTCTCACGTTGTACATGGACATTTTTAATGATCAATAAAGGTGAAACCATTTTCCATTTAAAGAATTTCTTCACCTTTGTTTCTACTCAATTTTCTGCTTTAATTAAACGATTACGTACTAACAATGGTCCTGAGTTTATGAATCATGAATTGCGCACTTACTTAAGCAATAAAGGGGTTATTCATGAGACAACTTGTCCATACACTCCCCAGCAAAATGGGGTCGTTGAACGAAAGCATAGGCATCTTTTGGATGTTACAAGGAGTTTGTTCTTTTAGTCTGGGGTACCCCTGCAATTTTGGGGGGAGTGTATTGCCACTGCCACGTTCCTCATTAATCGAACGCCATCTCGTCTTCTAAATTATAAAACCCCATATGAACTTATGTATGGTTATCAACCTGACATATCCATGCTTAGAGTCTTTGGTTGTCTTGCATATGCCACTAATTTGCATTCCCATGACAAATTTGGTCCTCGGTCTGACCCCAGTATTTTTATGGGTTATTTGGATGCTCAAAAAGGTTTTCTATTGTATAATATTACAACTGCATTTATGTGTGTTAATCGTCATGTTGTTTTTATTGAAAGTAAGTATCCCTTTCGGGACTTTACACCCATCAATCAAGGGGGAGAAAATGGTGATCTCATGATTGATCCATTCAGTCATGACTTATCTAAGTATGATGAATTCACTGTCCCTCAAAGTCAAATGTCAAAAAATGCCTTAGACCCAGCCATATATGGTATGGATTCTCCAAGTACAGGAGGAAACGCTCAAGAATTGAATAATGAAGTGAGTCATCCAACTGTTGGAAGACCAGTACGTGAAAGGAAGTCCCCTGCATGGATGCAGGATTACCATTGCACAGCACGGGCTTCAACACAGGTTCTATTTGGATATGCCTTCGTAGAAGATTCATAAGGTAGTCGTACTGTAGGTAAGAGGTAGGTAAAGTATTACTTGGAGTCTCATTTATGTTATTCAAATATTTCCTCTGATTATAAAGTCTTTTTATCCAAAATTGATAGTGTTGTTGAGCCTCATAGCTTTGCAGAGGCATATCAAGACCCAAGGTGGGCGGATGCAATGCAGAAAGAAATAAAAGCATTAGAGGAGAATAGTACATGGCAAATAGTTGATCTACCCAAAGATAAAACACCAATTGGGTGTAGGTGGGTATTCAAGGTAAAGTATGACTCTAATGGCAATATTGATAGATTTAAGGCTAGATTAGTAGCCAAAGGATATAGTCAACAGGAAGGAATAGATTATTTTGAGACATTTTCACCTGTGATTAAGATGGTTACTATTAGAACTATCCTTTCTCTTGCAGTGAAGAAAGATTGGGCCCTCTTTCAAATGGATGTGTATAATGCCTTTCTTCAAGGTGACTTGGAGGAGGAGGTATATATGCAGATTCTAGAAGGTTTTGGCAACTTAACAAGAAACAAAGCCTGCAAGTTGTCAAAATCATTATATGGGCTCAAGCAAGCTTCACGCCAATGGAATATTAAGCTTACAAATGCACTATTGGAAGGAGGTTTTATACAGAGTAAATATGATTATTCGCTATTTGTTAGAAGGGATGAATATTAAGTTACCTTAGTGCTGGCTTATGTTGATGATTTGATCATAACAGGAAATAGGTCAGACAAAATCAATGAAGTAAAACAGTTTTTACATAGTAAGTTTTGGATAAAAGATCTCGGACAGCTTAAATATTTCTTAGGAATAGAGATAACAAGGTCAAATAAGGGCATAGTACTTAATCAAAGAAAGTATGCTCTTGATATTATTACTGACATGGGTTTGTCTGTTGCTAAGCCTCTTACAGTACCAATAGAGAAGAACATGAGGCTAAGAGAGAATCCCAAGGAAGAGACTGATGATCCACTGCTGCCTTATCCTGCTACATATAGGAGACTGGTAGGGAGATTATCCTATTTATCTATGACCAGACCTGATTTATGTTTTGTGGTGCAGGGTCTCAACCAGTTCATGAATGCACCTAGGAGGTCTCATTACAATGCTGCTGTGAGAGTGGTCAGATACCTCAAAAATCAGCCAGGTCTTGGGATATTATTAGCAGCAGGAAAGCTAACCAAGTTAGAGTGCTTTGTGGATTCAGATTGGGGAACATGTCCAGATACCCGTAGATCAGTAACAGGCTTTGTGATCAAGCTCTCAGGATCACCAATATCCTGGAAATCAAAGAAACAATCAACAGTCTCAAAGTCTTCTGCAGAGGCGGAATATAGAGCTTTGAGTCAGGCTGTATCTGAAGTGGTATGGATCTCTAGGATGTTAAAAGACCTAGGGGAACATAGTTTGGAGCCTGTACAAGTCTTCTGTGATAGTCAATTAGCAATCTACATTGCAACAAATCATATATTCCATGAGCACACAAAGCACATAGAGGTAGATTGTCACTTTGTGCGGGAGAAACTGCAAGAAGGGGTAATTAAGCTTGAGCACGTTAGGAGCAAAGATCAGCAGGCAGATGTTTTAACTAAAGCTCTTGGAAAAGAAGATCATAGTAGGATTCTATACAAGTTAGGAACTATAGATATTTATAGTCCCAAACTTGAGGGGGAGTGTTAAACCAATAAGTTGTAAATAAATTGTAATAGTAATTATTTATTAATTTAGGTTAGTTACGGTATGCTATATGGGCGTGATAGGTGATGTATATAAATAAAAGGATGTGTGGACCTTTGTAGGTACTCTTCTCAATAGTTCATTAATTAGATATTCATTTTCTATCCATTGCTTTTCAATTTCCAATCATAAACCTTAAATCCTTGCTTATTCTCACTGAATCGACCATAAGCCACTCGAAACCTCAACTTTAATCGGTGAGCCAAACCCCCCAAAATCGAACAACAGAGGAAACGACACAGTTGGTCGACGGCGTCGCGAGCTAGTTCGTTCTCCTCCGGTGTCACGACTTCCGGTTCTTCTCCCTGCTCTCTCACGCTCTCATCTCTCTGTTTTGAAGACGAGGAAGACAATGATCTCCAGTTACGGCAGCGATGGCGCAAGCTCCTGCGTGCAGGTCCACGTCCACGGCGACATGGATCACAAAGGACGAACAATGGCACAGTCACCGGCCTCTCCCTCACCTCCAGCGACGCTTCTGCAGAAAAGAAAAGGAGGGAGAAGAGCTTCCAGCTTCCCGAGATCTGAACGGAGAAAGGGTGACAACGGCAAATGTGCGACGGAAATCATGGCTAGGGTGGAGGTTCAGGCGAGATCGCGAAGCTTCTCCTCTTCTCGTTGGCGTCGACGCAAAACAGAAAAGGACGAGGGGTGTGGTTTTAATCACAGAGGGGCATTTAAAAAATTTCCCGTAATGAGCTAAAACAAAAATAAAAATCCACTTTGGACCTCTGACTCATACCATTGCCTCATCATTCAACCACTGGTTTCTTTCCGCCAAAACTGCTTTAAATAATATATGTATGAATATTATTTATCTATTTATTATTTTAGTCATTACAAAGAAGAAGAAGGCATCGTGTGCTTCTCAGAAGACTGTGAACGCAGGCCTCTAGGGTTTCTTGTAGGGCTTCCCTTTGCCTTCTTGCCTCTGCTGCTCTCTCTCATAGGTATTATTATCTGGATTGTTGGGTAAGTCTGATCTGTTTCGAAGAATCCTAAGTATGAATCGTCGTTGGAATTATTTAAAATTTGAAGAAATCAAAAGTAAGATGGATTCTGTGTGTTTCTGCAGGCTGATATTAACGTGTATAGGCCCATGTTGTCTGTGTGTGACCATCATCGTTGAGTTTGCTATTGCTCTGATCAAAGCTCCAATGGGATGGAGAGGTTCATCTCTAAGATTCCATGTTAGACATATTCAAAGGTTCATCTCTAAGATTCCATGTTAGACATATTCAAAGTGTATTAGGTTTGTGTAGTTGAATTTTCATTGATTCATTTCTTTTAATGTTGTGGGATCATTTTCATGTTATGAATTTGTAGTATACCATAATTTAATTGATCTTGCTTTTTACTGATTTCTTCTTGCTCATTACATCTTATATATATCTGTTTAATAGTTTATTCCTTGCTTTTTTTCCCTTTTTCATATTTATTATAACAACTGATTAATTTTTTTAGGTAGATTAAGAAAATTACATAAATAACTAAATATAACTATTTAAGATAAATTTATATTATATATTTTTTAATCTACTCAAATTAGTCTACTAGTTATTATATTAATTATAATTAAATGATATATTTAGTTTCTTTAATCTATTTTAAAAAATTAATTAACATCTATATTAATATGCCTGAAACTTTTTCTGGATGTTTTTCTCTCAAACTGCAGGGTTCCTGTGAGGGAGAAAATGGGGTGTGTGAAAGACAAAACAATTTTTCTATATATTTTATTTTACTGTTTGTTTCAAAAGTTTTGTGCCAGACGTAACGTTACGTGGAGCCATTGGCCAGACGTAACCTTAAACTATTTTTAAGTTGCCGTCCAAATTGAGTTGGCTGTAGAGAATAGAGATCATTATTAAGACAATCATACACCACTATAAAAATTTAAAATTAAATAATTAATTTATAGACATTAAAAAATTAGTTAAATTAATTATTTATAAAAATATATATATGGATTTATTAAAGTATAATTTTTTAGTCATTCCATATAATTCCCTTAAGGAGGATATGACTAAGTGTGTGTTTGGGAGTAACTTTTAAAAATTATTTTTGGGCAAAATCTCAGTTTAAAAAAATTTTAAATAAATAGTCATTTTTGTCCAAAATTGATGGCCAAAACTATAGTTTTAAATAAGCTATTGAAAATAGTTTTTAGAACAGTAAAAGAACTTATGGATTATCCAATTACTATCTTACCCCTAATTTTTCTTATAATCTCTCTCCTCTCTCTTTTCTTATCTCTCATCTCTCTTATTCACCATATCTCCTATTTTCTCTCTATTTTTTACACTCTCTCCTCTCTCCTATTTCTTCTCTACCCTCTCTCCTCTTTCATATTTTAATCAAATCATACCCTTTTTGGTAATTTATCAATATAAAAAGTAATTCTACTACTAATCATCTAAATATCTCTATTTGTAAAATCTATTCTTCAAAATATATTCTCCAAAATCAATTCTTCACAAAATATATTCTCCAAAATCAATTCTTTTCAGAATCTATTCTTTAAAAGCTAATCCAAACAGGCCCTAAAAGAATTATAAAAATGTGGGACTAGGACAAATTAGAAAGTAAACCTTTCAAATTTCAATCATTAACTCTAACATTTTTAAAAAATAGGTGAGTTAAAGTTTAGAGGCTGATAGAAATATTTATATATAACACACTAATAAAGTTATGATATTAAGAGATGAGGACTTGAATTTAATTAATCACACTCTTCCTATAAGATATAAATCAAATACTTAGTAATTAACCTTCAATATTCATTGCTTCTCCTCCCTTCTTTATTAGGACTCATAACATATAATTATACCTAATTTTAAATGGTTTTTTGTTTTTTCTTGATCCTTTAATTGATATTGTTTATCCTTGGATACATCCATAGGGCAATTTTTTCTTTATTGCCGCCTAAATTGAGGAGACTATTTTAGTATTATTAAAGTACGAATAGATTAATTATGCAAGTGTGGTCTAATAGTTATTTTATTTGATCTCTTAATCAAGTGATAGAGTTGGAATCTCACCTCTAGATATAAAACACATAAGATTAATCACTATTTTTTGCTGTGGATAGTTAAGAAGACGACTCCCAATTGGTGAAGACAAATTGGAAGAAGAGAAACATGAAGCACAAGGACCTGAAGCAAAATCTATAAAAAATGGAAAGGAGGGTCAAATTACATAAAGGAATTTATGTTGGGATGGTCACCACGAAGTGAAAAACCGGTGGGGTGAAAAACCGGTGGGATAAACAGAGAACAATAATGAAGTCATGTAATTTAATCTTACCGACTTAGACTGTTTGAGAGAGAGAGAGAGGGTTGCTGCTCATCCCCTTCCTTCAGTTGGATCCCTTGACCCAACCCGCCACCCATTAATCTAGGCCACCATTTTTGGTGATCCTTATGGCGGAAGAATAAGAATAAGGATCACCAAAAATGTCCAAAAAATCAAATCAAAAATTTAGATTTGGAACCCAAGACAAAACGCAACAATGGGATCCTCTTTTCCAGTAAGGATTTGGGACCTCTTTCTCAACAATCTCAATAGTAAAATGATATGAAGCATATAGCGAAGCATAATGAAACCATATTATCACAAAGCCAAGCCAAAAAGTCAAATCAAAACTTTGCTTATGAAAATAAACAGAAACTGTGCTTTTTGGGACCTCCACTTTTTGACGGTGGTCATCAGAAAATATAGGAACCAAACCCTTTCCGTCCAATGTCACGAAATCTCGTACCAATACAAAAAAAGTAAAAAAAGTGAATCTGTGCGAGGACTACAAGAAATCGAAGCGGTGGAGAATGTAGGTGTTGGTGGGTGATATTAGGACGATACCAAGAGCGACCGGATCCCAGAAAGACATATTGAGTTGTATGCCCACGTGGAATAAGAGGTGGCGATGAGGTGGCATATTGAGTGCCATTAGGAACTACCACAAGTTTTAAAGATTAAATTTAACTTTTACTAATAATTAGGAAAATATTGCTAAGAAATGTAAGCTTTTAAAATAATATTGTTCTAAAAAAAATTTTTGCGACAACCAATATTTAGGGTAGAAATTTTCAAAATAAAATTATACTTTAACTCACTACTGGAAATACATAAAAAAAATTCTTTAAAATATTAAAAACACTACAAATTACTCTAGGGTTTTAGATGGATTTAAAAAAATAATTCAATATGTTAGGTGTACCGTAACCTTGAAAAATATATTAAACATTGCAAACAAAATTAACTCATATTATAGTTCTTGTATTTCTTCTCTTCCGCTCATAAATAATAAAATCCAAACCAAAAATGGGTGAAAATGTGGTCCTTTTATAAGAGAAAAAAAAGTTGTGCTCTCGATGGAGGTGATGTACAGAAATCAAAAAGAGGCTTGAAAAAGTTTTCAGACGAGGGACGTTCAAGTCAAATTTGTAATATTATAATATATATATATATATATATATATATATATAAGAATACAAAACAAGAGATCAAGACAAACAGATACGTCCTCAATTATAAACTAATTTTGTTGTTAATCAATTGTTTGTTTCTTGTTTTCTTCTCCATTTTTGCCCATTGAATCAGTTTACAGTGACTAATGGTTTATGTTTAGGTTTTGTAAAAGTAATTCTTTCTTGATAATTTACAATAATATTTTCTAGTTTTAGATGTATAAATTAATTGAAAAGTTTGTTTTGGTAGTATAAGAACCTGATCTATTTTAATTTTTAATTTTATAATTTATTTTTTAAACTATCTTTTTAATTGTTTATATTAAATGAAAGAAGAGTTTTAATATAAGATAATTTTGATTATAAATGATTAAAGGAGTATTTTATAGAAAGTAATGTTTATCTTTTATAAATAAATAATTTTTTAAATATCTATACATTAGTTAATTAGTTTGTATATTTAATATCTGAGTCAGAGGAGTATACGATTCTTTTTTAATTTCTGATTGTGGACAAAACTTGAGTTTTGACTATTTATGTCTGATGTTTGTTGGTTTTTCTATGGATGAATCAACGAAAAGGAAAGGTTAAACATAAAAAAAAAATGGAAACATAGAATAATAAAGAGGGAAAGTGTAAACATTCTCTTATTGATTTATTTACAAACATGGCCTTGAATTTGAAATATTAAAAAACTATTATCTATCACGATTCCGTGTTTTAATTAATGATATTAAAAAGAAAATTAATATTCATTTCTATTCTTAATATAATATAAGATTTAATTAACTAAATTGGGTAGATTAAGAAAATAAAATAAATCAATTAATTATATTTATAACAAATATGACATAATTTTTTCATAATATTCATATATAACATTAGATTATATATCAGTTTATAAAATAGATAAATTAATTTTAAAAAATAATAAATATTAAATATAAAATTAATTGAATCTTATATTTATGATAAAATATATCTTTCTAACAAATTCTTATATTAAGGGCCTGAGCTAATGTAAGGATTTAATTTGGACTTAAGTAAATTAAAGTTTTGATTCATGTTCTTGCCCAATTTTAGGATGCAACAGGTTCTACACTTCTATTACATATTAGATAAAAGTTTCGAAGGTCAACAAATTCCTTTTTTAACAAAAAATCATAAAAGGAATTTTTAATATCTTAAAATGTTTTTAACCTTATTACTATATGTTTTTTTTTTTGTCGTGCTTCCTGCTTAATAAAAATAAATTAATAATAAGAGAGAGAAAATTCAGGGTAACGTAACATGACAAATCCCTGCCTAAATAGTTCAAACAAGCTTATATCGGTGTGAATAATTAAACAACATTGTTCAATTGAAGTACTCCCACAATCCTTATCAAAGAAATCTTATTATTGCTTGATTTGATTGGACAACATTGTTAAATTAAACAATAACACTTTAAAACATTATGCTTCTTTTCTTACTTTATTATATATCTTTAATTTCTATAAATTTTTTAAGGAAACAAGTTCAAGTACTCTCCATTAACTAAGAGTATAAGTAACTTCGGTGATACTTCTTTCTGCATATAAATGATATCAAAATAAACAACAGAATATAATATTAAAAGGAAAAATTGGGAAAAAAATACCCTATTAATTTTTTTTTAGTAAAAAACGATTTAAATCAAAGTATTATTACTGTATGTGTATAAACTTTATATACAGTATTAATACTTTTTGTGTATAAAAATCTGTCTATCCTTGTTACTAATAAAAATTTTAGTGAAGGATATTTTCCCCTAATTTTTCTATACAAGATGATTCGCTTCCCCTGTATAAAATATTACAAAACTTCTTTCCACTTAGCAGTTCTCCTTTATTCTTATATTGTCTTTTTAAAAGTGCCACTCAGTTTTTGGGTTTTAATTAATCTTTAGTTAATAAATTATATGGATATAGAGGTTTTTTAACTGTAATTTATTTTAAACAATATTCAAACTTGAAACTTTATTGTTTTTTTTTTGTACAATAATTTTTAGAAAGGAGTTAAGTTCATCACCAATCTAAAAGCATGACAGAATCTCCCTTCTTCCTAGACGATACTAATGTCTGATAAATTGAGCTATCTATTACTCTTAAACGTAAAATTATACACCTATGAACATAATGTCTCCCAAAATACCGTGACTAGAACTACAATAAAATAATATTCTCTAAATATCGAATAACTTAAAACTTTACTTAAATTTATTAGGCTTGCGCCCATGATTTCCATGAAAAAAATAGGTATTAATATATAATTTTTTTTAAAAAAAAAGCAAGAGCTCCTTGTATTATATAAAGCATCTAAAATGATCATTTTTATATAATACAATCCATCCATAAATTGTACTATTATATGTAACTTAAAAATATAAATAGTGTCACTTGGCTAAATCTTAAATATTGATTAAACCATCCTTCTTGTGCATGCAAGTACCAAGAAAAAAAAAACAAAATAAATAAATAAATAAAACCATTCTCATAAGTGACTCATCGCCAAACTTTCTAAAAGTGTATATTCCTATTTGATTCTATCAAACCCAACAGCAACACCGATATCCCTTTCAAAGCTAAATAAAAATTTTTAATTCAATCAACAGATTAATTCAAGTGGTAAGTAGCTCGTATTATTTAAGCAAAATTTTAAATTTTAATATTAGCATATATAAAAATTTTCTGTTAGGTGAATTGAGTAGGCAATAAAAAAAATCTTCAATCCATATTCAGCAGCCCCCAAGAACCATTTCAGGTTTTTTATTAGTTAATTAAAATTAATTATAACTATTGAAGATTATGTGATTTCTATGAAACTTCACTGAAATTCTCTTAAAAACAATCGACCCCTTATACTTAAAGAAAATAGGCAGCTACATATCTGTCCCCAAAAAAAAAAACAATTTATCCACGTGGGACCGCAAGTAAAACATGAATGAATATATGATAACATAGTGACACTCAAATCAATCGATGAACAAAAACCTGCTGCTGTCTCTAAAGCGTCCAATATTCTCTTCAGAAATCCGAAGTATCGAATGATTGGTTTGCCCTCAATTATTATATATAGAATATTATAACTTCTAGTGCACCTACCCAAAAAACTAATTAAATAACCCTCCAAAAGAAATCATATTTTCAATTTTATTATCCCAAACCCACCAGCAATACCACTGCTCCTTTCCAAGCTAAAACCAAAACCACCCTTCAAACCACAGTCCACAGAACTATACACTACAAAAATATTAACGAAAGTTTTAATTAAAATAGTATATACTATGATATATAGGTATTAAAGATACTTAATTCACGGTAAATAGAAGAAGGGGACTAAAGTCAAAACCATATGCTTAATTTTACGTGAATTTTTTTTTTTAAATAAAGCCGGGCGTCTCTTCCATTGTTCTCTTTGCAGATCAGAAAATTCAACAGACACTTTAAAAATATCTAAACGAATATCTAATAATCAAACCTGATAAATTAAAGCTATAGTTTCTTTCTAGAATTTTTTCCACTGCCCCTGTTTCTTTGACCCTTCTGTGGATTTCAACTTCCATTCCTGCCCATGGTTTCTGACCAGCTTTAACCTTGTCCTTGCTATGTGCTCAAGTCACAACCTTTATATATATACATATATATATATATATATATCATCGTCATCTCTCAAACTACTTCAAACAACAACGAAAACAGAGATTCACTATTCTTAACATCAACCCATCGACACACATCTTCCCAATCATTCCCATTACTCTTTTCTTCTTATGGAAGCTTCCACCCAACTTGGCTCTGTGCCTCCACCCAACTGTGCTCCTCCGGATCCGGCTCCGGTCCGCCCTTCGACCTGCAGTGGCACGCTTGGCAGGCACCTGGCTCGGCGGCTTGTTGAGATCGGCGTCAGCGATGTCTTCTCTGTTCCCGGCGACTTCAATTTGACCCTTCTTGACCACCTGATCGCCGAGCCTGAGCTCAATTTGATCGGCTGCTGCAACGAGCTGAACGCTGGCTACGCAGCAGATGGCTACGCTCGCTTCAAGGGCGCTGGTGCATGTGTTGTCACTTTCACAGTCGGTGGCCTCAGCGTCCTGAACGCCATCGCCGGAGCTTACAGTGAGAATTTGCCGGTGATCTGCATAGTCGGTGGCCCCAATTCCAATGATTACGGGACTAATCGGATCCTTCATCACACAATCGGGTTGCCAGATTTCAGCCAGGAGCTCCGTTGCTTTCAGACAATCACATGCTTTCAGGTGAGATAAAATTGATTCCTTCGTTCGGCATCGTGCGTGCGTGCATGCATGCTTCCTTCAAGATCACTTGTGCTTAATTTGAATATTGACATTGATATTTCAGGCTGTAGTGAATAACTTGGATGATGCACATGAGCTTATTGACACAGCGATTTCTACTGCTATAAAAGAAAGCAAGCCTGTTTATATCAGTATTAGTTGTAATCTTCCTGGAATCCCTCATCCTACATTCGCCAGAGACCCTGTTCCCTTTTACATTGCACCAAAGTATGATTTCACTTTCATTCATCACCTTCCTTATTTCAATATTTCTCTATCTGATGTGTAGAGTTCAAAACAATGACGGTTAGTGTTAAGGAAGTAGTTTATGTTAGTGCACAAACACTAAATGGCATCTTGAGGATTCGAACTTGGTTAATTTATTAAGTTTTATAGAGATTAGATATATATTAAGTTTGTTTTTATATTAAAATAGGTTAAATCAATTTGATAGGACATACCTCAAGGTTTTATACATTCATTGTCTAATTAGTTGAAGACTCTTTAATTATACTATTTAATATATAATATATTTAATTTATTTTATTATATTAAAAAGGTTAGTTAATAAAATATATATTTTTAAATATTTTAATTATTTTTTTAATTTTTTTGTCCCTTTGATTGTTGAGGGGTATTAATAGGGATAATTTAAAAAAAATTGATAAATATAGAAAGTATGTTTTATATTTAAAATTAAGATAAATTCATTAATTAGCTAATAAATTAAGTAACGGAAGAGTATATACTAATATTGAGGTATTGAGTTCAAATTAAGGAACTACTTTATGGATAATATGGATTCTTGATCTTAAATTTTTTGCTGTGAGCAATTATTTAATGGATAAGGCTTGTTGTTGTTGTTATTGTTGTTGTTGTACAGGGTGAGCAATCTGTTAGGACTAGAAGCAGCAGTGGAAGCAACAGCTAAATTTTTGAACAATGCTGTGAAACCAGTGATTGTAGGAGGACCGAAGCTCCGTGTAGCGAAGGCGCAAAAGGCGTTTATGGAGTTTGCGGAAGCCAGTGGGTATCCTATAGCAGTGATGCCATCAGGGAAGGGACTTGTGCCAGAGCATCATGCTCACTTCATTGGAACATACTGGGGAGCTGTTAGTACTACCTTCTGTGGTGAAATTGTGGAATCTGCTGATGCGTATGTTTTCGTCGGTCCCATCTTCAATGACTACAGCTCCGTGGGATACTCGTTGCTGATAAAGAAGGAGAAAGCAGTTGTAGTCCAGCCTAATCGGATCACCATTGGCAATGGTCCTTCTCTTGGATGGGTTTTCATGGCTGATTTCTTATCTGCTTTGGCCAAGAAGCTCAAGAAAAACAGCACTGCCTTGGAGAATTACCGGCGTATTTACGTGCCTCCCGGTATACCTTTGAAGAAGGCCAACGATGAACCTCTTAGAGTTAATGTTCTATTCAAGCACATTCAGGTATGACATAATGCTAAAGGCTATAAAATTTTGCTTCTGTTCTAATGGATTGCGTATTAAGTACATTGATGAACGATCAAGACTTCTTTTCACTTCTTTATTACAGCATGATCTTTGCAATTAGTATAATAACAAGGTTTCTTTTTAACCCTGTCATTGAATGTTAACTTAGGTATAGTAGTTTAGTAATAAAACTAAACTTTGTCCCTCAGCTTAAATTTTCTTTTCTTCTTTTTTTTTTATCATGTTCCTCTTTGACATGGTAGAAGAGTTAGAATGAATCCTCTGCAATATAGTACACAGAAAACTAGTGAAAATTGAAAGCTTTTTTTTCTCAAACTTCTCAAACTTCTGTTCTACCCTTGTTTCCTAGTTCTGGAACTAATCTATAATAGTAAACCATATCAGAACCTTCATGAGCTATGTAACCGTGTCCATTGATTGCTTGTAGATGAATTAATCTGTTACTTGGGAGCTAGAGTATAAGCATACAAGCTAATTAAATCATCATAAAAGTTATAACTTCATTTGTATGGTTTCATTATTGGTTCAACAGAACATGCTAAGTGGAGACACTGCTGTCATAGCTGAAACTGGAGACTCTTGGTTCAACTGTCAGAAACTTCGTCTCCCTGAGAATTGCGGGTACATCAAGGAATTTAGTCATTACTATTGTGTTTTCTCTCCATGATGCCTAAATTAACATTATCATTGTGAAATCCATCTTTCAGTTATGAATTCCAGATGCAGTACGGCTCTATCGGTTGGTCAGTTGGTGCTACTCTCGGATATGCACAGGCCGCGAATTCTAAGCGTGTAATTGCTTGCATTGGCGATGGGAGTTTTCAGGTTAGTCACATCAGTTCATGAGTAGAATGAAAGATAAAAGAACTTATCCTGATGAGATAACCTACGTTATATCCTTTTTTTGGTGTCATTATTAGTTTTAATTTGCTGTGAAAACATTACGAAAGCACGTTGACATTGTGCTCATTCTATTATTCAGGTGACAGCACAGGATATTTCGACGATGATCCGGTGTGGACAAAAAAGCATAATATTCCTCATTAACAATGGAGGTTATACCATTGAAGTTGAGATTCATGATGGCCCATACAATGTGATCAAGAACTGGGACTACACTGCCTTTGTGAATGCCATCCATAATTCACAAGGAAAATGCTGGACGACTAAGGTTTGCATAAATCATCTTGCATTTTCCATTTCTGTACTTGTGGATAGTAATCTGTAACCTGTTATGGTCACAAATATAAAGAGAGAGCCACCCTTGAACTTATAAATCACACTTCACTTATGAGACTCCGTGATGTGAGACTTATAACAAATCTCTTTGCGTATAATCCTTGCGATGAAACATTTTGACCATTTCTTCTTGTAGCCTTGAGTACTTCATTGATGTTTCATTGTGTGAATATAGGTGCGCACAGAAGAGGAGCTGATAGAAGCAATTGCAGCAGCAACAGGGCCACAGAAAGATTCACTGTGTTTCATAGAAGTGTTTGCACACAAAGATGACACCAGCAAAGAGTTGCTAGAATGGGGTTCTCGTGTCTCTGCTGCTAACAGTCGTCCTCCAAATCCTCAATAGTACTCCTAATTCTGTAACATTGTCATTTTCATGGATTTATTCAGCAAAAAATGTAGAATAATTATTGGGAAATAAAATTAAAACTAGCCAAGAGTATGTACTTGGTGTTTTTTAAAAAGGACTTTTATCTTATCAACCTTGAAAATGAACCATATCCTTAACCTAGTACGTGTGGCTGCTCAATGGCAGCTCCTCTCAAGGTCGAACCTTGCTCGAAAATATATTCTCTTCATTTCAGTCTTCTATCTTCAGCACAAAGAAACCATGAATCATCTCTTCATTCGGTGCATCCATATGCTTGGTGTTTTATATCCCAACATTTTAAGTATCACGGATTCACTGTATTCTCTTCAATATGAATATTTACATAGTCTTTTTTTTAATTGCCTATCCAATTTACCGGAGTTTTACTTCGACTATATCCGGATTCCACCTATATCACGTATCTGGCTATAGTCGGTGAGTCTCTCAATAGGAATTTTCTGCATATATCAAGGCTCAAACTCAATATCTCGTTTAAGTGATACTGAGCCACCTACAATTCGGATCAACTCTAGTTGGTTACATAGTTGTTTGATCCTTCACGTAAACTCGTAATTTCACTTTGATCCTTCAGGTACCCTGGAATACCCTTGTGCCATAAAGGAAATGACGTGGAATGGGCTGATAACAACGGATAAGTGGTCAAATGGGATCAAAGACATTGGGCCATTGGAATTTTAAGTTGTTTAAAGTCTTAGCAACTAACGGTACAGGAAGAATTAATCTCTAACAAATCGATTAGGTTAGGGGATACTGCTTAATTTCTATAAAAAATACTAATGATATAGGTGATCTCATAAATTTTCTGTAAGTATTTTATGAGTCTTCTATACCTTAACTTTAGTGGAGATTAATGCCAAACCTACCTAAATTTTTTTTACCAAAAACAAAGAAAGGAAGAAAGATAGTCTTATTTTAGATATATGTTTTAAACCCACTCATCTATTTTTTTTATAATAATAACCCACTCATCTAAATCAAAACTACTTCGTAATTGGGTAGCAGAAGCAGTTGTATTAAAAAATTAAATAAGAAAAAGGAATAAAGAAGCCCAATTCACTTGACATAGGTACCCAATACGTAACCCCAAATATAATTTAATTTTTATATTTTAAATTTTTTTATTTTAATATATGCATAATAAAAATAAAACAATTTATTACCATTGTATAAAAAAATTATCATTTAAGAAATTAAAAAGTAAAAACTTTAATTTGGATTGTAAAAATATCATCCAACGACAAGCTTGAGGTGGTTATCATCATCATGATGTGCCCCAAATGGAGACTATGAGTGAGAGTCAGAGTTATTTAATTATGACTTATTCAATTATCAAGAGTGAGAGTTATTCTTTTTGTGCTTCCAGCCTCTACATCAGAGTAGAAGAGGGCATTTAAATAATTTTAAAAGAATTGATAGGGGGTGGTGGTTTAGATTCTTCCGTTTGTTAATCGCAAAATTTGGTGCTATTATTGAATTTATACATTTATTATAGAATTGTCTTTTGGTATGTGTGCGCTCCATGAGAGAGCATAAGATAATTGTCTGTTGTATTTCATATTTAATTATGACTTATTTGATTATGGTTTGAGAACATTAAATAAATAATTTTGTGGGCTATGATTCACATTTTATCTGTTAGTACATTTAAAGATGAGAGGAAGTAAGATCTTTCCACATATATCTCTCTGTGCTTGTTTGGATTTTACTAAAATTTAGATTTTAAAAGGGCTCTTAAATTTTGATCTAGAGAAATTTTAAAATAAACGATTATATTTATTGAAATAGGCTTTTGAACCATACTATGATTTAAAACTCAAATTTTGCATAAGCTAATGAAAATAACTTTTGAAACAATAAAAGAGCTTATGAATTATTCAATTACTATTTTACCCTTATTTTTTCTTCCACCCTCTCTCCTCTCTCTTCTTCACCTCCTTTACTCTCTCATATTTTTAATAAAATATACCCTTTATAGTAATTTACTAATCACAAAAGTCCTTTTGAAAATAATTATCCAAACATTTATTTATTCAAAATAACTTTTTTTCGATAAGTTTTTATCCAAAAGCCCTTTTCTAAAAGCTATTCAAAAATCATTTTTTAAATTTTTATACAAACAAGCCTTATATGAATTTTAGGACTTAAACTTGACCTCTGATTAAAAGGATATAACCCTGTTGAACTAAAAACTTTGTGATAATGTGTCTGTTTGGGTTTTATTGAAACTTGGGTTTTAAAATAGCTTCTAGCCTAAATCTCAATTTAGGGAAATTTTGGGCCTATTTGGTAAACTTTTGAAAAAGGGTTTATGGAAAAAAGAGTTTTTGGACAGTTTTTAGAAAAATATTTTTAAATAAGAGCTTATGAAAAAAAATTGTTTTGAATAAATGAGTGTTTGGATAGTTATTATTAGAAAGACTTTTGTGATTGATAAATTACCAGAACGGGTATGAGATAAATTAAAAAAATATTACTCCCATCTCCTGTACGCCTGTGTTTTCTTTCCTTTTCTTCCATTGTTGTTGGTCATTAACGACGAAGGAAGACACCTGACGATGGAGGATGCAAGCGAGCTCCAGTGGCAGGCGAGCTCTAATGTGACTATAGATGAAGAAGACCACTGGCGAGCTCTAGCGACTGAGGACACTGCAGAGAGACGACGAGGAGTTCCAGCGACAACCACTGACGAAGGAGAAGATGCCAGTGAGATCTAGTGACAAAGGACAGCAGAGACATGACGGCGAGCTTCTTCAATGCCAAAGAAGAAAGAAGAGAAGAGAGAGAAGGGGAGAAAAGAAGAGAGAGGAGAGAGAGTAAGAAAAAATAGGGGTAAAATAGTAATTTGATAGTCTATAAGCTCTTTTATTGTTCTAGAAGCTAATCCTAGTAGCTTATCTAAAACTATGATTTTAAACTATGGTTTGGTCCAAAAACCCTTTTGGACAAATATAACTGTTTGTTTTAAAAAAAATTTAAACTAAGGTTGGGGTGAGAAGCCCTTTTAAAACTACAGTTTAGGAGTTTCTCAAACAGACACTTTAAAACAAATAGCTATATTTGTTCAAATAGACTTTTGGATTAAGTCATAGTTTAAAACTATAGTTTTAGATAAGCTACTGATACTAGCTTTTAGAACAGTAAAAGAGCCTATGGACTACTCAATTATTATTTTAACCCTATTTTTTCTTACACCCTCTCTTCTCTCTCCTATCTCTTCTCTATCCTCTTTCTTCTCTTCTCTCTTTTCTCCATCCTCTCTCTTCTCTCATTTTTTAATAAAATCATACCATTTTTAATAATTTACCAATCATAAAATTACTTCTGGTAATAACTATCTACATACTTATTTTTTCAGAATCACTTTTTTCTATAAGCTATTCTTCATAAGCCCTTTTATAAAAGTTGCCCAAAAGTCTTTTTTTTTATAAGCTATTTTTTAAACTCCTATTCAAAAAGAGCCAATGACTATATCTTTTATTGATAACTTGAAATATTTATTAAAACATTTTTATTTTTTGTTATTTATTCACGTCTAAACACATAATGATACTTAAGGGCCCATTTGGTAACGTTGGAAGATATTTTAATAGAATTGAAATGAATATATACATGAAAGTGGAAATGTAAATGAGGTTTGAAAAACATGTTTGGTAGTATTAGGATAATCGGGTAAAAGAGACCTGAAAATTGAATTGGGTTTCAAGGGTGGCTAGGAATTATGGAAACCAATTCCATCTATTTTTTATGTCAAAAAATTCCATCTATTTTAGTGAAATTGGAATTGAATTTTCCTAATTTCATGCTACCAAAAAAACATTTTTTTCAAGTCTAATTTTATACCCCCAATTCCAGCACACCAAAGGGGCCATAATTATATATGCTATTATGTTGGTATTTTCTTAAATAAAATATTTTGGAAGAAAACAAATCAATTATTATAAAAATGGAGCAGTTAATTTTTAAAAAGTTTTCGTACATACAAATATCTTTGCAGGTCCCTCGGGAGATTGATGGAAAATGGTATTGTTGAAATCGTGGCGAATTAGGAAAAAAAAAACAATTACTTAGTCATCGTGTTCAATTATTTGAGAATTGTTTAATCATAGTGGAGCTAGTTTTATACGAAAGTTTAAAAATATAATTTTACTCAAGACACGATTTCAACTCTAAAGATTATGAATTTTAAGAATATTAATACTAGTTGAAGAACATAAATAACAACATTGATTCCCTTGTGCTAATTTAATGAAATAAATTACAGGTTTTACGACTTAAAGCTTGTTGTGGAGCTGGAAGGGCATACAATTACAATACTGCAAAAAGATGTGGAAATGAAGGAGTGAAAGCTTGTGAAGATCCTTTAAAGTGAGTAAGCTGGGATGGTGTTCATTGGACAGAAGCTGCGTGTAAATTGATCGCAAGAGATTTATTAAAAAGGAATATCCTACAGTACTGCTGCTAAATTTGATGATGACTTGTGTTTTAAGAATAAAGCCTTTGAAAGTTTTAACACCCTTTGAGGTTAGGGATTTGCTGTGTTCGACCAATTAAGTCTGTAATATTAGTTTATTTCGAAAGTAAATTCAGTCCTCACAACTGAATTTGTCCTTTAATCAATTCCGTTGTTCCCGAACCTAATTTATGTCTGAATCAAAATATCAATGAAATCCGGTGTGAGCCGTGTAAACTTGCTAAATCGAATGAGTTTCAGTGTTAATCAGACTGATGAACAGCAAGAGCTCATCATCATTGGGCACAGTCCAAATCTAATTTGGATGGTTTAGATTTTTTTATTTTTACCTTTTAAAAAAAATATTTTAATATTTATAGAATCTAAAAACTACTCTTTAGGTGTATTGGTTAACTATTTATTATATATGTTTAAAGTCGTTGGCCCAATGTCTAAGTCCAAAGATATTGAATTAAATTCTAAGGAAATATGTACATAATTTTTAAATATGTGATTGTTAGCCGTCATCCTAGACACCACAGCATGAAGATCTAAATTTTGCTCTTTGTTCTATTCTCAAGCAACAATAAATTAATCATATATTCCCATTCACAGATGTCGACAAATGAAGCCGGTGCTATAGCACCATGAGTTTATCATATTTGGATCCTCTAAATTTGACTTTTTTTTAATTGGCATTTTTTAAGTAAACATCATTTTGAAAAAAAAAATTAATTAAAAGATTATGTTCACTTTTAAATTTTATATTCATTAAAATATTTTAAAAAATAAAAATAAGAAAAAATTGAATCTAGACCATCCATATAAGATATAAACAGTCCATATTTAATTAGCTTATGATGCTCATCAAAATTATTTAATGAGCACCTAAACTGATTCCCATTGACAAGTCGACAAAGAAAAGCACAAAGCAAATCTATCGAATAATAATAATAATAATATATTTAAACAGAATATCTATCCACTGCATTTGGATGGTCCCGGCGGTGCTGGAGCCAGAGCTTCGTCACGGTGACAACACTATCCATTATGTTTGGACCACTTTTTGAATTTGAACCCGGTACTAAAATATTTGTTTATTTAAATTATTGGTTCATATGAAAAGAAAAAAGCTATGGTGAGATTTGAACCCATTATCCCCTTGATTCATTAAAAGAATCTTACACCCTTACCAATGGCTTTTGATTATCAAAATGCTTGTAGTTATTAAAAAGGTAAGTTAAGTTTTCATTTAAGGAGCTTCTTCTTTTTTCTTTTAAATGAAATCATAAAGAAATGTTTAGTTGTCACTTTGTCAAAGTGAATTTGTTAATAAAGTTACAATATGTAAAAGACGACTCTTTATAACTCAAAGTGTATTCGTTAAAAAATTAAAAAAATAAATTTTCATGTAAGAAATGTTTAGTCAACAATTTTGTGATCCTGATTTATAAATTTGATGACGTCATTGGCTTCTGCCGCTCAAAGAAGCAACTTAGTTGTCATTCAATTGTTTAATTATATAGTGGAACTATTTGAGAATTGTTAAATACGACACGATTTCAACGCCTAAAGAATATGAATTTAAAGAATCTTAATTAGTTGTAGGGGGAAAAAATATAACATTGATCCAAGTGGTTAATTATTCCCACTTAACCATTAATGGCTTCTTCTCCTTCATCTTCTGATCTACTTTGGACTCTGCAACAACAAAAGACAGTAGCCCTAATACTATATGTAGCGTCATGTTTATCATTCATTCCTACTTCTGCAGGATGCCCCTACACATCGATCTTCAGCTTCGGTGATTCAATTACCGATACGGGAAACGTGTGTTTCGGCTCCCCACCACGACCACCGCAGTTCAGGCGCAGCTGCTTTCCTCCCTATGGTGAAACCTACTTCGGTCACCCGACCGGAAGATGCTCCGATGGCCGTCTTATCATTGATTTCATCGGTAACGCTCTGATTTTGGACTTGATCGTTCATTCTATCTGTTAACTATCCTTGCATTTCGGAGACTTTAAATATGGTCTATTTGAACTTTTTCTTAGACCTGAAAAAATACTGCTTTTTTTAATATATGTTCTTACATGAAATTGTTGTTGCTGTGCAGCTGAGTCATTAGGAATTCCATTAGTGAAACCATATCTGGG
This sequence comes from Leucaena leucocephala, assembly GCA_037074615.1. NCBI lineage: Eukaryota > Viridiplantae > Streptophyta > Magnoliopsida > Fabales > Fabaceae > Leucaena > Leucaena leucocephala. The sequence continues at coordinate 5,377,770 of CM073550.1, forward strand.
AATTAAGAATGGTCAAGAAATTTGAACAAAGAGGAGGGAGTGAATTTTGCAGTTTCTGGGGCAACTGCTTTGAATGTAAGTTTCTTTGAAGAGAGAGGTATTTATAATGTGTTTACTAATGATTCTCTCAGAGTTCAACTGGGTTGGTTCAAGCAATTATTGCCTTCTATCTGCAGTTCTTCCTCAAGTAAGTTCCTAGTTTTACACATCAAGAACTTCCATTCACATATGCACAAAGCACGTAATTTGCATGTAATTGGAGGTTCAATTAATTTGCCTCAAACTTCCCATGACTTTATTGACTTACAATATTGTTTTATGACCTTGCAGGCTGCAAAAAAGTGTTTGAGAAGTCATTATTTCTGGTGGGAGAAATTGGAGTCAATGACTTCAAAATACTTTTTGCTTCGGAATGGAGTACACCAGAGATCAAAATTTACGTGCCTCATGTGATTAATTCAATCTCTTCAACAATAACTGTAAGACTTTTGTAAAACTATGCAATCATTTCAGCTAGGACAATACACACACACATGTATATCTCTGTTTGTGTATGTATTAATATAGTTCTTAATATAAAAGCTATATAATTAATTTGTACATATTAAGAAAATCTGTTAAATTAATTATTTATAATAGATTTGTGCTGTTTTCCTAAACTACCATTTTTAATCATATGCATTAAAATTGCTTTTGATAAAAAACCCTTAAGTACAATTACTTCAGATACTTTGTGGAAAAAGTTAAAAATTTGAAAGACAAAATGAATTGGGATTTTATATTTGGGATCAAAATAAACTTCTTATCTAACTCCTATATTTGAAACCAGAGTGAATATCTTTGATACTTTTGAACAAGGATCTTAGTCTTATTTTTGGTCGTCGCAGGATTTGATAGATGTTGGGGCTCAAACGCTCATTGTTCCTGGAAATTTACCGCTAGGATGCGGTGCAGCGTATTTAACAGTGTTTCAGAGCAACAATAAGAAGGACTATGATGAATATGGTTGCTTGATTTGGTTAAACAAGTTTATTGAATACTTCAATAAGAGGCTTCAGGCTGAATTAAATCAGCTTCAACAGCTTCATCCTCATGCCAACATCATGGATGCTGATTACTACAATGCTGTATTGCCAATGTATCATTCTCCCACAAAATTTGGTAATATTCTGATCGGACACCATGAACGCTATTATATTATTAAAATATTCTGATTTGTGTTAATTTAATGAAATAAATTACAGGTTTTACGGGTCTGAAAGCTTGTTGTGGAAGTGGAGGTACATACAATTACAATGCTTCAAAAGGATGTGGAGATGAAGGAGTTAATGCTTGTGAAGATGCTTCAAAGTACATAAGCTGGGATGGTGTTCATTTGACTGAAGCTGCGCTTAAATTGATCGCAAGAGATTTAGTAAAAGGATTTTATACTGCTTAAGTTTGATGACTTGTGCTTGAGGAATAAAGCCTTTGACATTTTTAACAGTCTTTGAGGTTAGGGATTTGCTGTATTCGTTTATGTCTGTAAGAATAATTTATTTCCAAAGTAAATTGATTACTCGGTACTACTGATTTTGTCCTTTAATCATTTCTGTTGGACTTTGTGGAATTAAGAAAATATATCTAAATATAGATGAAAGGAAATCTAAAGTTAAATGCAGTACTGTAGATTTATTTATATATTTTTTTAAAAAATTACACTCAAGTCCATCAAATTATATTATCAAATCCATGAAATTATCAATTGATATGAAGTCACAAGGAACTAGTAAGAGATTTGTTAAAATTATGAAAAGACGAGTTTACCCTAGACACATTAACTTACTAATTAAGGCGGTATGACTTATCATTGGTGGCACTATGAGTTATCTTACCATGACTTGTAATTAATGGCTCATTGATTTATCAATTGGGACATCCTGATTTCATATCAATTTAATGATTTATCTTCTTTGAAAGGTGAGGGTAATTCTCCCTATTTTGTTTGGCACTCAAGTTCATCATTGTTATGGCCATGAGTTTTATCTGGATAAATCAATGTAATTAAGTTATATATATATTTTCCACAGAGAATTTTTCAATGTGTGTATGGTAGCTTAGTGGTCTCGGTGGGCGGAAATAACCAGCAGGCCTGTGTTCAAATCCGAGTGCGCTGAATGGGGGTATTTTTTTTCTTTCTTTTCCGCGTGAAGTCTGAGCTCCCCTTTTCTTTTTCTTTCCTTTTCAGTCGCCGTACGCACCCTTCGTTCCTTTACAGATTATGCAGCGGTGACAGAGGAAAGGGAGGCGACTGGCGATCGGCGAGGGAGGTGAGTTCACGCCATCGGTGCCGTGTGCTCAGACTCTGTGTGCCGTCGCCATCGGAGTTAACCCATCACCTGAGGTCTCCGTTTTTGTTGCGTTTATATGCTGCGAGGAGAGGAAGCAGGAAGGGAGTGAAAGTCGAGCCTTTGAGCTGTCACCCTGTGGTTTAGGTAGTTTCTGTCAATTTTGGGGTGCCCTATTCCGTGGTGGCGTTATGCTTCTTCTCGGTGGATGAGCGACGGTGAAGTCAGGTTGAATCGTTGCCAACGATGTGTGCCCTGCAGTTCATGCCCCTCGCTGTGTAAGTATTCCGGGGATGCTCTCCTCCTTCCCTTTCCTATGTGGTGATGTATGGCTTGTTCTCGTGGAATGCTCTGCTTGTGGGGTCGTTGTTGTGCCAGGGACCTTGTGAAATTTTGCTCTGTTTTATCGGGGGTGAGAGTTTGGCCTCGGTAAAGGGAATACATTGCTCCGGTTGGAGGATGTATGTTTTTAATCTATGAAATGTGCATACTGTAGTTATTGTGATGAAGGATTGGATATGTATATAGCTACACTGGGCTCGGGGGGGGTACTGTGAAGATATGCTTGTGTGTATGCTATGTTGTCATTGGAATTGCTGATGAGCGGGGGATGCTGTGGGTATGCATATATACAGGGATAATGTCTGATTTCAGAAATGCAGGTCGTGGGTTATTGTTTCTATTTTTGAAAGCTAGCTGGAGCGTTTTAGCGTGCATTGCTGCTTTATATATATGCGTAGCATGGTTGCTGTTATGTGAGTGTTGGGGTGTTGACGTCTGGACAACTTTTGCTTGTGTGTGTGTTTGTGAAACAGAGAGGGAAAGGAAGTTAAGGTTTTGAGGAAAACTGTATGCCTGAATTCGGTATATATGAATGCTTTAAGATGATATGTTGGTGTATGGCCAAATGGAATGGTTATGTTTAGGGAAAAGGAAATGTGGTGTGCGTGCAAAGTATGTTAGTAGGATTTATGGAGAAGTGACTTTATAGTGATGGTTGAGTTCAAAATTTTGAAAGAAACTAAGAGTTAGCTTCTGGTTGGGATCTTTCCTTGATCATAGTTTTGATGATGATTGTTAAGAATATTGAGTCTGTTTGAATTTTAGGTCTTGAATGTTAGCTTACTATATACTTTATTTTGAGATATTAGGGAATTAAGAGGTGATTATAACCAAGTGATTGGCTGAAAAGAGTAACAGTTTAGAAGCGTGGCAGGTGAGTGAATAACGTTCCCTACAAATTTACATTTTCAAATGCATTGTTATTTTAAATGATGAATTTCAAATATGGATTTCGAAAAGCAAGTTTTACGAAATTATGGTTTAAATCATTAGAAATGATTTTCTTTCGATTAATTTACCAAAGATTACGATTATGCATGAAAATGGATAAAGAAGCTTTAGAAAAAGATTTGACAGTGAACTGATGTTATTCTCTGTGAATTGCATATGTTTTTACAGTAACATGATTTTGTATGTTCATGCTGGGGTAACAGAAATTCAAAGTGATTTTCTCAGTGATTATGATATTTGAAACGATTGAGATCTTTACATGTGAAAAGGACCCCACGCATGAGAGAAACGTTTTAGGACGGAATACAGAATGCTGGTTGCTAACAGCAGTACTGTTAGTCCTTGGTGCACCTTGGTTATCCGAGCTCGATGGTTATTCGTGGGTTTTGTACCTGCGTCTGTTATTCGTGGGTTTTGTACCTACGTCTGTTATTCGTGGGCTTCGTACCTGCGTCTGTTATTCGTGGGTTCCATACCTACGTCTGTTTCGTGGCTTGGGCCGCGTCTGATGGTTAGTTACCCTCGTGGACTGTGTGTCCACGTCTGCTTTCGTTCTGTTGAAGTCCTATGGAAAGATTATGGTTTTAAAAGGATTGCTTTTCAACGATTGAATTTGAAATGGTTATTTCAGATTGTCGTTTTCCCTGAAAGAAAATACTTACGGAAAGGTTTGCAATCAAATTATGAAATATCATGAAATACATTCTTTCAGTATGATTATGCATTGTTGACTTCTACATTCTTTTACTCATGTTTTTGGGACGTTATTCACGAGTAGATTATTTTGGACTCAGATAGTGCAGGTGACCTTCAACCTCCCGCTGAGCAGTAAAGAGCCTTGCTGTCAATCCGAAGGGACTTTTGATAAACACTACTTTTGATGTAATTACTTTTATTAAAATCTTGTAATATTTTGAAAAGGGTAACGCTCCACATAGACTTAAGAAAAGATGCCATTTATTTGAGAAACGTTATGGAAAACTCGTATGTTTTATTTAAGGTGTTAGGCTTTCAGAATGTGAAACTAGTCATATTCTGTGCCGGTCACGGTCCAAATTTCAGGACGTGACAGTTTGGTATCAAAGCCTGGTTGTTTTTCTATGGCTAAGTGGAGCGGGGGTACTTCAGTGGGGTCTCAATTATCGTTATGAACCCGGGCATAACCATAGTTGAGGCATTTCTGAAGATCTCTATGGGGAATTCACAAGTGTTCTGTTTTCTTATGATTTTATAAACGTACTTTTCTGGAAATTGAATATCTTCTATGTTTTATGAATAGCTAAATGCCTCCTAGACGTCTACCACGCGGAGGGAGCTCTAGGAGTGATAGGGCTTCGGATCAAGGCTCTGCTCAGCAAAGTGACTTGCCTCCTCGAGGCTGAGGTCAGGGTCGTAGAGGAGCTAGGGCTCAGAGAGGTCGACCCCTTAGACCCCTTCAGGAAATTCTATCTGAAGCGGAACCATCCCCTCCACAGTCTCCTGAGATCTCCACATCCTCTAGGTACGAGACTCGAGTGGAGACACCCCAGGTTATGGAGGAAGAATCTCTAGCGGTCAGGTTATCAGAGTTTATCAAGCTGGATCCTCCGAAGTTTTCAGGGTTTGATTCCCGAGAGGAACCCATGGAGTTCCTGGAAGGAATTGAGAAGAGATGTCGGGCTTTGAGATGTCCAGACGTGCAGTACGTAGAGTTTGCCTTGTTTCGACTTGAGGGGATTGCGAATGCCTGGAGTAAGACAGTGCCGAGATTTCAGGGGGATAGAGTACCGTCATTGTCATGGGCGGATTTTAAAGATCTTTTTCTGAAACGTTTTCTTCCTCAGAGCAAGAAAGATGCCAGAGTTAAGGAATTTCTTTTGTTGAAATGTACTTCTGGGATGTCTGTGGCTGAGTATGACAGGAGATTTACAGAGCTTTCATCATATGCATCTACTTTGATTCCGTCTGAAAGGGATAGGATCGACAGGTTTATTCAGGGATTGCCGATACATATTCATGATGCTGTAGCCCCGATGTTGAATCATTTTGCCTCCTATGCTGATGTGGTTGACTGTGCTTTGAGAATTGAGTTGAGGCACATGGAAGAAGATGGGGTTTCTAAGAAACAGAAGGCTGAGAGCGGAAGGTTCCAAGGCTCTTCATTCCAAGGGAATTGCTCTCAGGGCCAACCCTCGTCTTTTGCCAGGCAGCAAGCGCCCAGGTCTTATGGACCTTCTGTGGGCGTCCCTGATGCAAGACCTAAGTTTGGAGGTAGCAGACCTCAGTCTGGGGCTAGTCAGTCTAACTATTCCAGACCTCCCTGTGGTACATGTGGAAAATATCATTCTAGAGCCTGTCATAAGACCGTTGGGGCATGTTTTGGATGTGGACAGCCAGGTCATTTGAGGAGAGAGTGCCCATTTGCCCAGTCTACCTCGAGCTATGGATCAGCTCGACCTTCTCCTCACCCTGCTACGTTTGTAGCTCCGTCTATTGGAGCAACTTCTGCCTCGACAGGTAGAGGTACATCAGGACGACCTCCGAAGAAAAGAGCACAACCTTCTTCAGGTCAGGGACAAGCTAGGGTGTATGCGATGACGAGGCAAGATGCTCGGGCCTCTAATGCTGTGGTCACAGGTATTATCACTTTATGTTCTCAAAAAGCTTATGCATTGTTTGACCCTGGATCGACGCATTCGTATGTTTCAAAATATTTTACCAAGATGTTGGGTAAGAATTCTGTCAAACTCGATTATCCTTTCTCGGTTGCCACCCCTGTGGGGGAATCTTTGTCAGTTTCACAAGTATATAAATCCTGTGAAGTGTCTGTAGAGGGTAGAGAAAGCCTTGTTGACTTGATGATACTTGATATGATTGACTTTGATGTGATATTAGGCATGGATTGGTTAGCTTCATGTTATGCCACTGTCGATTGCCACTTAAAGGTGGTTAAGTTTAATATTCCGGGTGAAACTTCGTTTATGTTGCGAGGGAATGAGGTAAAGAATCCAACTAACTTGTTATCTGCTTTAAAAGCCCAACGAATGTTGGCAAAGGGTTGTCAGGGATTTTTGGCTGTAGTTCAAGAGGTTGACAAGGTTACTGTCAACTTAGATCATATTCCTGTTGTTCAGGAATTTCCTGACGTCTTTCCGGAAGAACTGCCGAGTTTACCCCCAGTTAGAGAGATAGAATTTAGTATTGATGTTATTCCGGGCACGCAACCAATTTCAATTCCGCCTTATAGGATGGCACCCTCTGAGTTAAGGGAACTAAAGACTCAATTACAAGAATTGTTAGACAAGGGGTTTGTACGACCCAGTACTTCTCCGTGGGGCGCACCGGTATTGTTTGTGAAAAAGAAAGATGGATCGTTAAGGCTGTGCATTGATTATCGACAGCTTAACAAGGTGACAATAAAGAATAAGTATCCGTTACCACGTATCGATGATTTGTTTGACCAGTTGCAAGGAGCGCAGTACTTTTCAAAGGTGGACTTGCGATCAGGGTATCATCAATTAAGAATTAAGAAGGAAGACATTCCAAAGACAGCTTTTAGGACTCGATATGGTCATTATGAGTTCCTGGTGATGTCCTTTGGTTTGACGAATGCTCCTGCGGCATTCATGGACTTGATGAATCGGGTATTCAGAGAATTTCTAGATAAGTTTGTGATCGTGTTCATTGATGATATCCTGGTTTATTCCAAGAGTGCGGAGGAGCACGAATGCCATTTGCGGATAGTGTTGCAAAGGTTGAGAGAACATCAGCTATATGCTAAGTTTTCCAAGTGTGAGTTCTGGTTGGCTGAAGTCACCTTCTTGGGGCATGTGGTGTCGAAGGATGGCATCCAGGTAGATCCTAGTAAGGTTGAGGCAGTCAAAAGCTGGCCACGACCTACAACAGTAACTGAGATTCGAAGTTTCTTAGGACTTGCAGGATATTATCGCCGTTTTGTTCAAGATTTTTCAAGAATTGCGGCTCCGATGACAAGATTAACTCAGAAGAATGTAAAGTTCGCGTGGGATGAGAAATGTGAAGAAAGTTTTCATAAGCTGAAGGAATCTTTGACCTCTGCTCCAGTGTTGGGCTTACCTTCAGGAGCTGGAGGGTACACGGTGTATTGTGATGCTTCTCGGATCGGGTTAGGCTGTGTATTAATGCAGAATGGACGAGTGATAGCTTATGCCTCTAGAAAGCTTAAGACGCATGAGCAGAATTATCCGACTCATGATTTAGAGATGGCGGCGGTGGTGTTTGCTTTAAAGATTTGGAGACATTATTTGTACGGTGAAACTTGTGAGATTTTCACTGATCACAAGAGTCTTAAGTATATTTTTGATCAAAAGGATCTGAATCTCAGACAGAGAAGGTGGATGGAATTGTTGAAGGACTATGATTGTACGATTTTGTATCATCCGGGAAAGGCGAATGTAGTAGCTGATGCTCTAAGTAGAAAGTCTATGGGTAGCTTAGCACACATAAAGACTGAAAGAAGACCGTTGGTGCAGGAGATTCATAAAGTAGAACAAGATGGAGTTGTGTTGGAAATTGTTGATAAGGGAGCGTTTTTAGCTCATTTGCAAGCCCGTTCCTCGTTAACTGATAAGATTAAGGAAGCTCAGTATCTTGATCCGAAGTTGTGCAAGCTGAGGGAGTCGATCCAAGATGGAAGTACCTCGGGATTTGTGATTGATCCGGAAGGTGTTTTGAGGTATGAGGGCAGGATTTGTGTGCCACAAGTCCAGGAGTTGAGAATAGTGATTCTTGAGGAAGCTCATCATTCGGCTTATACTATCCATCCGGGTATAAATAAGATGTACCAAGATTTGAAGCAGTGGTATTGGTGGCATGGTATGAAGAATGATGTGGCGGACTTTGTTGCGCGTTGTTTGGTGTGCCAACAAGTCAAAGCGGAACATCAGAAGCTTGCGGGAATGTTACAATGGTTGGAAATACCTGAGTGGAAATGGGAAAACATAACTATGGATTTCATCGTTGGATTGCCCCGTACTGTCAAAGGTTTTGACTCTATTTGGGTAATTGTTGACAGATTGACCAAGTCTGCTCATTTTCTTCCAGTGAAGACGATATACAGTGCGGCTAGATACGCAGAGATTTACATTGAGGAGATTCTGCGATTGCACGGTGTCCCAGTATCTATCATTTCAGATAGAGGGCCCCAGTTTACTTCTCGATTTTGGGAATCATTTCAGAAAGCATTGGGTACTCGGTTGCATCTTAGTACTGCTTTTCATCCTCAGACGGACAGACAGTCAGAGAGGACAATACAAACGGTTGAGGATATGTTGAGATCTTATATCATGGATTTCGGTGGCAGTTGGGACAGGCATTTGCCGTTAGTGGAATTTGCTTATAATAACAGTTATCAATCCAGTATTCAAATGGCTCCGTTTGAGGCATTATATGGAAGACGATGTAGATCTCCTATTGGATGGTTTGAAGTTGGTTACAAAGAGATATTAGGACCCGATTTGGTTCATGACGCTAAAGAGAAAGTAAAAGTAATTCAACAAAGGTTGCTGACGGCTCAAAGTCGACAGAAGTCTTACGCGGATCATCGTCATAGGGAATTGGAATTCATGGTCGGTGATAAAGTGTTCTTAAGAGTATCACCAATGAAAGGGGTTATGAGATTTGGGAAAAAGGGCAAGTTGAGTCCGAGGTATATTGGTCCTTTTGAGATTTTGGATAAGATAGGTGCGGTAGCATATCGATTAGCCCTACCCCCAGAGCTGTCAGGGATACATCCAGTGTTTCACGTATCGATGCTACGGAAGTACTTGTACGATCCATCTCATGTGGTGGAATATCAAGAGGTTCAGGTGGACGAGGACCTGTCATATGATGAATATCCGGTGGCTATTATTGATAGACAAGTAAAGAAGTTAAGGTCAAAAGATATTCCTTTGGTCAAAGTGTTATGGCGTAATCACTCAGAGGAAGAAGCTACTTGGGAAATGGAGAGTGAGATGCGACTCAAGCACCCACAATTATTCGAGGACTAGGGTAAGCATGTTTTCAAAATTCGGAGGACCGAATTTCTTAAGAGGGGAAGAATGTTATGGCCATGAGTTTTATCTGGATAAATCAATGTAATTAAGTTATATATATATTTTCCACAGAGAATTTTTCAATGTGTGTATGGTAGCTTAGTGGTCTCGGTGGGCGGAAATAACCAGCAGGCCTGTGTTCGAATCCGAGTGCGCTGAATGGGGGTATTTTTTTTCTTTCTTTTCCGCGTGAAGTCTGAGCTCCCCTTTTCTTTTTCTTTCCTTTTCAGTCGCCGTACGCACCCTTCGTTCCTTTACAGATTATGCAGCGGTGACAGAGAAAAGGGAGGCGACTGGCGAGCGGCGAGGGAGGTGAGTTCACACCATCGGTGCCGTGTGCTCAGGCCTGCAGGCCTGTGTGCCGTCGCCATCGGAGTTAACCCATCACCTGAGGTCTCCGTTTTTGTTGCGTTTATATGCTGCGAGGAGAGGAAGCAGGAAGGGAGTGAAAGTCGAGCCTTTGAGCTGTCATTGTGCGATTGAAGCCGATGCCCTGTGGTTTAGGTAGTTTCTGTCAATTTTGGGGTGCCCTGTTCCGTGGTGGCGTTATGCTTCTTCTCGATGGATGAGCGACGGTGAAGTCAGGTTGAATCGTTGCCGACGACGTGTGCCCTGCAGTTCATGCCCCTCGCTGTGTAAGTATTCCGGGGATGCTCTCCTCCTTCCCTTTCCTATGTGGTGATGTATGGCTTGTTCTCGTGGAATGCTCTGCTTGTGGGGTCGTTGTTGTGCCAGGGACCTTGTGAAATTTTGCTCTGTTTTATCGGGGGTGAGAGTTTGGCCTCGGTAAAGGGAATACATTGCTCCGGTTGGAGGATGTATGTTTTTAATCTATGAAATGTGCATGCTGTAGTTATTGTGATGAAGGATTGGATATGTATATAGCTACACTGGGCTCGGGGGGGTACTGTGAAGATATGCTTGTGTGTATGCTATGTTGTCATTGGAATTGCTGATGAGCAGGGGATGCTGTGGGTATGCATATATACAGGGATAATGTCTGATTTTAGAAATGCAGGTCATGGGTTATTGTTTCTATTTTTGAAAGCTAGTTGGAGCGTTTTAGCTTGCATTGCTGCTTTATATATATGCGTAGCATGGTTGCTGTTATGTGGGTGTTGGGGTGTTGACGTCTGGACAACTTTTGCTTGTGTGTGTGTTTGTGAAACAGAGAGGGAAAGGAAGTTAAGGTTTTGAGGAAAACTGTATGCCTGAATTCGGTATATATGAATGCTTTAAGATGATATGTTGGTGTATGGCCAAATGGAATGGTTATGTTTAGGGAAAAGGAAATGTGGTGTGCGTGCAAAGTATGTTAGTAGGATTTATGGAGAAGTGACTTTATAGTGATGGTTGAGTTCAAAATTTTGAAAGAAACTAAGAGTTAGCTTCTGGTTGGGATCTTTCCTTGATCATAGTTTTGATGATGATTGTTAAGAATATTGAGTCTGTTTGAATTTTAGGTCTTGAATGTTAGCTTACTATATACTTTATTTTGAGATATTAGGGAATTAAGAGGTGATTATAACCAAGTGATTGGCTGAAAAGAGTAACAGTTTAGAAGCGTGGCAGGTGAGTGAATAACGTTCCCTACAAATTTACATTTTCAAATGCATTGTTATTTTAAATGATGAATTTCAAATATGGATTTCGAAAAGCAAGTTTTACGAAATTATGGTTTAAATCATTAGAAATGATTTTCTTTCGATTAATTTACCAAAGATTACGATTATGCATGAAAATGGATAAAGAAGCTTTAGAAAAAGATTTGACAGTGAACTGATGTTATTCTCTGTGAATTGCATATGTTTTTACAGTAACATGATTTTGTATGTTCATGCTGGGGTAACAGAAATTCAAAGTGATTTTCTCAGTGATTATGATATTTGAAACGATTGAGATCTTTACATGTGAAAAGGACCCCACGCATGAGAGAAACGTTTTAGAATGGAATACAGAACGCTGGTTGCTAACAGCAGTACTGTTAGTCCTTGGTGCACCTTGGTTATCCGAGCTCGATGGTTATTCGTGGGTTTCGTACCTGCGTCTGTTATTCGTGGGTTTCATACCTGCGTCTGTTATTCATGGGCTTCGTACCTGCGTCTGTTATTCGTGGGTTCCATACCTACGTCTGTTTCGTGGCTTGGGCCGCGTCTGATGGTTAGTTACCCTCGTGGACTGTGTGTCCACGTCTGCTTTCGTTCTGTTGAAGTCCTACGGAAAGATTATGGTTTTAAAAGGATTGCTTTTCAACGATTGAATTTGAAATGGTTATTTCAGATTGTCGTTTTCCCTGAAAGAAAATACTTACGGAAAGGTTTGCAATCAAATTATGAAATATCATGAAATACATTCTTTCAGTATGATTATGCATTGTTGACTTCTACATTCTTTTAATCATGTTTTTGGGACGTTATTCACGAGTAGATTATTTTGGACTCAGATAGTGCAGGTGACCCTCAACCTCCCGCTGAGCAGTAAAGAGCCTTGCTGTCAATCCGAAGGGACTTTTGATAAACACTACTTTTGATGTAATTACTTTTATTAAAATCTTGTAATATTTTGAAAAGGGTAACGCTCCACATAGACTTAAGGAAAGATGCCATTTATTTGAGAAACGTTATGGAAAACTCGTATGTTTTATTTAAGGTGTTAGGCTTTCAGAATGTGAAACTAGTCATATTCTGTGCCGGTCACGGTCCAAATTTCAGGACGTGACAATCATTATGTCACTCAAATTAGATAAGAATGAGAAATTGATACTTGAACATGTTTTGGATTTGAACTTCTCGTGGTAACGTGAGAATCCTATTCATTATTTTGTTTTGTGTCCCAAATACTTGGTGGAAATTATTACACGTATAATATTTGAAGCAACACTACTAACCATTTTAATTACCTGCAGAAGCTTTGTTTCCAGCTTTCATTCTAATATCATTTGAACTAGATATATAGCTGACCCATGCAGTACAAAGAACAAAATTACACAGGGTTGCAAGAAAAAGAAGAAGTAGTATTAATACTTGAATCCTTGAAGAGCTTGTACAAAAAATAAATACGATAAGTTGTAAACTTCTTAGTTTGACTCGCAATTATTAAATGACTTGTAAATTAAACCATCACATGATGAAAAAAAATTAAGCGACTTATTAGTAATTGATTTCCTTAGCTTAGATTATTCTATAATTTCCTCGTTTAGGAAAAATCGCTCAAAAGCCCGTCTTTAAAAATTTTATTAGTAATAAAAATTTGAGCTTGATTATTTGAATTTTTTGTATATGAAAATTTCAAAATACCGGTACTTTACTTACGGTGAAAATAGATTAGGCTTTTAATAGGACTTACGACTTGACTTAGTTAAAGTTTAATAAGACTTAACCTATTGACTAAAGAGGCCAGCTCTAGGTCTATTTAAATGTCTGCTGTTTAAATATGTCAGGTTTTTTGTTCTAGGATATGCCCTACTTGTTTGATATATGTTAAGCCTATTTAAAATATTCTAGTTATAAATATATAGGTTTTGAAACATATTAAAATTTTACATGAATATAAGCTTTCATAGACTAAAAACTTATTTAATACCTTAATATTTGAAAGAAGTCTATATTATAAATAGGTATTTAAAAAAGCTTTTGGCCAAACAGGCTTTTCAAAGGTTTAAGCTTGAGTTAAGAAAAAGTTTAATTCGAACTTTAGATTCTTATTATATACTAAGATCTATTTAACTAAAATTTAGTCTATCTCTATTCCTTCTTTTGAGTATGACAAATTCCTATAACTAATCAAATTTTTAAATAGAGATAAGAATACTCACTGTACTGTCCTTTACGAGATGACAACACCTATGAAGGTCCCAGGAGAGCGGGGGAAAATGCGGCAAGCAAAGCATATGGCGAATAAGAAACTCATTTAATTTAGTCGTTCAATTATTGCACGATCACGCCTTGCGATTTTATATTAGAAAAATTGACTTTCTCTTGTGGGATCCAATACACATATTAGAGTCGGTGTTTAACAAAATTGAAGTCAAGATCATATGTTTTTTTTGTCATTTAAAAAGAATTTGATATTTAATTTCTGTATTTCTTTAAGTCTGGCGTCTATTTTTTAAGTTTTAATTAAAAATAATGTAATAATCAATATGAATAGAAAATAAAAGAGGAAAATATGATTCAATACTCATATTTGGATAATATATTATATATGAGACCCACCTAATTTCGTAATAAAATATAGTTTTTCTTACTAATATCATGAAATTATAACTCCGGTTTTAATTATAAAAATTAATTGACTATTTTAAATATATTTAAAAAATTAAATAAATTAATTAATTGTAACTAGTATAAGAGCTAATTGATTAATTTAGATAGATTGAAGTGTATATGTAATATAAATTTATTTTAAGGGATTAAATTCGATATCAATTAATATATTTGTTTAACTTTATTAATCTCTCTAAAAAAATCAATTAGCTCTTATAATTAGAATTGGAGGGAGTAACAATTATTCTAAAACTTATAGATTGTAATTTAGGGGGAGAACAACAATTTTGAAGGTCCCACGGAAAAAAATATGGTGACTTAAAAAATAATTTAGTCGTTGAATTATTTGAGAATTGTTTAATTATAAATGAATATATACATTAAAAGATCCCTGGTGGAAGATAACAAAAGTAAAAAAGTGAAGCAGACCTCATTAGCCTTTAGATCTACTAGTGATGATCAAAGTGGTTTTCCTTTAATAGCGCTTTGCATCCGGAATTTTTTAGATTTAGGTTAATTCAGACCGAGTCGAGTGAGACTTTTGAGGACAGTAAGCTCTCCCAATAAGTTTAATACAGCTGCATATCTAGAACATGATACCCTTGATTAAGTTATCTGATTGAGCTACGCACTAGTTTGGAGTGATCAAAGTGGTTATTCCTACACTTGCAATGGCGTTTTCTCCTTCATCTTCTTCTCTTTGGACTCTGCAACAACAAAGGACTGTATCATTAGTACTACATATAGCGGCGTTACTATCATTCATTACCAGTTCTACAGGAAAGCCCTTCAAATCCATCTTCAGTTTCGGCGACTCACATGCTGGTACCGGAAACTTTTATTTCAGCACCCAACCACCACGGCTCCACCATCGCTTGCGCCATCACTTACTCTTTTTTCTTGGTACAAGAGAGAGCTAGTAGGCTCTAAATAAGAAAACTAATCTAATTGGGATTAAATCCTAAATACTCTTTGTCAACCAATGCATTTAAATGAGAAGGGCTTGAATATAATATTACGGGGGCTCTCATGGCCAGCTTACCATTGACTTCAGCGGTATCACTCAATTGTTTTGGGCTTTGTCAGTTGAATATAATATATTCCTGTGCTTTTCTTTTATATTGTGGTTGGAACATAATACTGTGGGTTGTGCAGCTGAGTCCATGGGGATTCCGTTGTTAAAACCATATCTGGAATCAAGAATAATGATGAAAAGTTGAAGAATTATTGGAACACAGAGGAAGAAGGGGTGAATTGTGCACTTATACACTATTAAAAAAATACTTATTACAGGTGTTACTATTATTTAAAAAAAAAGACGGTAACATTTTTATAAATAAATTTTATTTTAAAAATTTTTAATGACAATTTTTATAAAAACTGTGTTAAAATTTTTCAAGTGAAATATTTTACGATGGTTTTTAAAAGTCACTATAAAAAGTTATTATGTGAGATTTTTTACTACGTCATCATGAAACTTTTAATAGCAATTTTAAAAAAATTACCATAAAATTTTAAAAATTATAAATTTAAATTTAGTTTTAATTTAACTTTTCACAGTCTCATTTCTCTTTCTCACCACACATACTTTCAAGAAGGATATTTTCAACTGCTTTGAATGTAAGTTTCTTTGAAGAGAGGTATTCATTCTGACAGTACTAATGATTCTCTCAGAGTTCAACTGGGTTGGTTCATGGATTGTTGCCTTCTCTCTGCAATTGTTCCTCACGTGAGTTGCTTGTTATTGTTCTCTAAACGTTGGTAAAAATTTTAATTGTCAAAAAAATATAAAAAAATAAAAAATCGATACAAAATCTCTATTTAAAATTTTATTGATTTTAGCAGAATCTGAGTTTGAGTACTAGTATAAAAATATATCTAATCCTTCTAGATAACATAATTTTTAAATGTGGACTTTTCCACAATTTTACCCATAAAAAAACATTAAACATGTTATGATGGGTCTTTATAAGAGAAGGGCTAAGGGAGGAAGATCATGGCCAACCCAACTGGTAAATAACATGGAAGAGAAGGACAGAATGGGAAAACTATTAGTTAATGAGTTTTTAACAATATTATCAGGTTTATGGGAGTTCTTAAAAGAGGGGTGGAGACATGGTAGGAGGGGTTGGGGACCTTGTCTCTCAACAAGCAGACTGTGAAGACGTATGTCTTGTTTGATTTCTTATTCTTAAAATAATGTTTTGGTTTTTAAAAATAAAATCACTGATTCGATAATTAATTTTTAGTTAAGTTTTTTCCAAACAAAAAATAACAATGTATTCTAAAAATAAAAATAAAATTAGAACAACTTTTATGTAGAATTGAGAAAAAAAACGGAGGACATGTGCTTTCTTAGAAAAAATCATGCAAAAAGATATTTTTCCTTCCCAAAACTTGTTCTAAAAAATAACTTCATCAAACTACTTTAAGAATATAAAAATTAAAAACACAATCAAGTAAGGCTTAAAATCTTACTATTCATGTTAATTTTTCTATATGTGAGAGTTTATCTTTTCCTTATCAGTAAGGGATATTTATTTGTTGAGTGAAACTGTGAAACACAATGAGCACTGAGTGATTAGTGATTGTATTCCTCTACATTTTCCATAAGCAATTGAAGTTTAGTAGAGCCAAATTTAATTTCCCATGACCCATTTGATACGAACATTATGGAACATATTAATGTTTTAAGTCACAGGCTGTAAGGAAGTATTTGAGAAGTCACTGTTTCTGGTGGGAGAAATAGGAGGCAATGACTTTAATAGACCTTTTGAGCTGCGAAGGAGTTTAGCAGAGATTACAACTTACGTGCCTCATGTGATCAATTCAATCTCTTCAACAATAAGTGTAAGATTTTTTTAAATGCTATGCAGTGATCTCAGCTAGGACAATCTACACACACACACCCGTTTGTGTGTGTATTTTATCTAAAACTTTCTGAAAGATTTCGAGGGGAATCGATAATCTACTTGCCTCATCGAATTGCGCACATGAAACCGGAGCGTTGATGTAGACTCTGATGATGCAACACAGAGAAATGAAGGGATTGGAGAAGGGAGAAGCTTCTTGTTGGGAGAGAGGCCATCTCTGGGAGTCCTTCTGGTCACTAACAACTAACCAAATTACGGAGATCAAATTGTTGATTAAAATAAGTTAAAAGTAGTAAATGCTATGCGGTTATTTCAGCTAGGACAATCTCCACACACATATATATATCCGTTTGCGTACGTGTGTATTGTATCATAAGACTTTTTGAATGATTTCGATCGGGGCGTACCTGAAATCCGATAGCCTGATTGAATTACCCACATGAAATTGAAGCCCTGATATGGACTCTGATCATACAACACATCAACTAATAACATAGAGAATGGAAGGGAGGAGCAGAGAAAAAAACTGATGACTTCCGTCCGTATACCCCATACCTTAACTCCCAATCCATAAATATTGTTACAAAGAGATTTATTAATTGTTTTTCCTTTATTATTAAATAAAGATATTTACTCAATCGGGCTTGAACCCTAATCCATCAAGGGTGCATGGATCAGATCGATGAGCTCACTTGGATTTTTGGTGGCAGGAATTGATAAACGTGGGGCTCAAACG
Organism: Leucaena leucocephala; assembly: GCA_037074615.1. Lineage (NCBI taxonomy): Eukaryota > Viridiplantae > Streptophyta > Magnoliopsida > Fabales > Fabaceae > Leucaena > Leucaena leucocephala. Next base: position 5,395,317 of record CM073550.1, read on the forward strand.
CTCATTGTGCTATAAGGTCAATCATAAATCCTAAAATTGGATATCTAATATATTTGCTATAAAATGTATCTATATTTAGTGTACAACAGTATTTAAAATAAAAATATCTTTAATAAGAGAATACCTATGCTTAACAAAAAAAGAAGAAGCTCAATTTAGCTTATAAATATTGAAAAATGACTTGTAAAAGCTTTTAAGTTAAATTCTAAACCACACAATTAGAGTAAATATATTTATGTATTTATAAAATATAAACAATTTGTTATGATCTCAAGATTTAACATGATTAAGGGAAACTACACATCAACAATAATAGGGAATATAAGGGGACAGTAGAATCAGGAAGAAGTTGTAGAAGAAGAGGGAAACTCTATAGAGGCTTGGGTGTGGGCTAGTGGGGGGGGGGGGGGGGAGAGGCGGCACGGCGGCGGTGGTGACAGAGAGAGCGCAAATTCATCAACACCCTTTTCACATGGAAATCTCTGCTTTTATAGCTCATGGGCTTCCAACCCCTTAACATCATTTTAGGCCCATTTATTTCATCCCCAGCCCGCCCATTATAAGGAAGTCCTCAATCATGACACAGTTTGATTTGCTGTATATTGAATTTTAGTTTGATAAAAAAAAATTATAATCTTTACTCTTTTTTATAAGAAGACAGGTTTATTATTACATGAGATAAAAGGATATATAAAAAAGCCTCACCATCTAACCCACCAAAAGAAGGTCTAGTGAGGCTCAAATACGAAGATACAACATTAAAATAACCAACAACCAAAGACAAAAAAGCAGAAACTAAAATATAAAACTTCAATCGGAAGGCCCAAAAAGGTAGTTTGTATTCAGAGACCAACTAAAGCTTGGGTCCTATCTCGAACCAACTACAACGCCACCAAACTTGACACAACTTGAAGTCCCAAAGCACAACAATAAATAATACTCAGCAAACCATCAGTTCTTAAATTTAACTAGGAAAAAGATAAAATATACGATTATTTAGAGCGTGTTTGATTCTTAGAGAGTATTATTTTATTATAATTATAGTTGTAACGCCTGGGGAAGTATCATAACTCCTAAGTGTCTAAGTTTATATCTAAAAGTAATAGACAGATCGTCCTACTCGATAAGAGAGACTTCGTCCTACCCTTGGATCGAAAATGAGTTCAACCCCTTTAAAAAAAATATTGTAACCGAAAAAAAAGCTTGAGTCCTATCTCAAAGCAACTACAACGCCACCAAACTTGACACAACTTGAAGTCCCAAAGCACAACAATAAATACTACTCAGCAACAAAGATAGAACAATCTTATGTCTTAATCTGGCCCACGATTATTTTTAATCCAATCTTATGTTCCACATGTTATAAACGAGTCAATTGATAAAGACGTACTCATCTTAATTTATTGTTGAGCTTCAATTGTTGTGACTGTTGTTTAATTTATGGGGTTTTCTTTTCTGGGGATGTATGTTGGTAAAAATACTGATATTTGAAATGAAGGTATTAAATAAAATATTTTTACTGATTAAGGTATTACTGAAAAAAAAGAGCTAAAAACCCTGAAAACAAATGAGCGACTAAAATATACTTTTGATTTTCGTATGAGGTTAACCAAGGAAAAATTCACACTGACATCTTATTAAAAGAATATAATCATTATAATTTTTTTTTACAAATAAGTAGCATGTATTAATGAGTGCTAGTATAGAAAATTATAATAAATCTACTATTGTTTATTTGTTATAGAAATTTTTTAAAATTATATTTATTTTTAATAACTTCATAATAATTCTATCTTAGAGAAACAATGAGTGTTTATAATGCCTTAGCGAAAATGAAAAAAAAAAAGACAATTAAACAATTAATGGTTGGCTTCTTTCGGGTCAATGTTCATCTAGCAACCATTAAGTATCTTTTAAATTATGTCCATCACTTTCAAATATTTTATTATTTATTTAGTATCTTAAAATATTTTTTATATGCTTATAGTATTTTAAAATATTTTATGGTAGAATATATTAAAATATTTTATGATTAAATATATTATTCGTATCCAACTTAACTTTCTCACAATTTAGTCTGACAATCTCCTATTAGAATAGCATTAGTCAATTATATGAGTTGTTTACATTCAGTAAGCAATTGGTATATAGTCCTCCGTTTCTTAATATATAATATAATTGAGAAATTAATTTTGATCCTAAATATAAAATATTTTTTATATTTATTAATTTTTTCATATTAACCCTATTAATATTCTCTCAATAATAATTAAATAAGTGAGAGAGAAAAGGAGTTAAGAAAGATAATTTAAGTATTTTAGTAAAAATATATCATATTAAATAAATTAATTTTTTTAATATAATTAAATTAATTAAATATATTATATATTTAGTATATGAGGAGTATTAATCTACAAACAAAATTCAAGTGTAAACTTGAGAGCCTCTTCCATGGCTCTTACTTTAGTTTCCAATTCAGATTAGTATTACTCTTTTGGTCCTATTTATAAAATAAAGAATTTTTTTTATTCTATTTATAAGTTATAGTATTAAATTTTGTATATGAATGAATAATTTTATTCTTCATTTATTATTATGTAGACTTTATACTTTTAAAGAATAATGTATAGTAAATAGGGATAAAATTAAAAAAATTATTAATTTTATAAAAATAATAATAAAATTTAAGGTATTTTTTATTCAAATATAAGATACGTTTGAAGAGATTGACAAATAAAATAAGAGGAGTACACTTTTTAGGGACTCCATCCAGCAACCATCCGTTGGAATCTCACTACAAAACAGACAGATTGAAGCTTGGTTGACACCTGAAATTCAATCTTCCTTTTGCATCACGACTGAAGATGAAGTTGACGGAGATTGCAATGGGATAGTGATTAATGCAATATATTTAAGGAAGAATTAGTTAGAGATTCCATGAAAGAAAATTTATTAAAAAAATATTGTAAAATCATGAAATAATTAAATAGTATCAAAGAATATGGGGTAATAAATTCGATTTATATAATTATTAAATTACCCTTATAAACAAATAATAAGATATTAAAAATATAATGATAATTTAAAGTGCACAAATTATAATAGAGAGTTATTATCATATCTATTTAATAATTATTTATGTTATTTTAAATTGTTATCGTACCTTATTATTTGAAATATGACAATGATTATTAATTCATTAATCCACTTATCATATGCATGTGTATCTGAAAAATATGGGTATTAGTAGAAAATAGATCACTCACAAATGTGATCTAATGATAGTGACATATCATATGATTGCTAGGACAGCGCAGGCACTCTTCAGTGATAGTCATATTTCATATTTAAGCCCCTTTGTTCAATTTGAGGCGTCGTTAGAGAAAGCAGGGAAAAGAGACGAATGGCTTGTTTGATTTAAAAAATCAAAAGTTAAAAACTAAAAGAAAGCTATTTTAATTTTAAAATAATATCTAGACAAAAGTTAGTTGTGACAAATTCATGTCAAACATCATTTTTTTTTCCATCTAATTAACTTATTTTGGTCTCAACTGACTTGTACGTTTTTATGTATCTTGCAATAATGCTTTTTGTTAATAGGGTCAAAATATATTAACATAAAAAGAAGAAATTGCATAATTCTAACATAATATGGGTAAAAAGAGATGGAATACTAGATGAAATAAGGAGGGGGAGTTATAGAAGAGGTGAAATCAGAGAAGTATGTCGACAATATTAGTAGATACTGGCATATGACAGATTGATGCATATATAATGATATGAGATTGATAACCTTACTTTTGATATAAATATGATTTGCAAAGATTCCGTTTTTCAACAGATGATTATAAGAATTCAGTAGAGAACTGCTAATAGATAATTATAAAAAAGGATCGAGAGAGAAATCGCACTTTTTTCGACAGTTATAGGACATGTTTGGTTGATGCAAAATCAGAGGAGGGAAAGGAAAATTTTGAATTTTCCCTTAACGGTGGCTATTTGGTTAGAAGAAGAGGTGGGAAGTGACTTTCTCGGGAGTGTGATTTTCTATTGCAAAAAGGAAAATAGGTGGGATCCAATTTTCTATTGTCCACTCCAATGAGCCAATTACACATTTACCCCATGAAGCTTAAGATGCAGAGGAGACAGCAAAGACGATGGCGACAATTCTCGACGTGACCTTTGACAAAGTTATTTGAAGATTCGTCACAACTTTAAGGTAGAAAGTGATAGACAAATAATTTTATTCTCAAATATGACCTACCACAACAACAAATATTGTATTATTATCACTTTATAGGTGGATTAATTTCATACTCATCACTGGAGTGTAAAAAATCCATAAATTCACACGGCCTACAAATTTCTAAACTCATCTTGGGCTTCCTCTTCATCCTCTCTTAGTCGTGTGTGTCTTCTTGTAATTTATGACTATAAAATTATAAAATAGACTTTTTAAAACCTTATTTTTAAACTGATTCTCATAAAAACTATTTAATGACGGATAGTATTTTTATAAATAAGGGTAAAATATTTACATTTGATGTACACGTAATCAGGGTAGAAAAATGAGCAATGATATTTTGTAAATAAAGATAAAATATTTATACCTAATATACACATAACCGATGCAAAAGATGAAATAGTCTACACATGATGTACATATGACATGTGTAAAAGATAAAATATTCTACACATGATGGAATGACTTCTGATATAGGATGTCCTTGTATAAATAGTTACACCTGATGTACATGTGACCAGTGTAAAAGATAAAATATTCTATACCTGATGGAATAACATCCGGTATAGAATATCCTTACTATTAAAAATCTAATAAAAAAAAACCTTAGTTTTTTAGCCTTCCCTTTATTCAATGGTGACAGGAAACTCTTCATTCGTAACATATCGTTTAAAGCTCGCTGAAAAAAAAATCTAGATATACGATGACCAATAAATGTGCTCATTATTCTCTATTATTGAAGTTTTTTGTTATTGCCAAAACTTGCCAAAGAAGAAGATCAAATCTGCGATGGTGGATATCTTTTTTTTTTTCTTTCTTTATAGGTTTTATTTAAATATATTTATGTTCATTTTTGACTAGTTAAGTTGGAGGAATTATGACAGCGTTTCTGTGATGTCTTCAATTAGATGATGGTTTTTGGGTTTTCATTTCTGTGTATATATTTATATTTTTGTTTAATTTATTTTTTGATTTTGTTTAAATATATTTTTGTTTGCTTTTGAGAGGCAACTTGAAGGAATTGTGATGATGTTTTTGTAATATCTTTAATTAGATGACGGCGTTTATGGATTATTGTTTCTGTGTGTATATCTGAATTTTTGTTTCTTTCGTTTATAGGTTCTCTAGTATTTTTTTTTTCTTTCTCTTTTTGTTCTCTACTTGCATTTTACATGTACCTATTTTTCTTCATAACTCACCTCCTCCTTCAGATTTGTAATGAAGAATGAAAGAATTTTAGTACTTTAATAGAAAAACTGATTTAGAAACTTATCTGATATGAACCTAGAGTTTTTCGATTATTTTTTTTATTTTTATATTACTTTTTAAACCAGTTGTATAGAATAATTGGCTTAAAAAGTTAATTTTTTACACCTGTCATATACAGTCGGTGTAGAATATCATACTTTTTATATGGGTTATTTCTACACCGGACCTATTTTGACTGATTTAAAAAACATATTTTCTAGTAATGATACTTTTGTTTGTGAGATTAAAAAATTAATTTTAAACTAGAGAAATTGATTTAGAGAAATCCATTTTGAGATGGGGCTAACTATCAAAATTTGACAAATAACCTACACTATAAAAGTCTTTAAATTTAGTTTATGAAAAAATAAGACCAATTTCATCATTGTATTATAAAAGATAACATTGAAAGAAGAATAAGAGGTTGGAGTGAAGACGAGATATAACAACACAATATTTTAAAATATATATCTTCTTCATATAAATTTTTTTAAAATTAATATTGATACTCTTGAATTATGTTTAGATTATAATTTTATATGAAATAAATTTCAAAACAAACAAATTCTGATGTAAGAAATATTTTAAAAATATTAAATAAAAATCAAAGTTGGTGAAACACAGAATAGTATAATTTAAAATGATAAGTTGAAATGGATTTGTGTTACTCGAAATTATCACTCCAAAAATCAATTTAGATATACTTATACATTATATTACCAAGTCAAATAAAATCTTTTCTCAGCCATGAAATTGATTCGAAGGAGTGGAATCAATTTTGTTTATCCGAAATAGATTTGTTTAGGCGAAATCAAATAAATTATGCTATATTTTACCGTACTGAAATAGAGGATTTCTGATCAATCAAAATAAAAAGAAGACAAATTTGCAAAAATGATTAAAATTTAACAATAGATTCTCTAGCCATATCTCAGTTTCTACTGCTCTATTGTTTTAAACTTTATTTACATGAAATATGCTATAAAGCTATATCTTAGGCTTTACTGCTCTATGGTTTTGTATATATAAATTTAATAAATAATCAAAAGTTTTAAGAGATAAATTTAGACCCATATGATAATAAAAATAATTAATATTGTTTGAATAACAATCTTATAATTGAGAAATAGATGCATCTATGCGAGTATTATAGTTCTTTCATGATTAGCTATATATATATATATATATATATGAGATAAGTGTTTAATATCTTAACAAAATGTTATATTGGCATTATTATATATACTATTTAGTTATTTTTTATTTAATTATTTGATATCTATAGTGATTATGAAAATCTACAGTGATATCTATATTTATTTAAATTATAATTTACTTTTTATTCATTTTATTTTTATTACATTATTGTATTAATTATCAAATTTTAAAATTTAAATAAGAAATTAATTAATATTTATATTTATTTAAATTATAAACTTTATGAATTATTTATGAATAATTGAAAATTTAATTATTTTTATTTTAAAATTATAATATAAATTTAATTAATAAATACTGATTAAGGGCAATATGGTTATTTGTATGTTTTCCTACCTAATTTTTTTATCACTTTAAACCAACTAAACATAAATTTTTTCATCAAACAATTTTACTTTTTAATGCCAACTAAAGATCCACGGTCAAGAATTTTCTATTATATTTTTTTTCTTTCAATTCTATTTTTTTCTATTCCAACATTTTCTATGAACCAAACGAACCATACATAACTAAATGATTAAAATTATAGAGAATGGTGCATTTTAACCTTAAAAAAAGTAAAGAGAATACTATGTGGCATGACACTTGAACATTATTGGTCAGGATTAACGGTGAATGTTTAGGTATGTCAAATGACAATATTACACTAAATAAAAGTTTAGGATACTAATTATACGTGTTTAGAGAAATATTTTTAGAACAAATATATCCTTTAAGCCTATATATTATAACCATCAATTAGAGGGATACTCTATAGGGTAAAAGTGCCCCAATACGCCAAACTAATTTTGATGATATAATTAATATCTTAAAATATTTAAAGGTATAATTAGTATTTTAAAATATTTTTTTGTGTGCAAATAGCAAATGAGAGAGATTAAGACTCTTTCCGGTTATTTGTTGATTCTGGTGACATTGGTAGATAGCGGATCTGGTGGTGCTCCTTCGCTCTTCTCCTCGTATGCCCAGGGGAGCAATAAATCTCTCCTTCGCTCTTCCTCATTCTCAATCTATTTCATTTGTTAGATTTTAAAAAATAATAGGTAAAATTTTAAAAAATGACTTGTAAAATAAAAACTCATGTGGAGGGGTTCATATGAAAGTTGGAGATTTGTTAGTGGATAGCACTAATTGCACCAAAATAAATAATTATTTTCTTTAAATATTTTAAGATACTAATTATACCATTAAAATTAAAATTAGTTGGAGATACTGCCTTTACCCTTCTTTATATTGATGTCGCATTTGTTAACCGTTTAAAACGGTCAACAAATCCTCTTGTTTTGGTGTAATAACTAACACCTGACATGTGATCCTTAGTTGAGTTTTGAATTACGCAAAACCTCATAATAAAGTCAATTGCTCTTCATCAGATGCTACCTAACTACTTAACCCCATCATTTTTTATCAGAAAAAATATTTAAGAGCTTGGTCATGAAAATTCACCAGAACCAACATATGTGTCTAGCTATATCATATTCAAAAATATTTATAAAAATATTTATAAATTGTTTATAAATAAGATTCTCATATATTGACGGTGAGATTTCACCCATCACATTTAGATAAAAGGAAACAGTTACAGTCCCATAATTTTCTTAGGTGTCACTACATATCTATTCATACAAGACTTTTTACAAAATTTAATGGAATATTTGTAATTGATTTTAAAAAATGCTTCATTAAATAATAAAAAACCAATGTACGAATAACTTTTAAATTTTATTCAAACAAATTATATATGATTAGTATTAACTCATTTCCTTAATCTCATAAAAGTCGTTAATGAGATTGATACTTTATTATAAAACCAATGGGACTATGTAGCTTGCCCTTTTGGAGATACGGTATATAGCCGGCGTTCAGATAAGTTGTCGTTTTCTTCTTACCAAAAAATTGTAAAAAAAATCTTACTACAAAATTTATTATTTAAATATATATAAAATTTATTAAAATATTTAGGTATAATATATCTCCAATGAATTTAATTATTTTTCAGTTATATATAATATATTTTTATCTATGAATAAAATAAAAAATATTTATATATAATTATAGATATATTACATAAATTTAAAAAAAGAATGACACCCCGCTATAGATGAGTTATACTTTTAAGTATTTATGGACAATAAATTTTATAAGGAGACTGTTTTTAACAATTTTTTAAAGTATATTTAAAATTCACTGTTGTAATTAACGTTTACACCTTACAATTAAGGATATTTAAATTGATTAATGATTGTGGCATCTGGATCAATGTTTCAGAAAGCATTATAAATATTTTTTTTTGTACAAAAATATGAAAGCATTATAAACATTGATTCAATGTCGGGCCCATGTAAATTTATTAATGGACCAAATTTTGTCTCAAATATACCACTTCAATATCTACACTTTAGTGAATTAATTTATAAACTATCAGAAAATATTGTCTAATTTTTTATAAAAAAATATATCACTTCAATCTTTATTATAAGTTCTTTTTTCCTTGTAACCAACCAAGGTTGAATCCAAGAAAAGGATCTAATTCCTTACAATATAATAAACTAATATTTAAATTTTTATTAGAAAAAATGTTCACATCAATACCCAATATTACCTTGAATATCATTACCCCATAGGAAGAAATATCAACATTAATATCTGATGGTACCTTAAATATTATTATTTCTTATAGAATGATACATATACTTAAAAAATCCTTACAAAAGAAAATTTTTGTCTTAAATATAAAGTATTATATTTTAAGCTAAATCCAACCAATCAATAGTCAATTAAGTTCTCATATTTGAAAATGGATTTTGCTAGATTTTACGTTTCATCTTCCAATATATACTTACTCCTTTTAACCTTTCATATAAAAAAATTGTTAGACTTTTTTTTATACAGATTAATAAAACTAATAAATAAATAAATTATAACTAAATATAATATCTCAAGATAAATTTATATTATATACTAATTAATATATCTAAATTAATCAATTAATTTTTATATTAATTATAATTAATTTATTTATTTGATTTTCTTATTTTTTTTAAAATAACTCGCTTTTATAATTATAATTATAAGTATCATATATTTACAACTCATCTTCCACCGACATGATCTCACCTTAAAATACATATACATCAATCCTTCTTTTTCACCTTGCATGTCATCTTCTTTTCTCTCCTTCTCTCCATTTATTGCCGTGAATAATTCAACTTCATTCGTAATGGCACCTTCTGAGTTATCGTCTTCATCACTTAGATCCCTGAGAAGCACTGTAACCCTAGCACTACACGTAGCTTCCTTAATATCATTCATTAACAGCACTACAGGATGCCATCATTTTACATCCATCTTCAGCTTCGGTGACTCACTTGCTGATACCGGAAACTTGTACTTCACCTCCCAACCACCACCGTTCCAGCATTGCTTCTTCCCTCCCTTTGGCCAATCTTACTTCGGCCGCCCCACCGGAAGGTGCTCCGACGGTCGCCTTATCATCGATTTCATCGGTAATATATACTACTCTCACTTTTCAGGCTTGGCGGCTTGCCTATTTTGTTCAATTTCCTCTCTTCTGGTAGTGTGTGAGTATGTATTTGGTAGCTGGTTCACCTTGATTTTTTACTAGTCGCCATCAATATATTAATTACTAACAATATTAACAGACGTTTATGTTATTTTTCTGTACAAACATCGGGGATCTCGTTTAAATATCTTACACACACACACACAATAATATCAATATGAAATATAAATAATATAAAGAATTGAACTGTCTTAAATTTATACCAAGTTATTATTAGTCATACTCTAATTATTATTGAAAACGCATGTCTCAATAATACGATTAATGTTTTCCATTTTGGAATAAAATTCTAGAATATAGGGCCATTGGTCCTTCGAAATTATTTTATTTGTGTCAAAATGTTACTCATACCTGTATTTTTTTTATATTTAGTAGTATGTTAAAAAATGTTATTGATATGAGCATAGTGTCTTGGACGCAGCTGAATTTTATGAAAAGAACTATTGTTGAATATTATTCTTTTACTCAATCAGATCACTAGATAATATATATATCTTGATTTTAAAAATTTGCTATGACTATTCGCTGTTGTGTTGAATTGTTGTTGGGCTTTGTGTAGCTGAGTCTCTAGGGTTTCAGCCATTGAAACCGTATCTGGGAATAAAAAATGGACAAATAAAAAATTGGAAGGTAGAAGAAGGAGTGAATTTCGCAGTTTCAGGAGCAACAGCGTTAGATGCAGATTTCTTTGAAGAAAAGGGAATTCCTAATTTTCTCACCAATAATTCTCTCAGCATTCAATTGCGTTGGTTCAAGGAGTTATTGCCTACTCTTTGCGATTCATCTGCTAGTAAGTTCATAATTATTTTTACAGTTAGTAAATAAAAATCCGTACACTTAGTGTTATCTACTCTCTCTCTCTCTCTAGATAAGGAGAGTAGAAATTAATACTTTTTCTTATCTCTATCATACATGTTATTTTTAACTAATTCATATGAATTAAGAAATGACAATTACCTTTTAAATTTGATACAATTTTGAACTTACCCTAATTAATTAGGTTTTGAATGAAAGAAAAAAAAATATAAGGAATTATAAGCATTAATTACATAGGTAAAGTATAAATAATTATTCATGTGACTCTCCAAGTAATTTATATAATAGAGATCAACGGAAATATAATATTAGAGTTTAGTAGCATAGTTAAGTTAATAAAGATAATATTAAAAATTATTTTAATTTTATGATAAATTAAATATATTTGGCCCCGGAGTGAGTAGGAGCAAATAAGACTTACGGTCAACTAAATTAATTTGCAGGCTGTAATAAAGTACTTCAGAAGTCATTATTTGTGGTAGGAGAAATCGGAGGCAATGACTTGAATAAACCTCTTGTTGTGCGAAGGAGTCTATCGGAGATTACAAGCTTCGTGCCTCATGTTATCAATGCAATCTCTTCAACAATAAGGGTAAGACTCTCGCAAATGAAAAATAATTACTTGGACTTCATGATTTTAATTGCTCAATTTTATGTATATATAGCCAAATATTATAATATTTCGTTCTGAGCCTTTTTTTTTCTGGTAATAAACTATCTAATATTAATTAGATATTATCCTATTAGCGTATAATACAGATTCAAGTTGGATATAGGCTCTCTAATTGAGAAGAAACTTTCTCAATGTAAATTTTTCGTCTAAAAAGTTTAAACTCGAGCTTATACTTAGTTAAGGAGCCATGTTAAATCTTACCACACAACATAATATTACTGTTTAATATTCTTTTTATCTTATTTATAAATTAAAGAGATAATGTTCTTTTTTAATTTTATTTATAAATTATATATATTATTAAATTTTTATATAAATATACAATTTTATTTTTTATTTTATTATTAAAAATAATTTATAAATAAAATTATAAAAATATTAAATGACCTAAAGTACTATATTAATTGATTACAAATACCCATTGTAAATGTATTTCTCTAATCTTATTTATAATTTTTTTAATATATTTTATATAGATTAAAAAATTTAAATTTTATTAACTATATCATAAAATTTAATATTTTTTTAATTTTATCTTTATTTAATATATATTATATATTATAAAAATAAAATTAATATAATAATAAATAAAAAGTAAAATTATATATTTATATGTAAAAAAATTATTATAAATAACATAGGAAGTAATTATTAGTTGTCACATCATGGGACCCAATGGACATACAACAAAATAATTATGGACATTTAATACGATTCACTGGAAAGTCTGCAAGAATATTAATCTGGGGTGTACAAATGGATACGAATATACGATTCATTCTAGTTTATTTCTACATGGAATCAAATCTCTTACAGATTTTTGTCTTGAAAGATTAAAAGATCAATATTTCTATATATCTCTATTGAACTTTACTCAACATAATAGGTCATTAAATGTTTGTACATATATATACAGTTTGTGTATCATAGAAATTTTCTGGGATGATTTCGATTGAAGTTGTGTTGGCAGGAGTTGATTGAGCTAGGGGCACAAACCCTAATGGTTCCGGGGAATTTTCCAATTGGGTGCACTCCATTGTACTTAACAATGTATGAGAGCAAAGATAAGAATGAGTATGATGAAGCTGGTTGCTTGAAGTGGTTAAACAAGTTTGCTGAGTTCTACAATGAGAGGCTCCAAGCTGAATTAAATCAGATTCAAGCTCTTCATCCTCATGCCAAAATTATCTATGCTGATTATTACAATTCTGCTTTGCCACTATATCGTTTTCCCTCAAATTTTGGTAATATTTATCTTCTGCCTTCAACTTTTCCACTTAGTAGAGTTTGTTAATTTCAAGCATTGCAATAGTAGTAATATATATTTTTCCATGCACAGAAACCTGGACCACTCACCTAATGACCGGTGTGGTATTTCATATAAGCTGGTCTTGAGGATTTGACTGGTCAAGTTAGATTCCCCCCCCCCCTTTTATTAAGCCTAAAATAATTTTGTTTTGAGTTTAAAAAAATATAGAAATTTATCATATTTATACTTTAATAACTCTGTTTTATTAGATATATGTGATTTATGTATGGATATTTTATTTACTTGTAGATTAATATATTTTTATTTAAATATTATATTTTTCATAATTATATATAAATATATATATTAATTAAATTATACTATTTTAATCATCACAGTTCAAAGTCTAGTTAAACCATTTACCCATAAGTCACTACTTCAACCGGTTTAATCACTAGCTCCATTTTTAGTACTTTTGTTATTTTTAGGATCCATAGGAGAAAATAACCTTTTTTATTTTAAAAAGTATTCCATGTTTGGTGTAAAATAACCTTTCCTATATCTACCAATGTCACGTGATTGTTTTGAACGGTTGGTTTGAGGTATACGTGTCCCACAAATAAATTGGCCAGTCTTCTCATGTCTCACCCTCTTTCTCTATTTATCATGATCACTATAATATATACATCCCCTGTCAATGTCTTGTAGTGTTGTAGTTTAGTGGCATGAGATCTAGTTCACCTATAAATAGAAAGTAGCAAGTTTGATCTGGTATCATCAAGCTATTAGTGTATGCTCGTCCCATTAAGGAAAGTATATAAATAATCTATATCAACTTGGAATAGTTAAGATTTATTTATTTTGTTAGATTTTGATATCTCATTATCAAAAATAAATTTACAGGTTTTTCAGGTCTGAAAGCTTGTTGTGGAAGTGAAAGTGCATACAATTTCAATGGTTCATTAGGAAAATGTGGTGATGAGGGAGTGAAAGCTTGTGATGATCCTTCGAAGTACATAAGCTGGGATGGCATTCATATGACAGAAGCAGCACATAGATGGATTGTCAAAGGCTTACCAAATGGACACTGCCATCATGTTGCTGCTGAATTTACTGCCTTAGCTCTCTTGAGCAATGTTAATAAATTTCAATGTTTCAATAGCCTTAGTACCGTGTATGCTTCAAATGATTTAGCTTGTGTTCTAGGTTAAGTCAGTTATGACGGTTCAAGTTCATCTACTTTGAAATAAATAGTGGATATGTATATATATTCACTATGAACAACTAGTTTAACGTATGGACTTTTATCAAGAGTCAATGTCACGAGCTTAAATAGAAAATAAGCTCCTTAGTGCTTCTTCTCATCTTTTAACTTCTTCTGGTGGTCCTCCAACATAATTTACATGTTTTTTTTTGTTTGTTTAATGAAATCCTCGTCTGAAAATATTGGCCATAATGGCCAACATGTTAGACAAATTTTAGCTTCAATGTGTCGTTTTTTTCCTTTCTTATTTTGTTTTGCATAGGACCTATGGATATTTTAGATAATTCTTTTTTGAATCAATCGTCTCAAAAATATAAAAATTGAACAATGTCACATATAGCAGTTAAAAATGGTACGTTAACCTTTTAACCATTAACATTCTTAATTATGTTTATTAAATAATATTGTATGTTCCCATGTTTAAAATAAAAGCTATGTGAGCTAGATAAACTACTATTTCTAATTCTAAATATAGGAGCTAGATATGGGGTTTATTTTGATCCTAAATATAAAACATCAATCTATCTTATCTTTTAAATTTATAAGTTTTTATAAACTAATATATATTTATTATAAGTAACTAATTTAACTAATTTTTTAATATCTGTAAATTAGTTATCTATCTTTTATATTAAAAATAAAAAGAAATATTTAATTATAATAAATATAACATAATTCTCTAAATCAGAGGTAAAACTATATTAGGTGCTTTAATTTTATCTTTTAAGTTTTTTCAAGAGTCAGGCTTTTTTATTAGGTAGGACTGTGATTCAATTTCATAGTTTTTGTTATTCTTTCTCTGTTACTGACAAAAAAATACAGAAACCCTTATAATATCCCAATTTTTATTTTTAGTATTATTAGAACACAATTTTTAAAGTAACTTGAGATTTAGAATTTTAAAATTAGAAATTAAGAGATTAAGAAAAATAATAGAATATGATTTGAAATTTCTCTGAGTAAAATACATATATAAATAGAGTTTGATTATTTGGACTACAAATTTTGACAAAAATTGGGATTTCTATATATCAATGCATGTTCCAATACTAAATATACAAGATAATATGCCAGTTCGAGGTAGTTCAAGGTGTGAAAGGGAATGGTTTACTTATTATTATCACTACCATATTAAAATTTTTATTGTCGTGATTGACTTAATTGCTACTAAAATGAATAATCGGTTCACTGAAACTTCTACATAATTATTGAGGTGCATTATTGTCTCATCTAAGAAACTCTTTCATGTTATACATATTTTCATTTGACTGTTCTATTAGTTTATTGCCTCACTAAATTAGTAATAATCTTACCTATGGCCACAGCAACAAATGAAAGAGCTTTCTTAATAATGAATATCATCAACACAAATTTACGAAATAAGAGAGGTGATCGATGAATTGTTGAATGATATGATGGTTTGCTATATTAAATGGGAGATATTTGTTGGAATTAATCAAAAAATTACTTTGCAGTGTTTTCAAAATATGTAAACTCCCATGATTCAATTTTTTCATTCGTAGTTGTTAATTATATTTAGTCTTTTGTGCTCAAACTATTATATTTATAATATTATAGTTTATTTATTTATTTGATAAAAAATTGTTATAATTTTGCCCCTGTCCTAAATTTCTAGTTTTGCCACTGCTCTAAATATTTCTATATAATATGAGATTATATATAAGTTTATAAATTAAATAAATTAATTTATTCGACTGTGAGTTCTGAACTTGGTATTTGCATAAATCTCAAGGAAAAGATGGAGCATTGTGATGGAATTTGGAAAGAGTTCTTTGCAATCGTATGTTGGTTTATTTGGAAAGAGGCAATGAGAAAGTCTTTGAGAACATTAACTCCATATGTTTTGGGACTTCTAATAAAGGCCAGAGCCATCCTGTCTAGTTTTAGGGTGGCTAAGTTACTGATAAATTAAGTCAAAATCAGAAGCATTACTGTGCCCAAACCTAATCTTTCAGAGGAACAAAATCATCCCATCCGAAAGCGTCTTTGGGGTAAAACCAACTTGATCCTGTACAACAAAATAACTCATCAGAGATGCTATGCCATATATCTACACACATCCAAGTATTTTTATAAAACCAATGTTTTGAATAAGTCAATTACTAGTTGAGAAGAGTGGATTCGGATTTTGTTAGATATTTAAGATAATTTATATTTATATGCTATGGTCCTTAATATAGTATTTCTAAATAAATAAAAAAATCAAATAAATTAATACAAGAGATAGTTAATTAATTTAAATAGATTAATATAAATTTGTTTTGATGGCGTAATAAACCTAGGTGTCTGAGTCGGATAAACATTGTTGCTGGGGATGGACACCGTGGTGGTGATGGACGACACAGTCGTTGCCTCTCTCTGCAACCTTCTATCCTACCGCCTTCACCATTTATCCGTTATGGGTCACCATACCCAAATGCAACAGACTTGCGTCATAAAGTATTAATCGTAATTACAATTTAAAACGCCTTTCATCGTTCTTCAAGTCGTTATATTTTTTTTTTTACAAAATTTTTTAGAAAATAGTTGAACTCACCCACAATCTAAGAGTAGGATAAAGTCTCCATTTCTCCTAAGCGATAACAATATCAGACAAGACGAGCTGTTTATTACCCTCAGGCGTAAACCTAAATACCTAGAAATTAAGATATTTTCTCAAACACTATGACTAGAATCACAATAAAATAATATTCTCTAAAGATCAATAAACTTTAAATGGTCATATGTCTCATCCTTTCGCTAATTAAACCTACGGATGATTGGTTCAAGTCGTTGTATTATAGTGGGGAGTATTCTGGCCTGTCACTCGGTGTCCAGGGTTCCATCCCTGGTCTGCCAAATAATTTTATTTTTGGGTCAAAAACTGTAATTTAAACCAAAGATGGCAAGTAATTTTGGGTCATAAGATGTAGCGCCTATTTGGTAAGTAGAAAACTTAAGTTTTAAAATGGCTTAGAGCTTAAATTTTTGTTTAATTTTTTTTAAAATAAATAATCATATTTATCCAAAAGTTATTCTAGATCAAACTATAATTTAAAATTATAGTTTTTGAATTATAGACTACCCAATTATTTTTACCCATATTTTTTCATACACAATCTCTCTTTTCTTCTCCATCTTCTCTTTTCTCTCTTCTCTTCTCTCTCTTCTTCTCCCTGCTTTTGCTCTACCTCTATCACTATCACCCTCTTTTCCTCCATCTGTGCTTGTCATCATTGTCACTAGGAGAGAGTAACATCATCGTCACTGAAGGGAAAGCAAACTTTATGGAGGAGGGTCTCCTCATTGTTGTGTCTTCTCCTCCATCTGTGTACAAAAACGTTGTCGCACAAGTCAACATCAGAGCTCCATCTGTGTCACTGGTTAGTGTGGGTCTGTTGTGCTCCTCATTTGTGCTTGTTGTCGCCGGTAAAGGTTTGGCCTCCAGCTACCCTACTAGTCTTTGTCGATGGAGAGAAAATAGGAGAGAGAGAAAAATAAGAAAAAAATGTATTTTTCTTATAAAATTATATCATTTATAATAATTTACTAATAACAAAAGTTATACTAATAATAACCATTCAAATACGCATTTATTCATAACCATTTTTTTATAAACTATTCTCCAAAATTTATTTTCTAAAAGTGTCCAAAACTTTTTCTTTTTTTAAGTTATTTTCTAAAAACTTATCTAAATAGGCTTATAATTTAAACAAAAGCTGTGAAAAAGGTCTCACAAATGATTTTCGTGGCTTGTTTGTCACTTTTCCTTTCTTCTGTACTCAATTAATTACGGTAAATGTACAATCATTACTCTAAATTAATTTTAGAGATATAATTAAGATTTTAAAATATTTAAATTATTGCTATTTTATCCTTTCACCAATAAAAACACAAATTTTTGTTTGATACATTCCATATAAACTTTTTATTTAAAATATGATTGTTTAAAAGACTACATGTATAATATTATTTTAATAAATTGCACTACATAAATTATAAAATTTCTTAATCTTTATATATCAATTATATACAATGTCAATTTTAAAGTTTGTTTAGTACTTTTTTTAAATAGTATAACATATCTGACATTTTAAATAATAATGTGTTGAAATAAAAATATTACATGGTATGCCTCAGATATAAATTTATATTTTTGTCAATAAAATGACGAAATTATATCAATTTAAATATTTTAAAATACTAGTCGCATCTCTAAAATTAATTCGAGTACTAATTACATATTAAATATTTTAGAGTACTAATTGGTTTTTTAAAATTAATTTGGGGTACTGGAGGCATCTTTACCCAATTAATTAATGTGAATAATTAATGATCATCTTAAATTTGTTTGATATGCTCACAATAAAGTATGATAAACAATCATGAATATTTTTATTCTTATTTATTTCATTAAATAAAAATAAAAAGTTGGGGGAAGCCGCATGCTTTACAAGTGTAATAAACATTAAATATTGCATTTTTTAATTTTCTTTTTTGAATATAGAGATTCTTAGAAGCTAAGAATTGTGCCTGGCCGGGCCCACCACCGGTTGAGGGTCATGCGGATGCCAAGGTGTTAATTCTTCTTTGTCTGATCAAGTGCGAGTAACGGTCTCGAAAACGGATGCAGCACGCATCACATTTCCCGCGCTACGTATTCTGTTCGAGCATCTCTTCACTATTTAACCTTGGGTGAGGCTCCGATCCTCTCAGTTCTCTGCGTTAATTCCATTTTCAAGCTCAACAAATCGAAACCTCACCAACAACGATATGGATCCTAATAATCGCCCCAATTGGTTTGAGGAAATCCTCGACAATGATCTCAGATTGTCTTTTGCTATCAATAGGTTTTGCAATCCTCTGATCTTCGTCTTTTCAATCAATCTTATTTGTCCCTGTCACATCGATCGATCTGTGCTTTAACTTGGATCGTTCAATTCGTTTCGTTTTCTCAGTGTGCTGGGTGTAGCGACTAGCAAGTTTCAGGAGATAACTGTCTTAGACACAAAGCATTTTGGAAAGGTTGTTAGCTTCCTTCTATCTTCTTCTTCTCGATCAACTTATATATCTCTTTCGGATTAAGCGGAAGGATCACATAGAATTTTTAATAACTCAGTTGTTGTGAACAAAATTTAGGTGCTGTTGCTTGATGGGAAGATGCAGAGTGCTGAAAAGGATGAATTCATTTATCATGAGTGCTTGATTCATCCCGCTCTCTTATGCCACTCAGAGTAAGTTTCATTTTTCATGTTGATTGATTTCAACATATCAATTATTCATCTGCGTTTTGTGCATAATTTCGAGTTGTACATGCTCCTCTCTCTTAACAATTTAACAGCGTACATATATATTATTGTTTCAATCCTAAATATAAGAGCTAATTAATTTTTTAGATAGATTAAGTAAACTAAATAAATTAATTAATTGTACATAATATATAAGAGATAATATATTAATTTAGATAAATTAAAGAATATATAATATAAATTTATCTTTAAAGATTAACTTATTTATTTAGGTTTTTAAATTTTTTTAAAAAAATTAGTTAACTCTTAAATTTAAATACGGAGGAGTACAAGTTTATTTAACGCAGGATTACGCATCTTCGTGTATTGAATGGCTCTTTGAAGTTTTTTGACTAAGACGAAGAGGAAAATATAAGGCTAATTAATGTGTTTGGGTGAGGCAGCCCCAAAACCGTGTTTATAATGGGAGGTGGCGAAGGGTATGCGGCGAGAGAAGTGCTAAAACACAAGTCAATGGAGAGAGTGGTCATGTGTGATATAGACCAGGTTACTACTGCACCACATTCGCTCCTCAGCCGTCCATCTAATCACAAATGTTGAATAATAATTTTTGGATCGAGGTATTTATTAAAAGTTCATTAATTTTTTCAGGAGGCGGTAGATTTTTGCCGGATACACTTAGCGGAAGATGATGAACCCTTTTGCCAACCAAAGCTTGATCTTGTCTTCAATGATGCCAAGTAAATATAGTATCCTTTATTACATGCATGCTCCTGATTCTACTTTGCTTTATTTAGGACATATATTATTGACCATTCTTTGAATTATTTACAGTTATCAATATTTATATTTATCTAAACTTTGCATTGATGAAGGGCTGAATTAGAGAAGAGAAAGGAGAAGTTTGATGTCATTGTCGGAGACTTAGCAGACCCTGTAGAAGGAGGACCTTGCTACCAACTCTATACTAAATCCTTCTATGAGAAAATACTCAAGCCTAGGCTTAATGAGAGAGGCATTTTTGTGACCCAGGTAGGTTAATTATTAAGAATAACAAGACCCTTTATTTGCCGATCAGAAGATCGAGGTAGGCATATGATATTGATAACGTTCAGCAAATTCTCGTCTCACCTGCAGGCTGGACCCGCTGGCATCTTCTCCCACAAGCAGGTCTTCACCTCCATCTATAATACGATCAAACATGTCTTTCAATGTAAGACTCTAATTCGAACCGCTTGCTCAGCTGTTATACAACTTTCAATCCTAATTATAAGAATCTTACAATCTTAATTATATACCTTTTAATTTTAATTATAAGATTTGATTGATTTTTTTATTGTAAATTAAGAAAGTTAAATAATTAATTAATTATGACTAAATTCAATCCGTTAAAATAAATTTATATTATATACTATTTAATATACCTAAATTAGTCAATTAACTTTTATATTCATGATAATTAATTTATTTATTTAGTTTTTTTTTAATTTATAAAAAAAGTTAATTAACTTTTATAATTTGTATAGAATATACTAACATTGTTATGAGAAGTCAATAAATAGCTAAGTCAACGGCTCGCAATAATATTTTGTTCGGCTTATTATGTGTACTTCTGCTTCTTTTGCTGCAGATGTGATGGCATACACAGCTCACGTACCATCTTTTGCTGATAATTGGGGATGGGTTGTGGTATGCAAAAAAGATATAGTTTTGCTGGGAATTAAATAGCTAAGACAGGTTTAAAGCTAATTAAGTTATGATTAATTATTCATATTAATTAATATGAATCCCTACACTTTCTCATACTCTTAGGCTTCGGACCATCCCTTCTTGATTGACGCTGAGGAAATGGACAAAAGAATTGAGGAAAGGATAAATGGGGAACTGCTCTATCTCAATGGCGCCTGCTTTCACTCCTCTGCTACCATGAATAAGACCCTCTCTCAATCGTGAGTTATTAGTTTTTCTGTCAAGTACCATTCAAAGTCAATTTCTCCAGAAAATTTCATGCTCCATATCTTTTAGAGGCATGATGTTAACTTGGAAGGGCCTTTGCTGGACCTTGTAAGAAATTGTTATATGATAAACATCACCATCATGTAATTAAGTCAATGGATTTTAATTAACATGAACGCTTGTTTTTTCAGGTTGCTGAATGAAACTCACGTGTACACAGAAGAGGATGCTAGATTCATTCATGGACGTGGTTTAGTGAATCAGGGCTGATTAAGGAATGGAAGTGATAAAAAATTAATTAGCATAAGAACAAAAACCAAATAAGTCAATTAGCAATTGATGTACTGTAGTTGTTTCATTCAACTGGTTAATTTATAAAAATTGTCGTTAGTTTTGGTTTCGTGATGAGGTTGCTTCATTAATGGTGTTTCTCAATGATAAACTCTTGACCCCAGCAGTTTGATATTATGTGAATAAATTTTCAAGCATTATTCCTTCAGACTATTTTATTTTTTTGGGGCCACCATTCAGACTCTAGCTTAGTTCATTGGACTTGTTGACAATTATCATCTACTTGCTCATTCAGATATATATATATATATATATATATTTGTTAACTTTATTAAGTAAAAATAAAGTAAATCTTCTCAAGTTTATATACTTAATGTAAAGTAACTCTATTTTTATATCGAATTTTGCAATTTTAGGTGATCTAATTATAAAGTCTGCAAGTGTATAAATAACAACACCGTTTTATTTTATTTTCTTTTCTTTTTCCTTTATCCTCTTCCTTAATTTTACAAATCAAACCCATGACTCACTTCACAAATTTATGAAAAATCATATATACTCCCATTATGAAAAATCAAATTTTTGAGTCAATCCATTAAGTTACAATGGGCTTTTACCTCTTTATTTTTTCTTTTAAAAAGATTATATTTGAATCTGATATGCAAAAAATCTCACTGATATGACAGTAAACAATAACAGCAACCATATTTCGTGAGAGCAAAATCAACAGGCATACACCTTGGTAAAAGATGACTTTTCAAGTTCTTCTTTACTTGATTCATGTCCGACACGTTTACAGACCATAGTGACGAGTGTTTAGGATTTATTTCAAAAGTGTAATGTAGTATTAATTATGTTCTTATATGGCTATTAGCCTAATCAGTTTCGAGTATTGTTAGGCCTAATTGGATATAGCTCTCCTAAAGGCAATTCTTTTTACCAAAAAAAGGAGACAGACCCTACGGCTATCCATCGTGAAAGACCGAAGAGAGGATACGGAGGCCAACGTCAGCAAACCAATGGCATCATCAGTACTATATCGTAAATGAGTAAAAAGCAAAAGGCTAAGCTAGTTAGTATTGTGGTTAAGCTGATGTTCTCTGTGTGTGTGTAATCAATAAAGCTAAGTTACTTTTTTCCCTTCTATATGCTTCTTTTATCAAGTTTTGTTATTTGGCTCTCAAAAGAAGTTGAGAGGAAAGTTTAGGCCCATCCTGAGGAATAGTAAAGAAAGAACAATAGAGCTGCATATTGAATGTCTTGATGCTAGTGAGAGTTGTGAATTCCTAATTGCATAAATGTTTGATAACATTGTATCAATAATAAATATTTTTACAAGTTAAGAATCTGCCAAAGTAAAAAAGCCCAACAAAAAATAATAAATAATACTGAAGATAATCATAAAGGCTCTCTTTCAATTCATTTTACATAGGCAAAAAATATAAGGACACTATTTTTTCTATCTTTCAAGGCTCTGCTTCAAGCCCCTTCACCACTCTCACTCCTTGCTTTTGACACAATTATTGTTCTTTTGTTGCTTCTGGTTCTGATTTGTCTTCTGAGATGACCGAGTGTCAGCGTGTTTATCAGCTCTCTCGAGTTCTTGATCAATGTCTCTACATCTGTGAATTATAAGTAGTACATTATCAGCTTTTGAACTTGATAAACACATGTAAGATACAAGCGATCAATTATATTATAAGTAGTACATTATCATGTATCCAAGCTCCAACATAACAAGCTAGATCAAACGTTTTGAGACAAAAAAAAGTAGCAGCAGCATGATGTGAATTTCTCCATATTGAACATAACCTACACACTAAAGCAAGATCAAACTAAGATATCATCCACACAAGCTAATAATCTAAATATTGCATACAGAAGTCTCCCATTGAAGATTAATAATAAACAAAACTTTTGGGATTTATCTAGCTTATTGATACCAAATAAGAAAATCCAGGTTAAGAATTCCAGATGATGCTACTGATCCATAACAGAATATGCTACCAACAAGAAGTATCCACTATATCTATTTTCTGTACAATCGCTCATGAAGCAAGCAAGACATTAAAGTGGCAAGAGAGACGAGAGTGAACAGTTAGGACAAGCGATAAGCAGGAAAACAGAAAGAGAGCGAAGAAAGTGCCGACCTTCAATTCTCTGAAGGAGTTTGTTCACTTTCTGCTTTCACCATCACAGTGAATGTTCACTTTGAGAACATAAGTCTGTAGGTGAAGAAACAAAAGCAACAAACAACAATAGTGAATGCTCGCAACCTCAATGGATGTGAACTTACCTCCGGTTGTCTTCGCCAATTACTCTACCGGTACTTCTCCTTGGCCGATCGCAACCTCAACGGACGCCCAGAATCACTCACGAAACAGAATCAAAGAAGCCCCAAAAACTAAAACAAAAGAATCGCACACCAGAATCAAAGAAGCCCCAAAAACTAAAACGAAAGAATCGCACACCCGAATCAAAGGAGTCCAAAAACTAGAACAAAAGAATGGCAGAGAATTGATCACACACCAAAATGAAAGAAGCCCCCAAAAATTAATATACTCACGTACTAGAATCGATCACCGCTGTATCCACTTCCTACTTTGCCGCTGTATCCTCTCTTCGGTCTTTCATAATCGCCGTAGGTTCTGTCTCAATCTTTTTTTTAAAAAAAAAATCAGCAATATTTAGGATTAACGGTGTCAAGTGAGGGGTGTTTAGATTAGTCTTGGAGAATAGATTTTAGGAAGAATTAATTTTAGAAAATAGATTTTGAAAAAAATAGATTTTGAAAAAAGATGTTTAGATGATTAGTAGTAGAATCAATTTTTATATTGATAAATTATAAAAATTATATAATTTGATTAAAAGTAGAAAAGACGATAGTGTAAAGAAAAGAGATGAAAGAGGAGAGAGAAAATAAGGTAGAGGAGAGAGAGGAGAGAGGAGAGATAAAAGATGAAAGAGTGTAAAGAAGAAAGATGAGAGAGTATGTAAAAAAGTAGGGATAAAATAATAATTGAATAATCCATAAACTTCTAAAAGTTAATTTCAATAATTTATTTAAAATTATTATTTAAAATTATAATTTTAATTAAAATTATTTTTAAATAAATATAATGATTTATTTAAAAAAAAATTAAACTAATATTTTATAAAAAGTGCCCCTAAACGCACACTTTAAGTGTGAGATAGCAAAACTAATACATGTGGTGCATTGTGATTAGCCGCATGGGCAAACTTTACCTAAGGAATTTGATACAAGTTTGGTCCATTTTTTTATTGACATCGGAGTTTTCCATGATGAGCATTCCTTGGTTATCTTCAATCTTTTATAGCCATGGTAAGTGACTCTAACTAATAAAGTGAGAGATATATATCATTATTTAAAATATATTTAATTTTTAAAAAGTATTATTTTATTATAATTTCAATTGTAGTACTTAGGGAGACATCTTATTTTTTAAATATTTAAATTTATGTCTGAGAATAATAGACAATTTATTTTATCTGATATTGATATTAATTAAAAAAAAGAAAAATTTTACTTTATCTTTAAATTGTGAATAAACCTAGCATCTTTTCAAAAGCTTTTATAAAAAAAAAAAAATCAATATTTTCTTCCTCCAATAACTTTTTTTTGACTCATAAGGTAATTTTTTTAAAAATTTTAGCTAAAAATTAACCTTTAACTATTTATCTTATTTCTTTTAAAAAAATAAGGCGTTTAAATTTAAAAACATAGCTATTAAATTATTTAAATATATTTTAAGAAAATAAATTCTTTCATAATTTTTTAAATCTCAAAATACCTATTCTATGATTTTCCTAAGTCTTGAAATATTTATAATAAATATTATTTATTTTATCTTTTCATGAAATTCACTTTTGATCCTTTTTAATTTTAGGAAAATACTTTGGGCCTCAATTACACCTTGTATATCCCTTTCACTAATTTTTAGGATATTGAGGTGTTTTGTTTAGTTTAAAAAGAGAAGTAATAGGAATTAATTATAAATTGATAAATATATATTTATTTAATATTTTATAATATTTATATATGAAAAATATGTATATACATTTTAGATTATGTTTTATTAATTTTGACATACTATGTCATTACTTAACATGTTTTTAAAAATATTTTATCTCTCAAGATAAAATAAGAAATTGAGTTGAAGAAAAAGAGATATATGCCTTTTATAATATCTATATGTACATATATTATATCGTGTGTGTGACAGACAGAATGAAAGTGTGAAAACCGGGGCTTGATGGTTAGGGCAATATAGAATTACGGCAAAAAAAATATAAGACAATATTAATTCTTGCTCTAATATTAAACAGGAATAAAAATACTGGGAAAAAAAAAACAAACGAAAAAAAAGTAGGAAAAAAATAGTTTTAAACAATGAGGGATAACACTGAAATATTTAAAAGATATTAGGGATAATTTTGTCAAGATCGTAAAAAACTTTCTCTACCCTCCTAAAAACGTCCACTTTTGGAATGGTGGTAAAGGAGGGCGGGGGAGGTCTCCACTGCGTATCCTCTAAAGTGAAACGGCATTGTTTTAGTTATTAAAAAGAGTGAGCCACTTTGCTTATTTATTTTGGTCTTTCGTGGTCTCCCAACACAGCGGGAAACTCCTGCTTTTACCTCCAAAATACTTTGCCGCTGGTGTGTGGAAGAAATCATCAAAGAAGAAGGCTGCTCATTAGCTGCTTCTTCATTGGTTTTACTCCGTTTTCCCGTTAAGTTTTATATATATTGCAGCCGCCTTTTGCGTCCATGTGCCTTTCTTCAATCAATTTGTGTCACTGCGTGGGTTCATCATTTGCACAGTATATATGAATATTGTGAACAAAAAAAAAAAAAATCCAGTGTTTATTGAAAACTAACAAACCTTCACTTGTATATGTAATGTTCCCCATGGATATACATCTGTTATGTTTCGTTGCCCATATATATATATATATATATATATATATATATCTGTTCTTTTTTAGTCAGATTTTGTTTGAATGATTATATTCTTATTTGTGGTGTTTTATAATTTATTTGGCTTCCTACTCTTTTTTCAGGTGTCTCATTTCTCAGCTTCTTCTTTAAGTTTAAGTAATGGATACAAATATGACTCCTACACTTGGTCTTGAATTTGATAATATAGAAGAGCCATGGCAATATTGGATTGGCTATGGTGGAAGAATAGGATTTGGTGTTAGAAAAGAAAACTCTAATAGGAGCAGAAAAGATAGTTATATCATATAGGGAGTGGGAAAACCAGATAAAAGAGATTTCAAAACAAAAAACCCTCGACAGGAGACAAGAACGGGTTGTGAAGTTAGGAAGATACTTAAAAAAGTGAATGGAAGATGTAGATTCACTGAACTTTTTTGGGACTATAATCATTTTTTGGAGCCTCAAGAAATTGTTCATATGTTGGCATCACAAAGGAAATTACCAAAAGCACAAGGCTACTGTTTAGAGGCTGCTGATGATGTCGGAATGCCAAAGATGATTTAAAGAGTTATCTAACATCAAGGAGGCAACTATAGTGAAGCTGGATGTCTACTTTGTTATTTCCAATGCCAACTAACAGAAAATCCTTCATTTCTTTATTCTTATCAACTAGATTCGGAAGAACAAATAACTAATGTGTTTTGGGCTGATGCACGCTTGTTGATAGATCGTACTTATTATATGATGAGACCGTTGAGTCTTTTAAATAGATTTCCAAAACTTTTTTTTGGAAGCACATAAGACAAGAATGCCATTGACTATGTTTAGGATCTTTAGGAGAGGCAATGCCAGATGGAAAGTATGGCTTGTAAACATTTCATATTAATAGAAATGCGGTCAAACATCTTGGAAACTTAATGAAAACTCTCACTTTTTACGTAAGTTTAATTGCTGCATGTATCATTGTGAAGAAAAAGCAGTATTTGAGGAAGTTTGGAACGGATTGTTGTCAAAATACAATGTAGCAGTTCATGGTTGTCTGTTCATGGTAAAATCTTGACCACCTCTTCCATTTCGCAGCTCCGGGAATCTTCACCATGGGCGTTCTCAACATTGAGCATTGGACCCTCATCGTCGGCCTCAATCCCCAACGGGACAATTCTGAACGTTCGGTGCTCTTCATCTTCGGCGGTGTCTTCATCCTCAACTTAGCCCCCATCGTCAGCCTCAATCCCCTCACCGTCCACCCTTGTTCTGTCAATTCGGAAGCAAGTTCTCTGCTCAAAAATCCTGTATGTATGAAAGGAATTCCGTTTTTCCTAATTTGGCAACTTATGAGAAGTAGGAATTTTCTTCTGGGAATCTTTGGTTGGCAAAGGAAATTCTCCATCGGAATATCTCGTGTGAATAATTGATTTGGGATTGGAATTCTGTGGCTTGTGCATCCATTTTGATTCATTTTTGTCTTGAGCTAGAGTGAACCAGAGGGAGGTGATTTCATTGTAAGCAGTTCGAGAATTTGTTCTGAAGCCATAGGTATTAAACTATAATAATATACAATAAATCAAGTTTGTGCCCACAGAATCCACTTTCTAGCACAACTTATTCCTCAACTACGAGTGAGCAACGTTCATCTGTCTATTATTATTGGTATGCTATATAGTTCCATTAGTATTGGTATGCTATGGATTTTGTGC
Source organism: Leucaena leucocephala (assembly GCA_037074615.1). Taxonomy (NCBI): domain Eukaryota; kingdom Viridiplantae; phylum Streptophyta; class Magnoliopsida; order Fabales; family Fabaceae; genus Leucaena; species Leucaena leucocephala. The sequence goes on from CM073550.1 coordinate 5,423,766, forward strand.
AGAAACTTGATCTAGGTATTACATTACTATACTGTTGCTTAAAAAGGGGTTTGAATGTCCTGGCCGTTCATGGAAATTGGCAAGTAATTTGATCTAATTAGTTTGGTTTGATTTGGAACTGGTTATTAGAATGTTCTCAGAGTAATTAAAGTGCCAATTTTCCTAATTACTGCTAATGATGCCCTTGTTATATATGAACTGGAATTGATAAATTGCATAGACTGGGAATTGTAACAAATTCATATACTGCACGCCTGAATACATTGTAGTGGATAATGACAATAACTATATTGTGAAACTTTATAATTGGATTCAGCATCTGTGCAACTTTTTACAAACAAATTGATACTTCCACTAAGCTGTGTACTTCTCGTACCAAGAGTCTCTGAGTCCCTCATATAACATGCTGCTGACCACTTTTCTTTTAACTGGCAAATATATATCAACCAATGAACAACCGAGACTAATCAATAAAATGAATGGCTGTGATTCCTTAATAACCAAAACGATGCCGTTTCACTTAGTGGAGATGCAGCGGAGAGGCATTTCAGTGGACACATCCCGCGCGGTAAAGGAGGGGAGGGGAGCAAGGACAAAATTTTTAACTATCCTTCTCATCCGAACGAAACAATGTCTTAAAGTTTATAACTTTGAATGATACTCCTCAAATCCCATTAAGAATTAATTAAAGAATTGATATTAATTTTAAAAATAATATATATTTTATATTTATAATTTTATTTTTAAATTATCTATATTAATATCTTCTCAATATTAATTAAGTATTAGAGAGAGAATATATTAAAGATGATTAGGTATTTTAAAAAAATATACTAATTTAATTAATTTTTTTAATTTAATTAAATTAATTAAATATACCGTAATATTAAAAATTTGAGGAGTATCATATATATATATATATATAACACAAAAGGCAATAGAGAACTCTGCAAGTCCTCATGCTCACCTTTAAGAAAGTATCCAAAAGTTTCAATTTTTATATTTCTAAAAGTAAAGAATAAATCCAACGAAGTGGCATCCTGATTTCTGTTTGTATTTCACAATTGAGTACAAATGTAACGGCGCAAGAACTTCTATGACATTAACAGCATTCCCAAACACAAGGTTAAAAAAAGGAATTCCTTTGTTGACTCTTTGTCTGTTCTTTAAAATTTAAACATACATTATTAAGAAGAAAATAGAAGAAACAGAAACGATGAACCAACCAGTCACACTCAAAGGGTTTGAAAATAAATAAGGTACTTATATATATATATATATATATATCTGTGTGCGTGTGTTTGTTCTTTGTTAGAATCTTAGTATTTATAGCTTTCCTTCATGTGTCACAGTTTTCTCTATGTCTGAGTAAGACAATCTCCTAGCTTTTGGTTTAACCACAGTTGGTTTAACTAAAACAGAACTTTTGGGTGTTGTTGAGTTCTTGTCCTTTTGAACCTTGCTAGCTTGCTTAGTTTGAGCCTTTTTAGGAGGCGCCTCATTGCGGCTTTCCCATGGGCGAGCGGCAATCCATCGGTCCTTCCAGCTCCAACCCCAGTTACCTTTGTTAAGTTCATAATTCCCCAGCCCCTGCTTCTGACTAGAATTGGATCTCCACTGTGAATATTCAATGATTCATAAGATATGTATGTGATTTGAACTGAAGATGAATGTGGAGAAACAAAATGGTTGTGATGAGACTCATTTTGTAAGATCAATTAACCTACTTGATGAGAAAATGCATATGCCAGGGCTCTTTCTCGTTTCACTGCTGCTTCTTCTCTGTAAAGTATCCTTGCAAGAATATCCTCCATGGTTTCAGGACCACCACACCATTCAACCTATAAGTAAATATAGTTTTATTATTACTTCAACATAGTATCTGAATGGATTCTATTGGAGAGGAGTCGAAAATGAACTGATAGAAGGCCAACAAAATGAAGGTAATTCACTTCTGTTCACTATTTCATGAGTTGATACACGTATATACAATCAAAAGGGCATAATATACGGAAAGAATCAAGGAACCCATAATACAATCAGATTATATCCTCCCATAATCTTTGTCCAATTAATTCTAATTAATTCCTATAATTCCTCCTAATTAATTCTAATATCTCCTATAGATTCCAAAAAAAAAAAAATTTGAGGCGATGCCAACGCAATTAACTACTCAATGATAAATATTTTCAACCACTCATCCAGATATTGGAAGTGAAAACTAATCTGCAAATAATTAGCCAATGGCTATGATATAAACGAGAAAAGATGTTTTAGGTAGACCATGAAGTTGTAAAATCCTTAGTTCAACATATTAATGTTGATGTTGAAAGAAAGAATTTTGGCTTTCCATTGATGAAAATCCTTAGTTTATCAAGCCATCAAACCACAAAAAAGGAAAAGTTACCTCTAGATCATGGAGCTTTGCCTCAAGTTTTTGTTGCGACAATAGCTTCTTCCGCTTGACCCTGTCTTCTGTCACCATACAGATTCGGCGAGCTCTAATCTCGCTTTGTATCTTGCTCCATTCATGAAGATAACTTAAAGTTGTATCAGCTTGCTTTTTAACAGATTGACGTTGAGTCATGATTTTCAATTTTGCAAACCCTTTCATACGACGAAGAGATTTTCTAGCCTAAAAGGTGAAAAACAGCATTTCAAAACAAAAATCAGCAGCTGAGAAATAACAGAGGTTTATGCTAGCGAATTAGCAGCAATTACTAACATTAGTCATGCATGCATGCATGCATCTGTGTGTAAAGTGCTTATGAATACACACACACACACACACACGCCTTATATATATGATTTTCCATCTAAATTTCTGAAACAGATATCCGTTCCAATTAGTAAGGTGCTTGTGAATTCCTGAAATGATGGCAAAAAATTTCCTTTCAATTAACTGCACTATTTTAATGGAGTACTGCTCCAACCCATCTTCACCAAGTTTATCTAAAATTTATAGCTGAGATAGGTCCAGAAGCAGGTTGTGCATGAGCTTCAACACAACATTGATAGATATTTTTTATGCCATTGTAATATCTTATGACTAATCATGAACCTACCTAGTTGAAGCAACACAAGGGTGCAATAACAGCAATATCATAATAATGAAAAATGGGAAAGGAAGGCATGATTACTAAGGATTCTACTAATGAACCAGGTTGGAAATTCCAATGTGTTTAAGAACTCTGTTCTGCACAAAATTTCAACTTGACATACCTTATAAGCACGATATGCAGTTTGGATCCTTGTTGCTGCTATAGATTCAAGTGAGACCCCACGTAACACACGACTTTCACTTTTAGCACCATTTTCTACACCATTAAAACCTTTTCCTCTATGACCATTTGACTCCACTGCACTAGGTTTCCCTGAAGATAGAGATCCCTGTCTCAAAGAGTGACAGAAGTTTTCTGCTTACAGAAGTCTCAGGTACAAAATGAATTTGACTACATTTTAGTAACGAACAGCATTGTTGTATCCTAAATATCGATAAAATGATTTAGGTACTTGTTTTAAACAACATTTATTGTCCCTGATATGAAATGTATTAAGCCAAACTCAAATTAACTTTTTATTTCATCCATAACTCTGACATCCACAAAACATTACTCATTTCAGAAAACATGGCAACGATGAAGCTTAAGATTGACATAAAGCACACTTTACCTTTGCTTTCTTTGAACTTCCTTTTGTCTTTCCTAAGCAAATCATTGCCTTAAACCAATTTCCTGAACCCATTCTTGATACGAAGAGTCCTGGGGGTATTTTAAATGCATATAATACTCATTAGCATATCCCTTAACAGTTGAAGTTTTCTTTTTTTAAATCTAGCCAGTTGGCCTAATCATGCCACAAGTGACCGGTTCAAAAAAAAAGGAAACATTATTGAAGTTCCTCTCTTCTTTATTAGTATACTTATTTATTTCATTTCTTTAAATTAGATCCTTATACCTGTTTCTTCAAACATATATCTGAAGATTACAATAGTGTAAAAGACTGAATATTCTTGTGTAATATGAATCGTTTATAATCAAGTTCAAGTGTTTGTGCCTGCTTCCCTGTGCCTATGATGCATTATGTCATAAATATACACATAAACAAGCAAGTTCATATACATATGTTTATGTACATATGCAGAAATTCAAACACACCGACATAATCACATTGACACACTATAGATAATACTCAGTCACAGAATCTTTCATCATAAAAATGGTATATGGTCTTGCACGTAGAAGAAACCTACTTTACAATTTAGATTCTTTACCAATTACATTAAGATCAGAGAAGCATACCCAGTCTAACTCTAACATAGAAGGTAACATATTAAGAATTAAAAAAAATATGTGTATTCCTCATTTTGAAACGAATTAATAAATTATAACCATTATTATTGTAAGCTATCTAGGCTGCTAGAGTTGGCACCAAAATGCATCCAATTTATTCTGTACGTGCTGCAAGCAGTAACTGTATTGAAGAAGATGAAAGATGATTGAGAGATAAGATGACTCACAGAGGAATGTCATTCCATTCACTCTATGAGCTTGTCCACTTGTAATAATTAATTACAATTGTTAAATACATGGTTCTAATCATAACAGTTACACCCGAATAACTAATCTCTAAATACTCTTAATGTTGTTCACTTCACCCTTCCCCTCTTGTGGGATCAAACAAGTTCATGACTCCATACTTGCAAGCTAAATACCGATGCTGTCTTCTTTCTAAGTCTTCTTGTCAATATGTCTGCTAATCAAACATGCTGAGTCTTAATCACACCTTTCTGAACTTTCTCCTTTACAAAATGAAACTCCATCTCTATATGCTTTGTCCTTTCATGGAATACCAGATCTGTAGTTATATGCATTACTCTCTTGCGATCTCACTACACACTCGTTGACTGGCTGATACCATGGGGTGAAGAAGAAGACAAAACAAGAAAATGAGAGATGACCGGGAGAGAAGATAAATAACAGAGGAATATTATTGCACTCATTCTATTGACTCTATAACTCTGTAGAAGAGTTGAATTAGCTACAATACTTATATACATGGTTCATAACAGTTAAACTAATATCTAACTACTGTCAACGTTCTTCACTTCACCGTAACAACCGTATATCCTTCCACATTAAGTCCATACAGTAATCTATACACGGAATTACAAAAATTTGGATCAACAAATCAAGTCCTGGAAACAGAACATGCCTAAAATTCTTATCAGTCATCAATATGCAAAAATTCCCAGAATAGCAAAGAATCCAATGACTGCAAATTGCAAAATAAAACAAAACTGCAACTGGGTGTGACAAACATACCAAGAAGCCTCAAAAATGCCCAAGGCAAAGAAGACCCTTCTCCCAAAGTTGGGCAACCTAGATTTGGGACGAAAAAGGAGCAGACAATAGTATCAGCAGAAGTAAAAGAGAAGCAAAACCCAGCAAAGAGAGAGAGATTAAGAAGAAACCAAAGCTAAAAAAACAAAAAGAAAATATAAAAGTTCGGTGAAGAATGTGGACTGCCATGGCCCAATACCAGCTTTAATTTTCCCATTTGATGAAGTAGGGGAAAGGAAGAGACTTTCTCCATCTAAAGAAGCAGAGGTGAACGTTGATTGGAGTGAAGAACAGTCGAGCTTAATGTAATGTCATAGGTGGTTTGATTTGAAGAATTCAACATAGAGAGGGTACAGCGACAGCAGAACGAACCGTGGAAACATTTTGTTGGCATTGGGTTGCTTTCCTTCGTTTCTCTTTCTGTGTTGTTTTTGATTTGACGGATATGCATATGAAAATGGAGTTTTTCCTCTCTCTTTTTTATATTATTTTCAAAATTGTTTAGAGGACGAAATCGAAAACAAGGTCTTTCGTTAATTAATTGGGGTGATCGGACTAGGGATTAGGATTTAGACGTTGGGATCTGGTACAGGCGGGATACGCAATATTTATGTTGTTGCCACGTGGGGTCTTATCATCCGTTGCCCAGAGGACCACAGATCGATGAGGGGGATAGTGGGTGTCTGATGTGGAGAGTTCTGATTGGTTGATAAATTATAAAACAAACTGGTCTCAGCGGAGCTTGCCGCGACCTTCGGCTCATAAGACCAACGCTCTAACCCACTGGGATACGGGACCTTGATATTAATCAAATATTTATACAAAATTATAACTATTAAATATAAAAAAAGGTATCATTAAAAATAATTATAATTATTTTCAAAATAGAAAATATATATTTTGAAATAATGTACGCAGTTGATTCGTAAAGCATTAAAACATTATATATGGAGACTAAAATAGTCCCCTAAGTAAGATCAACCTTTTTATCTACGTTCCATCTAAATGTATATATATTACTCAATAAATCATCATTAATTATCAGATTAAAAAAATATTTTTAAATATAATTTAAAAATTATTTTTATTTAGTACTATCTATCTAAATGAAATGATCTCGCTTTTATTGTGAATGTTGACATATTTAAGTTATTTAAAAGCTCAATCAAATCCCACTTGGGTATGTAGAGGTTAGTTATCATATTTAATACTTGCTATGATGATTTATTATAAATTAGAGCCAGAAATCAAAGAGTTGTCTGAAAGGATTTACTTTTATATGGTTGGTATGGATTCTCCGATTAATCTAATTCAACGAAAATAACACTAATTATAGTTTTATATGATTATGAATATAACTATTCAAAAACAACATATTATTTATGGGTTCAATTAATGAAAGATGAGACATATGATCATTTAGAACGTGTTCGATCTCTAGAGAGTGTTACTTTATTATGTTTTTAATCGCGACATTTAAAGAGGCATCATAACTCCTATGTCTCAAGGTTTATACATGAGGGTAATTGACAGCTTATTCTACCTAATATTAGTATCGTTTAGGAAGAAGTGGAGTTCTTCTTACCCTTATATTATAGGTAAGCTTAACCTCCTTCTAAAAAATTTTATGACAAAAAAAAGAGCATGCAAAATTCAAATGGAGAGTTAAAGGAGATCGTACGTAACCCTAAGTAGTTTTTTTTATGCATTAATGTTGGCCACAGAAGGATTAAGAATTTTATACATTGCATACAACAAAAATGATGGTACTTGGCTTACAAAGGTTAATATAATTGATAAGAAATTAACTTATAATTCATAGAATCATGAATTTAAATATCATTATCAATATAAGAACTTTGTTAAGGAGCAATATATAAATATCTGTGTAATACTCTTTAATTTTGGAAGCATGTACTGACCCTGATAAGACATCAGTATTCAACTCACTTAAATTTTTTATAACAAAAAAAAAAAAAATAGAGATGGTACCGTGAACCAAGTTAGGATGAAATTTTTGCTATGACAAATCAGTATATATTTTTCAAAGGTTTATGAGAAGTTTTTATTTACCTTCACTGAGGATGCTAAACATTTTATTGATTACTCATTTCTCAGATTTGGAAATAAGGAAGGCTGTTTGCTTTAAATTCATTACCTACGGTCCAAAAAATATGTTTAATTTATACTCCTTCTATCTTTAATATAAGATATAATTAGAGAGTTGATATTATTCCTAAATATATTATTTATTTCCTATATTTATTAATTTTTCCTAAATTACTCCTATTGATACTTCCTCAATAATAATCAAATAAGAAATTGAGAGAAAAAATGTTAAGAAATATGATTAGAGTATTTTAGAAAAAATATCTCATATTAAATAACTTAATTAATTTCTTTTGTCTAATTAAATATATTATATATTAAAGATAAAGAGTACATAGTAAGAAAAGAGGTTGGAAAAAGAGCAAAGTTGTGGGTTTGAGACTTGTGAGAGAAGTGTTTCGTGCAAAGAGTTCAAGGATACAAAATTTATTATTAAAAGCATATTTATAACTTTACTATCGTTAAAACATATACTATAATTATAATCATAAAATTTCGAAATTTGGGTTCCTAGCTATACGACTTTAATTTGTGGTTATTTTGGGGGTTGAGGGAAGGGTGGGTGTGGAGAGTTTTAGTATCTTCATAATTAGGATTAAGTAATGGGTAGAACGAGTTAATCCGATGATCAGTCTGTGTCTTGTCCATTTATGTTTTTCTAGGCACGGGCTAATTTATGCCATGCCCCAACCCGTTTAAGCCTATATTTAACGGGTTGGGTTGAATTTGTTTAAGCTCCAACGGACATGGGTAACTCATTTATCAAATATAAAAATATTTTTTATTTAAATCTATTTAAAGTTCTAATAATAATGAGAATAAAATAATAATAGTGTACACATGATATGATTGTTCATCGTAAAATCAGAAAATAAAATACTATAATAATAACTATAAATTTATAACCACACAATCCACAATACTCACATAATATAATCATTCATAATTTAATTATTAAATTGGATTATAATTATATATCATCTACATTATATTTACTTATGATAGTTGTAAATAGAATTGCATCTACCTCTACAAAACAAATTTTAAAAAGTATATTAGTATGTAATAAAAATAAATATAATATAATAAATTAATAAAAAAAATATGGGCAGGCTATAGTCTACCTAATGGTTAGCCAGTAGCCCGTCCATATATTTTACTATCTAAACCCATTTAAGCCCACCTGTTACGGGTCTACTTTGGGCGAATTTAAGCAGGTAAAATGATACCAGGTTACAGGTAGATTCACGGGTTGCGGGTACCTTGCTTACCCCTAGTCATGATGAAGTGGTCTCATATCCGTTAATATGAAATTTGACATCTTTGTAAATCAATATGAAGATCAATCAGTCACCTTTTTCATTTTTGTTTCAATTGCTTCTTCAAACGTATTATATTTATGGCATCGTGATTGTGATAGCAATGCATTAATGAAAATAAATGATGTACACCACAAAATTTATATTTATCTTAAAAATAATGATATTTTTTATCGGTTTCAAAATTTAGTATTATGACCAAGTCAATACTATGATTGTGTGTGTGTGTATATATATATATTGCGGTGCGGTCATTTCCAAATAAGATCTTGCAAAGCAACTTTTTCCTTAACTTTTAAAAATGAGGGAAAGTGATCTTACTTTTAGAATTTTCTTTGTAAGGCTATGCTGCTTTTTTTCTGTATAAATATATTTAAAATTTAATCTCATAGTATACAAGAAATCTACACAAATTATCATGAAAATATTACGCAAAACTTGTATAAACTTTGAACCATGTTAAAATAACTTCTTTAATATTTAAAATTTAATAATAAACCACTCTAATGTTTTAAGTTTGTGTAGATGATTTCTAACTATCAATTATATATCCCTTTAAACTTTATTTTTAATTTGTACATATGTAACCTCACAAATTTTGACTAAATTTTATCCATATAATCTCCCACCTTAAATTTTAAAATATGTGAACAAAACTAGATAAATGAGGGAGATTATTTGTATATAACATAAAGTAAGCGTTCAAAGAGTATAATGCAAAGTTTAAAAGATGAGGGTGGTTATATGTATATAACATAAAATTTAGGGGAGTTATGTATAATTTAGTTTTAATTAATATCATTATGATAGATATAATATTCTTCTAATTTTAGAAGTACAATGAAATTTTCATTAAAAATAAAACTTGTTTTTAAATAATATTAATTATTGAACCTAATCAACCGAATGAACAATATTTATTTTTGGTGACTAAAACGAATGATGAACAAGATTTATTTTGAAACTAGTTTGAAATGAAGAGGATACATATGCTAACTCTGTCATAAAAGGAAAGGGCAAAGCATTCATTTCTGGACAAAATTATCTGATAAATATTTGTAAAGGATAGTAGTTTTCACTTCAGTTTAGAAACCTTAAATAATTCGAGACCCATTTTACGCCTGCTGTAATTTAATGCAAATCTTAATTTGAGTTATATTTCTCAGAAAATCTTAGGAAAAAAATCATAATAAATAGCTGAATCTTTTGCGTAAATTCTCATAATTAAATTTCCACCAAATCCAAATGTGCTAAATCCGAGCTGAACTTTTTTTTCTTCTTCTTCATATCTTCCAATCATCAATGCTCTTTAATTCTCCTTCATTCTTTGGATACGTCCAACTTGTCAATACCTAAATTTTCTATTTTCCAGAATATGATCTAAGTTTCTGATTTATATTTTCTATATGTAGTAAATAAATAAATCATAATAAGATACTCTTGTGTGATACAAATTCTATATCAACTTTCGCTATGTATATTTATATATAGTTTGAGTCATTTACCAGATTCCCTATAATTTATAAAATTAAAAAAATATATAGTTTGAAAATAAATGAAAAGAAGAAGGAGTGAATATTATGTGTATGTGTTTGGTTTCTCCCCAAGCCTAAATTTTAAAAGCTTTTTTTTGCAAAACTTAGGAGAAATTTTAAAACAAACAGTTATATTTGTGCAAAAGAGTTTTTAGACTAAACCATAGTTTAAAATTAATATTTCAGATAAACTGGTCAGAGTAGCTTATATAACAATAAAAGAGTTTATAGACTAATTAATTACTATATTACCCATATTTTTTCTTACACCCTCTCTCTTCTCTCCTTGTTCCTACGCCATATCCCCTTTCTTTTTTACATCATCGTTTCTCTCTCATCTCTCTTCTATACACTCTCTCATCTTTCATATATTTAATAATCATACATTTTTTTATAATTTATTAATAATAAAAGTGTTTTTAGAAATAACTATCCAAACACTCATTTATTTAAAACTATTTTTTTTTCATAAACTATTATCTAGAAATACTTTTCTAAAAGCTGCTCAAAAGCTTTTCTTTTTATAAGTCATTTTATAAACTCTTATCTAAATTGAGTCTATGTTACTTATAACCTCCAATATTCATATAATTCATACATCGATAGAGATAGAAGAACAAAAATATATTATTGAAACCTTTTACGGTTTTCCCTTAACATTACACTCATCACCTTTTTATTAGTGTCTCTCTAATTCCACCATGTCTATATATATATATATATATATATATATATATATGTATTTATGTAACCTTATCAACATGTCCGATGTTGTCTCTGACTTTTACATATTCTCAATTCTTTTTATATCATATTCCTTGTCTAAAAATGGCTAAATTATATATAACTATCCTAAATTTTGGATCATACACAAATAACTTCTCTAAACTTTGTGAAACTTTTATAATGAACCCCTAAATTGTTAAATTTATGCAGATAAGTCTCATACGATTAATTATGTATATCATTTATTCACACACATAATAAAATTTAGGAAATTATATCTGCATATCAAAGTCTAAGGGGTTATATTCACATAAAAATAAAGTTTAAGAGAATATATAATTTATGGTTAGAGATTATCCACACATACTTAAAAGCTCCAAAAGGCTTACTACTTCATTTATTTATTTTGCCAACAGCTTACTACTCTGTTTAGTCTTAAATATAATAGTTATATAAATAATTTATAAAGATTAAGAAAATTAGTTATTTATTTGTCAAAAAAATATATTTGTTTCCTTAAAATACACATCTAATCATTTATATGATAAACTAGTCAAACTACTCCTTTAATAAAAATTCCCTTAATATATATAATCAAATGAGATAATTTAACCAACAAGGATTTAATTTAGTAAAATGTATTAGTCTCTCATAATGTAACGAATTAAAGTTTAAATTTTTATTAAAAGAGGTACCTATATTGAATAGTTGATAGTACTCTAAATAAGATTAACTCAAAAAATATATATATTTAGCACAAATAGAGAGAATTCAAGAAAAAAAATTATAAATTTAAGAAATATATTGTAGATTGATATTTTATATTTAGAACTATAATAAATCTATCTACTAATTTTTACATTTAGTACTAAAAGAAGTACTAAATGTTAAAAGCTAACGGGTTATTAATCTGTGTATCACCCAAATTTTAGAACTTTGTGCAATTTAGCCCAAAAGAAGTTACGTTGCATTACTACAGAAGATTTTGACCTTAAATTTCGTAATTCAAAAAGAAGAAGTGAATATTATACTCCTTATCTAATTTTTAATAAAAAATTATTATTAATCTTATATATAATATTTTTTTTCTTATATTTATTATTTTTTTTCTTAAATTACACTTATTAATACTCTACTAACAATAAACAATAGATAGAGGAGAGTTAAAAAACTGATTAAGGTATTTTTTTAAAAATATATTATAATAATAAATTTTTTAATCTAATTAAATTAATTAAATATATTATATATTAAAGACGGCTAGAGTATATTACATCATACTTCCAATATTCCTATATTCTCATTCAAACCTCATTAATAGTATTACACTCATGACCCCTTTTCCTGGCCTCTCCAACTGTACCGTGAATATATGTGTTTTTTTGCCAACTTATGCTGTGTATGTTGCATTATTACACAAATATTTAACCGTAATATTCGCAGTTCAAATAGCGGAATCCATTAATATTTATTAATTTAACTGTTCTCAATTTAGATCAATAAATATATTTTCAAATATATGCCTCTGATCTACCTTTTTCACTAAGTATTCTATTAATGGCATTTGATATGTGTATTTATGTTTATATGTACTATATATATTATCACATATACACAAATATTCTTACCATAATTGTCTTCTTTGGATCCCTCTCTCCAGCTAAGAGCAATCCATAAAAGGGTTACTTTTTTTCTCCTTTTTTGGTTTTAATTTTTTTTATCATTTTCGTCGTGATTGTAAATATCTCTGACCAGAAAATAATGATGGGTCATAATTTACCTATATATATGTATGTCATCTTCTTAAACGAGTGAAGATTGCAACTTTATGAGCCATGTGAATGGTAAATAATGTCTATATAAATACCTTTAAATGTGACCGTGTGTTTTGGAATTTGTCAAATATTTGTGAGCATATATACCCTAAGTAGAGAGATAGTCAAAATGTACATATATATTTTGTTCTTTTGGAAATATTTGGTTTTAAAATAGAAAAGTAGGAATTAAGGGTGTCATACATATTTGTCAAATATTTGAAATTTTTGCATATTAAGAAAGGCTTTTGAGGCATACATAGTTGCCTTATATAGGCGTAATTGATTCATCTCTATAGTGTCCTCAAAATTTATTTATTTTTAATTAATTCAAAAGATGTAAAATGGATTTGGCAGGTCGGACACTTAGTGGTGTGTTTGTTTGCAAGATTTTGCCCTAAGAAGATAAGTTATTGTTATCGAATCCTATGAAATTATCAAATTAGTATAAAGTCTTTAAAAACCTATTGTGCTATTTATTAGAATTGTGTTACTAATAACAAGTTATTGAACCTCAATGTGTTACTAATGCCAAGACATGATAAGTTAATATTTTTTCATAATTTTAATAAATCTCTCACTAATTCTTAAAACTTTATATTAATTTAATAATTTTATAGAAATTTATAGTGATAATTTCTCTTCCTTGAGATTTAAGTGTAATTTTCCCAATAGATAATTTTTTATGGAATTTTTCTAAAATTAAACTGAAATGTTACCCGTTTTTCCTAGAAAGTATGATAAAATCATAAAAAGTTAATATGTATCTTATGTTTGGATGCATATCATATTTTTAAATGTTTGTATTTGCTTTTTATATATATAATCCATATAATTAATTCATTGGTTTATTCCATAAAGTTTCAAAATTTTAAAATAATAATTAATTAGCATGAGATTTATCTTATTTTACATCTCCATTGGAAAAATTAATTTAGAAGTCCTTATAGTTCACGTCAATTTTAAATCAGGTCCTCTAGTTCTTTTTTGTTTATTTTATTGGATAGTCCTGCGGTTAAATTTCAACTGTCGGTGTTAATGAGTAAAGACACAAGGGATTCACTACTCATTAAAATTGCCTCACAAGCATTGCCTTCCTCTGCTTCTCTCATGACCCGCGTCTTCACCTTCCTCTAGCAACTTCTCGTCGGGATCCGCGGAGGTAGAGAGAAAGAGATTGAGATGGGAAGAGAGGGAGTGAGTGAATTATAAGGACCTCATTTAAAATTGAAGTGAATTATAAGGACTTCTAAATTATTTTTCCTAATGGACACGTAAAATAAAATAAATCTCAAGCTAATTAATTATTATTTTAAAATTTTGAAACTTTATGGAATAAACCAATAAATTAATTGTATGGATTATATATATATATATATAAACCAAATCCAAACATTTAAAAATATGATAGGCATCCAAACATAAGATACATATTAACTTTTTATGATTTTATCATACTTTCTAGGAAAAAAGGGTAACATTTCAGTTTAATTTTAGCAAAACTTAAAGGACCCAATAAAATTAAAAAAAAAATAGAGGGACCTGATTTAAAATTGAGGTAAATTATGAAGATTTCTGAATTCATTTTCCCTATTATATTTATTGGTATATAACATTATTAAATGAGATTCATGATGCACTAAATGAGAGTAGACTTTCTGCATAATTAATTAGTCTTACAACTAAATGTATATACAGATAATTCTTTACATTGGTTTTCTAAAAGAGATCACATACAATTATTTCTAGAGAGAGAAAAAAAGAAAACAACCGGTAACCAGAGAAGGGAGAAGGGAAAATTTTCAAAAAATATCACATGAATTATAAAATTTTAAAAAGGGCATATTAATATATAAAAGAATAATTTGATGAAAAGTATAATTATAGGATTTTAATATTTGTGAAAAAAGATATAACTGTTCTTAAGTTGGTGTCATTGACTATACTAATAAAAATTGATAATATGTATAATAATTTTAATCAATTTAATAATGAGATTGACTACTTTATTTAATAAGGTTTTAAGACAGTTTCATATTTTTTATAAATACTTAAATTCTAAATTGATACTTATGACCAATCTACCTTTTATATATTTACATGTCTTTTTTAAAATTTTAGAATTCAAATGGTATTTTTTTTAAAGATTTTCAAAAATTCACATATTGGCCCCAAAAAAATTAGAGAATTCATTAGACTCAAGCATAGTACGAATGTGATTTTTCCGGTTGTCAAACGGACTCTAAGCTCTAAACATAGTGATAGTGTGTGTTTAGTAGGAAGAAAACTAGGGTTTTAAAAGGGTCTTTGACCTAAATTTTGATTGGAGAAAATTCTAAAATAAATAGTCATATTTGTTTAAAATGACTTTTGGACAAAACTATAGTTTAAAACTAAAATTTTAGATAAACTATTGAGAATAACCTCTAGAACAGTAAAAGAGATTATAGATTACCTAATTACTATTTTACTTATATTTTTTATATACCCTCTCTCCTATCTCTTTTCTTTCCTCTTTGCACCATATGCTCGCTGGAAGAAGGAAAAGAGGAAGAAAGTGATTGCATCTCACCGTGGAAGAAGACGTCGTTGGCCACTGTCTCGTCATGAAAAAAGACGTCGTTGGTTGTTGGAATGCTACTGGTCTTATCCTATGCTCGCTAGTCTTCATCGTCGATAAAGGAAAAAAGATGAATGTGGTGAGATGAAGAAGAAGAAAGCATAAAATGAATAGTGATTATAAATAGTAACAATGAACAGTATCATGAGTTAATAGATAGTTAATATTTTTTTTATTTTATATATTTTTCTGTAATTTATCAATCATAGAAATTTTTATATTAATAACTATTTAAATACTTATTTATTTAGAATATTTTTTTATAAATTATTCTTTAGAAGCCCTTTTCTGTCTAAAATTTTTTTTGATAATTTTTTTTTAAAAATTTTATCCAAACAACGTAAGAATAATAAATGGAATGAAAATGAGGTAAAATCTGACCCTAGACAAATTAAGATTATATAGAACAAAAAGCAATAAAATGAGTCTAAATACAAATAGGTGGGCCCCGCCATATGGATGCCTATAAACTGTATGCAATGGTATTAATAGCTGCGGCGAGGAAAATGAAAGTCATTTGCTAAAAATAGCAAAGATTTTCACTGATTCCTCCTAGACGGTACCTTCTCAAGAAGTAGAAGAAGAAGAACTCTCTTAGATAGAGAAGAGGGGGGAGAAAGAGTAGATGTTAAAAGGTCTTCGTTTTCCCAGAGAAAGCAAAATCGAGTGAGAAAAACAAGCGCGAGAAATGCGAGAATGCGAGAAAGATTCTGATTGGTATGCTTGGATTTCCGGGCTTTGAAAACACTTTTCTCTCTCTCGCGTTTTTTTCTCTCCTTTTCCTCGGACAAAATCATCAAGCAGGTCTGAGAAAATCCTGGGAAAAAGGCATTTAGATCATTAGATTACCTTCTTCCGCTTCACTCTCGCTCCTCCAAGCTTTTCTCTCCTCTTCACTCCTCATAAATTCCCATCCACAAATCCTGGAATCACTTCTGATGAGATCACTATTTTCCGATTTATTCTGTGATATCTTCAAATGCTTTGTGTTTCTGAACTGTCTCGGATTTGAGCATTGCGTTTTCAAATCTGGATTCGTCCATTTCAAACGAAACAGACAAACAGATTCAGATAGAGATATAGACTGTAATATATATTATGTTTAGCAGTGGGGGCGTTGGTGGTGGTGGTGGTGTCGGCGGTGACGGGTGTGGCTGTGGGAGTAACGGCAACGGCGGCGGCGGTTCTGGTGTTTGGAGTTCAGGGATGAAGAAACAGCAGAAATGTCCAAAAATTCCAAAACGAGGGCCCGGTGTGGCTGAACTGGAAAAGATCTTGAGAGAGCAAGAAAAGTCAGAGATATCAGGAATTAATAATAATGACGATGATGATAATGTAGAAGGATTTTCAGTTTCACATTCCTGTTTCAATCTTCATCCCCATTCAGCGGCACCATTGAAACCCCACTGCCCTCCTCGGTCGTCTCTTCCTCCTCCTCCTCCTCCACCGATGACGGCGACATCTCGTCCTCCTCCTCCTCCTTCTCACGTTCCAATAGCCCCCAGATTTGACAAGTTAAGCCCCCTGCCGCCACCACCACCTGCTCATCTCTATGGCTATAACACAGCAATACAAGGAAGGAATTTCCCAGAACAGCCTCTATTCCCCATGAATCTGAGTTCATCTGATGGATTGTCTCAACCTGATCATCATCATCAACACCACTCTGCAAATTCATCTTCCAAGAACTTCTTCAGTGAATCCAGTAATAACCATCTTTGGTCGTCTTACTCTGCTTTGCCTCAAAAGAGACACTGTACTAGTCAGTACTCTTCTACCATGGTAAGAACTGAAATAGTTGGCTCCATATATATATTTATGTTGATGTGTCTGAAATTCTTATTTCTTCTTCATTTAAGTAATCTCTGTGATGTGATGTGATGTGATGTTGCAGGTGAAACAGTTTTTATGCCCTTCTGCACCACCACCTTCTTCATCAAGCTCATTATCAACAGTCCTGCATAATCATCACGAGCCCCCTTCAAACCAAAGTTCTTACTTCAATTGCATATCTAGGAACCCAGAGGAACCTAATAAGGTGACTGAACTCTTTATCTTTTGACCTAATTAGTCTCAGGAAGGAAGAAGAAAGAAGACAGTAACATGCCTATAGGCTTTGGTCAAATGTTTGTTTGTGTAACTGATTTGAATGTTGAATATTCGTTATGGATTCTTTTTGACTCTGATATTTCAGTTATATGAAAACCAGCTGTTTCTGACTGTATTATTATGTATGTGAATATTTTTGCCCAATGAGAAACTAATTGTGAACTGTAAATTTGCAGTTGGTTGGTATGAAGAGGCCTCACCCTTGTTCAATATTTGAGAAATCTCTGGTTCCTTCATCAACCTTCCAGGTTCCACCAATTTACTCAAACTTCATTTCCAGACCACACAAGAAGTCATCTTCAAATAATGATAATCACATCAGTGCAAGCAACTTCACTTCCTCTAACAATGATTGCTTCAGGTTGGTCCAATTAAATAATCTCTTGAATCAAGTTTTGTTTAATGATGATTGTGTTGTAGTTGGTTATTAACTGTGAAATGCTTAATTTCTCTCATGGATATGAATTGGGATTTAACAGTAGCAGAAAGTTTGGTTCTTCTGAGATTAATGGAGGATTATTAGGTCATTCAAGCTTTTCTTCATTCATCAATGGTGCCCCAGTTCCTTCACCTCCCATGCTTTTGTTTCAAAGAGAACTTTACAACAACAACATTAATGCCCTCCCTAATTTCCAAGTTCCTGAAGTAAGTTTCAATCTTTTCATCATTTCCGCACGTTTCAAATTTCTGTATTGGATAGAATCAAGAACAATGGATAACAGAGATGAAGAAGAAGGTGATGGGACCCACATGTCAAGTAGGTCCCACCCCTATTCAGTCTCTCTCTCTCTCTCTCTTCAATTAATTATATGCAGCTGTTATAGAAGAAAAATACTGGTAAAATATGAATTTTTCAGAAGTAATTTTAGTTTGGGTGAAAGTGGGCAGAACTGTATATGGCATATGCATGTTTGTGGGTCCCACTAACTTGTCTCATATATATATATATATATATACAGGAGAGAATGGAGGAGTCATACCAGAAGTCAGAATCATCAAGTGGATCAGATCATCAGAGACCTTTCTTTAACTTTTTAGAAGTGAAGGAATTAGTAGGCATGAAAGAAACTAGAGTTAGATCAAACCATGAGGGATCTGAAGTAGGAATCGACGGCCCAGATCTCACCTTGAAGCTCTGATGACGATAACAACAGCAAGAAGACGATGAATATGCATTTGCATTATTCTCAAAGCTCTGATTCAGATGAGGATGATTATGCATTGGTTTCTCATGGTGAAGAATAATGTTTTGTTGTTATGGTTCAGATCAGACTTATCAGAAACAATATAATGTTCTTTCTGTCGTGATGTATGTCAACAAGTGAAGAAAAAGAAGGATTTAGGAGAGTGTTGTTATGTGAAAGATGAAGAATTTAGGCTGAAGAACTATGGTTAGATTAGTTGTTAAATTAGGTTAATTGGCTTTTGTCACTTTGAATCCATTTGATGATGATTGAGGTTTAATTAGTTTAGAGATCCTTTAGCTTTTGGTTGATTTAAGTTACTTTAATTAGTTTAGAGGTTTAATTTTAGTTGCTTTAATTTAAATGATAAGAAAATCACTTTTCAGTTGACCAATTTGTGGTTGTTATCATACTGAGCGCCTTGGTTATTTTCTCTCTCGTTATTATAAACCAATTTATCATAATCAATTAATAAATACCATAAAGTTTGCTAGAGACTTGATATTTTAAAATTACGGGTCTCACAAATTGTAACTGTTATGAATATTTAATAATAGATGTCCATAACCCCAATCCTTAGTATTTATTTTCTTTTAATGTCCTTAACTTTATAATCTACTTAATGTTATTATATTCTTATTATAAATATTATTATGTTACTATTTATTTTATTGTAACTTCTAGATTAGCTTTAAGGGTTGAAAGCCTATAAATAGAGATAATATATAAGGCATAAGTAAGATGAAAGACATATATATGAATGAGAAATACTCACTTGCTTTCTCTTCCAAATTCTTATCTTGCTACCTCTTTTCTATTATCTTACTTTATTAGTTTTATAATACGTTATCAATACGAGTTCGCTCTAAAAATCTCAGCATCAAAACACAAATTGACATGAGGCATTGGAGCTGAGAGGTCATGTGTTAGAAGGTCGTCGCAACTTGAATGGGTCACTACTCCTTGTGTGTGTCCCCATCTACAGAGTTAGATATGCCTAGCAATCCATGGATCCACTGTAAGACATCTTGGGTGACAGGTTGTAAATTAAACCTACACAGGTCTATGATGGTGTGTATATGAACACAATGAAGGTGCAAGTTGAGTGAGGGCAGAGATTCTAATGTTTCGTGGTGTGGGGCATGCAGTTGAGATAATTTGGATTCACGCATGTGTTTTTGAGTTGCCCTCTAACTAGACTCACTCTAACCTTGTGCCACATTTTGTCATATAGCTCTTGCCAGCTTGCGATAATTTTTACCTAAAGTTGCTTAAACAAACAAAGATAGGAGGCACGCATACTAAGATGAACTCAGATGAAGGTAAATATTTATTCTCTACTACATCTGTGTGCTAGTTGATAAATGTTACGATAAAGCTTTCATTTATATAATATAATATGGGGGTGGTAACAGTAGGGATCATATTGTTTCCTAGTGTGATAATAAAAGAGTGAGAGAAAAAAAGAATTGATAATAAAAAGTATAACCTATAGATCTACATTAAATCTATAATTGTATATAAAGTAAGAAGTATATAGATTTCTTAGTGAAATACATAAAAAAGAAAAACACATTAATATAACTTACACTTGAGGTAGAGATTGTTGGAATACAAGTGAGTTAATATTAGAAAAAATTCTACTCAAATCTTCATATAAGTCCAATTGATCTCTAAAAATAGATGTCATACTGAGGTTTTAAATTAATCATATGTTATGAAAATTAAATTTATTATTGGTTATATTAAACTAAAAGTTTACTTATACGAATAGATATATTGTTGACATAATTTATTTGATCATCATAGATGATATAACAAATTATTAAAAAAATTATGCAGTGATATATATTGAAGAATCAGGAGATTTTTTATGAATAGCCAATAGAAAAATTAACATGTGCTGCTTGTTCTAAAATAAAATTGATTATGAGAATCTCACTAGTTATGATTTATAGAATAGATATTTATATTTCTAGAAATATATGAAATTAATATATATAGGCCAATCAAAAAGCATATTAACCATACAAGTATTTAATAAATTTGATATATGCATCTATAAGATGGTTATATGTGTGATTATTATGAGTTTGCAACCAGAAGTTTGCAAGATTATTTAAATAAATCATTATGTTAAGTGCACAATTTTTAGAATATGTGATCCTAAAAATATTCTCTGATGCTAGTGAGATTATATATCAGCAAAATTATTCATTAATGCCTTTATGAGTAGTTAGATCAATGCTTATGAGAACAAGATTTTTATTTTAGTGTTGACATATTTGATTTGATATATTACAATACACATCAAGACTGTTATGGCCAGGAGTTTTATTTGGATAAATCAATGTAATTAAGGAATATATATATATATATATATTATTTTCCACAGAGAATTTTCAATGTGTGTGAGGTAGCTTAGCGGTCACTGTGGACGGGAATTAACCAGCGTACCTATGTTCGAATCCTGAGTATTGCTGAAAGGTTTTTTTTTAAGCACGCGAATTTCAGTTTTCCCCTCCTTTTTCTTTCCTTTTGGTCGCCGTACGCACTCCTTGTTTCTTTTATAGACTGTGCAGCGGCGGCTGGTGAGCGGCGAGGGAGGTAAGTTCACGCCATCGGTGTCGTGTGCTCAGACTCTGTTGTGCCATCGCCATCGGAGTTAACCCATCGCCTGAGATCTCTACTTTTGTTGCTTTTATATGCTGCAAGGAGATGAAGCAGTGGGAAGAGAGTGAAAGTTAAGCCTTTGAGTTGCCGCTGTGCGATTGAAGCCAATGCCTTGTGGTAGGAGTAATTTCTGTTGATTTTGGGGTTGCTCTGTTTCTGTGGTGGCGCTGTGCTCCTTCTCGGTGGATGAGCGACAACAAAGGATATTGGGGGTTGGATTATGGCAGGTGAAATAGCTGAACGGTGGGGCGAGAGGCAGCATCAACAGGAGAGCAGTGTCGGTGATCTGGAATAGGAGTTGCAGTGAAGGCAGATTGAATCTCTGCCGGCGTCAGGTGCCCTGTAATTCCTGTCCCTCACTGTGTAAGTAATCTTGGATACTCTCCTCTTTTCCTTTCTCCGTGTTGAGCCATATTGTTTGTTAACGTGGAATGCTCTGTTTGTGGTGGCTGTTGTTGTGGTAAGGAACTGGGGGTTCTTTGCTCTATTTTTCTTAAAGAGGGGTGAAATTGTTGTCTCGTTGAAAGGGGGAGCATTATTTTGGGGTTGTGGACATATGTATTTGTGCTTGAGTCTATGAACTTTCGGCTTTGGCTGTGGTTGTGAAAGGTTGTATATATTTGCTCTGTGCTTGTGGGTGCTATAAAGTTACGCCTGTATATGTGTGTGAAATTGTTGCGGGGCAGAGGAGACCGTGGGTCAATGTAGAAAAGGAATTGTTGGGTTTGATACTTTGGTTTGGGTAGGAAGGGAGTTGCTGTAGGAATTTTGTTGCTGTTGTGAAGGTAATTATGAATATGCCAAGGGTGTGTGCTCTAGGAAGTCCCTATACATTTATATGGGTAGTGATAAAACTAAAGGAAAGAGGAATCAAGCACGTGGTTAAGCGAAGGTTTCTATTGTTGCTGTATAAATGACCTATGGAAATGTTTTATGCTGTGTATGTGCTGTGGATATATATATACTGCACCCAAGTGACTATGTTAGTGTAATGTATGTATGTGCACGCGCGCGATGGTTGGCTTAGGATGAATCCTACTAAAGTTTGAGTTTTGGAAACTTTGATTTGGGTAAAGGTACTGGTTACATGGGTATCAGAGGTAGCTGTATGAATCTTGGAATCCTTGGGAAATGTTAATTGGATTGTTGCACATATTGAATTATGAGGGTTCTTTACTATGAGCTTACGAATTTTATTATTTTTTGGAATCCAGGGGAGTTAGAGTGATTATAATCGATAGTGATTGGCGGAACAAAGTAAAGGAGTAAGAGCGTGAAAGGTGAGTGAATAACGTTCCCTAAAATTTACATTTTCAAATGCATTGTCATTTCAAATGATTAATTTCAAATATGGATTTTGAAAAGCAAATTTTATGAAAGTATAGTTTAAATCGTTAGAAATGATTTTCTTTCGATTGGTTTATAAAAGAACTATGATTATATATGAAAATGAATGAATAAGCATTTTGAGAAGAGTTTGGCAAAAGTTGCATTGAACTGATGATTATTCATGAAACATATTCCTATGCAAATTTCATATGTTTACACAGTAACTTGATTTTAAATGTACATGCTGGGGTTTTTAAAATTCAAAGTGGTTTTTACTAACGGTTATGGCATTGAAACAATTGAGATTATTATATGTGAAATAAACCCCATGCATGATAGAAATGTTTTAAAAAGGATGGAATACAAAACTCTGGTTGCTAACAGCAGTATTGTTAGCCCTTGGTGCACCTTGGTTACCCGAGCTCAACAGATATACGTGGGTTTCATACTCACGACGGATATACGTGAGTTTCATACTTGCTACGTATATACGTGGGTCTCGTACTCGCGACGGATATACGTGGGTCTCATACTCGCGACGGATGGTGGCCTCGAGCCACCAGATTATTACGTGGGTCTCATACTCACGACGGCTAGTGGCCTTGAGCTACTAGATTGGTTATTTACCCTCGTGGACTGTGTATCCACGTCTGTTTCATGGCTTCGGGTCGCGTTTGATGGTTAGTTACCCTTGTGGACTGTGTGCCCACGTCTATTTTTGTTCTGTTGAAGTCCTACGAAAAAGATTATGGTTTTGAAAGTATTTGTTTTACAACGATTGATTTGGAATGGTTATTTCAGATTGATATGAAATGGTTATTTCATATTGTTATTTTCCCTAAAATACAAATATTTACGGAAAGGTTTACATTGAATTACGAAATATTATGAAATATATTTTCAGTATGATTATGCATTGTTTATTTCCTCAATCTTTTAAATCATATTTTTCTTGGGACATTATTCACGAGTAGATTATTTGGCTTCAGATAGTGCAGGTGACCACAATCCTCCCGCTGAGCAGTAAAGAGCTTTGTTGCCAATCCGAAGTGTCATTTTTTTTACGAAACTACTTTTGATATAATTATCATGTAGAAAGGAGTCGTATTATTTTGAAGAAGAAAAAGGTAAATGCTCCATATAGTTGTTAGAAAAGATTCTGGTTATAGAAACTTTGAACATTTGTAGTAAATGTAATTTATTATGGTTTCATTTTAAACTTTTCATTTAAGGTTTTAGGTTTTTAGAATATGAAATTGTTCATATTATGTGCCAGTCACGGTCTAAATTTTGGGACGTGACAAAGACAACAAAATTCTCCCAATTAAATTGGCTTTTAGTCAGTAGCTAGATATTTTTTTAATGAGCAATGTTTATTTCTATTGATCTACCACAATGCACATAGATGATGACTATTAAAAGAAAATTGAAATAAATATTAGGTAAGAACTTTCTGCTTCTTGTTTGTATCTAAACAAACACAAATGTTTTTTAAGAAAGCAAATGGATTTAGGAGACTTATACTACATAATTAGTTTATTATCATTCAACAAAGTTTTTCTAAAAGGAGGGGGAGACATTCAGTAGCTGGAAAAGAGGAACACAATGAATGTATTATTATTATCAAATGCAATATATATGAACCAGAAGTTCATAAAATATTACAAAATATCTGTTAAATTTATTTACTAACCTAAATGAAGATTATGAAATTTCATATTACTGCTGAAAATGTTCCAATTAGTATAAATTAAAGTGAGACAAGTTTGAAGCATAAAAGGCTAATTGGTTCCAAATATAATATTAAAAATGTTAGATCATTTAATTAAGATGATCATATTAAGGAGACAGGTATTCTAGAAGAGTATCAAGACATAACTGCTTGCAAAAATCTCAAAAGAGGTTCAGTTACATGAAAAATAAT
This sequence comes from Leucaena leucocephala, assembly GCA_037074615.1. Lineage (NCBI taxonomy): Eukaryota > Viridiplantae > Streptophyta > Magnoliopsida > Fabales > Fabaceae > Leucaena > Leucaena leucocephala. Next base: position 5,448,450 of record CM073550.1, read on the forward strand.
AAAGAGAGCTTGATAAGTTATATCACAACAAAAAATAGAATCGAAAAAATAAAGTTGTCAACAACATTTTTTATAATAATATCACGTAATCAAATGATGATCTTATGTGTAAATCTATCATGGGAAATAGATAGAAAAAAATATTTGGCCAAAAAGGAAAAGAAAAAGGGCTAAAGACACAATGAAAATAGAATTATATTCTTTTTTTATATATAAAAATTATGGACCTACAGTCTAAACACTTGAGACATAAAGTTATTATGAAATATATAAACATAAAGATTTTCACAAAAGCTAATGATGAATATGATAAGGAATATTATTTTATGGTGGATGCAATAATTTTTGCATATATTACTAATTTGGCAGTATATAAAAATAAAATATGTGTCTAATGGATATTATTAAAGCCTATGCATATGGCTTACTAAATAGTAAAATTTATATAATAATATTTTAATGGTTTAAAATGCCTGAAGCGTATAAAGAAAATGTCTAAAGTTGAATATCCAATGATTTCATAATCTTTAGATTTTTTTCTATGACTATTTTGTTCATAAAAATATATTAAATTTAATAGACTAGAAGTCTGATGTATTTATTCATTTATAATATTTACCTATTTTATTGATATTTTATGTTATAATTTTATTAGCAATATTAAGTTCTTTGCATGTGCATAAATCGATAATAAAACTGGATTTGATATAACTATTACATATAAAATCATTTTGTTTAGAACTAATTGGATATGTTGATGCAAGATATATCGTTGTCATTTTTAGGATTTTTTTTTATTTTTATATTGCATAAGGTAAGTGAAGAGTATGTTAATAATTTAACATATTCATAAGATATGTTGAAGAAATATATGTAAAAATTTCATATGATGACAATGTATTATGCATGGTTCAACTAAAAGGAATATATGCTAAAAAAAGCATTGATAATAATCCACTTGAGTAAATAGTACATTCTATTGAGAAAGAGATGTTGAAATATCGATATTATTAATAGCGAGAGCAAAAATGATATGTTATTATCAGGGGAGTAAAAATTATGCTACATTCTTTTTTCTTTGACCAAAGTTTTATCCCATTAAATTTTTCTAGTAATGTTTTTACTGAGATATCTTTAATATATATTGTATACTATTTTTTCTTCACTAGGTTTTTGTTCAACTAGATTTTTCTTAGTAAAATTTTAACGATGCACAATATTGGTTATCGACATCCAAGCGAGGGTGTTATGAATATTAAATAATGGATGTCCATAACCCCCAACCCTTAAGATTCATTTTCTCTTAATATCATTAACTTCATAACCTCCTCAATGTCATTATGTTCTTATTGTAAATGTCATTATGTTACTATTTATTTCATTGTAACTTTTGTATTAGCTTTAAGGGTTGAAGGCCTATAAATAGAAGCAATGTACAAGGCATAAGTAAGATGAAAGATACATATATAAATGAGAAATACTCACTTGCTCTCTCTCCCAAATTCTTATATTGCTATCCTCTTTTCTAATCTTACTTTCTTATTTTTATAACAATAACGTAGTTTTATAATTTTTTTGCGCCAATCAAGTACGATATTATATTTAATAATAAGTGTTATGTTATTTCATTTATATATATAAATCTATTATTCAAATTTTAAAATTAAAAAATGAAAATATTGTAGATAAAAAAGTGCGCTTAATTAGCTCAATATTCAAGGAATTTTGCGTCCACTTAAAAATAGAGCCGAAAGACTTAGCTAGCTATTTTTAAGAAAAAAAATATTAAAAAATTTCTCATTCCAAAATTTATTATCTAAATATACCGAAGATACAGCTGCAACAGTGAGCGCAGTACTTTTTAAACTGGATACAATTTATTTTTAATTTTATAAAAACAAAAAAATATTTACACACACACATATATAGTATATAGTTAAAAAAGAGTTGCATATCTTAAAAATTAGTTATAGCTGCTCAAAGATCTACGTTATTATACCTTTAGATAACAAATTTCGTAATGAGAAACTTTTTTTAAAAAATTCCTATTTCCAAAGCTATTTTTCAGGCTTGTAAGCCTGAATTCAAGTCTTTTTCTTTCAAAAAAAAAACAGAACAATTATATAAACTGTATACTATATATGTTTTTCAATCACAATCCTTGACCCAACTCTGAATATCAATAAGATAAACAAAAGATTAGTTGACGCTTTATTTCCAACCATATAAGTTTACCGCATTACTAATTATGTAATGTTTGTTCATGTCCACAGTTAATGTTTAGGAGGAGGGATAATTTATTATTGGTATTTAGGGCTTGTTTGATGGTCTTCTTGTTTCTTTATTCCCCAAAAAACAATTTTTTTTATAGACACATTTATTTTTTTAATGAAAATAATTATATTTAAAGTACTATCAGGTATTAAATATGAGACACCTCTTCTAATAAGAATTTAAATTTTAGTTTATCATGTTATAAGGTCCTAGCCATTTTTATTAAATCCAACTTCCGTTTTCCTCAAAAACTATTCCATTAAAACTAAATTCAAGAACTGATTTTTCAGAACAAATCAAGAACAAAAAGAATTTTGCTAAAAAAAATCTTTTGGTACAATTTTTTTTTAAAGGAATTAGACTCACCCACAATCTAAGGGTAGGGCAAAGTCTCCCTTTCTCCTATTCATACAAGCTTGGTTGATATGGACTTGAACCCATAATTCTCGATTTTTAAACCTAAGGCATGATGAAGTATAAAAAAAATACAACAAAAGACATATTAACGGAGAAAATTATAATAAGATTCCAAACAAAATATTTAATTATTCAAAAGTTTTAATAATAATTAAGAGCCAATAATAACAAATTTTAATGTAGGAATTGCCAACACTTTTATACTATTTAAAATTTTTTTGTGATTAGATTCTTTGATTGGGATCTCAGAATAATTTCCCTTATAATAGTTTCCTAAAATTATAATGTCAAACATCATCATCCTCAACCATGATGTTTGAATTTAGAGTTGATTCAACAACTAACAATATCATGAACATTCTAATAAATAACAACGTTCATCACTTGTGATAAATATTTATCAGATTATGTCATTTTCATGCTTTCGCTATTAGAAACAAATGTCTTTAATATCGGTTAAAATGAGTTTTTAAGATTATATTTAGGTTTGGTATAGATATAGTTGGTCTAAAAAGTCAAAGATTTTTTACACATAATTTATGTCCAGTGTAAAGTTTATAACGGTTGTTCTTATAATTGGTATAAAGAGTGGGTGTCTAATAAAACAATTCCCACCCTTTACACCAATTATTGCTATAAATGGCCAGTTATTGCTATAACTTGTCTAATGAATTTTTTAATTAAATTTCATAATTAATAGTTTTATCTACTTAAAACATTTTGATCACCTCATTATAAGCTAATTATGTAGCAATATAAATTCAACGGTCAATCCAAATATTTTAAAATAAAATTGAAAATATAATGTAGGTTTCAATTAACATATAAAGTAATAAAACAATAACTCATCAATCTAATAAGAGAATAGATATCAAACTTATTAAAAATATAATTACAAATAAATTGTATTGTCTTGTAGTAATTCATTATCAGACCTTTATTACTCTTCCTTGTATATACTCATTTAATCTTCCGCCAGTTGTTTCTTCACAATATATATTTTTTGCTTGCTTGTTTTATCTTCAACACCTTCAAAGGAGTTAGATGATTCTTGAGTATTGGATATTTTAGAAGTAATTTAACCATTGATACCTACTTGACGCTGATAATTGGTTCATTTGGTGAGTATAGCTAATGTTAATACCCGCAACCTTATATTGGGTGCTACATTCACAAATCTTTAACATTTCAGTCATTCTAACGCTAAAAATGGAATATAACTCCACCATACCACATGATCCATATGGCTAGAAGGAAGATTCCTATTCAACGAAATTGAGTATAACATAGTTGATTTCAAATTTATGAACAATATTTCGTATGGTTATTTTATGAATGAGAAAGATGGTGTTGGATGGCCAAAAACCAAACTAAAGGCCAATATTAAGGTACTATATGAGAAAATGAAAATAGTCTTGGTGAGTTAATTAAGACTATTAAATTAGAGGATGAAAAACGTAGGGCTAAAGAGTTTTAAAAGGAGAAATTTGTAGAGATGAATGAATGGCTTTTCATATATAGTACAATTCAGTGACCGTTTAAATTATTGAAGCATAGATGAAGGTAAAAGCTACTTGATCGATTTTAAAGGTTAAAATATATATACACATGTACTTAATTAGAGCCTTTAAAATCAATGAGATAACCTTTGCCTGTATCTACCCTTCACTCATCCAAATCTTGCTGATTTTTACAAAGAAAAACGACTCATCAGCTCAACAAATTTCTCCTTCTAAGCCTCTTAAGCCCTATGCTTTTCATCCGCCAACTTAGTGGTCTCATTCCTCAACTAATTATTACTATTTTCACTTTCTCATATAGAACTTTAATATCGCCTTTCATTTTGGTTTCTTATGTCAACCAAGAACACCTCACTCGATTATAACTAACCATACATAATACATTCTTTGTAAATTGGAGATCAACTAACTTATACTCAAATTCATTAAATAAAAATCTTCCCCCAAGCATATGAACCAAATGGTATGGCATTGTCATGTTCTATTTTTAACCCTATAAAAGAGCAAAATGACTAAGTTTAGTGAACTTATCACCTAATTCAAGAGTTACAGCCTTCAATTTTAGTAATACTCACAAAAGGAATTAGGCATCACCAACAAGCAGTTGTCATGGTTTAAACTATCATAGTTAGATATCTAACGCTTAACGATTGTTTAAGTTCTCTTAAAGCATGTAAATAAAGTAATAAAAAAACTTTGAAAAAGACAAAAGGAAGAAGGTCTGATAAGTATATAAATATATATGAATATCTGCGTGTGGGGTTCATCAAATCGACCAGCTAGAAATTGAAATAAATAGAGAAATAATAAGTTTGAGATAAAACACCATTTAGAAGCAAGGAAACTATATTTTCAACCATTAAGCCAAACCCTAGCAACTTAAACAATATAATGCAAGTAAACCCATACCACTAACACGGATCGAAAGAAACAAACATAAGACTGAACCATAGTAACTTCAATGAACACAATGCAAGCAAGAAAGAGAGCGAGAAAATAGGGTGACTACTTACATAGAAAAATGGAGCATGATGGCATCAATCGGAGTGACACCGTTGAGGTAGAAGGAGAGAGCGAAAGAACCTGCGATAGTGAAAGCATGAACTCTGCAGGAAAATAAGGAGTGCCGTGGGCTATACAGAATCACAAGGTTATAAATTAGGTTATAATATTTATACTGGCCAAACCCATAAACCAATGTATACAAAATTTAATTAAATTAACTAGCCATTATTAATTAATAATCTTTTCTAGTCGCCATGCCATTATTATTAGTATTATCAATATTGTTTCATTATTATTATTTGGTTAGATTAATTAACATTTAAATTTCTAATCAAGAGACAAAAATAATAATTATATTTTTTATATATTAATGTGGCCCACGATGGGCCACCAAAAATTACACACACATATATTTTGCACAGGACATATCCATAAAATGATGTATATAAAATTTAATTAAACAAAGTATTATTAATTAATAATCTTTCTTGGTGGCCATGTCATTATTATTAGCATTATATATTATTATTTGGCATGAGTAATTAACATTTAAATTGCTGATCATCAAGAGGCAATAATAATAATTTACATATTTTTATATATATTAATATGGCCCATGAGGGCCACCAAAAATTACACACACACATATGAATTTAAAACTAAAACCTAACAAATAAAAACCTAAAACTTAATAACTTAAAAAAACTAAATTATTCCTCCTCATCGTTCGAGGAATAGAAGGGTCTAGAGCTTGATAGTAGAGCTAGTAAAATGGATTAAACCCATTTTACCACAAAGTGGGGCAAGTTTGCTTTGGCTAGTTTTGTGACTGGTTGCACAGCCCGCCTCATAGGTTGTGGCGGGTTGGCCCTTTTTAAATGGGCCAATCCGCAACTTATTTTTTTAAATTTATTAATATTATTATTTATTTTACTCATATATTTTTTTGAATACTCCCATTATCGAAGACTAGTAAAGATGATTATTTATTTGTGGATATGTGTTGGCATATTGTAATTGATTAATATTATGTTGTTCATATTTATTTAGATTTATAGTTGTAAAATTTGAGATTTTTTATAAAAAATAATTTTTTTAAAAGTATAATATTAATAATGTTTTTGATTATACTAATATGACATTATAAATTTTTTAATAGTATTTTAAAAGTTTAGAAATAATTTTTTAAAAAATTATTTTTTTAAAAAACCGCTAGTCCACCACCTAAGTGGGGGGCCCTTGAAAAGCTAGCATATTTTGTGTTTAACTGCACAGCCTGCCCCACTCAACTCAACTTGCAGATTATGGTGGATTGATCCATTTTTTCATCTCTACTTGATGGTTTATCCTAGCCATCATTTGTAGGGTCATCATCATCGTCAAGCAGCTTGTCCAGGTGCCTTAGTGCTTGTCAAGCCTTGCCTCTATACGGTTGGAAGCCCATCTCAGAGCATACAAATCATCAACAATGCAAACAAAGTCCTTCATCTGTTCAACAACTGAAACCTGGAGATAGACGATAGCCTCCTACAATTTGTTGTTGGCGGTTGGGTCAATGGCAGGTGGTGGCAGTGGTGGCGATCGTGGTGATTGAGAAGGTGGCGAGGTAGGGGTAGGCTAACAGGAGGTGCAGTTAGAGTGTAGACGCTGCATTTTTTTGCTATATGGAATTGTCGGAGAAGAGAAGATAGAGATATTTAAGACTTTAGAGTTCCATTGTCCTACTTCTAGCCGAAAATGCTAGAGTGAAATGATTCCCTGATATTTTATAGAGACACAACTGATCACTCTTAATTAGAATCGTTGGAAGACAGAAGGACTTGGAGGGAAAACGTTATGATGAAGTAGGAAGATTCTAGACTGATTCAACTAAAGAGTCAATGTAAATAGTTTTACATTGGCTCTTTGTGGAGCCGATGTAAAAAATATAGATCGGGTTCTTGTAAAGCCGGTGTAAAGAGTTTTTTTTAGAGTGTGTATAGGAGCATCTGGGGTAAAGAGTTGTCCATATTTACAGAAATACTACTAGTCATATTTTTTATTTCATCCCCTTGTGTTCCAGTGTAAATGAGGTGGTTTTAAAGACCTTTTTTCTATGATTTAGAAGTAAAACAATGTAACATTATCTGAAAGGAGGCAAGGCCAATACATGTAAATTATAATTACCATATTAAGGAAGTTAAATATTTAGCTTCCTTATTAGTCAACTTAGTATTATATTAAGGAAGAAGAGTAGTATTAGAATCAAAACTCTTGTTCATATGTTGTTTCAACTTCTCTTTTTGATCAATATAGAACTTCCAAACATTTGACGTAGTTTTCCTACTCATATAAGCTTAAATTTAAGGTTACATATCTCGGGGAGTTTGGTAAATCAAAAAATTATATTTCTATTTACACTTGTTATCGATTTGTCTAGACTTAAGCTTAACCTTTTAATCTTAACCTTGTCATATTTTTTGAGAATATTAACCAGTCATATCATTAGATATCCTAATTTCGAGATTCATAATTATCCCTCCTAATCTAAATGTCTCATCTATAAAGTGAACTCAAAACTTAATTGGATTTAGCTAGGCTTTACACCACTAAACTAATTTTATGTTATAAACTTGTCACATTATTCAACAATTTATAAGGAAATTAATTTGACAAAAAATATTGAGGAAGTACACAAATATAGGAATTCAATTTGTTTCAAATGAACCTGTACATGAAATATACAATTGATCATGATCGCTTCCTTACAAAGTTCAAAAGAATAATATTCATCAACTTAGAAATTAATTCTCCTAAAATATAAAGATCAGTCAATTGGAAACATTTCCCATTTAATTGGCCGTCGTCAACTCAAATAGATTGTAAGGAAAGCAGGAGGTTCCATTGAAACAATCCCTTGCTGCAATCTCATATCACTGTCATAGCAAGTACACCTAGCTACGAGCGTGAATCCTGTATGTGCCAAAAACAAAGAGTAATGAGTACCATGCGTGAAAATCAGATCCATCATTGAACTGATTAAAACAGTGACTCAAGGTTTAGTAGTTAAATCATAGTTTTAAATAGGAATCAAACTAGTTATGATAAAAATAATGTTTCTCTAATATTTAATATAAAATTTATTTAACTAATTTAATTAGATTAAAAATATATTTAAATAGTTAATATAATATTTTTTAAAAATATTTTAATTATATTCTTTAGTTCTCTCATTCGTTCTCTTATTTATTATTATTAAGCAAGTATCAATAGAGATACTTTAAAAAAATAATAAATATAAAAATATATTTTATATTTAGGATTAAAATCAACTCCTAAATTAAATTCTATATTAAGCATTAGAGGAGTTTACTTTAATTAAAATATACAAAACTATTCAAATGTAATCATGAAAAGAAAAATATTTAAATAAAAATGTATGAATCTACAAGTAATAAAATATTTATGTATAGATCATACATGATCCAATAAAAAAGAGTTTCTAAAATACAAATATAACCTACTATTACTTTTTTTTTACTCAAAATAATGTTTTTGGCTCAATAAGAAAAAAAAATAAAACCTGGCCAACTTGTAAAACACTCTTAATCTAATCAGCTAGGGAACTAATAGTTCACGAGTTCATTAGTTTGACTAGTTGACATATCTTAGGTTTTAATATAAGAATGAGTACTTCTAAAATTATAAATTAAAATGATGATTTTATAGATATTTTAACATTTCAAGATTTAATAATTAATGAACAAATATGTTTTTACTTACCAAATTCTTGGGGATGCTGATAAACCCTTGCGTATATTTTGAATCCATCAAATACTGTATACACTAAGGCAGAGAGACCATTATTTTTAAGCCTTCTAACCTATGAGGAAGCTTGTCTGCATAATATCTGCTTCCACATCCTGCTGATACGTCGTAATGATGTGGCGGACATATTGAAAGGCTTGATACCACAAACTTTCTTCCTCCAAGATAATAAACTTTCTGAAAATGATCAAAACCAAAATGTGTTATAATCAAGGTACTGAAATTAATATCTGTCAAAACTAAAATTCAAGAATAAGTCATCCAACCGTGATTGAATATAGGGCTCACTCAATTATAATTAAAATATAGAAATTTTTATATATAACTTTGAAAAGTGTAATATTTAAATAGAAAGACATAAATTTACAAGTAAATAAAATAGATATAATCTAATAAAATAGAGTTATTAAATCACAAATATAAAAAACTACTAGTGTTATTTTTTTTACTCAAAATGACATTATTTCAAATTCGATAAGAGAGAAAAATTATCAAATATAACACAGTTAACTCATAAAGCTCTCAACAAAATAGGTTAGGGGATACTAGTTGAGTTGGGTTTTACCATGGTTGTGATTATATATATATATATATATATATATATATATATAAAGATATTGTAGAAGCTATGGCATAGACTGAAACTTTAAAAAGTTTTAATATATGTGTGTGTGCGTGTCTGGAACGAACCTTGATTTGTTGAGTTACGTATATAAAGAATTTTTTTGGTGTCGCAAGAGAAGAGATAGGGAAGCCACAAATATTTTTTTTGGAAAAGACAACAATAAATGTGCTATTTTAGAAATAATGACGAAGATTACAGATATGTTAGTCATTCATTTAGCAATATTATATAATTTAGATAATTGTTATATTTGGTAGTAGGTTATATCTGTTTTTTGGGCACTTATATTTTTCTTAAAAAAAGCTGAAAATTTTGGTTTTGATGAGAGAAATAAATGGCACAACTGCTTCAAGAAAACAAAATAGGTTTAATTAGCAAGAAAATTATCTTAGGTTGGTCTTTTTAACGACGAATGAGAAATTACCAATTTCTTTATTATTATTTTTGATATGGTTAGAGTATATAATAAAAGCTTAACACTTTATGATTCTGCAGTTTACTATTTTGAAACTGCAATTTTAATTTTACTAACTAATGATTGTTTATTGACCAAAAATAATACAAGTATGTAATCTTCATTTGGAGGTCACAGCAGGATATAAGAAAATGTTACAAAAACCAATGATGATTAGGTATTCTAGAAGCACTACAAAAAAACAAAATTTTAGTGATGACTTCTTAGCAGCACGACTTTACTTGTAGCCACTGAAAGTCTTGAGTTTCTGTGGCAACTTTGTTGTCGTCGCTAAAAGAAAAACTTTTTGTGGTGACACAGATTGTCGCCACAGAAAGTCATAGTATCTGTAGTGACATATATGTGTCGTGGCAGAAAGTCTATAGTTTCTGCGATGACAATTTTTTGTCGTCGTAGAATATATGATTCAGCGGCGACTTTTATATCATTTGTCACCATTAAAATTCTTCATACAATTTTTTCCCAATTTAGAGGGGTTTTAAATAACTATCTAATATATAGAATTAAATTATTGAATAATGTCATTTTTAAATAATAAATAAAGGAATTTCACATGTTATTATAATAAGAAGATATTATATAGATAATAATGTGATATCTGTGAAAGAAGGAGATGACGCATACTAGGAATACATTAAATGGATAAGTAGTATGGGCTGACCCACATTCTAAACAGATTCATGTATGAATTATAGTTTTATATTTTATTTTTAATCTAATAGATTCATACGTTTTTGTTGTAGAGTCATATGTATAAACTTTCTCAGCAATCAAACTAAGATTTAGAGTGATGCTCGAATGACGTCAGAGAAAATATTAGCGACTGTTTGTAGCGAGAGGTCAAGATATGTAAGAGGAAAAATGTATGGAGTGGAGTCTTCAAGGAAGAGAAATTGCCCTTAATCTAGTGATAGTTCAGCTGTGCAAAGTGTGTGTGCCCAATTACAGGAAGAGTTTGATAAAAAAATTTAAGATGAGAGAAAAAATAGAGGCAGAGCATGTAAAGATGGAAGAAGAATGTGCAGCAAAGCATGCAAAGATGGAATAAGAACGTCTACAATTTGAGTAAAGATTAGTAGAGCAAATAGAGCAAAGGATGCAAGCTCAATTTGTTGTCGATACAGAGGGGGCAACCATAGGCACCTACTTCTTTTACTACTAGTATTAATCATTCCTATAATATTTATGTATATACTAAATAATTTTATTTTCTTTTTAAATATGTTTAATTAATTGAAATAATTTGATATTTTATATGATGATCTAAATTATTTTTCAATGTTATTAGATTTTAGTTTATTTAATTATTTATTATTATTTATTATTTTTTATTAAATTATAGAATTTGAATAATAATATCAACTTTCAACGGTGACAAAGTTGTCATTACAAATTATATTTTAGGAGGTGACAATATTGTAGCCGTAGATTTCACTTAGGTGGCGATAGTTCATTAGTGGTAACAACTCTATCGTCACATATTATACTTTAGGTGACAATAATTTTATTGCCACTAATTGTTCACATTCAATAGCAACTTTGAACTGTCACTGTCAATATTTATAGATGACAATTTTATAAGCAGCGACTTATCGGCGACAAAATATCGCAGTTAAAGTAAAGATATTTAGCTGCTATTTTGGCAAAGTCACTGCTTAAAGTTAATTTTTTTGTAGTGAAGTGCCCTCGATATATCTTAATTAAGCAACATTAAGTGTTGAAACTTTATAAAGGAAAATGATAGACATTACTATGTTCAAATATGTTGGAAATGGCCATGGCAAAAAAATACTATTAAAAAAGTACGCAAGATAGAAGTTAAAACGCACCGTTTCGTCTCTCAGTTTGTTTTGAGTTGATCCTACTTGAAGCGTTGTAGAATATCTCTAATAATATCTCAATTTAATGACATAAGTGATATAACACAAAAATAAGATTAACACGCCTTGCAAAATAATGGATAACGACGAATTATGCGCTTAGGGATATTCCAATTTTCTTTGTCAACCTTCACAGCTATTCGAATTTGACTTTTCAAAATGTTCAATTTTCAGTTTATAAAGCCACCGAATATTTCTGACCTTCCAATCTCTATCCTCCCACATCACAGGAAAATGGACCCACTCTACAGAGAAGATTTCGTGCTGCTATTTTTTTTTAAAAAAAAAAACTATATTTAAGAAAAAGGTTCCCAACAGTATGCTATGACGTAACCATGAAAATTCTAATTTTTTAAAATAATTTAAAATGAGAAATTAGATATATGCAATTAGAAGGAAATTAGAAACATATAAAAAAACTACAGTTATTTTCTGCGCGATTCTGTTATTGGAACGTTTCAACATTCCCTAGTCAAATGCTAATTTTCAAGCATTATTCCCCGAAGATTCATCGTCACTTCATTTAGTTTGACTTTTACTTAAGAATGCTTTGAATTTTCTTTCAAAAGAAAAAACAAGAAGAAGAAGAAGGCGGCTTTGAATCCATCTCTTGCAACTTTTGCAAGAAACAAGACTGGTTGTCACCTTCATCAGAGATTATATAAAGGCCGGGGTTCTGAAACACATGCTAGCTGATGGACACAAGAACAGCTACAAATTGCAATATTCTTCTTATACCTGCAAATTACCAAGCTTGGTTCCAAGGCTATGAATTCAGATCGAAGCCTTTTGCTTCTTCTTTTTGCTGCTTTCAGTTCTACTATTCTCCTTCTTCATTTCTTCCCAGGAGCTTCCGCAGATAATAGTAATAATGGAATCAATATTGATGTTGGTGCAATTGTTGATTTCAATTCTCAAGCAGGAACACAACAGAAAGCAGCCATGGAAATTGCTGCGCAAAGCTTTAACAGCTATTCAAATAGCCTCCACATATCCCTCCATTTTCGTGACTCTCTAAGCAATCCATTGCAGTCAGCTTCTGCTGGTAAGTATATATATATTCATATATGCCTATAGTTTTTATTCGATTCACTTGTAACATAGTTCTTAAACTTTGACTTCAAATAATTTAGTATCTGTATTTTTTATTCAATTGAAATTTAGTCCTAAACTTTTAATTGATTGCAACTTAGTCTCTAATTTTATAAAATATATAATTTTATTTTTTAAAATATAAAGACTTCTATTTTAAATAGTTAAACTATATGGATTAAATTACATAAAATTGAAGTTTAGGGATTGAGTTACAACAAATTAAAATTTAGGGATTGAGTTGTAATAGAGTCAAAACTATAAAGATAAAAAGATTAATGTTTCCTTATTTATGTAGTAATTATTTTGTTTTTCAGCTCAAGAGCTAATAAATAAAACGAAAGTTGAAGTTATCATTGGAATGGAAACATGGAAGGAAGCAGCTTTTGTATCTGAACTTGGAGATAAAGCTCGAGTTCCAGTAATTTCATTCTCATCTCCTTCAATATCTTCACCATCATCATCAATCCCAATGCGATGGCCTTTTCTGATTCAAATGGCCCAAAACCAGACTGCAAATATGAACTGCATAGCTGATATTATTCATGCATATGGCTGGCAAAAGGTTATAGCCATATACGAAGATGATTCTTATAGTACTGATTCTTCAGGCATGTTAACTCTCCTTTCTTAAGCCCTCTTGAAGACTAATTCCCAAATTGAACGTAGAATTGTCCTCCCACCATTTTCTTCGTTATCTGATCCAAAAGGGTTTGTTCTTGATGAACTGATTGATCTGTTATTATCAGCACAATCTAGGGTTTTCATTGTTCTCAAAGCTTCTTTGCCTATGGTGACTCATTTGTTTAGAGAAGCTAAGAGATTAGGGTTCTTAGGGAAAGATTCAGCTTGGATCATTAATGATGATATTGCTAACATACTTGACTCAGTCAACGATGAAACAGTCTTATCCTCCATGGAAGGTACTATTGGAATAAAAAGCTACTATTCTACTAGTTCAAGTGCTTATACTCAGTTCATGCAAAAATTTCACCGAAACCAGTCCAATAATCCAGGATTGTTTGCACTGCAAGCTTATGATAGCATCACGATCGTCACAAAAGCCTTAGAGAAGATGAATGGTACTAAGAATAATCCCAGTAACTCGAGAGTGTTCATGGAGACAATGCTGTCTGGTAACTTCACTGGTTTAACAGGTAACATAAGGTTCAAGGAAGGCCATTTATATTCAGAGACGCCATTGTTAAGATTGATAAACGTGGTGAACAAGAACTTCACGGAATTGGACTTCTGGGTACCAAATTTGAAGTTCTTTAAATCTCTTGAAGACATAGAGAAAGGAAACAGTGATGGTGCTAGAGATAATCTAAGTGGTCCAGTAGTTTGGCCTGGAGGTTTAAAGACTGATTTAAACAATAATGATGATGATTTTCCATTAGGATGGAATATACCTTCGGATGTGAAACCTTTAAAAGTAGCAGTTCCTGTGAATCCTGCTTTCGAGAATTTTGTGAAGGAAGAATCTCCTGGGAAATATGTTGGTCTGTGTATTGAACTTTTTGAAAAGGTTCAAGAACAGCTTAAACATAAGTACTCTGGTTTGCCATATAAATATTTCCCCTTCAAAGTATCTTATGATGAGCTTCTACAAAACGTCGCCAACCAGGTAAAATCTCAATTTTATATTCATTCTTCTGTGTTTAATTATATATATGAATTGCTAGAACATGCATATAATTTCTTGAGAATAATTGACTAGTTAAAGTAATCGGAAAACATGGAATTTTTATTTCCACTTTGCGACTTGATTATGGGGGAAGATATTAACGGTAAAATAATTTCTGGTTAAGTGCAAGTTTTGCCCTAGAAGTTTCTACTTAGGAGTATTGAATATGTAAAAAATTTTAAATCGTAGCAATATCACTCTGATTATTACTAAAAGTTAAATTTAACCATTAGTTGACTAATATGCTAATGTGATATCTATGTCATCTTTTATTTTAAGTTATAAATTTTCTTCGAAAATCTTCACTTAGGAGTGTAGAGTATTTGAAAAAAATTGTAGGTTTAATGTCATCATTACCATTATTTATGTTCAATTTGTCTATTATTTTGACCAAATATGTTAAGATGATAAGTACACATATCATTTACTTTATTTTTTCTCCAAGTCATATTTATAAATAAAAAAAATTAAAAAAGAAATATATCCCTCCAAAACTCCGTTGTTATTAGAGTATCACTCTTAACATATCATACTCTTCAACTTCTCAAAACATGACATGATAGTCCCTGTCATTCCCACCTTTTAATAATTCTTATGAATTCCCTTACATATGTTATCTTCTATATTTTTCCCTTTACTTTATGCTCAAAAAATGTACCAAAATTAAATATGATCTCTTGAGAGTGATACTCTATTAACAGCAGATTTTGGAAGAATATAGTTTTATAATTTCTCTCTGTTTATAAATTTGACTTCTAAAAAAAATGAAGTAGGTGACACATGGAAGGTTAGCTCAGTATATTTAGTTAAACTGGACTTGAATAATAGTCGTAATAATATTGAATCTAAAATAAACTTTCAGATACCTAGTGTTTGAGTAAAAACTTTTGAGCAAATTTGCACCTTAACTCAAAATTTTTATGGATGTCACGTGGCATGCCATATCAGTATATTGGTCAACTACCAGTCAAACTTAATTTTAATTAACTGTCATAACAATATTGTTACAATTTCAAAACTTTCAGGTTAAGATTGTCCCAAAAAAAATTCCGGATACCCATTCTTGTGTGAAAACTCTCAAAATAAATTTACATCTTAACCCAATAATTTAATAACAAATTGATTTAAACAATAGATAATATGTCTGAACGCAGATAATAATATGGCTGCTGATTTTTCGTAACAATTTTCTCTCTCATTAGAACTTTTCTTAACAAATTTATATATATAAGATATAGAGAAAAATAACCTTTTATAATTGCAAATTGATTAAACATTTTCCTTAATTAGACTTTTGTTACCAGTCTATTTCTTGACAAATTGATATACACCCTAGACTTTAGAACTTTCTTCATTTTAACGTGGACCTGGTCAATATATGAGAGAGAGAGAGAGAGAATCTTCTATGACTGCAAAATGCCAAGAATAAATATTTTGAATCTTCTACGAAGGGAAAATGCTAAAAATCTGAATAGTCGAATAGTTCATGAAACATGCATTTATTTAGTTCTTACAAATTTTAATTAATTTTTATTTGATTTTTAGAAAGTAAAAGATATAATCAAATTTTTGTTAGACCCTAGTCATTTAACTCTATTAATACGCTCTTGGTGAACACAGTCGTATGATGCTATTGTTGGAGACGTAACGATACTTGAGGATCGATCGAAGAATGTATCTTTCACACTGCCATACTCAGAGTCTGGTTTATCACTCATACTTCCAGCTGAGAAAGAAGGCACCACATTTCTATTCGTGAAGCCATTTAGTTGGCAAATGTGGATCGCCACTGGTGCCATCTTCTTATACACAACGCTTACCATCTGGTTCCTGGAGCATCCCTTAAACCCTAGCTATAAAGGATCATGGAAAAATCAACTCAGCAACACTTCTTGGTTCGCCTTTTCTTCCCTATTTTTCGCTCACGGTAAGATTCAAAAATTGGCTCTCTCCTTTTGTTGCTAATCCTTAATTAGTATATGAACTAGATAATTAATTTATAGACATTAAAAAAATTAGTTTAGTTATTTTTAAAATATGATATTTAATATCAGTAAAACATCATTTTTAATATTTGTATTGAAAATATCCCTTCATAAAAATTCTTTAATATGTGCAATCAATAAGGATACATATATAAAAAAAATTATAAATTTTAAAAATAAAGTAAATTTAGATTTTATATTTATGACAAAAATAAACCCTTTAATTATCTCTTGTAATTTGATTACTTGTCTAACAGTCTGCATGTAGCATTAAATAAAGTGTAAAGAAACTTAAATAACACTAATCAACACCTTAATTATTAGCTACTATTTTTGGATGTGTTGCTTCTCAGGGGGTAAAGTGTACAGTAACTCAGGAAGAGTGGTGGTTGCTGTATGGCTATTTCTGGTGTTCATTCTGACTTCAAGCTACACTGCAAATCTGTCTTCTATGCTCACTGTGAAACGCATGAAGACTAGCAGAGATGTTCAATGGCTGAAGGAAAACAAGTTAAAAGTTGGGTGTGACAATAGCAGTGAATTTGTGAAGAACTACTTACTCCATGTCTATGATATACCTAAAGAACAGATCTTAAATCTTGATGGTGAACTTGACTTTGTGGACAAGTTTAAGAGCAAACAAATTTCTGCTCTCTTCCTTGAGAGCCCATATGAAAAGGTTTTCTTAAGCAAGTATTGTAACCAATACACTGCAACTGGTGCTGGCTATAAATTTGGAGGCCTCGGCTTTGTGAGTTCTTTCAACTTTATATATTCGAATCTTTTGTCATATTTTGATTTACACTGTTGAGTTTTGACTTTTGAAGATATGATTGAAATCATTAGTGACTGATATAAGTCTATAGGCAAAAATGGTTATTGAGGATTTTTAACTTCTTCCCATGACTTACTTTGATAGAACAAATCATGATTGTGCATGCAGGTTCATTCGATCTATATGTATGTTGAGTAATGATTCTTGACTTTCTTATTATTCTAGGTCTCTAACCCATCTGTGATACATATGACTAAGCAGGTCTTTCAAAGGGACTCTCCGCTGGTGAAAGACTTTTCTGAAGGGATTTTGAGGTTAGCAGAGAATGGAACCCTAAAGAATTTGGAAGAAAAATGGTTGACCCCTTCCAATAACTGCTCAAGCGACTCAACATCGTCTTCTGAAACTGAAAGCCTAACCATCGCCGACTTTTGGATTCTCTATGTGATAAGTGGTCTCACTTCCACCATCTTCTTGATCGTTGCTCTGTTGAGGACTCACCTTCATCCACAGAAACAAGGTGATGATGAACACAATAATAATGATATAGAAGCTTCAGATAACAATGGAAGTGTTTGGAACAAGGTACTGGGGAGACTCACTTCGGGGCTATACAACAATATTGGGAGTTTCAATTTCAACACCATAAGAAGAGCTGCAACTTTTGGTGGAACAGAAACTGTTGTCCGTTGGAATTCTTCGAGGTGGGAGAGTGTCAGAACTTCTGATGATGATCATGTTAATCCTCGTAGGACCCAATCAGTTGGCTTGGAAATGTTATAGCTACTAACGTAAATATGACTCGTGTGTGTGTGTGTGTGTCTGTATGCAATCTTAGCTTTTATATATGTAGAGTAGGAGTTGGCAATTATTCATTGAATTAACATTCTTTGTCATGTTTATAGACAAGTAGATGCGCCTTGTTTTTAACGCCTCGACTGGTTTATATAGGGCAATTTCATACGAGTTAGCAATAGTATTTTTTATAATATTAATTAAATCTTATTATTAAGTATTCTAGTTTTGAGATTTGTGGCTCTTACAGCATAAATGTCTCTTCAAATAATTGAACATGAGACTTGGAAGAATTTAACATAGATTTATACTGTTAGATTAACTCTATGGCCATCATTTATATATATTTTTTATTTACAAAATTTTTAGAAAGGGGTTAGGTTAACCCACGATCTAAGAACAGAGTGAAGTTTCCCTTCCTTCTAAGCGATACTAATGGCAAACAGGGTGAGCCGTCTATTATTCTCAGGCGTAAATCTAGGCACCCAGAAATTATGATGATTTCTCAAATATCGCGACTGGAACCACAATAAAATTGTAATATTCAAAATTTAGACACACTCCAAATGATCGTATATCTTACCCCTTCACTAATTGAATATACTGACGATGAGTATTATTTATATATTCTGATAGCATGGGCTTTGCTTAGCAAGCTCAGCCCAGAAAAGAGCCCAAAACTCTACCTTTTTTCCCTTGTATATGTATTACTATGGTCTTATATATAAATTATTTGTAAGAGAAAATTTTAGTCCTAAATATAAATCATTTGTAGGATAATTAATAATATTTTTCTTAAATTATCTCTATTTATATTTCAACAACAATAATCAAATGAGAGAGGGTGAGAGATAGTTAAAGAAGATGATTAAGGAATTTCAGACAAAAATATATCTTTTTAAACTAACATAATTAATTTTCTTAATTTAATTAAATTAGTTAAATAGTAATAATTACCCTAAATAAATGGGCCCAAATTTTCATGTTCACAGAAGTATCCAAACAAGTATACACTATAAAAAAATTGATTTTCAGCGGCGACAAATGTCGCCGCTAAAGGCACAAAAGTCGCCGCTGAATATCATTAGCGGCGATATATTGTCGCCGCCAAGTTGCCGCCTATGAGACTATCGCCTATATACATTTGCGGCGACAACTGAAAGTCACCGCTGAATATCAATAATTAGTGGCGACAATAAGTCGCCGCTGAATGTCAATCTATTGTCGCCGCTAAAGGTAAGTCAAAGGCGGCGACAAAAGTCGCCACCTAAAGCATGAAGGTGGATCTGCGGTGACAATTTTGTCGCCGCTGAAAGTTGTTTTTTTTTAAAAAAAAAATTCTAAAATTTTTTCTTATATAAAAAATATATAATTTAATCTAAAAAATAATGATAAATAACTAAATAAATAAATCAAAATATAATATCATGTATAAATAATTTCAATTATTGACATACTTAAAATTAAAATAAAATTGTTCATTTTATACATAAATATTATATAGAATGATCAATAGTAGGAGTAGAAGAAGTAGGTGTATGTGGCTGTCTCCTCTGCATCAAGGTAACAAATTGAGTTTGTATCCTTTGCTCTATTTGTTCCATTAGTCTTTGCTCAAATTGCACACGCTCTTCTTGCATCTTTTCACTCTCTGTTGCACGCTCTTCTTCCATCTTTGCACGCTCTGCTACACGCTCTGCGTCCATTTTTTCTCTCTCCTCTTGAAATTTTTTATCAAACTCTTCCTGCAATTGGGCACGCACACTCTGAACAACTGAACTATCACTAGATTGAGGGCGATTTCTCTTCCTTGAAGGCTCTGCTCCATACCATTTCCCTCTTACATACCCTGACCTCTCACCAAGAACTGTCGCCAATATTTCTTCTGACGTCATTCGAGCATCGCTCTCTAAATCTTGGTCTTGCTGCTGAGAAAGTTCGTGCATACGACTCTATAAATAAACATATGAAAATATTAGAATAATAATAAAAATAAATCAAAATAAAATAAAATACAATGCATACATGAATATGTTCAGAGTGTGGATCAGCCCATACTACTTGTCCATCTAATGTCTTCCTAGTATGCGTTATCTCCCACAGTTGGTCAGGAGGGGTAGGTTGTCCAGTAATAGGATCTCTCTGAAAATTTGACTCGAATCTTTGATCCTTGTGCAGTCCTCAAATTCACATTAATAGATTTGTAAACTCCTCTGCGCTTGTTGATTGCAGTAGAAGAGCCTATCATTAAAGTTGAATTAGAACAATTAAATGTTACAAGCGATATAAATCAATTATTATAAAATTGAAACAAATTTACCTGCACTACTATTTTGAGTATGGGGAGTAGGAGGAGAATTGACAGGCATTTCTTCAAGTTGTTGTTGCAGTGATAAAGGTGAAATAACAGGTGTTGATTGAGGTGTAGAGTATGTACCTCGGCTATTCGTGTTGTCATGAGATGTAACAGAAAGACTTTTTTCACCTCGACCTCTCTTTAATACTGACATATCCTGTAAACTTGCTCAACTTGAAATGTTAGAATAAATGATTCATTCGTTTGTAATGAATATCGCATGTTAATTATATAACTATATGTAATGAATAAAAGACTTATCTAGTTCACTAGAGCAATCAAAGACTTATCTACACGGTTAGCCAGTGATATCATACATGACAATCACATCATAGGTGGCATCTATAGTCCTCAATGGTGATGTGTCCATGTCATTTAAAAAGGATCCAATCAATCTTCTGTATGCATTGAAGGCTCAAGAATTAGAAACACAATAAGGAGCAGAAGAATCAAGAGGCTAGATAGAACATTTAGGTTTCAATTTGATACATTAAAGACACAAAATATTAGTATACAATCTTGAAGGTGCAAAATGTAGTCTTAATGAATACCCTTAAAAGCTTGAGTCCATAGCAAAGCATGAATATCCATAAAATTGATGTGGCATAAGTATGGAAGAAGTTTTGACGTGTTGGATCAAACAACAAGCTCCCTCATAATAGAAATCTAACAGTACGTTGTTACCAAATCTTTTTATGTCAAGTTGATTATTTTAATTATATTTTAAAGTATTTTCAGTCGGTTAAATGTAAATAAACATGTCATGTCCCACATAGATCACCACCACATGTACTCATGTACCAAATCTTTAGTGGGTTTGGTTCAGTTATTTATTGACCTGAATTTGCAAAAGCTTGATCCATTCAATAGCTAAAAAATGTTGTCGGAGAAGGACAACCTTTTTATGCACAAGCAAGCAGTTGGAAGTGCAAATAAGTAATTGGAACAAAAAGTACTGTCAAATGACAGCGCACAAATGTAGATAATGCTTTTAAATAATATATCAATCCATTTCATTTCATTCATCACAGCCACACGCGTCTCTCTATATAATATATTAATCCATTTCATTTCTCACAAAATTTGATCACAATTGCCATGACAGAACCTCAAGAATTGCAGATTTCCATAATTGGTATGTCAACATTCTCATCTTTTAAACTATCATCTCTCTTCTGTTCATACATCACATGTCACTCTGCAGAAATTTACTCAACATATACAGATGATCTCTCCTTACGCACACACTCACATATTTAAAATTGATGTTCAAAGCTTTTTTAATTTGTATCCATGAAAAATACATGCTTGAAATCAAACTGCATGACAAGGATGCAACAGAAGAATAACATGGTTTCAATATGAAGTTCAATGATTTATAAGACGACATGAACCTGAAACAAAGCCATCTTTGATAAATCCAACTACAGATTCACAAAAGACAAAATGCTCCAAGTTTTAGAATATACAATATGACCACCTATATATGTATAGCTAATGGATCGATCATTTGAATTGTTTTCTTAGAATCTGATGATGGAGCCAAAGACAAGAATAAATATGGTGATACAGAGACTGATGCAGCCAAGAAAACAAATCCCAATGGAGATACCGATGAATTCCCTAATGAAGCAAGCACCACAATCAATGAGAACTAAAACTAAGCTACTCACAACATGTTTAAGAGGAAAATTTATTAGTTTTGATGGGAATGATGACACGCCTTTAATATAACCAAATACAAGCAGATTGGTTCTGTCCATGAAGCTACATAGCTTGAGATTAAAGCTTGATTCCACATTTTCAAGCTTCATTATTACAAAAGCAGTGATTCAACCTCAAAACCCCAAATTTAAACGGTGGCAAACACTTCAAATTGCCGACGACGTCATGCGATAATCGAAAGAAAAATCAGAGACAGATTGGATAAGCAGTCGGAGAACTCACCTCAAATTGCCGACGATGTCACAAGCTCGCTCTCCGTCCTCCGGTCACTCCTCTAATGTCACAATCCTTCAGCTGTTTGCTCGTGGTCTGCCTCTGTCTCTCGCTCTCGGAGTTCTTTTTCGCGTCGACGAGAAATAAGGAACAAAAGGGGAACCCTAAGATATAAACATGTTTCAGCGGTGACAAATAAAAGTCACCGCTGAAAGTCCACTTTCAGCGGTGACTGAAACAAGTCTGTCACGTCCCTATTTTTAGACCGTGACCGGCACAGAATATAAATACATCATATTCTGAAAGCCTAGCATTTTAAGTAAAACCTTTAAATTCTCCATAGCATTTTTTTCAAAATCAAACAAACATTTTCTAAGGTTCATGCAGAGCATTATCCTTTATAAAATAATAAAAGTTCTTAAGAAGCAATTACATCAAAAGTAGTATTTATCAAACGAAGCTTCGGATCAACAGCAAGGCTCTTTACCGCTCAGCTGGAGAATTAGGGTCACCTGCACTATCTGAAGCCAAATAATCTACTCGTGAATAACGTCCCAAAAACATGATTTAAAAGAATGCGGAAAATAATCAATGCATAATCATCTTAAAAATGTATTTTCTTAACACTTCATAATCTAATGCAAACCTTTTCGTAAACATTTGTATTTCAGGGGAAATAACCGTATGAACTAACTGTTTCAAATAACTCATTCAAAACAATCTTTTCATAACCATGATCTTTCTGTAGGACTTCAACAGAACGGAAACAGACGTGGACACACAGTCCACGAGGGTAACTAACCATTCTGGTGGCTCGAAGCCACTAACTGTCGCGAGAACGAATCCCACGAAATAATTCTGGTGGCTCAAGGCCACAAACTGTCGCGAGAACGAATCCCACGAAATAATTCTGGTGGCTATGCCACAAACTGTCGCGAGAACGAATCCCACGAAATAATTCTGGTGGCTATGCCACAAACTGTCGAGCTCGAATACCAAGGTGTACCAAGGACTAACAGTACTGCTGTTAGCAACCAGCGTTCTGTATTCCGTCCTAAAACGTTTTCATCATGCGTGGGGTCCTTTTCACATGTAAAGATCTCAATCGTTTCAAAATATCATAATCATTGATAAAGTCACTTGGAATTTCTGTTACCCCAGCATGAACTTACAAAGTCAAGTTACTGTAAAAACATATGCAATTCACAGAGAAATATTTCATGAATAACATCAGTTCAATGTCAAATCTTTTTCTAAAGCTTCTTTATCCATTTTCATGCATAATCATAACCTTTTGTAAATTAATCGAAAGAAAATCATTTCTAACGATTTAAACCACAATTTCGTAAAACTTGCTTTTCGAAATCCATATTTGAAATTCATCATTTGAAATAACAATGCATTTGAAAATGTAAATTTGTAGGGAACGTTATTCACTCACCTGCCGTGTTCCTATACCGCTACTCCTCCCACCAAACACTTACTACAAGATTACTTCTCAACCCCCTGATATTAAAACAACATATTAACATTCTGCTCAAAGTCTTTGGCCATAAAAAGCATCCCTACTTATCACTTCCACCACTAATACACCATTAATCATTCAATTTATAAATTCACTACCCCAGCCCCTAATCCTTAATAATCACTTATGCCTTTAACTCAACTTAAATATCTCAAAAATTCCTATATTGCTTCGGGTACCCATGAATTATTTTCAACAAGCTACCATATCAAAGACTTAATTCATGCATCCAATAATAATTCACCAACAGAACCCACACCTGGCGACAAACACATAAATCCATTCTTTCTTCACATATGCCAAACAATTCCTATACCCCCTATGCACATCGGATCACACACACACCACAGCAGCATCACAGTATGCCCACGGTAGCAGCAACCCAGAATAACCATGGACTATTTATATTACCACATAAACCTTTCCCACAGAGCAAACAATATCAGGAAATCGCCAAAACAGCAATCTACAGCACAAGCAAAACAGCAACGGTTGCAGAGAAATACAGAACAAGGGTGAGACTTACCACCCTTACCGCACCTGGGATTCACAGAAAGCACACCGCGGAACCGAGCAGGAAATAACCGAGCCAAGCTTCTCACTTCCTTCTTTCCTCTGTCAACCGCAACCGACCACCAAAACAGGGGAGTGCCGAAGTTACAAACCGAACAGAGTGAGCCCAATGCGCACGATAACAAGCCAGAAGAAAAGAGGTTTGAATGCGGATATCGGTTTAAGAAGCTTACCCACAGAATCAATCGCCGAAAAGCAGCTGAAACTTGACCTCCGAGACTTGCTACAGTAGCAATGGATTTGCTACAGTAGCACGACAATGGTGTCGGACAGAAGCTACACGGCGATGACGCTCACTTTGAATGTGGTCCACTGGAAGGAGTGTTCACCGGCGCTGCACACAGAACACCGAATCCCGCAGCACTTCTGAACCCCCTCTTCTCCTCGCGCATCCAGTTGAACCCGAGCTGGAAAAATATAGCAGCAGAACGAGATGGTAGCTAGCGGTGATGGAACAAGACAGCATAGCTACTGGCAGAAGAAATCGCTTGAGCACACGGCACTGATGGCGTGACGCATTCGCCGCTGCCACCACTGGTTCCCTGCTGCCTCGCCGACTCTCCAGTGAGAAGAAACGCAGGGAGGGGTGTCTGAAGTTTAAAGGAGGGAGGGGCAAAATGGACATTTCACGCGTCTGAAAATAAGAAAAAAATTTCACTTCCGCTTTCGCTGCGACTCGAACCCTGGCCGAATGCTTTTCCCTTCGCCACTTGAACCATTCGACTAACACTTCCCATTCGAAATATTCTACAATGAATATACATATAACCGCTAATTAAATTCATAATCATAACATTCTTCCCCTCTTAAAAAAAATTCGGTCCTCCGAATTTGAAAATATACTCACCTTAGTTATGAAATAATTGCGGGTAATTGATTCGCATCTCACCCTCCAGTTCCCAAGTAGCTTCTTCCTCTGAATGATTTCGCCATAACACTTTTATTGAAGGAATCTCCTTCGACCGCAACTTCTTCACTTGTCGATCAAGAATAGCTAACGGATATTCATCATATGACAGGTCCTCGTTCACCTGAACTTCCTGATATTCGACAACATGGGAGGGATCATACAAGTACTTTCACAACATCGATACATGAAACACCGGATGTATCCCTGATAGCTCTGGTGGCAAGGCTAATCGATAAGCTACCGCACCTACTTTATCCAAAATTTCAAAGGGGCCGATAAACCTCGGACTTAACTTACCCTTTTTACCAAATCTCATAACCCCTTTCATTGGTGACACTCTTAAAAACACTTTATCTCCGGCCATGAACTCTATTTCCCTACGACGATGATCTGCATAAGATTTCTGTCGACTTTGAGCCGCCAACAACCTTTATTGAATTACCTTCACCTTTTCTTTAGCATCTTGAACCAAATCAGGCCCTAATATCATTCCGTCTCCAACTTCGAACCATCCAATTGGAGATCTACACTGCCTCCCGTACAACGCCTCAAATGGTGCCATTTGAATACTTGATTGATAACTGTTATTATAGGCAAACTCTACTAACGGTAAATGTTTGTCCCAACTTCCACCAAAATCCATGACACAGGACCTCAACATATCCTCAACTATCTGGATTGTCCTCTCCGACTGTCCATCAGTCTGAGGATGAAAAGCAGTGCTAAGATTCAATCGAGTGCCCAAAGCTTTCTGAAATGATTTCCAAAATTTAGAAGTAAACTAGGGCCCTCTATCTGAAATGATAGATACTGGGACTCCGTGTAACCGCAAGATCTCCTCGATGTAGATCTCAGCGTATCTAGCCGCACTGTACGTCGTCTTCACTGGTAGAAAATGAGCGGACTTGGTCAATCTATCAATAATTACCCAAATAGAATCAAAACCTTTAGCAGTACGGGGCAATCCCACGATAAAATCCATAGTTATGTTTTCCCACTTCCATTCAGGTATCTCCAACCGTTGTAACGGTCCTGCCGGCTTCTGATGTTCCGCCTTAACTTGTTGGCACACTAAACAATGTGCAACAAAATTCGCCACATCATTCTTCATACCATGCCACCAAAACAACTGTTTCAAATCTTGGTACATCTTAGTTATACCAGGGTGGATAGTATAGGCAGAATGATGAGCTTCTTCAAGAATTAGCCTTCTCAACTCCTGAACTTGTGGCACACAAATTCTACCCTCGAACCTCAAAACACCTTCCTGATCAATCATAAATTCTGAATTACTTCTGTCTTTAACTGAATCCCTCAACTCGCACAACTTTGGGTCTGAATACTAAGCTTCCTTAATCTGATCACATAATGAGGAATGAGCTTGCAAATGAGCCAAAAATACTCCCTTATCAGCAATTTCAAATATGACTCCCTCTTGTTCAACTTTATGAATCTCCTGTACCAACGGCCTTCTCTCCATCTTAATATGGGCTAAACTATTCATAGACTTCCTACTTAAAGCATCAGCCACAACGTTCGCCTTCCCTGGATGGTACAGAATCATACAATCATAATCCTTTAACAACTCCATCCACCTTCTCTGCCTGAGATTCAAATCCTTCTGTTCAAAGATGTACTTAAGGCTTTTGTGATCCGTGAAAATCTCACAGGTTTCTCCGTACAGATAATGTCTCCAAATCTTTAAAGCAAACACCACCGCAGCCATCTCTAAATCATGAGTTGGATAATTCTGCTCATGCAACTTAAGCTTTCTAGAGGCATAGGCAATAATTCGCCCATCCTGCATTAACACACAGCCTAGCCCAATCCGAGAAGCATCACAATATACTGTATACCCACCGACTCCTGAAGGTAAACTTAGCACTGGAGCAGAGGTCAAAGATTCCTTTAACTTTTGAAAGCTTGCCTCGCATTTCTCATCCCACACGAACTTCACATTCTTTTGGGTTAGTCTTGTCATTGGAGCTGCTATTCTTGAAAAATCCTGAACAAAACGGCGATAGTATCCTGCAAGTCCTAAGAAACTCCGAATCTCCGTTACCGTAGTAGGTCGTGGCCAGCTTTTAACTGCCTCCACCTTACTAGGATCAACTTGGATGCTATCCCTCGACACCACATGCCCCAAGAAAGTGACCTCGGTTAACCAAAACTCACATTTGGAAAGTTTAGCATAGAGCTGATGTTCTCTCAATCTCTGCAACACTATCCGCAATTGGTGTTCATGCTCTTCCTCACTCTTGGAATAAACCAGGATATCATCAATGAACACAATCACAAACTTATCTAGGAATTCTCTGAATACTCGATTCATTAAATCCATGAATGCCGCAGGAGCATTTGTCAAACCAAAGGACATTACTAAGAATTCATAATGACCATAACGAGTCCTAAATGCTGTTTTTGGAATATCTTCCTTCTTAATCTTCAACTGATGATACCCTGATCGCAGGTCTACTTTTGAAAAGTACTGCGCTCCTTGCAACTGATCAAACAAATCATCGATGCGCGGCAACGGGTACTTGTTCTTTACGGTCACCTTGTTAAGCTGTCGATAATCAATGCACAATCTCATCGATCCATCCTTTTTCTTGACAAATAACACTGGTGCACCCCAAGGAGAAGTACTTGGTCGTACGAACCCCTTATCTAGTAGTTCTTGTAACTAACTTTTTAATTCCCTTAACTCAGACGGCGCCATCCTATAGGGCGGAATAGAAATTGGCTGCGTACCAGGAATGACGTCAATACTAAATTCTATCTCTCGATCTGGGGGTAATCCCGGCAATTTCTCCGGAGAAACATCAGGAAATTCCTGAACAATAGGAATTTAGTCTAAGCTGACAGTAGGCCTATCAACATCTTGGATTATCGCCAAAAATCCCTGACAACCTTTTGCCAACATTTGCTGGGCTTTTAAAGCAGATATTAAGTTTGTTGGCTTATCTACTTCGTTTCCAAACAACACAAACGAAGTTTCATCCGGAAAGTTAAACTTTACCACTTTCAGGTGACAATCCACCGTAGCATAGTATGAAGCTAACCAATCCATGCCCAGTATGACATCAAAGTCTATCATATCAAGTATCATCAAATCGACAAAACTTTCTCTACCCTCAATAGACACTTCACAAGATTTGTACACTTGTGAAACTGACAAAGATTCCCCAACAGGGGTAGCCACAGTGAAAGGACAATCAAGTCTAACTGAATTCTTATCCATCATTTTAGCAAAATATTTTGAAATATAAGAGTGTGTCGAACCAGGGTCAAACAATGCATAAGCCTTTTGAGAACATATAGAGATAATACCTGTGACCACAGCATTAGAAGCCCGAGCATCTTGCCTCGTCATTGCGTAAACCCTAGCTTGTCCTTGGCCTGAAGGTTGTGCTCTTTTCTTTAGAGGTCGTCCTGATGTACCTCTACCCATAGAGGCAGAAGTTGCTCCCACAGACGGAGCTGTAAAAGTAGTAGGGTGGGGAGAAGGTCTAGCTGATCCATAACTCGAGGTTGATTGAGCAAACGGACACTCTTTCTTCATGTGACCCGGCTGTCCACAACCATAACACGCCCCCAAGGACTTCAGACAAACCCCTGAATGGTGCTTCCCACACATATTACAGGTAGGCCTGGAATAACTAGTCTGGCTCCCCCCAGACTGAGGTCTAGTACCTCCAAACTTCGGTCCCGAATCAGGAATGCCCCCAGAAGATCTATAAGATCTGGGCGCTGGCCGCATATCCGCTGACGAGGGTTGGCCCTGAGGGCGGTTACCCTTAAATGAAGATCCTTGAAACTTTTCGCTCCCAGTCTTCTGCTTCTTAGAAACCCCTTCTTCTTCCATGTGCCTCAACTCAATTCTCAAAGCACAGTCAACCACATCAGCATAAGAAGCAAAATGATTTAGCATCGGGGCCACAGCATCATGAATATGTATCGGTAATCCCTGTATAAACCTGCCGATTCTATCCCTCTCCGACGGAATCAAGGTAGATGCATACGATGAAAGTTCTGTAAATCTTCTGTCATACTCGGCCACAGACATCCCAGAAGTACACTTCAACAGAAGAAATTCTTTAACTCTAGCATCCTTCTTGCTCTGGGGAAGAAAACATTTCAGGAAAAGATCCTTAAAATCTGCCCATGACAATAATGATACTCTATCCCCCTGAAATCCTGGTACCGTCTTACTCTACGCATTCGCAATCCCCTCAAGTCGAAACAAGGCAAACTCCACGTATTGCACATCTAAGCATCTCAAAGCCCGGCATCTCTTCTCAATTCCTTCCAGAAACTCAATGGGTTCCTCTCGAGAATCAAACCCTGAGAACTTCGGAGGATCCAACTTTATAAACTCTGATAGCCTGACTGCGATGGATTCTTCCTCTATAACCTGGGGTGTTCCTACTGGAGTCTCGTGCCTAGAGGACGTAGAGATCTCAGGAGACTGTGGATGAGATGGTTCTGCCTCAGATAGAATTTCCTGAAGAGGTCTAAGGGTTCGACCTCCTCGAACCCTAGCACCCCTACGACCCTGTCCTCGACCTCGAGGAGGCACATCACTTCGCTGAGTAGAGCCTTGATCCGAAGCCCTAGAGCTCCCTCTAGACTGTACTCGTCTAGGCGGCATTTAACTATTCATAAAACATAGAAAATCTTCAGTTTATAAATAAATACGTTTCTGAAATCATAGGAAAACACCACTTTTAAATTTCTTTTAGAGATCTTCAGAGATGCCACAACTATAGTTATGCCCGGGTTCATAACGATAATTGAGACCCCACCGAAGTATCTCTGCTCTGCTTAACCATAGAAAAACTTTTGCTCTGATATCAAACTGTCACGTCCCTATTTTTAGACCGTGACCGACACAGAATATAAATACATCATATTCTGAAAGCCTAGCATTTTAAGTAAAACCTTTAAATTCTCCATAGCATTTTTTTCAAAATCAAACAAACATTTTCTAAGGTTCATGCAGAGCATTATCCTTTACAAAATAATAAAAGTTCTTAAGAAGCAATTACATCAAAAGTAGTATTTATCAAACGAAGCTTCGGATCAACAGCAAGGCTCTTTACCGCTCAGCTGGAGAATTAGGGTCACCTGCACTATCTGAAGCCAAATAATCTACTCGTGAATAACGTCCCAAAAACATGATTTAAAAGAATGCGGAAAATAATCAATGCATAATCATCTTAAAAATGTATTTTCTTAACACTTCATAATCTAATGCAAACCTTTTCGTAAACATTTGTATTTCAGGGGAAATAACCGTATGAACTAACTGTTTCAAATAACTCATTCAAAACAATCTTTTCATAACCATGATCTTTCTGTAGGACTTCAACAGAATGGAAACAGACGTGGACACACAGTCCACGAGGGTAACTAACCATTCTGGTGGCTCGAAGCCACTAACTGTCGCGAGAACGAATCCCACGAAATAATTCTGGTGGCTCAAGGCCACAAACTGTCGCGAGAACGAATCCCACGAAATAATTCTGGTGGCTATGCCACAAACTGTCGCGAGAACGAATCCCACGAAATAATTCTGGTGGCTATGCCACAAACTGTCGAGCTCAAATACCAAGGTGCACCAAGGACTAACAGTACTGCTGTTAGCAACCAGCGTTCTGTATTCCGTCCTAAAATGTTTTCATCATGCGTGGGGTCCTTTTCACATGTAAAGATCTCAATCGTTTCAAAATATCATAATCATTGATAAAGTTACTTGGAATTTCTGTTACCCCAGCATGAACTTACAAAGTCAAGTTACTGTAAAAACATATGCAATTCACAGAGAAATATTTCATGAATAACATCAGTTCAATGTCAAATCTTTTTCTAAAGCTTCTTTATCCATTTTCATGCATAATCATAACCTTTTGTAAATTAATCGAAAGAAAATCATTTCTAACGATTTAAACCACAATTTCGTAAAACTTGCTTTTCGAAATCCATATTTGAAATTCATCATTTGAAATAACAATGCATTTGAAAATGTAAATTTGTAGGGAACGTTATTCACTCACCTGCCGTGTTCCTATACCGCTACTCCTCCCACCAAACACTTGCTACAAGATTACTTCTCAACCCCCTGATATTAAAACAACATATTAACATTCTGCTCAAAGTCTTTGGCCATAAAAAGCATCCCTACTTATCACTTCCACCACTAATACACCATTAATCATTCAATTTATAAATTCACTACCCCAGCCCCTAATCCTTAACAATCACTTATGCCTTTAACTCAACTTAAATATCTCAAAAATTCCTATATTGCTTCGGGTACCCATGAATTATTTTCAACAAGCTACCATATCAAAGACTTAATTCATGCATCCAATAATAATTCACCAACAGAACCCACACCTGGCGACAAACACATAAATCCATTCTTTCTTCACATATGCCAAACAATTCCTATACCCCCTATGCACATCGGATCACACACACACCACAGCAGCATCACAGTATGCCCACGGTAGTAGCAACCCAGAATAACCATGGACTATTTATATTACCACATAAACCTTTCCCACAGAGCAAACAATATCAGGAAATCGCCAAAACAGCAGTCCACAGCACAAGCAAAACAGCAACGGTTGCAGAGAAATACAGAACAAGGGTGAGACTTACCACCCTTACCGCACCTGGGATTCACAGAAATCACGCCGCGGAACCGAGCAGAAAATAACCGAGCCAAGCTTCTCACTTCCTTCTTTCCTCTGTCAACCGCAACCGACCACCAAAACAGGGGAGTGCCGAAGTTACAAACCGAACAGAGTGAGCCCAATGCGCACGATAACAAGCCAGAAGAAAAGAGGTTTGAATGCGGATATCGGTTTAAGAAGCTTACCCATAGAATCAATCGCCGAAAAGCAGCTGAAACTCGACCTCCGAGACTTGCTACAGTAGCAATGGATTTGCTACAGTAGCACGACAATGGTGTCGGACAGAAGCTACACGGCGACGACGCTCACTTTGAATGTGGTCCACCGGAAGGAGTGTTCACCGGCGCTGCACATAGAACACCGAATCCCGCAGCACTTCTGAACCCCCTCTTCTCCTCGCGCATCCGGCTGAACCCGAGCTGGAAAAATATAGCAGCAGAATGAGATGGTAGCTAGCGGTGATGGAACAAGATAGCATAGCTACTGGCAGAAGAAATCGCTTGAGCACACGGCACTGATGGCGTGACGCATTCGCCGCTGCCACCACTGCTTCCCTGCTGCCTCGCCGACTCGCCAGTGAGAAGAAACGCAGGGAGGGGTGTCTGAAGTTTAAAGGAGGGAGGGACAAAATGGACATTTCACGCGTCTGAAAATAAGAAAAAAATTTCACTTCCGCTTGCGCTGCGACTCGAACCCTGGCCGAATGCTTTTCCCTTCGCCACTTGAACCATTCGACTAACACTTCCCATTCGAAATATTCTACAATGAATATACATATAACCGCTAATTAAATTCATAATCATAACAAAGTCGCCGCTGATATACCCCTTCAGTGGCGACTATATTATGTCGCCACTAAAAGTCTAAATATTTTTAAAAAATAATCCTCTTAACAAAAAATAATTTTTTTCCTCCAATAAATTTTTTAACTCATTAGAAAATTTTTATAAATTTTTTTAAATAAATAATAACCTCTAACTATTTTTCTTAAATTTTATAAGAAAATAGTTCTTTAATTCTCAAAAAATAGTTACTAAATCATTTGGGTCTCTTTTCAGAAAAAAAAAACTCTTATAATTTTCTAAGCCCCCAAAATATTTATTTTATTATTTTTTTCTTAACCTCAATATATTTTTAATGATAATTATTTTATTCATTCTTTTTTTAAAATTTCACTCTTAACAATTTTTAATTTCAGACAAATACAATTAAACTCAATAATATCTTATAAACTCTTTCTATAAAAGTTTAGATATTATATGAAATATAGCAACAAAGTGCATATGCAACATCAACTAAAAATTTATGTATGTTCATATGTATTTAAAATATATTATTTCTCCTCATCTCTCACACACATACATCTCCCTCTATCTAGAATCTTTCTTTACTATAATAACATGTGAAATTTCTTCTTCTTTTATTTAAAAAATTAAATTATTCAATAATTTAATTATATATATTAGATAGTTGTTTTAAACCCATTGGAGGGGGAAAGAATTGTATTAAAACTTTTAGCGGCGACATTTGGATATAAAAGTCGCCGCCGAATATAACCTTCTGCGGCGACAAAAAATTGTCGCCGCAGAATTCTTGACCTTTTGCGGCGACAATTAGTGTCGTCGCAGAAAAGTGGCACTGAGTTTTTAGCATTAGCGGCGACAAAGCGAAGTCGCCGCTGAAAGTCTTTCTTTCAGCGGCGACATATCATTGTCGCCGCTGAAAGCCTTACTTTCAGCAACGACATTTCTGTCGCCGCAGATATTCAGGACTTTGAGCGGCGACAAATAAAGTCGCCGCTGAAAGTCAATTTTCAGCGGCGACATTTTTTGTCGCCGCTGAAAAGTCGTGGCCAAATCTTTGTTTTTTTGTAGTGATATATACTTGTATAACTATAAGAAAATATACATGCAACATATTATACTAAATCATAAATATCAATTTGCCAATTTAAAATATGGGACGTAATGCAGCGAAGTAACATTTTTCCATACCATTACAAGTCAACTAACTATATACATATATGTTTCCAAATCCATGCATTTAGGGACTTAATTTAAATTAGGGATATTATTGAAAACAAGTAATAATTATACCTTCAAAATTTGAATTAAGACTCAAACAAAATGAAAAATTAGATTGGGACTTGGAAATAAGGAGAAAGGAAGTACTTTCAAAATCTCATGTTGTTTTAAAGATCATTAGCTTTTAAAATGCTATGAGTCCTATTGACAAAGCAAACCTTGTGGAGATGAGCCTAATATCATATAGTTCAAAAATTGTCATTATTTTTTCTACCTTTTTGAGATGCAAAATTATTTGTTAAAATTTTATAATAAAATAATGGTAACGCTTTACTCTCAATATAAGTAATAAACTTAACGCGTTCAATTTATTGTATAATATAGTTACTCTTAGGCAAAAACTTTAGACAATTTTAAAATTTTAAAAATTATTTCAGTCTTAGCAATTATTCTTAATATTATAAATAATATTCAATATAAAAAATATCATTAAATAAATGGGTGATCTTATAACTTCAATTTTCATCTAAACAACTGTTTCTATATATAATAATCGTATACTTTTTTTATTCTATGGAGAAATGAGGTTATTTTTTCTATGATTTATCTTTAGGTATTTATAATTCTCTTTAATTTTTAATTTCTTACCTGTATATTTTTTTATTATTAAATTATTTAATTTTAGCCTATAAGCATAATTAATTTTTATATCAAAGTTAACAATATTCATAAATAAAGAGACTAGTAGTGCTAATATAATAAAATTAATAAACAAAATAACACATAAGTAATAAATTAAAAATTAAAAAAAAATTATAGATTTTTTAAAAATATTTTTCTCTATTCCAAAAGCTCAAGTTGGTATTTGAATTTTTTTTATAATAATTTTTTTAAAAAAAATATTGAGTCCACTCATAATTTATGAGTATAACGAAATTTCTTTTCCTCCTAGTGATACTAATATTAAGTAAAACTAACCATAAATTACAGTAAGACATTAATCTAAATATTTAAAAATTAAAATATTTTTTAAAATATTATAATTAAAATTATAATAAAATAGAATTCTACAATAATTAAATACAGTCTAATAGTGATATGTATCACCGTTCGCCTGAGCCCACGTATCTGAATCTGATCAACTTCAACGGCTCCAATCACCCACCAATTGCTAACATTAACGGCATTATCTTCACCGTTTGTCCTATGCTTCTCTTCTCACCCAACATCCTTTCTCCATCACGTGCTTTTGTGTCTCTTTCCCGCCAATCACTTCCTCATCCGAGGAATATTAAATCACCTCTTCCTTTTTCACACACACATTCTTATCTTTTTGGTTTTCTACATCACTGTTCTGTTTTCCGACTCTCTCCCTCAGTGTGGATGGAAGAGCAGAGCAGAAATATAACTCAGAATCAAACATTTTGAAGAACGTCAAAGCACATGGAAGAGTTCAGAAGAGGTGCAGGAAGCGTGATGGAATGCCATGCCGTAACCTAATCTGAGTTTTTGTGTCCAAATGGAAGCTTGGTAGGATTATTTCCTCTTCTTCCCCTTTTATGAATTCAACTCTATCCTTATGCAACATCCGGATTCTTCCTTTTTCTTCCTCTCACTTATCTTACCTTTAAAAATCGGACTGCATAATTTTCTTTTTTCAAAGAAGAGCCTCCTCCTGAAAGTTGGAATGCTGTGACTACAGTCTTGTATGCCCTGATTTCGCATTTTTTGTGTTTTGTCCCAAGTGGCTCAACGGGCCCGATTGATAAACACCCCTTAAAATTTTTTCTGTCAGTATATTGCAATACTTTGAAGACTAAAAAACTAAGATAACGTTTGAATGTTTGATAGTTCACGCTGTTCCTCACAGTACTCCTCACTTGCTCGCTCATACACACATTACACAGAAGCATGAATTAGTCATACATACATTCCACACAATATATTAGGAAATATTGCATGAAATGTGTCTCTCACTAAAATCAGCATTTTGTTTAAATCTTAGTTGTACATGTGCTGCCGCTGGTTTTTGTTTGTGATTTTCTATTTCAGATATATTCCTGTTCTTGATGTTGTTCCATGCATAGTTTTGGGGATCGTATAATTGACCTTTCATTATGTTTTGGATATGTAGCTGACAGGATACACTAGCTCCTGCAATATACATTTCGCTTTTTATATTCCTCTGTTTGTTTGAAATCCTTGGAGCCAACCATGGAAGTTGTTGGAAGTGTGTCAAGCATCATAGGTTTGTGTTGCTCTCTGCATGGAGTAATTAGAAAAAATTATAGAAACTTGAGAACACCCAAGAGGAGTATTCAGCTGCTGAATAATTTGATGCAAAAGTTGGATGCTCGCAAAAAGGATGTTGAAAGTGAAGTAAATCAATTGTGGCTTCTAAAGGGGGCGGAGTCAAGAAATGAATGTAACTTATGGTTTGACCGAGTTGATCAGGTAGAAAGAGAAGCTAGCGGCCTCATGGATGAAAATGCCCTGGGTAGACCAACTAAAGGATGCTGTTTAATTTGTTCAAGAATCAAGTTGAGGAAACATATTGAGGAGAAGATCAGAGATATTCATGAACTTCTAGTGAATGTTCCACATTTAGAGCATTCAATGGCTATTCCTGTAAACAAGAGAGGTGATGTTTTGTCTGCAACACCAATGATGGAATACGAAACACAAACAAATCTTTATGAAGATTTGGAGATTCCTACATGATGAGATTGCCAGAAGGTGTTTGGGGGATGTGAGGCTCGGGTAAAACAACTATCATGTCAGAGATTAACAATCGCCTAGTGAAAGGAAGTAGTCAATTTAATTGCATTATTTGGGTGGAAGCGTCAAAGGATCTAAATAAGGTTCAACTAGATATAGCTGTGAAGTTGGGTTTGACTTTTCAAGAAACAGATAATGGAAGAGGAAGAGCTTCAAAATTGTTAAAAGCTTTTAATAGGAGGAAGACATTTGCACTGATTTTGGATGATGTTTGGGAACATTCTCTATTGAAGAAGTTGGAATTCCTGTGCCAACATTAAAGAATGGTTGTAAATTAGTGATAATAACTCGAAGCCTTAGTGTGTGCAGAGTGATGGAAACAGACAAGGATGTCGAAGTGAAAGTTCTTTTAGAGGATGAAGCATGGAATCTCTTCAAGGACAAGGTTGGGGAACTTGTGCTATCAGATCCAAATGTAAAATCAATTGCATTGGATGTGACAAAGGAATGTGGTGGTTTGCCTCTAGCTATTGTTGCAGTCGGACGTGCATTGAGAAACACAACTAATATAAGAGAGTGGGAGAATGCATTAGAAGAGTTAAGAACTTCAAGTACTGCTATATACAACGTTGAAGAAGTAGTATGTTCTCGTTTGAAGTTGAGCTATTCAAAACTAAAGGATGATACAAGGCGATATTGCTTTCTGTTTTGTGCTTTATACCCAAAAGGTCATCTAATTGATGAGAATGAATTGATTAATTTTTGGGCGTGGGAAGATTTTTTAGGTGGTGCAAGTACGCCTGTGACGAAACGAAAGGGGCAAATGATTATAGATGAATTAATATACGCATGCTTGTTGGAATTAAAAATTGAGAATGGGATAAGATGTGTCAAATTGCATGATTTGATAAGAGATATGGCCGTCACAATCATGATTACAGAGCCTAGATGCATTGTGAATGCTGGCATGGGACAAGTAAAACCACCACTACCTCACGAATGGAAAGAAGATGTTCAATGGGTATCATTGATGAGAAATGATGTGAAATCTATAAACTTCAGTCCAATGTGTCCGAGACTCACTTCTTTGCTAC
Source organism: Leucaena leucocephala (assembly GCA_037074615.1). Classification (NCBI taxonomy): domain Eukaryota; kingdom Viridiplantae; phylum Streptophyta; class Magnoliopsida; order Fabales; family Fabaceae; genus Leucaena; species Leucaena leucocephala. The sequence goes on from CM073550.1 coordinate 5,486,626, forward strand.
TGCAATATAACTCATTTGAAGAAAATATATGGGATCACTTCTTTGACAACATGCAAGGGCTAAAAGTTCTTAATCTCTCCTATACTGGGGTTATTGCTTTGCCTAGGTCTCTTTCAAATTTGCAGAATCTATGTGCCTTGATATCTAGCCACTGTTGGAATCTTGTTGAAGTTCCATCTTTAGCAAAGCTCATTAAATTGGAGTATTTAGATTTTTCATTTTCTAGACATTTAACAGAACTTCCAGACGGGATGGAACAGTTAACCATTTGAGACACCTGGATTTCTCCTTCACATCTGTCCAAAACTTAAAAGCTGGAATCATAACCAACTTTACTCTACTGGAGGACTTGTTTATTCTGGGTTCGCCAATGATTGGGGTATCATCATCTAAGGATACAGATCATTGCTCTTATCCAGTTAGAGTTGAAGAAATCATATCCTGTCATAAGTTGTCTCTTGTACACATGCAACTGCGTGACATGTTAACTTATAAACAAATTGTTAAATGTCTCAGGTTTTCTCAACTGAAGGAGTTCAAGCTTGTCATTGGGTATCGAGGTGAGATTCCAGAATTATTTGAGAAAACTAGTTTATCAATAGATGAGTTCTGGAGCAGAGAAACTTTCAGAAGCCGAGATTTCTGAATTGATTCCAAGAAATATTATGGAGTTAGCAATTCATAATTCATATGATATGATCATTCGCTTGTCTTTGCACTTACATGATGCGATGTGCTTGAAAACTTGCACTATAAGAAGTTGTTTCGAGATGGAATGCATTCTGGAATCAGAGGAGAACAATTTGTCGCTGCTAGAGAGAATGAATCTATGTCATTTGCCAAAATTGAGGATGATTTGCGGGGAAGTTGTGAAACCACGTACTCTGATGAACCTGAAGAGTATTCATGTGGAAGAATGGTCATCATTGAAATATCTATTCCCAAGGCAGCTCATGCTTGAACTTAGAAGTCTTGAAGAATTTAACATCGTTCGTTGCCTCGCAATGGAAGAAATTATTGAAGGAGAGAGGAATTCAAACGCTGAAGGCAGCAGCCATGCAACCAGAGTGATCCTTCCAAAATTGCAAAGGTTGAAATTGCTTTCCTTACCAAACCTGAAAAGCATATACAATGGGGACATTAAATGTGATTATCTACCCACCATTGAAGTCTTTTACTGCTATGCTCTAAATAAATTGCCTCTGGGTCTCTGTGGGATAGAGGCTGGTCAGCAAATGTTACCACCAACTACTCTTGAGCAAATAAGATGTGGAAAAAAATGGTGGGAATCATTGCAGTGGGATCAACCCCAAGCTAAGCATCTCCTCCAACCATCCCTTGTCAATTCCTGTAGCAGGTATGGTTCAGAATGTTCTTCAAATTACACCAATGAGGTGAATGACATATTAACAATTAATGATATTAAATATGGATATAGTAATTTTTTATTTTTAAACTTTCTTATACACTGCAATAATTTGGTTACATTATTCAATTTCTCATAGTATTGTGGCATGGAGACTTGCAGGGAAGTGTTTGCTCCCAGCAGTAGTAACACGGCATGAAGGCAGCATTTGAACGGAGCCACAATCACTTGATCTGATTCAAGGAGTGTTATTTATTATTAATGTTGATTCACAGGAAACTGGGGTTTGCTCCTTCAACTTTTGCCGAGTTATTTGCTCTTTTGACTGGTTTTCAACCGTAAAAGTAGCATGGTCTGAACAAGATTCTTGCATATACTGAAATTTTGGAAGTTCTTCAACTTATAATGAAAGATGGAGGCCTTAATCATCCACTAAGGTCAGAACTCAATGAAGTGGCATATTGAGAGATTGAAATCACATATGCACCACGTGAAACCATTAAGCGTGTAGATGAGGATTGTTGGAAGAAAATATGTTTTCAACTTATTTTAAACTGCTGATAAGCTTTACATAATCACTTATCCAAATAAACTGATAATAAATTTTAGTTGCATGCAACACCATAGTATTATTTATGGGTATCTATAGCACCCTTGTGTTATGTAACTGGTAAAACACATTAGGGGTATTTAATGTACTATAAAAATATTATAATACTATATGCTACTGAAAAATAACATCACAGTACTAGATATTATTTTGTCCTTTTGTTTATATTAAAATATATAATTCATGCTAATGTATATTGATTTTGCTTGTGTTAAATTGTTAGGCGCCTTCCGTTTTTTTGCTTTTTAAAATAGAGGTTATTATTGAAAACAATTAATGGTTACATATTAAAATTTAGAGCAAGACTTATATTTAAAGACAAAGTAAGAATTCAAATGAAGGCTTACAAATAAAAATTTAGAGAAAACTTTCAAACACTTGAAGACCTCTGCTTAATGTCCTGAATTTGAGACACCTGGATTTGTCCTGCACAAAACTTAAATCTGGAGTCATCCAAATTTACTCTTCTGGAGCACTTGTTGATTCTTGGTTCACCTATGATTGGGTTATAATCTAACGATACTAAATATTGCTGTTATCCAGTTAGAGTTGAAGAAACCGCATCCGGTCATAAGTTGTCTTTGTACACATGGAACTACTTGGCATTGTAGCTTATCAAAAATTCGTTAAATGTCTCAATTTTTCTCAATTGAAGGAGTTCAAGCTTATTGTTGGGTTTCAATTTCAAGATGACATTCCAGAATCATTTGAGAAAACTAGTGTAGCAATCGATATATGTTTGGAGAATAGAAATTTTCAGAAGCGGAGATTACTGAATTGATTCCAAGAAATGTCATGCAGTTAGTAATTATAATTCTGGTTATATGATTAAACGCCTTTCCTTGAACTTATTGGATGCAATGTGCTTGAAAACTTGCAATATAAGTTGTTTCGGCATTCTGGAATCTGAGAACAATTTGTCACTGCTACAGATAATGAATATATTTAACTTGGTTGGCATAATGAAAGATACTCAACTTCTAATATTTTATACTATTTCAGTTTTATAAAAAAAGTTAAAAAATAAAATGATAAAAGTGAAAGTGAAATATTTTAGACTATTTTAGTCTAAATTATAAAATTACTACGCAACTTTAACCTTTCCCAAATTATAAAAAAATATTTTAGATTATTTTACCTTAAATTATAAATAAATATATATATTAATATTATACTCATTTATATCCTATAAAACAAACTTTTAAACTCTTTGTAAATAACTTAAACAATTGTTTAAAGGGTAATCCAAGTCTAACATACACCTCTCTTAATCCTGTTCCCAATGAATCATTTATACTTTCAGATGTCTAGAAGTGGCACAAGAAACCTCGAGAACAGATATTCATCTCAGCTACCTGGGCTTATCTTGATTCCAAAAAAGCACAGTCGTCTACTGAATTGTAACTCTTTTCTCAAAGCTCACAATCAACCATTCGAGATGATTTCTTATCACAATACCCATAGGAAGGACCATTTTCTCAAGACCCATGGTTACTCCCAAATATGACAAACATGATGAAAATTATTCAAACCTCTCACCTAATGACGATCATGAACCCATTTGCAAGACAAGATGGTGAGGTATAAAGAAAATTCCCACGTACTCTAAGATTCCCACATGCTCTCCTCAACAACTTTAAATAAAGTGTGCCTATATGATTATGGTTCTAGTGTGGTTTGAACTCATAAAATAATTGTGTATTGGTCGACTTGTATCTCCATCCCCTATAAGAAGATCCTTCATCACTCATTGAGAATCAGAGTTTCATATTGTAACTTATCTTGGGAAATAGAAGTATACATTTCTTCTAAACTCTTTCTTCCGAAAACTCTATCTTTTGTTATCCCTACTCTCGTCTTTAAAGATATTTGATTATACTCTACACTTACCTCTATTAAGAGGAACCTTAATCCAAGAGATTAAATTTTTGCATAAATATTTTGATTTAGTTTAAACATCTATAGATTAGGGTCCTAAAATGGCCAATATGGCAAGAGGATGCCAAGTCAAGATATTAATATAGACTGAATATCCTGGACTAAATCTCAAGTTTCATGAGGAGACTCACCCCGTGGTTGTTTCATGATTTCCTCTCACGTCTTATCTCTAAACCTCTCTATGTGTTCCTCTTATTGCCCTCTCTTGTCTCTTCCTCCCTTCTTCTTTCCTCTTACATTTCCCCAAAGTGCACAACTTACATTATTTAATGGCAACACAACCTTACAAAGGGAGTAAAGGGAAGGCATCACAACGCACTACTGCAAGAAACATTTAAATGGTGAAAAACACTCACAAAATACACTCACTCGGCCATCATTGATGCTTCCCATCTTAGGCTCCATGGATAGTCAGTCAGAATACTTGACTTGGGTCCTCATGCAAGCATTCAAATGCTGGAAATTACGGGGAAAATTAAAATGTTAAAAGCTTCAACCTAAGATCTCCACATCCATAATCTGTTCTCACTAAAAATGTAAAACTCCTACCATATCAATATGCTAAAGTAACACGTCACACTTTACAGCATCATGAACCACGAAAATTATAGACTTGTTTCCACTTTCCCGTTTCCTATCGCCTATCTTAGAGCATTTCCATATCAACGACTTATTCAAAATATATCCCCCTTTCTGCATGGTATTATCTCATTCATATATCAAATAACTAAAATTAAAGGGGGGGAAATACCACATAATTATGTCTCTATACTGAACGCATCAACTGAAAGAATTTTGTGTTCACGAGCAATTTGTACAATACAGGGAGGCTTATTAATAATCTGTTGCCTAATTTTTAGACATTAAACCATATTAAAACTTAAAACTTTAAACAAATCAATGACCAAAAACTTCATAGTTTTTGCTAAGAACTTTGAAGCAGGACAAATGGGGCTTAAAGAATTGTCACTATACTGAACACATCAACTGAAGAATTTTGTGTTCACATTTTACGTTCTCATTTGGTTGCTCAGGGTTATTAGTCTGTTGCATAAAGTTATTAATCCATGTTCAAACTCAAAAATTTAAACAAATCAATGACCAAAAACTTCAGTTTCTACCTAAGAACTTTGAAGAAGGAGAAATGGGGCTGTTGCCGCATCACATAGGCATTCACGATTGAATGCGGGAAAAATGTAAGAGGTCAAAAAGTTCTTCCTGCCTGATATAGCCATAACAGGTAACCATAATAAAAAAAAATTGCAAAAAAATAATAACACCAAAAAGAAAACCATTACTCAGTCAGCATAGCCATGATTCTTGCCAAAACTCCGAATCCCCTGTTGCAGATCCATTTTTATAAAGCATTAGAACCAAATATGGTCATATTATTTATACCAAAGGCCCAGGAATTCATCAAACGCCATGCACAGTTATGCTGTTCAACTATTCTGAAGCAACCAAAACTAGTGTTGACGTAAAGAAGCATAAGGATATCTGAAAAGCCGGACCCAAAACTAGACGTATCAAAGACATAAACGAAACAACTGGGGGGTATAATTTAAAACGACGAAACTCAGAAAACGCTAAATTTTAAAAAAGGGGGGAACAGTCAAACAAACTGAATATCGTAGGAAAAGAGACTCACATGAATCGGTGAGCAACGATCTTAACACGAGGAAGGAACACCGTAGATACAGGTCCGATCCTCACCAGAGCAACGAGACCTCGAACCCTCCTTCTCCTATTTCTCTCTTGCCTCGGCTTGGGTCGCTCAATTTCTTCAGGCAAAGCAGCAACGCCCACGAATCGTTTTACATACCTCTAAACAAAATTTAGAATATTAAACGTTTTACTGTATGTTTGTAAACTTTATATATTAAAATAAATAATTATATTTATTTAAAAAAATATATATTTTAAAATTAAAATTTTAGATAAATTGATTAGAGTAACTTATAGAATAGTAAAAGAATTTATAAACTAATCAATTATTATATTACCTTTATTTTTTTTATACCATATTTCCTCTTTCTTTTCTTTTCTATATCATTTCTTCCCCTCTCTCTCTTTCTACATCATCTATTATCTTTCTTTTTTTTTATATTATCTCCCATCTCTCTTTTACACCATCTCTCATCTCCTATCTCTCATTTTTTATCTCTATTCTCTCATATATTTAATAATTATACTATTTTTAATAATTTACTAATAATAAAAGTATTTCTGAAAATAACTATTCAAATATTCATTTATTTAAAACTATTTTTTTTATACGCTATTTTCTAAAAATTCTTTTCTAAAAACTCCCTACAAATCTTTTTTTTATAAATTTTTTTTAAACTCTTATCTAAACATACCTTAAATTTTAATTAATTACTTTTAAAATTTAAAATTTAAACTTTTCACACTGGCCCATGCAACGGCAATGTGGAAATTTAAAATGGAGATTTAGAATTCAAAAAATGAAAAGTAATTCGTGGCGAATCTCCAATGTTACCATTTCTTTCCAATAACGTTACAATAGAATCTCTTAGCTTTGATTTTGATTGCGTGTGCGTGTCTATATATATATATATATATGGTATCTTTATTTCTTATTTGATATTGATAAACCAACTTCACTACAAATCTAATTCAATGGATTCATTTTCTTACAAAATTATAGTTAGTATTGTTTTTGTGGCATTCTTAACCTACTAGGACATTTTTATTTTTATTTTTATTTTTTGATAATAGACTAACTAAAATTTCAATTATTTTAGTTAAAACTTTCTAATTTTATCCTTTTTAATATCACCAATCATTAATTATTTGATAGGTAAAAGAAAGATAAGTAATTTTGATAAAGTGCTTAATGATGTGAAGTTCATTATATATATATATATATATATATATATACACACACACACATACTTCCTTTTATGCCTTTAGTCGTCATTCGAACCATATTACTAAATATTATTTAAATAATTGATTAATTCAAATCAAATTTTTTTATCAGAATACGTCTTGTAAAAAAAAATGATGAAATTTAAAAATAGTTTGCTCATGATCTATTTTGCATATTTTTAAACCAAGTAGTATTGAGACACAGAATTTTATGAAATAGGCATTATATTTGAATAAGAGGGAGCAATATACTTTTAATAATATATAAAATATTGCAATTAGACCCATTCAAACCGACCATAGAAAAATGGGTCCCACGTATGTTCTACAAGCCGTTCTAGAAAAATGGCCCCCGTCATCCTCCATCAACTTATCATTCAATCCAAAGTATTCCAGAGAATCTTGTAGAATCCAATAGAATCTTTGAAAATAAACATGAGAATTCGTTATATAAAAATAAATAAAACCTTTGAAAAATACTCCAAAATTAGCCACCATATCTTCCACCCCCTCCTTCCCATCGGTAAGTTACTCAGAAACTTGCAAACCGCAATATCAATGGCATGACAGTCAAAAGAAAGACCCAATTAATTAATTAAATTGCATCTAACAAGACACTGCTAAACGCGCACGGCGTACACAGAAATCCACATGTTGTTTGATTGTTTGAGAAAAGATGAAAAAAATTGAGTATTATTGTTTTACATGAAATTAATTCGCAAGTCCTTACAGTTAAGTACATAGTTTATATAATTTTTAATTAAGTCATTGTATTTTTTTTCAGTCCTTGCAGTTTTCTTCATTATAAACATTAATATTTATGTTCATATGATGTTAACGCTAACTAATTGACATGTCAATTGCTACAAAATACCAAATAAAAAAGAGATTTTTTAAAAATAATATATATATATATATATACAGCGGTCCCATTCCCATACCCATATGCTCCATCTTTCCTTCATCACGGAATTTTCTCTTTCATCAGTTTGATTCAACAATAGACAGCCCTGCGTCATCCTTATTCAATTTATCATTCAAACTCTCAAAATCTTTTAGAATTAAACAAAATCGTTATATATCAACTCAGCAGCTTCTGTGAGCAGCATGCAATCCCTACATGCAAGACTCAATCAATAATCAATATTCATACCAACTTTCTCCATTTCTAAGAAAACGGCATTCCCACTCTCCCTTCCTCATCCCTCCCTGTTCAACTCACAATTCTTGGTCTTCAAAAATCTTTTAACTTCTGACAAATTTTCTGCAAATAATTTGTTTTGTCATAAACTGTAAAGTCAACAACTTCGCGATTTGACAAAGTCAAGCTTCCAAGTTCAATACGCCCGCTCTAGAATCGCTGGATTTCTTGCTCTGCATGCAATTATTTTATTTATGCTATAATAGCACCAAGCTTGTACACAAGATAACAATATATAACGTTTGTTTTTAGCCAAAAAATTCAGAATCCCAAATGACTATTCCTGAAGCAATTCCAAGATTTTGCCTATTCTTTCTTCTGCTCATCTCTTCTTTTTTCTTTCATGTCTATGGATATGAGCCTACAAAAGGAGACACTAAAGTTATACGTATAGGTGCAATTATTGATGTTAACTCTCGTATTGGTAAAGAACAGCAAATAGCCATGGAAATTGGAGCTCAAAACTACAATAACACATCAAAGACTCACAAGCTAGCTCTTTATTTCCGGAATGCCTCTAAGGAAGCCCTCAGAGGTGTCTCTCTTGGTAAGCAATCTCTAGCATTTTTCAAAGAAAATTATTCGAGACAAAAACCCTGACAAATATGTCAACTTTTAAAGTATCATTTCTAATCATTCGGATTCCTCGCTCATTAAAGTGCTTGCAATTTCTACCCAAATAAAGCTGAATCTAACAATTTTCTGACCTGTGTGTTATTTGATTACCCATTACTGTAAATCACACCTTAAATTTAGAATCCAAGTCAGCAGAATATCAAAACATGGGCCATCAAATTTCGAACAATTACTAGACACCAGGGAAACATTGCTATTTGCTACAATGTAATGATTGAATGACTATTTTTTTTTTAATGATTTATGGGAAGACCAAATTGAAAGTCAAACCTATGCGTCAGATACCCAATTAGGGGATTTCTGAACGGATTTGAACTTCTCTATAGCCTTCTGGTTTAATTTGTAAAGTTCCCTCCTAATTGTGCTAAACCCGGTTGCAGCTGAAGAGTTAATTGAAATGCAGAAAGTAGAAGTAATTATAGGGATGCATACATGGCAAGAAGCAACTCTAGTGGCAGAAGTTGGAAGCCAAGCTCAAGTTCCAATCATATCCTTTGTGTCACCTGCAATAACCCCACCTTTGACACCAAAACGCTGGCCTTACCTGGTTAGACTAGCTAACAATGTCACTGCACATGTAAAATGCATTGCAGATATAGTGAAGGCGTTTAGTTGGCAAAGAGTAGTAGTAGTTTATGAAGACGATGGCTATGTTGGTGGAGACTACGGCATGCTCTCTCTCCTTTCTGAGGCTCTTCAAGACTTTGGTTCACTAATTGAATACCGTTTAGCACTCCCACCAATTTCTTTTCTGCCGGATCCAGGAGAGCTAATCAATGAAGAGCTGATTAAGTTGGTGACGCAAACTCAATGTCAATCTCGTGTTTTCATCGTTTTGCACTCATCCTTAGAATTGGTGACTCATTTGTTCAGAGAAGGTTCAAAGATGGGACTTGTGGATAAAGATTCAGCTTGGATAATCTCAGAGAGCATAACTGCTTTGCTTGACTCTCTGGATAAGTCTGTTATTTCCTCCTATATGGGAGGGACTTTAGGAATCAAGACGCATTACTCAGAAAATAGCATTGAGTACCAAAATTTTCAAGCTCAGTTCCAGAAAAAGTTTCGTGCAAAGAATCCTGAGGAAGATAATAACAACCCAGGATTTTATGCTTTGCAAGCATATGATAGCATCAAAGTTGTCATTCAAGCAGTAGAAAGAATGGAAAGGGACAAAAGCAGCAGCCCAAAAGCATTGCTAAGAGAAATATTGTCTAGCGGTTTCAATGGTTTAAGTGGGGAAATTCATTTTCAAGTAGGTCAGCTCTTGCAGAATCCTATCATAAGGATAGTTAATGTAGTTGGGAAGAGTTATAAAGAAATAGACTTTTGGAGTCAAGAAAATGGGTTCACCGCAAGGCTTCCTACAGGAAAAAGTGAAGAAAATGCTAACCCTAACACTCAAAGTTTGGCTGGTGTAGTTCAATGGCCAGGGAATTTGCAGAGAACTCCAAAAGGTTGGAATATGCCTGTTAAGCAAAACCCAATGAAAATTGCAGTTCCAGGAAGAACTTCATTTTCAAAGTTCGTCAAGGTTGACTATGGAAAAAATGGAGATCAGAACCAATATCACGGATTCTGTATTGAAGTTTTCAATAAGGTGCTTGAGCTTTTGGAATATGATCTACCCTATGAGTTTTATCCCCTCAATGTAACTTATCCGGATCTGGTTCAACTTGTGTATAACAAGGTAGCAATTCTTTTTCATTGAACTTTTTCTCTTTCCCTTAAAAAAACAAAAGTAAAAGTTATATCATACAACATTTATTAGAGTTCTGTTAAAAACAATAAACATCATTGTTCATGAATTTTAAGCAGCCAAATGCATAATCTTTTTTTCCTTCCTAGCAATCACTCCTTTCCTCTAGACACATGATATAACTATAACAAAAACTCTGAATTCAATTCAAGACTTGACAGCAATAATTTTATTCTAGGAACCTAGTAATTTTTTTGTTGGTGACAATAGGAACCTAGTATTCTTATTAAAGGGAAGGTGGTCATGACCACGTTCTACTATACCTTAGATTCAATTATTTTTTTCCAATTCTAAAAGATAACAAACATCTTAATTTTGTTTTCTAAAGTATAATTCTCTCAATCTAGGCAACACTCGATAATGTTTTCCCAATCATTTCTGTCTTTACATCTAAGCATGCACATGGGTGATGGTGCACTTCCTAAATTTTGGCAAAGAAAACCTTCATTTTGAGATATAGAGCATCGTGTATTGTTAACTTTTGAATTTTATGAACCATTTTGGTTTTACCTCACTGAACTAAATCAATTTTTGTTCTTTTGGTTGCTGTGGTATAATGATGGTGATGGAAGACTTATGATGCAGTGGTTGGTGACATGACCCTACTAGCAGAGAGACTGCAATATGTGGATTTTACTGTACCATATGCAGAATCAGGATTGTCCATGATAGTTTCAGTAAAGCCTCAAGAGTCAGCATGGATGTTTATAAAGCCATTCACCTGGCAAACGTGGGCGGTTGTTGGTACAACATTGATTTACACTATGTTAGTGATTTGGTACCTTGAACGAGTAACTAATCCAGAGTTTCAAGGCAATTGGAAGAGACAGTTTAGCACTGCTCTTTGGTTTACCTTCTCCTCCCTCTTCTATGCTCATAGTAAGTAAGCAGTGTTGCTAAATTTCAATGAATAGCATTCTTTGCTGCACTGAACAAGCTTAATTGCGTGGTGTTAAACATGTACTCATAGATTACATACCATCTAACATATCACAGGGAATCTATATCTAAGTCTCACCCCCCTTTCTTTTATTCTCTGTTAAAAGACCCTGAGCAAATATTACATAGGATTCATTACCAATTGTCACGTTTCATAGTCAGTATTATGAGTCAATATCAATGCTTATTAGGTTAGAAGTATCTTTTGAACTTGACTCGGTGTTTTGATTAATCTTACAGGGGAGCAAATGCATAGCAACTTATCTCGTGTGGTGATGGGAGTATGGCTTCTTCTAGTTATGGTTATGAGCTCAAGCTACACCGCTAGCCTTTCTTCAATGCTAACGGTTCAACAACTGCAGCCAAACGTCACAAGTATTGAGTGGCTGAAAATGAACAGCATGAAAATTGGTTGTGATGGTGACTCATTTGTTAGGACATACCTAGAGAAAGTCGAAAAGTTCAAGCCAGAAAACATCATTAACATAAGTAGTGAATACAATTATGATGGTGTATTCAAAAACAACTCAATAGCAGCAGCTTTTCTCGAAGTCCCTTATGAAAAAGTATACATAAGTACTTACTGCAAGAAATATTCTGGCTCCACACCAACCACCAGATTTGGAGGCCTAGGCTTTGTAAGTAATTATAGGATTCCATACTAACTTTCATTGTCCTTCTCAAATTAGGAACAAAACTTGGACGCGATATGTTTTCTGTCATGTAATAATAAACATTACTCATCTATCTTTACATGGTTACACATTTAACTTGGATTTTCCTTACCAATCGCATTATGCAGATGTTCCAAAAAGGCTCCCCAGTGGCCAAAGATGTTTCTAAAGCAATATTGCAGCTTTCAGAGAAGGGAGAACTAACCAACTTGGAAGCAAAATGGTTAAAGCAATCAAACGAGTGCACCAACAGCTCAACCTCCAACGATACACAAAGTCTGAAGCTTGAAAGTTTCTGGGTTCTCTTTGTCATTTCTGGGATCATATCTACTATCTGTTTACTATTTTCTATCATTCAATCACAAGGAAGTCAGCTAACTCAAAATATGACTCAATTAGGCAATGGACCCACAAGTGATATGACAGTTTGGATAAGAACACTTGAATTAGCTAAGCGGCTTTATAGCAGAAAGCTTATTCAGGAAACTCATTTGTATGGGCCCACGACTGGGGCACAAGTGGTAAATGACTGCTCTTCCAGAAGGGACTATGTCAGCACCACTGATTCACCTATGCATCAACAAGATACTGCATCCCCAGCACCCACAGTCATTGTGCTCTCTTCACCACCACCAGAGACCCAAATGGAAACCCCTGATAATAGATGACTTACAAGAAAGAAATGATGTCTAACTATTTTAGAGTTCTAGTCATGATCCAATTATAGGAATGTAATTGTTTTAAGGTGTGAATAGGTATGTTGCTTGTACTGGAGTCAGAAGCTTTTGATGTCTGTGATTCCCATATTTAAGTTCACTAGCACGCTTATTTTTGTGAGCTCCTAGTGACTTCTTCACTGACTAGTCTCTTTGTGCATAGGTTTGTTGTTTGTGCAGTCATGAATTTAATGACATCCGTGAGCAGCTGCTAAATCTCCTTTAGCCCTTACTAATTGTAGAAAACTGTTGGATTTTTCACTCTGATAACAGTTATTTTTATTACATCAAATATTCCTTTTGTTTGTTTATATATTTTTAAATTACTGCCTTTATCCTTTATTAAATTTTCCTGGTTTGGGGAGTGAGTTAACCTTAATTAGTCAGTGAGGGCATTGGGTTTAGTTTGGGAAAAGCTTCCTTACAGATTACGTAACCTTGAGAGAATGCCTAGACGAAATTCATCCAACCTTAGATCTACTTTGCAATTTTCTTTACTTTGAGAGAAAGGGTAACAGCAAACTAGGGCCACAATGAATATGAAATCTCATGATCATTTATAATCAAAACTTCCTCCGACAAAAGAATTCCAATACATCCACATCTCCTACTTGTATGTTGTACAGTTTCGTAAAACAAAATCAGCTGCTTTCTACAATCAAACAAATGAATCAAATTTACCGATACCCTCTACCTCTTCCTCTTCCTCTTCCTCTTCCACCCCAGCCCCTGCCTCTGCCCCGAGAACCACCACTAGGTAATCCTTGCAGTGCTCTATTAGCAAGTTGATTTTGTAAACCACCACCACCTCGACCCTTCTTTGAAGCAACATTGTTGGATCCATTAGTGGGAGCAGGCCGTTTTGCTCTGCAAGATAAATTGAAAATAACATATAATTGCTCAATTTCAATAATTTCTGCTGTTCTCATCCATATGAGATCTTTAATAAGTCTAACTTCAATCATATGAGGTTTCAGAGGTGTTTACAATCAAGTTCTCCAATAAACAGAAGACAGATGTATACTTTTTAAAAACATTCAATAGTGGTTCTAAACTACAAGCCTAAATCAAATATTCACGTCATATTTTTATTGAAAAATCTAATAGCAAATACCTAAAATTGTACAAAAGTTTAGTCCATCTGTCTTTGTAAGTAAAAAAAGTTTAGAGGCACAGTACTAGATTCTTACAAAAGATGATGAGAAAAGTCACTCATAAAATGTTATATTTACAAAAGAACAAAAATATACCCAGCTGCCTTTGTTGAAGAAGATGCAGCTTTTGTTGCTTCTTTCCAAGAAAGGTTGATGCTCTTATCTCCAATAAAAGAAGGTGCCTTAGAGTGTAATGGCTGACCATGCAAATTTGAAGGGAAAGAGAAGGAAAATAAAGTATCAGCGACTAAAATACTTTATGCATAAGCATAAGGTTGCATCCATCTTACCTTTGTCATTGCCAAAATGTTCTTGCAGGTGCGCAACCCAGTTATAGTGTTCTGCTTTTGTGGTTTCTGCAACATAGTGTGAAAAATGTAAGCAGGGAACACAATGAGAGAGACTAAAAACAAAGAACAATCAAACAATAAGATTAAGCTCACAATTTTTTCCTTCGCTTCATCTGTTTTAGCGGCTGCCAATGATTTGTTGTGCACAGCCATGACCTGATTTAACTTCTTCATGGTAGCCCGGGTTAACTCCTCAATGCTGTCTAACCTAAGAAAAAATGACAAGAACTAAGACTATTACACAACAACCCCACAGGAAGTATGTACAGAAGGCACAAAATTTTTGCAAAACAATATGTCGACAATAGAATCGCTTAGTTGCAACTATTCAGTGTTTTCGCTTTTCCAAAGTTATTGCAAGTTTGTAACTAGATGAAGGACAAGAAAACTATTCAAAGTGGAGGCACCTCCATTTTGAGCCTACTTCACCATCACTTTATGTGAACATGGTAGAACCACTAAATAAGTCTAGTAAATTCTTAATTGGCTAAGGGGTGATTCTACTCTTTCCCAAACAGTCAAAACCCAAGCACTGATACCTTTTCGTCAGCCTTATGACCCATCTCAAGGCTTAATTTTTAAGGGTTTTTTTTCATGTTTTTCCGATCTCAGTCATTCCCTCCATATTTTCTGGAGAAAAATAATAATAAAATAAAAATAATTACCTTTTAAGATTCCAACCTTCTACCTAAGTATAATCTCTTCTTTGGGTCTGACAAAGTGTCAAAGACCACCTTGCCAACTTTTCAAATTGATTTCTATTTATATCATGCATGCTTCCGACAAATGTAATCCAAAGCAAGCTGTGTGGCATGTATCCACAAGCATTATATATAGGCCAGTCTTCTGCCCAAAATACTCCCTCCATCTCCAAATATAAGAAACAAATAAGTAATTTTCTCAATATCAAGAAAAAATTATTTTTGTTGGCTAAATGATTTAAATATGCCACAGTTGTTTTTTTTTTTTCCAAAAATGCTCCTAGTTAAGTCATTAAGTGGAGTCACACCTTAATAAATTCATGATAATTAAATAAAAGGAAAAATAAGAAAGGTGCATTGATTACACCACTAACTTCCTCCAATTCTCTAATATTTTGAGACAAAATAAGAGCCCAATAATTCTCTTATAAATGGGGAAGGACGGAGTGTGGAAATCACAACATTAATGAGCATTAATAGGCTGTAGTTATTTCCTTTCTATTTCCATAAATAGTCAAAAGATAGGATTTGATTTTATTCTCCTGATTTCTAGCCTTGTTTGGTCAATAAATGTATATTGGGTATATATTGTACTGCTCTGATCAAGGGAATATGAGCTGCTTCAAATCCCTTTCATGCTTGCAACACAACTAATTAACTAAACTTTTAACCCCGCTTAGCTCATAAAGTGACAAGAATTTCCATTAAAATAATGTTAATAAAGAAATCTACACTTGCACATGTCAATAAAAACTGAATCATTTACAAAATGAAAAATTAAAAGATAGTTTAGTTATTTATTATATACAGATTTTTAGAAGAAAGATTATACCTCTCAGTAAAATCCTGATAATGCTCTGAAAAGTCCTCTCCAAGCCTATCAGATGGCTGGCCAGTAACAATCTTGTAACCACATAAACTATTTGTTGCATTAGGAACCTACATAACAGCCAAAATCAATTAACAATAGCTCAGAAGTAACTAACTAACAGCATAATATATTTCTGCAAGACTGATATAATTACCTTGTGAGCTAGATGATGAAATGTGTATAACAAGCACTCAACATAAGTGAAATTCGTCTCTTCTCCAGTCTTCCTCCATGATATGTATTTCTAACAGAAGGAAAGAAAACCAGTTTTAGAAGATCAAGAGGTCAAGGAAATAGGCAATGGTAAATCAGCTTAAATGACTATGATGTTGAAAATAGTAAGTAAGAACAGACAACTACCAAGATCATATACAAAATTTAAAAAAGATAAAGTTCTCACTTTAAATTTATATGATAGAATGGTCACCAAAAAACTACAACTGTACAAGTATAATATATTTGAAACTTAGGCTAACCGTCTCTTTTAGCAGGTCAATAATGTGCTAGGATATTTAGCAAAACATAAGCTAGAACATAGAAAGCATAACACTAATTTTAGCAAGAAACATGGTTAAGATGTAGTATAATATATGTGAAACTTAAGCTAGCCGTCTCTTTTAGCAGATCAATAATGTGCTAGGATATTTAGCAAAACATAAGCTAGAACAAGGAAAGCATAACACTAATTTTAGCAGGAAACATAGTTAAGATGTAGTACATTATATCACATACAAATTGATATTGCACTATCAACATACTATTAGCAACTGAACAATAGAAGGAAGAATTTGACGTGAATCTTGTGGTGTAGCATAAGGTGATAATTCTGCAAGGTCTTTAAGTAGATCTACTTTTCGTTCTTCAGGAAGCTGAAAGGAGGAAAAAAAAATTATCATGTAAGTTTCCCCATATTGAAAGAAAAATCTCAATTGAAAGATTTCCAAAAAAAACTCCATTCCGGTTTCACTACTAATTTAGGAACCAGATTCAACCAACCCAAAACTACTGTAACATTTGGTATGCTGCCTCGTTAAAATATCAAAATATATTTGATTATAATTTTTACCAGAATAAAGCTAGCAACAAAAAATCACAAAGCTGACAACTCTTTTGAAATAAAATATTGTGATGACAGATTAAGTTTACAAGGGACAAAGATTTTTAAAGTGTTCTTTCTCCACATAAAGAAATCAGGATTTTACAATTCCCATCAATTTGACAACCACTTAAGCATAAAGATGAGCGGAGTTGCTTCAAGGTGGGTAAACAGTACATTTAGTTAAACTAAAGTCAACAATCAAAAGGTTAATGCAATAAGTAGAAAATAAAATGTTTGTTAACCTACAAGGAGAAAATCATTCCATGCATTCCTTTATATATTAAACGAAAGGGCAGTTAGAATTTTGTTGAAGATTTTGAATGTAAAAATTAAAAACACAAAATCTAGGTGTTATAATTCACTAAATCACGTATCAAAATCAAATTATTTGTTTTGTCATTTGCCTTTGTTCCCATTTCCTGAACACAAGATGTCATATCAGTAGTATCAAATATAACTCCAGATCTATTGCATAAAAGAAGCACAAATGAAAGCAACAAGAACTTAGAACATCCCCAACAAGGGAGATTAAATAAACCAACTCAGATAATCAAGCACCTGCCCTTTTCTTTTGATGTAAGGTCTAAAGAAAGCAAACCCCCCTGGAGGGAAATGTCCTTGAAAACGTCCAAGCATAAGCACAAGTTCTATATATTGAAATTTTGCATTGCCCATATTTGACTAAACACTAGCACCAATAAACTCTAAGTGATTACAAATATAAATTTTGATCTAACATGGTGGCCAAATCATGTACTCCTCCGGTCCTAAATATAGGACCTAATTAATAAGTTGATCTTAGTCCAAATTCCAAAACATAAGACATATTTCCCAAATTTAACAACTCTTTCTCTAATTACCCCTATTGATACTCTCTCAACAATAATCAAGTAAGAGAAGTAGAAAGGGAGTTAAGGAAGATGATTAGGGTGCTTTAGAAAAAATATGCTATAACAACTAACTTAACTAACTTCCTTAATCTAATCAAACTAATTAAATAGGTTTTATATTTAGGACAGGAGGAGTATTATGCAATAAATAAGCATTTGCAAATTTTCCAATATTATATCATATTAGTATAGTAAAAAATTTTAATCAAAGAAAAAAATAATAGCAAAAGAAACAGGGTTCACTGGTGCCAAAACATGTTGCAGGATTCTCTGTTGGCTGTTGCAGGAGTAAAGCATGTTGCCGAATACAAAAAGGTGAGAGCTCTAATGAAATCATTGCATAAACGACAACCAATCTCCACATAACTAGTGTTGAGATTAGCATTACATGATTAGTGTAAATGTTAGATGTATGCCAACTTTATAATGAAAAAGACTAACATCTCAGTAATCGGTAGATTTTATTGATTTGTCTTGTACTATGGACCTATCTAATTACACATTTAGGTTATCTTTTTTTTTCATTTTATTTTCTCAGAAATATATTTTTTTAGTGTGATATTTAATGTCAACATTATAATAGCTTCTGAGTCCATGGTTGGATCAATGCAATTCACTTCCTATACCAATATACTTGGTGTCAAACCCCGTCCTCATATACATTGGTCCCAGAAACAATACACCGAATTACATGTTTATTCTTTGAAACTATAAGTTCGAAGGTATTACCTGGTCAAAAACAGGAATGATGAACTCGTTTATATAGGTGAGAAATTTGCTGATAGATGCACCCCTCTGAGTAAAATTTTTAGTTGTTTTTAGAAAATTCTGAAGGGGAAACAAAACAGGTAAGATGAACATTAAACAGTCCTTACCACAACAAATGGAAGTGCCATGTGAAGGCATGTTATCAATCTATCAACATCTGAAACCTGATATTGTTCATAAAGGAAACAAAAGAATATGAGACAAAAACATACTAGTTCCATAGAGTGAATTTCTACGTGTTATTATTATATTTCCCAAATGAAGACAAGCTTATCTTACTTCCATAATTGAATGGCATGCACATACCTAATTCCACATCCCAAAAACTTTCAGCATGAAGCCTAACAAGTAAAAATTACTGCCTACTTGATGCAAAACTAGGATAATTTCCCAAAAAAAAATTTAAAGATTAGAGAAAGAGAGAGGAAAGAAGAGAAATGAGATGACGATGATGACAATAACAAGTTTTATCTCAATAGATGGGGTCGACTACATGGATTACACAACGCCTTTGTACTCTACCAATAATCAAATCTTTGGATATATTATTAATCAACAAGTCCTATTCAAGAACTTCATTGAGTATTCTTTTTTGTCTTTCTCCACCCCTCTTCACAGGACTCAAAACTATATGTTCTGCCTCCTCACCAGAGCTTCCTCTTCATAAAAAAAATCTCAAAAATGAAAATCAAAACGCTAAATCCACTTTACCTATTGCAATGGTTAATCCGTTAAAACATAAACAACTCACCAGCAATTTATTTTGCATATAAAATTAGCAAGTTTAACAAAAGGGGGCACTCACATTAAATTGTGCATCCAAATCAGCTTGCCGTTCAACAATTCCAATGAGTTCTTTCATTCGCTCAGGTGGAGCTTTATCTCCAAACAGGCTCAAACTCTTCATGAAATCCATGAACATTCGAAATTCTGGACCAGTTACATTTTCTAAACTCTACAATGGAATTCAACAACAATAATGAGCTTTCTATAATATTTAAAAACATAATAGATAGTAATTAATTAGACTGTAGACCCATGTTTTGCACAAAATCTAAGGTGAGTTATACTGTCCATGGTTTACAAATAGTGTGACTTCTTATTAATTTGATATGATAAATTATAAATTGAGAATTATACTGATAATAGCATTCAGTCAACCAAATACTGATACCTTTTTTATCAGATCAGTTATGTGTCTTTCCATTTCCTCTTGGGGCTTCAAGAGTTCAGATTTAATAGGAAAAACCTGAAATGATGATGATTAGTATTCCTTTCTACTCAAAAGATGAAATCAAAAAGGGGCCACTAGAATCAACCATTTGACTCCTCACCTTATCTCTAACAAAGTTTATAACTTTTTCACGAATAACATCATGTGCACTTAGCTCTTCAGTGCTCCCAATGTGCTTAAACAAGGCTGTCAACGAAGCTGCATGACCACATAAGACAGCTAAAGATGCCGGTGTAATCATATGTGTTCAGAATCTTTAAAAATATGAAGCAACTTCCAATAATAAAATAATATTAAGGATTTCATTAATTTTTGTAGGAATTTTAAAAATGATATATTACATAGTAGTGAAGTATTGGAGGTGATGAACAGGCCTCACCATCAGATTGATAAATTAATGCATAATATCTATCATATTTATCTTATACATTTCTGATTATTTATGCATGTGCAAAAAGCGTATCATGCACCTGTTTTAGTCTGTAGTGTTTTAACTAAGGTATGACTGGTTTATGGTTTGAAGTAAACATCTAGCAACCAGGTATTGCAAACAAACAAGTAAAAATCTGTGCACATGTTTTCCAGAGACTCTTTATGGAGAACTTACAAGCTGATTTTTTTACAAAATGACTAATAATGATAGAGTGTTAATACTGATTCAGCATCAACAAGTAAAAGCCCTTCAGAAATTTAAACCAAGAGATGATTACCAAGTCAGAAAAGTTATTGTGATCCTAACCATAAAATCCTATCTGAAATGATACATCTAAGATTAGCTTCAATTCTAATACCATATTATTCTATTAAGAGTATTCTTTTTCAACATAGAAGAGTCTCGAAATACCTTTAACATCTTGCCTCAGCAAAGACATAAGAGCCTTGTGTACAGCATCCCGCTCCACAAATTCCTCTAAGAGCACCAAGTGAAAAGGTCAGAATCATAGCAGATGATCAAGTTCTCATGAACTAAAAACTTCATCAACAATCAATTACCTGATCCAAGAAGTTGCACAAGATTATCAACAATAATCCCTATATTTTCTGGTGTATCGGAGCAGAAAAGAGGCAATCCTCTTATTGCTTGCACCCGGACCTGTATATCAGGAAAAGAACAAAAAAGAAAGAAAATAAGTAACAGCAGACACTGAATTGACCAATGATCCACAGGGAGAAGAAAATGGTTAATGAAAGACTCTTAAAAAATCATTTTATTTTCAACTTGTGATGACAAAGCCTACACATATGGAAAAGGCATTGAACTGAGATGAGTTTAGTCTAAGCCTACACAACTCAACACATTAACCTAGGATCTTTTATATAGAGCCTCAACTAACTAACTAAGATGAGTTTAATCTCTCTAACAGACGCTATAAAGCTTACTATCATATGCTTGTGTTTCATGCGAGTAGAGTACTTACCCCAAGCTCTTGGTATTCCTCAACCAAATCAAGATGGGCATCAAGGGCAGGGCCAGAAAGATCAGGGAAGAACTTGAAGAACCTAGGAATGAGTTGGGAAGCCAGCTGCTTGGCCTTAACGCTAGTCTTGGCTGCATCAATAATTCTCTGATAGTCCTTCACATTCTGTAAAATCCCACTAAACTATAAAATCCCAAAAAAAAAAATCAAAAACTAAAAATTCGATTCACAAACTATATATAAGCCTAGAACAAATAAAAAAAAAATCCCCAAATGATTGAATACAAGGGCGTCTAAAAAAATAGATGACCTGAGACTTGTCTTTGGCATTGTTGAGTTGCTCGCCGTATTCATAAAGCTTCTCGATTAAAGCAGCCTCATCAGAAGACTCAGCCATTGGGGTATCAACAGCTGATTGAAACTGAATAACGATAAGTATAAAATCAGCATACAGATGAAAATAAAAGGGCTTTCGTAGGGAGTTTCTGCGTCGAGTGAAGTAGGGTACTTGAACTCGGCACTGAGTTAAAATGAAGCGGCAGAAAAAGAACAAAAAGGGAGTTCAGCAAAGGGGTACCTGAAGAGCTTGAAGTTAGTATGTGCAACGACGAAGGAACCCGAAGGTACTGCGGGATTGACTGATCAAAAGTTCAAAACTCGAATCGGGCAGACTTTCCTCTAAACTGGGCACGAGGAACGACGAACGAGGAACGTGGATAGCAAGTAAAAGAAAAATTTTAAAAAAAAAAAAAAGCCCTCAAGGTGTTTTTTATACAAAAAAGGCCCTTAAGTTAAACTTAACCTATAAGGACTATATGAGAGTTGGGCCGAAGAGCTTTTTTATACACAATGATCGAACTTTATTAAGCCCAACCTTTACCTAGAGCTTAAGAACTACATTATATTTTTAATTTTTTTTAAATAAAAAAATTTAACTTATGAAATTCATAATTCAAACCATAAAATTAGAATTTAAACCATTCAAAAACACCAATACTTACAAGTAAAACCATAGTATATAGGATTTACATTAAAATCCATCAAAAATCAATTCTAATTACCTACTCAACTATTAACAATCATGTGTCAATAATATAAATTACCCCCAATTTCCTAAAATATAAAATAATTTTAAATAAATTATATTTTTTAAGAAAAAAGTTAAAATTAGGTAAAAATAATAAATATATAGGAAACATATTTTTCTTTTCAAATATGAAATTATTTATTGAGGTTTGATAAGAGAATAATAATGATAGAATAATGAGAGATAATATATTTATTATTGAGAGAGAATGAAATTAAATAATGGTAAAATGAGTATAAAAGTATTTATTATTGAAAAAAATTTAAAAAGAATCTTATATTTTGAGACAAACTAATTTAATGAAAGAGATCTTATATTTTGAGATAGAGGAAGTATCAAATGGAAAGACAACACTCCAATTTAGAAAAAAAATTTAAAATCAATGAGAGTTGGCATAAATTGTCATATAAGGATACGATTTCGATTTCTATTGTCGTTGTGAGAGTTCCTTTAGTATGTGATCTCGTAAGTTTCCTATAAGTACTCCATGAGCTTTGAGATTATGCTCTAACTTTGATGGGAAACCAATATCGAATCTACTTAATTTTTTTTGTACCAAAAAAAGAAAAAGATTTAAAGTTGGCCTAGCATGAAAAGAGTAAATTTTTCTTTACGGGAAACGGGTTGAACAAGTAGGACATAAATTTCCTTTACATATTATTCATGATTGTCCTTAAGCTAGGCATCTTAAAGGTAAGTTGTTAGGGAAGATGAGGATTAAAAAACGTCACATCTTAAGTTAAAATCTTAAGGCTCATGTTTATAGATCTTTTTATAATATTAAATATAAAATATATTTCTTATATTTACCAATTTCTTTCTAAATTATTCATAGCGATAATCCCTCAATAATAATCAGGTAAGAAAGAGAGATTGAGTTAAAAAAAGATAATTAAGATATTTTAAAAAAATTATATCTTTTTAACTAATTTTATTAATCTAATTAAATTAATTAAATATAATATATATTAATGATAAGTTGATTACCTATTCTATCCAACTTTGTCCGATGGGAGACTTCTCACATCAACCCAAATCTACTCACATTTAGACAAGTTAACAATTTCCTTCTCTAATATTTTTTTCTCGTTCTAATATTTCCTTCTCTAATAGTTTTTGTTTTTTTAATATATAAATTTTTAGAAAGAAGTTTAGTTAACTTATGATCTAAAGATAAGGCGAAGTTTTTCTTCCTCCAAAGTGATACCAATATCGGGTATGGTAAGCTATCTATTACCCTCATATATAAACTTAGACACTTAAAAGTTAAAATACTACCAAAAAAAAAAGTGGATTAGCCGTAGTGATAGTAGCATGGATTTGTGAGTGTGTCACATCGTTGGAAGCCCAAAAATGGGACTATTTTATTTCGTCATCTGTAAGGACTTGGTGTATATGGGGTCTGTTTTTTTTTTATGCAAGACAAAATGATATTAAAATACCAAATGATGTTTACAAGTTACAAATAGTAAGAGACTAATATTTAAACTAGAGAACTTAAGAAAATACGGTAAAGATATAACATTAATACTAACAGAGGAGAAAATAGTAATTAAAGAAAAAATTTCCTGCCAAGTTATGCTAAGTCTGCTGTGAGACTTAGCAGGAAATTGAATGAAGCCTTTCTTCACACCATAGATGACAAGCGGAAGGCTAGACATAGCATCAGTAAGACAATCAATCTGTGGGAGCTCAGAATTCTGAATCCAAAAAAAGGGAACACGAAGACATTTTGAGAGAAAACTTTTCCTGGAACAGCTTGATTTATCCACAGAAATTCCTTAAGAGGAAAGCCCTTATGACAAATGATTCCATGGCAATAATAATTCCCAAGTTTCTTGTACTTGTGCAAAATAATGTTCCATCCATCACCATTTCTCATGAAAGGTGGATCAACAGCTTTTACCAATTTGCAAGGCTGAGCCAATGTTGATGTGCTGGAAAAGGCTAGTAGGTTTGCAAAATGAACAACTTGCTTAACTTCCTTAATTCTTGCGATTGGACTTACCCTTTGTCCATGATGCAAAACTAGATTGCGCTTCCTCCAAATAGTATTCAAGAGACAAATTACATGGGATATCAAATGAGTAAGACCATCATTACTCCAGGTGACTAGAACATCCATTAGCTATCGCTTAAATTCAGAGAATGTAAAATTAGGAATTCTAATATCAAGGCATCCATACCAAACACCTCTCGTAAAAGGGAAAACAAGGAAAATATTTTCCAAAGATTCTTCAACTTCACATCCAAAAACACAAAGGGTGTGTGAGGGAAGATGATGTTTATTTAATATATCATTTGAAGGCACAGCAGTATCATGTAAAATCTTCCATATGCAAAGTAATTGTTTGTATGGAAGTTTAATCCTCTACAAGAACTTCCAAAAGTCATCAGTTAGAACATCACCTTGAGAATTAATCAATAACAAGTAACGCACTCCATCCTTGACAATGTAGGCACCCGTTGCATTGCCCGTCCAAATTAATTTATCAGAGGGGTTTGGAATGGAAACGGGCATGTCAAGAATGGCCTTAGCAACCATCGACGGGTATAGGGTGTTAATTAATTGATGATTCCATTTGGAAGAATTCCAAGAGAGGGATACATGCACTAATAGATCAACTACCTACTGAATATTCAACAAGGTAGCATGATCCATTGATCCTGCTGCATGGACCACCAAAGGTGGTGATTGATGTGTATTGAAGTTCCATTTCCTACACGCCATCTTAGCTTACCAATAATGACATCTGCATTGCCAGAGATTCCCTTCCAAATCCAGGATGAATTATATGGAATCTTAATGATGGAAGTGCTGTCAATATCAATATATTTAACCTTCAAAGTGGAAGCCAACAATGACTGCAGTTCAGAGTTGATGATTCGCCAAATTAAAGCTACTTCGCCAAGATGGGTCTTAAGCCGAGACCTCCCTTATCAATTGGTTGAAAGAGATGGTCTCTTCTGAGGAGATGTATTGTCGTACGTTTTAGTATTAAAAATACCCTTCCCCACAACCACCCCCCTCACCCCCTCAAAAAAAAAAATCTGCACAGCTAGCATCAATGTGATCACATACATACTTGGGGTAGTTGAATGCATGACAAGATATGAATATTGATGGAGGCCAAAACTGATTTAAGAAGAGTCAGTCTTGAGGCCTGGGATAAAAGTCTGGCTTGCCATGAATTGATTCGCGAGTTCACAGAATCAATTACTTGCTGATTGATATATTAGACTTTTGCTTCAGGATCAACCCATGTCCCTAAATACTTTCCAAGTCTTGAGGAAAAAGAAAATTCTATTAACTTAGATAGTCTAACTCTGTTAGCATGTGAAATATTGGGACTGAAAACAACAAATGATTTGCCAATAGAGTTAGCACATATAGTAAGGAACGGACTAGTATCTCATAAGGATGTGAGTTCGATCCTCACTACTATTGTAAGAGCTCATTTGATAAGTGATCTCGTAAGTCCCTGTAAATGCTCTCTAAGTCTTGGGGCTGTATTTTGACCTTAGTAAAAGACTGATGTCGAACCTACTTAAACTTTTTTCCTGTACAAAAAAAAAATGATTTGCTTCTATTGCTTCATTGACTAGACCACAAGCAATACATATCAAGTACAAGCTTGACAGAACAGAAATTCATATATAGTTGTACTCTCAAAAAAGAAAAGGGAATCATCAGCAAAAAGCAAGTGAGAGAGACAGGTGATACTCTTTGACAAATTTTAATCCCTTTCCAATAATTTAAAGATTGCAATTTAGAAATCATGCGTGAAAGCACATTGAGTAAACCCATGCGAATGGTTCTCATAATCAACACAATTTCATTTTCAATGGGCCGATTGCATTACTGGACTCTACCCATTTTCCTCCTCTTGTATTTCACGGATAAGTAGTAATAACTAATTTACTTATATATTGTTTACATCTAACGAGGTTTAATTTAATTTGAGAAACAAATACCTTTTTAGGAACCATGACAACACCAAAAAAAAAATCATTTCAATTGATTATAAAACCTCTACACAGGGAACTGGATGAGATCCTATAGAAAGGATTTAATAACTAAAATTTGTTAAATAATATAAATTTATTGTTCATTCATATACTGAAATTTATTATATTAACTCGTTAGTTATTATTGGAATTTGTAAGTAATTAAGTTTCTTAATAATTCTGTTGAAAAAGAATTTGAAAGTTTAGGTCATGAACAAAATAGATGAAAATGCCAATGTTATAGTAGTTTAGTAGCAATCAAGCTTATTTTATTCACGGAAAGTCACGAGCTACGACAATCCTACTAATATCAAGCTCTGTGGTTACAATCCTACAAATGTGAAGTGGATGGATGGGAAATTTTGATGTGCTTTCACAAAGGCTAGCTGCAGGATAAATGGGAAATATTGAAGGTGGTTTGGGTTATAGAGAATGTAATAGAATGGAAAGAAAAATAGAATTGGAAAAAGTAATTCTGTAGATGAAAAATATTATGTATTTCTCAAGGGGGAAAAATGCAATTACTTCTTAAGTAATAGAGATAAAGATCATAAATACTATTTCTTATGCAGAATTGTTTCTGCTCTCTTGTCCTAGACATCCTTACTGCACCTACAGCTATAAAGGGATTTTCTTTCTTTCTTTTTCTTTTCTTTTATTTGTTTTTGTGACAAACGGGACCTAAGTCTTGAAAGAAAATAAAAAACTCAATATCGTGAAAATAAGTAAAAAGTTTGTTTGGAAATAAATCCTCAATAACAGTTTAAACTAACACTACTCAACTAATGAAGTACAAACTCTCTTCTTCCTTCATCAAAGAGAAAGTACATATTTTTCTTATAATCTTTATAGAAATACAGGAAAACCACTTCTTCCATGAGGATATAACCCAATAATAATTACAGGCCATAATAATTAATAAGCAACAAGAGAAGGGAAGTTTAATGTTGTGGTTGGATGCGTTGGATGATGAAATCAACGGTGGATTTAGCAGCCAAGAAGACGTAGTGATAGGCCATATCTGTAGGGTGTAGAGAATCCCAGAACACATACTTTGAAGCTTCTGAACACACTGGCGATTTCTCATTACAGAAAAACGCTGTTTCTATGTAACCACTCCCACAACACCCATTATTTACCTCCTCAAACCCTGTTCATGTACACCACAACAATAACACAAAATCAATTACATTACATGTTTATAGAACTATATGTGTGTTATAAACAGAATTTGAGAAATGAATTAGTCTATTCATAACTTAAATTAGTTGTTATAGTTTAAAAATTTGTAATTAAATCATTATACCCTTTAAATCTTAAATATAATAGCTACTTAAGGGTTTGTTTTTGTTTTTTCTAAATATAAAACTTGAATCTCCTTTATTTCCTACATTTGGTATGTTTTTCGCAAATTACCTTGTTGATTGTACATACTAATGAGTGCTATCAATAGAGATATTTTTCAATGAGTGGTTGGAAAATTAGTACAAATTTTTTTTATAAATAACTAAATTAATTAATTTTTTTAATTTATACGAATTAATTATCTTGTTCTTATGTTTATGAGTAGATGGAGTAATTTACCATAGTTTAGGAATCAAGAGAGTAATACTCCTTCAATATTAAATATAAGAGTTAATAGAAGATTTGTTTTTGTTACAAATGTAAAACCTAATTTACTCTGTTTTTTAAATTTATAATTTATTTTCTTAAACTTTTTCTATTGATTGTATATATTAAAAAAGTATTTCATCAATGGAGTAATATCTCATGCAAATGATTATAGGTATTTTAGGGAAATCAACACATATTTTTTTACAAATAATAAACTAAATTAATTTTTAATCTATATAAATTAGTTATTTAGCTACTATATTTAAGATAAGAGGAAGGTATAATCCACAATAATATCAAAAAGCAAAGAGAAAATGGGGTACTAACCATATTTATGAGCAGCTTGGATCATATCAGCCAAAGGGCCATAAATGTCAACATAGTAGAAATTAGCACCAGGATTAGACAAATTGTGTTGCATTAATTGTAAATCATGTTGAAGCATTTGGTTGTAATCTCTTGCAATTGAGGAATACTCATCGATGCAGCCTCTTTCCCCATCAAAATTGTTAGCAGTGATAATAATTGGCAAGCATCCCATTGGAGGAAGCCCTACCACTGCTATTTCTCTAGCACCCTCTTCCCACAATTCCTGCATAATAACATCAATATCACTTGATATAAAATATATACAACATATAATAATGTTTATAAATTATAAATAATGTCATTTATCTTAAAGTTGTTTCATGTAAATTGTGAAAAAAATTATAAATTTAAGAGATAAAATAAACTGAAATCTTATATTTTTGATCAAAATAAATTTCTAACTACTATTATGTTTCTATTTATAAAATATTTTTAATATATTTTATTAGAATTAAGAAAAATTTTAAATATTATTAACTCTGTCTAAAATTTAATATTTTTTTAATTTTTTTATAAGCAAAACTTTTAATGATTTATAAATAGAAAAAAAACTTGTTATCTCCGCCTAACTTTTACATTTAATAAGATAGCAGAGGGAGACAACATTTATGATTTGGGAACAATGACACACATATTTTGGTATTTGTGAACTAAGGAAAGGATACGTGGCTTCATTGTGTGCACATATTGGCAACAGATATAAAATATCTCTACGTTCCCCTGGTGTGTGTGTGTGTGTTGGTACATATAATTTTTGTTTTTCAAAGGGATTAACCCAAAATCCAGGAAAAGTAAAACCCAGGATAAATAATTCTCAAACTTTTATTAGCATCTGCCTCTAAATAAGAGGGACAATTTCTCAAAAAAAGTAAAGTAGATAGGCCCTTTTTTAACTAATACATCAGCTGCCCGGTTATACTTCCTTACAACCCCTACTGACAATAATAATTCATCTTTTACTTCGTAGTCCCCTTCTTATATTGTTGCCCACTTTTTCTGTTTCAAAGTAGAACATACAAAGTCTATAATCCTTCATCAAAATCCATTGCAACTAATGGGAGTTGGGTTAGGTAAAAGAGACTAATTTCGTACAATGTAATGAATCCTTATTAAAAATGTGCCTACATTTAGGATAAAATAGGAGGACTTTGCTATGAAATTAACAAGCCGAAGACTAACTATTCCCTATATGTGTGGGTTATATAAACTTGCAGTCTCTATAAACAAGTAACCTGATTTCATCAATCAGTTCCACTACTATTGCATCCCCTAATGAGCAAGTTAATTTCTCCTTCTATACAATTTGAGAGGACTAAAATTTTCCTAAAATCTTTAGACCAATGGTCCAACACGTATAAAGACCATATATATGAGATGCCAAAAAGTTCTGCAATCGCAAGAGGAATTGAAGTGATTTGGCATATGTGATTACTAAGTCATTCTCTTTAATAGTCGCGAATAACTCCACAAACACGCTGTTTCCTAGTATTGAACTATCTATGTCCACACTATTTCTTTATTTGTTTATGTTTTTCTTAATTATTTGGTGTCTCAAATAATCTTAAAAGAATTCATTTGGGGGTGTTCATTTCTCAAAGAAACTGCATGAGCTCATTTAAATATGATAATCGAAAAATAATAATATTTTTAAAATTTTAGGACTAAATCCTTGAAATTTGTAGTTTTTTAATTTAGTCATTATTATTTTTTTGAATATTTATTACACATGTTGATATATCTGATATCATATAATATTGTTTTAATAATTTGAATTAAAGTGCTTTATTTATGATACTAAGTGGGTGTATTGAAGCAAACCTGTACGAAGGTTTTGAGTTGTTGAATCAAGAATTGCTGGTAGGCGAGGACATTGAAGCTTTTTCTTCGAATTGGGACCAAAAAGTAATTAACGACGAAGTCATTTGTTGCTGCGCTGATCAGAAATGCTGACTTCTTAATGTGATTTTCTGTTCTTTCTCTTCCAACCACGCTCTCTAATCTCTTCTTGCATTCTCTGAAATACTGCAGTTGCTTTGGTATTGAGATCACATTCTGAAACAATTAACCAGGAAAAGAAAAGTTATTTTCGCATCTCATCACTTTCATGTCAAAGTTCTTACTGGCTCTTATTAGGATTAGAACATGTTTCATAGCAACTCGAACTTTTACAAGTATATTTATATATACATCATCAGCTAACAATGTCTTTACATTAGTAATAGGATTTAATAATTCATTGGTATTTCTAAGTGCTAAGAAAAATAATTTATGGGCCCGTTTGGATAGGATTTTAGAAATGGGCTTATGAAAAAAAGGGTTTTTTGGCAGCTTATAGAAAAAGGCTTTTGGAGAAGAGTTTATGAAAAAAAGTTATTTTGAATAAACGAGTGTTTGGATAGTTATTTCTAGAAATATTTTTATTATTAGTAAATTACGAAAAAAGATATAAGTATTAAATGAGGAGAGATAAGAGATGAGAGGAAAGAGAAGAGAGGGTGTAAAAAAGAAATGAGAGAGTGTATAAGAAAAAGTATGAGAGAGGGTGTAAGAAAAAGTAGGGGTAATATAGTAATTGGTTAGTTCATAAGCTCTTTTACTGTTCCATAAGCTATTCTGACTAGCTTATCTGAAACCTTGGTTTTAAACCATAATTTAGTCTAAAAGCCCGTTTGAATAAATATAACTGTTTATTTTAAAATTTCTCTAAATTTAAGTTTTGAGCCAAATTTAGGTTTCAAACTTAAGTTTGGCGGGTTGCCAAACACGCACAATATTGATAATGAATGTTGGGTTTTAAAAGAATAAAAACATAAAATTGGGGTAACAAAAATACAGATGTTGAGATAGATATATAATAATACAAAAAAAGACGAGATTCAGAATAATTATATAAGAGGAAGAATAGTAATAAAGATAAATGATTAGAGGTGGTTTGAGACTATTGAAGGTGGCAATAAAAATGGTAGATGAGACACTATGGAGTCCTCTTAGGAAGGGCAAAGGAAAATCAAAAAAATAATATGCATTCAGCAAATTCATTGAAGAAGACCTTTTGAGTAATAATCTATCTAGTTGTTAATATAGCAAAATAATATTAAACAATTCGTGTAACTGAATCTATAAATAGTGGGATAAGGCTTTTTACTGCTAGTATTGTATTGTTACGTTATTTGGAACATTTGTTTTAAACGATGAGTTAATTGTCACTAGATGATAAATGTTCGAAAAGATATATCAGAAAGAGAATACAGAGCGAATTGGTGTGAGAGGGTCGAAGCCAGAACCAGCAGAAGCAAAACTAACTCCACTCATAAGCTTATCCATATCAAGCTTTGGCTCCAAGTAAGGTGGCACAAACTCTTTCTTCAAACCTGCATAAGAAGCTGCACACACATCCACAATTACACAAACCTATTCCACACGCACGTGCAAACACACGCACACAGATTGAATACCAATGTAATCAGTGGCAAGCCTGCCATTGGAGAATCTGCCAGAGGCTACATGATTGGGCAAGTCACGACCATAAGGAGGGAAATTGCTCTTTAAAGGAGTATTGAAGATGAAGTTGTTGTTTCCTGGGTCTACTGTGGAGTCTCCGAATACGTAAAAACCTGAGCCTGACGACGACACATTATTAATATTATTGCTTGAACACTCCACTAATCTTGTTGACATTATCATCAAACATATCTTCAGCCAATCAATGAGCTGTTTCACTATAAGAGAAACCAAAACATGCCTATCTTCATTGGTTTTCATGTTTCTCTCAATACGTCTGTGTATGGCTCACAAACTGGTAAGAATAAATTAGTTCATATGGGTGTGTCTGAATGCTAAACAGCAATGTTGCTCTAGTTTTCTGGACTGAGCAGATATATATATATATATATATAAACTAGTTATTGCCCTAAATATCTTATGTATGCACTGTGCACTTTTTTCATCTCAAGTCCCTTCCAACATAGTACTATTTCATAGAAAATAAGAAAAACTTGGTATTTTTTTATATAGCCATCTGATTAGGTGAAATTTATCAGGTTCAATTGAAGGTAGCTCTCCTAAAAATAGTTTTTGTATTCACACATATTAAAACTAGAAATCTTATACTTAAACAGCAAAACTCCCTTCCATTAGAATCAACGTTATTTTTAACTTTACCAATATTTAATATATAATTTCTAAAAAAATTAATAGTCTATACAATAATAAATAAATAGTAAAATTATACCATTGTTTGTAAGGAGAGTACACGAGAGATAATAATGAAAATTTATTGCAGACATAATAAGTGAAACACTTTAATAGAGTTAAATTTAGAAAGATTAGTTTAAAATTTTAGACAAAAATAATTTGTTCCTTATATTTAGGACTACCACTATAAAAGAAATCATTCCTTATAAAAAGGACAGGAGGTAATAGATGATAAAATTGTACATGCATATAAAAAAATTTGGATTACATGACTTATAAATAGGAAATAAGACTTCTCTCAATACTTTATAAATAGCATTAAAAAATACATTAAATTGATAAAATTTTTCACATTTGCTCCTATTAAAGAAATGGTATTGAAAGAAAAGGGTTATTAATTAGTCTATAAAATTTTTATATTTAATAGGGATAAAATTAAAAAATAATTAATTAGTTTATAAGTGACTTATATTTAAGAATAGAGTAGAGTTATATAGTATAAAGTAATGCCATAAATATCTTATTTATGCACTGTGGACTTTATTCATCTCAAAATCAAGTCCTGTTGCAAATTCAGTTGAAAATGTATAGGGTTATACTATTCACAAATCATAATCATGTGTGAACGCGAGACTCTTTTTAAGCTCAATGAAATTTTCTTTTAAATTTGTTTTTTTGTTCACACATTTCATTAGGCTTTTCTGCAATTTTGTTCTTATTTATTTAATATTTGTGCTTCACCTGTAAGAAAATTGAATATATTTTTGGGAAAATTTTAAATTACTATATCCCTTGTATGCAAAGGAAAAAATCACTATTCAATAAAATGAGAGAGGATGCTCTCTCCTCTTCTCATTTTTTTTATAATAAGATTAACATTTGGAAGGTTTAGATTTAATTTCTTCTAAAATATTTTTATTTTATTTTTAATACATTTTAAATTGTTCAGATAAAACTTTATCCTTTTAAATTCGATTATTTATCGTTTTAATTTAACATTTTAATAATAAGTTTATAAGAAATCAAATATCAACTATCCAAATCTTGATCTAATAGTTAGAAAAGGAAAAGTAAAAGAAGAGAAGTACATGAATCTAGATTTTCTGCAAATAGAACACTTCAAAAACATTCATTGGAAAACAATACTTCAAAATTGTTTTTGTGCATTATAGCACGATGCTGATAAAGTCACAAACTATGGTAGGGTCTACTTTCTAATTAAGAGCCGAATAATTAACAGTGACAGATATGATTTTGTCGGCCCATTAATTTCATATATGAATATGGGTTATACCAAAGATTTTCTTTTAGTGGCAACAAATTCTACAACTACCTCGGTATTGTTATTTGTTAGTAAGTAAATATTAATAAGGTAGGTGATATATCACATTCACACTATCAATAAAAAATAATACTTCCTCCACTAATGTATTTGGTTCAACTGAGCGAGAGAATGAGAGAGATTTTAATAAAAAAGAAACTAGAGAAATAAAAAGAATAGATTTTAATATTAATTTGTTTTGATTGATAAAAAAGAAGAAGAGATAGATTTTAATGTTATATTATTTAATTTATAAGAGGATGAGAGACAAAATATTTTAATATAAATAATTGTAAAATATAGAAAGATATTTTAGATATATTAAAAAGAATATAATTAATATAATAGTTAAAATAAAGGAAAAGTTTAATTTTCCCTCAAATCCCTTAATTTTGGAGGAGAGAGAAAATCTCTTTCCTCTTAAAAGTTTTATGATGCCAAATGGGAAAAATATGAAAAATCTCCCTTCTCTCCTCGCTTCCAAATTTCTTATATCACACATTCACTTAGCGATGACTTATTTATATTTATAAAAGATATTAATTTTGGTCTTATTTTTACTCCTATTAATTTTTTATTAGTCTTAATGTAGTAATTTACTTTGTTATAAGAGATTAATTATTTCCACTATAACCTATTGATAACTAAAGTGATTTTAGTAAATCAAAGAGAACCATAGGGCAAAAAAGGCTTGCGCCTTATCTAATTTTGTTTTTATAATAGTTTTATGAAATTATTTTTTAGAATAAATTTTGAAAAAAAATTAAAAATATATTTGGATGATTGTTCTAATAAAACAAATTGTCCTCGTTTTTCATAATTCTACCGAACTAAAAATAACAAAATATGTAAAAATTGTTTTTATTTTTTTAGAAAATATTAATTTTTTTTACAAAACACTTGACTAAAAAATAATTATTAATTTTTTTTATTTTAAAAAATAAAAAATTTCTGATAACAAGGAATCAAACAACGTCTTTAACATCATTTGTGTGAATATCATATCACAAGTGGATCACAATTTCCTCTTTAATTATTTTTCTTTGTTTCATTTAAAGTTATAAGATATTATTTTTGAAAAGAATAAGAAAACCATAAATCAATGGGAAAGAATAAGACATCACTGAATTTTTCTTTTTGAGACATTACAAGAAAACAATAGTTAAACTTAAGAGTCTAAAAAGCTATTCAAAGTAACTTCTCTAAACTAAAACTTTCTTCATATATACTAAGAACCAAAATTTTAGCTGCCAATCTCTTCAATTTGGCTAACCAGATTTATTATATTCTTGAAAAATAGATCATTCACCTAATCAAGATAATATCAACAATTACATGCATTATTTAGAGTAACAATTATTTTCTTCTCAGATTGAACTTCCCTTTCTTTGTTGAAATTAATATGCACTAGAGGCTACACCTAAAAAATGCAGCATTTGAATTTTGTTAAATTAATTGGAGCAACCTACGGAAAATTAGGATTCATTTGAAGGAAAACATTTTAATCATATGAATTAAGCAGACTTCTGGATTGACCTCTGACATACGAAATGTATGATACTTTATTTAATTATAATTAATAGAACATGAAGCAATTAATACTCGACTAATTATAGGAAAAATTTCGTAATTAATAGGAGTAGTTTGCATAACGTCCCGTATTTAATGTTGTCAATAATTCTGCTTTTGCCTTTTAGACTGTCTTGCTTGTCACAAGTCACAACATACCAAAATACTAGGAGTACTATTTGAGAGGCAGTTTTTTTATTGAACGAAGAAAAAATGTAGGTAAGTTTAATATTGGTCCTCTGTTAAGGGTAATATATAGGGCCCGTTTGGATAGAATTTTATGAACAGACTTATAAAACAAAAGGCTTTTAGGTAGCTTATAGAAAAGGGCTTTTGGAAAAGAGTTTATGAAAAAAAGTGGTTTTGAATAAATGAGTGTTTGGATAGTTATTTATAGAAGTACTTTTATTATTAGTAAATTACAAAAAATGGTATGAGTATTAAATGAGAAGAGATAAGAGATGAGAGGAGAGATGATGTAAGAAAATAGAGAAGAGAGGATATAAAAAAAAGTAAAAGAGAGGAGAGAGGGTGTAAGAAAAAATAGGAGATATGAGAGATAGTGTAAGAAAAAATATGGGTAATATAATAATTGATTAATTCATAAGTTATTTTACTATTCCATAAGCTACTCTGATAAGCTTATATGAAATCTTAATTTTAAATCATAATTTGATCAAAAAGTTTGTTTGAACAAATGTGGCTATTTGTTTTAAAATTTCTTCAAATCTAAGTTTTCCCAAAAAAGGCTTATAAAACCACGGTTTCCTATGGTTCCAAATAGGCACATAGTCTTAGAATTTTAAAAATACTTAATAGGAACTTATAAGATTGCCTATTAAAAGAGCTATTACAATAGTAGTAGAAATTGAACTCACATCCTTATAAGGTACGAATATATTTTTTATTATCTGTGTCAATTTTTATTAACTAGTGAGAAATAATTGTAAATAAGCATTCCTCATCTTGTACTATTTTTATATAAGGGGGAGAAAAAGTTTAGCTTTATCTTATTTATAAATTATATCATTAAATTTTTTGTATGAATATATATTTTTACTTTTTATTTATTATATTGATTTTATACTATTAAAATAAAGAGTATATTAAATAGAGAAAAAAATTAAAAATTGTTAAATTTTAAAATAAAATTAATAAGATTTAGAGATTGCGGAATTTAGAAAGATGGGAAATATTTTTTAATTGAATTTAAAAAAACTACAGAAGTTGATTTTAAAATTTTTAATTAATATTTTTTACTTTTTTAAGTTTACATCTTTTTATTAAAATTTTATAATCCCTATTCTCTAATTTTTTTAAATCTAACTCAGAAAAATAATATAATGAGCAATATAATTTTACTAAATTATCCTTATGGTATCTTCTCTCTTCTTCAATTTTAGCTGATTTCTTAACCACATATTAATTACATGTTAGTGTTAGAATTGAGAAAAAAATATTGATTGTCCATTGTATATTCCAGGACGCTAGTACTTCAAGTGAAACAAGAAAAAAATTGCTGAAACGATATATATTAATCAGTACTTCTTTAGGTCATTGAAATTTTAACAGTTCACATTTTTCAATATGGCTTACTAGTTCAACCAATTAAATCATTAGTTTTCTAAATTTTGACCAGTTTCACCTATTCTT
Organism: Leucaena leucocephala; assembly: GCA_037074615.1. Classification (NCBI taxonomy): domain Eukaryota; kingdom Viridiplantae; phylum Streptophyta; class Magnoliopsida; order Fabales; family Fabaceae; genus Leucaena; species Leucaena leucocephala. The sequence continues at coordinate 5,523,657 of CM073550.1, forward strand.
GTTTTAGGCCGGTTCATGTCATTGTTTGAATTGGACTGATAATGACTAGTATACGAGTTTGATTGACTAGTTTTGTTTAGTTTTTAATACCTTGGCCAACTAATTGGGAAGCCGTCAAATGTATTATCAAATCAGTTTTTGTGGTCACAATAATTATCCATAAGGCATTGCCATTTTAAGCCTACTTCTTTTGGCAATAACATTCGCTAATCATAGGGCTCTTATTTTACTCCCTCTATATCCCTTGTATAGGGTGCTTTCTAGAAGGAATTAATGATTCAGTATTACATGATGGGTTATTAATGATTTTTTTAAATAGTATCCCCATTACAATTTGTTAGGGACAGACAGCTTGAAATCTAATGTATTAATACTTCTCTATGCTCTTAAATATAGGTAAAATTAAAAAAAATATTTGACTTTCAGATAAAGTTAACGAAACAACTACCTCTCGTTAATTTTGCTGAGATAGTTAAATGTGACTTATAATAAATATTTGATAGATGGTTGAAGTACCACAAAATATAAAAGATGAAATTGAAGAAAGTTAGTGATGTAATTGATCAACATTTCCTATTTTCCATTCACTTAATTATCATAAATTAATTAAAGTGTGACTCCATTTAATGAATGACTTTAGTAGGGTCATTTTTATGAAGGAAAAAATTGTGGTATCTTTAAAGTATTTAATCAATATTTTTTTTTTGGTATTGAGAAAAGCAATTATTTATTCCTTATAGTTGAGGGCAGAAGTAGCTCATGTTTAGTGACCACAATAATTATTTATAGAGAATTGCCACTAAAAGTTGTTGCCTTGGAGACAATTAATTCGTTCTTCATTATCTTATTGTCATATATGATTGTCGCTCATTAATACTTTTGTCTATCCTATATTCGTCTAACGTTAATTAACTGTTGGCAAGATCTTTGTACAAGTTTTTACTTTTTTTTATGGTAGCTAATGCACAAAAAATAATAAAATAATATTTCAATGTAGTAGTTTTTATAAGATACAAATAGATTAATAACGTGGTTCAAAAAATTAATTATAAATAATAAATATGTAAAAGTTATAACTTTTTTCCTTCAAAAATACCTTCATTTATAGAAAAGATGAGTGAGAGAAAAAATAAATTGAAAAAAAGATAAGAGAAATATATAATTAATTGAGAGTAAAAATTAAAAAAAAAATACATTAAATATTTAGGCATCTTAAAATTAAAGTATATTTTATAAAAAGAAATATGCATGCTCAAGAGATTATATCTTATAATAAGAAATGAAAAAGATAATATATTAGCTATAAATATTTTAATCATATTTGATGTGATGTTAATATATGGTTTATAATATTATTAAGATTTTTATCTTCTAGTCATTGGGAATGGAGTTACTTTGGTAGTTTGTACGAGTACTTTAATTTTACTAGTAACTACTATTCTATATACATCATCATGTTACAAGATTATTTGGAGTTCTTAAACAAGCAATGGAAAAGATTATAGAGCATCATCAAGTTCAGGTATTGTTCTCCAAAGTTCCTAATCCCGAATACTCATTGACGAGCTCTAATATATTAAATTTATAAGTTAATATCTCTTATATTCTTTTTTTAATTTAGACAATTTAACACAACCCTCCCATATTTATTAACATGTGATATAGAACTTGTAACCTCCTGTTATGGGGTGTTAATTTAGGTATAAAGCTCTTGGCAATTAGCATTTCTTGTAAAATATTAGCAACGCCGCACGTGTGTGTGTGTGTCTATATATATATTAAGAGGCTATTGTTTATTTGAAGTAGAAGAAATATCATACTAGTCATATGAGAACTTTATACAATCTTTTTAATAGAAGGAGAAGTTCTAATAATAAAATGATTAATATTATGAAAGGTAGTAGAATGATGTCTGTAGAAGAAAAAGTAGGGTTGAGTAAGGGTAACTCAGTATCTCTGATACAAACTTCTTTTGAAAGATAGATAAACTAAATAAGATTGTCTATCTTGTATGATAATATATGGCAGATAGATAAAGGAATTCTATCAATAGATAGAAAAAATGAAATTCTAACTGGTTCAGATGAGATAAAAGCTGTATCACTCAATAAAGTTAAAAAAATGGGTTTTAGCTTGGCGGGCAAGCTTGTCAGTTTGCCAAAATTTAATAATAAAATAAGTATTTATTTCTTCTTTTTCATTTTAGAATTAGAGGGACATAAACATTAACATTATGATATTATAAATGCAATTGATCCCACAATATCATACTTACAGAGAAGTATTTATGCTACTAAACTACATGATCATTAGTAAATATTCATGTCTAGTTGATAGGTATCTTCCAAATTCTACATAACTTTATACATAAAATTACACTTTATCATAACTTATAAAATGGCTAACAAATATTATATAATTAGTGGATTATAGTTAATTCCAAGAATAACAAAATCATACATATATATAGTGAGGCCATACCTTTATGAAGTGAAAGGGGTGAGATATTCAATTACCCATTTTGCCCTTTATACATACAAATTAAGAAGGGTAAGAGGAGTAATGGAAGATTAGTGCTTGGAATAATATATCATGCATATGCATTTACCAAACAGGTGGTTATCTTCTTTAAATCCCCATTAAATAATTGATATATTTATATCAATATCAACATATACTTTATATAAGTGAATAAGAAGCCTGCAGCCTGAAATCCACTACCAAGAGATTCCTTTAAGTATAGACTCCTCTAAAATCATGGTATTGGACTACAGAAAGTTGTATTGTTTACAAGTTGTAAATAGCACATTTTTTATTAAAAAATATATATATACCTATTTTTATAAGATAATTCAAATAGCTTATCAAAATAAGCTTTTCCCAAAACATCACTAGCATATATATATTTTATTTAAGTTCTCCCAATAACTCCCTCATGTTCCTAATAATAATTTTGGTAATCAGTTAATAGTTAAGTTTGTAATTGACTAATAATTAGTTAACTATTTCACAACTCAATGAGTCAAATTAGTTCAACAACATGGGCAGTGGGAGTCAGTGTTAGAGTGAAGGAAACGGTTCAACCATCACTATCAAACTCAAACCATCCACAGGTCCACTACTCCAGCATATCCATTTTAAGCTGTCATTATTATTTCTCAAATTTCATTCTACTCAAGGATTTATAAATTACAAACATTGCGATTTATTTATCAAATTATGCGTGATGCATAGGTAATACTCCTTTTAATCTTTATATAGAAGTTAGATAGTTAATTTATAAAAATTAAAAAAAAATCAATTTAATTATGTGTAAACATAGACGTTGTTAGTTTATCAACATAGATCTAGGGGACTAATATCATGCTAGATTCCTTTTCATCTCAAATTCAATTTTTAAAGAAGACACCTATACTAAAAGGATAATCATAAACTTTAAAACTAGATACTTTGTAATATAATCTATTAATTATTATAAAAAAAATATAGGGTTACTAAAAAACTAGGATACATAGGAATATGATCCAATTAATATTCTTAAAAAATTTAAGGATTAAGATGTATCTAACAATTTAAAATGTTTTTTGAGGTGTATCCACACCTTCAAATATTTAATGGTACGATATTACCCCGCATATATTAAAAATATAGCAAATCTCACACCTTCCCACAGAAAACTTTAACGTCCGTTAAAAAATAAGCACCTTCATCTCCGGCTTCTTCTGCTCTCATCCTTCCAACTTTCTTTCATCTCTCTTCTATCTCTCTCCAAGCACAATCATCATTGGCAATGCCTCCCACACCAACCACCTTAGCCACATGATCAGTGTATCAACCAAATCTTCCCTTAAGAAAACAGAATCCCACATCAGACCAAGAGTCTCCATCTGCCTCAACCTCTGCGCCACCGCAGGCCGTTTCGACGTTGCCATCATCACCGCCTTCACTTACCACATGCTTCAGGAACCTAAAGACCACGAGTTCATAAGACTTTGGGTAGTATCCATCTTCAGTGGCCTTATGGCTTGTGGGGATAATCCATGATCTCAATCTCTTCAAAGTTTCATCCTTTTTCCATTGTTAAATACCCTCAAGGAATTGGAGCCATTGTTAGTGTCTTTCTCTCTTCATTCACCACCACGTGCATCTTCATCTCTGGAGTAATCTTCGTTGTCAGTCATCTCTACATCTTCGCTGTTAGGAGAGAGAAGGGATTAAAGGAGAAGGGGCAGAAGAGAAGGGCATGGATCTGATAAGAACTTGGAGGGAAGGGATCTAGGGGATAGGAGGAAGTGTAGCGAAATGGAGGGAGGGATCAAAATAAAAAGAGGATAGGCTTGCTTTCATGGATCTGGGAGAGGGAAGAGGGATGAAAGCTTGCTGAGAGATAAAAGAGGGATGTAAGTTTTCTTAACGGACGCTAAACGATGTAATAGTGTGGGATGGAATTACTCCATTTTTAATATATCTGGGGAAAAATTCAACCTTTAAATATTTTATAATACTCAGTGTACCTCAATAAATATTTTAAGATATTTGATATACTTTAACCCAATAATATATATATTAACTCTCTTAAAATACACTCTTTAATATTTGTATTGAAACTATATCTTGATATAACCCATTTAATATATACAATTAATAGAGATTATTTTTAAAAAATTATAAATTAATTTAGAAGATAAAATAAATTAAGATATATTATATTTAAAACTAAAATAAATCTTATAACTAACTATTATATTTATAATTGAAGAAAGTGTATTGTATCCATTTAAATAATAGTAGTGACATGATGGTTTGTTGAAAAAATATTTCACAATATCTATCAGTTCAAAAATTTAAATAAATTCAGAATTTTCATCATATATGTTAATGTCAATTACAATCCACTAATGATTATCACAATATATTTGCATTATACAAAAAATGTTATTAATTAATTGATTGAGTAGGGCATCGATTGTGGGACCAGCAGCCAAGAAGAGGGTATGGCCGGTATGCCTTTTAGGAGGGATGTATTGAATACCAAAATAGATACTTTGGTGGCTCCGAACATACTTCTGAATATTTGTTGCAAAGAAATGTTGTTTCTAAGTATTCACTTCCACAACATCCAATTTCAACCTTTTCAAACCCTATAGCGTTATTCAACAATTATATATCCATCACAAACATATATAAAAGATTAATAAAATCTATTATACATAGCACTATTCTCAAATCAAGAATAATACAATTTTTTCTTTAACTTAATATACGAAAAAACATATATGGCTACTTTTTGTTAAATTGGATGCGTTTGGATAGCAGTTTAGAAGCCAGAATCCAGTTTTGCAAACTTCATTTTTCATTGAATACTTGTTTGGTTGTTTTTTTTTTTTTCTAAATTGATTTTTTCTACTCAAACCTCAATTTTTCTAATGCAAATGTAGAAGGTTGCTTTTGCTAAACCAAATGTTTTACAACTATTTTTTTTAATATCAATTGGTCTATTAGCTAAGTTAGTTAGAGCGTCGCGCTAATAACATAAAAAGGTTGCAAGTTCGAGACTTACATAGGCCAATTTTTGAATTTTTTTTATTTAATAGGATAATGTTTGTTGTAATTATTGAGTTGTTTCAATACCATTTTTAGCAACGGGTATCTAAATATGCATTAAATGTATATATTTACAATTTACAAATTATTAATAAACAAAGTCCTCACAGATTTAAATATATGTCTTTATAGTGTATGGGATGTATCATTTTCAATTAAACCAATATTAAGTTGGAAATCAATTTCTTTTCTATTTTTGATTTCAAACAATAAAAATTAACAAGCAAAATAAAGGAGTGGTGGTGATATTGCGCTTACCAAACTTATCATGTACATGAATCATACTATTAAGAGGACCATAAGTGTCTATGTAAGAGATCTTTAGACCAGAATTAGAGATGTTGAGTTGCATCAAACGTAGCTCATGTTGTAGCATAAGGTTGTAATCTCTAGCAGCAGACGAAAACTTGTCCAAACAACCTCGTTCCTCAAAGGCATTATCAGAGTTTAAGGTTATCATTATAGGCAAACATCCCATTGGAGGCAACCCTGCCACCAGAAATTTTCTAACTCCTTCTTCCCATAAGTTCTGCATAATTTTAATCCATGCCTCACAAGTCACATTCACTGAAAAAGAAAAGGAAAAAAGAAAAGTGCTCCTATATTTGCATTAGAAGGACAACAAATTCCCTGAATCTGCAACTCCCAAGTCAGGACCCGAAATGACTTAATTATTGTGAAGTCCCTATGTATTAGTTTGGAATTAAATTTGTAACGAAATTACCTAAATGCACCCTTAATTTGAAATGACAACAATAGTTTAATAGTACTAAAAACTTTAACTTATTTAATGATAATAAAGATAAGACAATAATAAGTACAACTAATTTCAGTAATTCATGTAATTAATTACGTGTGACAATAAAATCCGGCTTCTTCTTCTTTTTTCTTTTTTTAATTAAAATATTTGTAGTATTTTTTTATTAGGTTAAATAACATCAAATACTCAAAGGATTTTTTCCCATTGCATTCATAATCTTACATCCTAAAGTATTTTTTAATAGCATCCAGTATTCTAAATTAATTTTTTTTTACAATTTTAATCTAAAATATTTTTTCAGTAACACTCAGTATTCTAAATCTAGGGTAATAGTTGCTATTAAGAAAAATATTTTCAAAGTAAAATTATATAAAAATTATTTTAAGATATTGGATACTACTATAAAAATATTTTAGAATATTGAAATATTAAAAATTATTCTAAAACAATGAGTGCTACTGAAAAATATTATTAAGCAGGTTGGACGTAACTTTTTCTATTAGATGACACTTATTTTCTCAAAATGAGTTGTTTTCACAAGAATCCAAATATTTCTGTGAGTGATTCTGAGATTGAATGCATGATGGAGAAGGCAATTACCTGTATGAATTGTTTGACATTTTGAAGAACGAATCTCTGATAAGCCAAGAGGGTGTAGTTCTTTCTTCGTATTGGAAGTGTAAAATAATTAACGACGAAATCATTTGTTCCAGCACTTATGAAAAATACTGCCTCGTTCATATGTTTTTCAACTCTTTCCTTATTCCCAATCACTCTCTCCAATCTCTTCTTGCATTCTTTGAAATATTCCAATTGCTTCCGTATTGGAACCACATTCTGCAATTAATTAACGCACATGAATACAACAAAAACCAGCCAAAAGAAGGGTAAAAACAAAGTTGAAAACAATTGATTGACAAATTTAGTTATCGAAGTTCATGCTAAAGATTCCAAAGCTAATAACTTATATGATGAAAAAGAGGATCAAAACTGAGTAAGTTGTCTCATTATTTTTAGCAAATGAAGCTAACTCCATTTACACCCCTTCAAGCACATATATATATATATATATATATATATATATTTGATGATATTGCAGAGAAAGAAAGAGAGAGATATACAGTAATAGTTGGCGTAAGTGGGTCGAAACCAGAACCAGCAGAAGCCAAACTAACTCCTGTAATAAGATCCTTGTCTCTGAGTTTTGGATCCAGATATGGCGGCACTAACTCTTTCAAACCTACATATGATGCTGAAACCACAAACAAGCAACAATATATACATATATACATATATATATATATATGTATAAATGCCATTAGGTTTTCAATCCAACTAACAAGAAACATAAACAACAAGCGAAGAACTACACACACACACACACACACATTATTTACCAACAAAATCAGTGCCAAGTTTTTCATTACAGAATCTTCAAGTGGGAATGTGATTGGGAAAATCTCTCCCATAGGGTGGGAATTGCTCTTGAAAGGGGTATTAACGAAGTTATTGTTTCCTGTGGAGTCTCCAAACACGTATATTCACTATAAAAAAGAATGTGTTTTGTATAACATAATGGTCAAACACTACAAACTTTTATAATATTTCATGTAATTTAGTAGTGGTCAACATAACCACTATAAATGTCAATGTGAAAGTAAGGGATGAAATATTGTAAGGAACACTGAAGATGAAGATGAAAGGAGAAACACGAGACACTGAGAATGGGAGGAGGGAATGTATTTATATATGGCAAGTGTGATTTTATAGCAGTTTTAATTTTGCAGTGGTTTAGGTTGTTTTGTTGCGGTTAACTCCCCATTGAAATTTGTAGCAGTCATATAACCGCTATAAATGTGTGTTTCATTACTTTTTTAAAAACACTTAATTTTTTTGTGTAATTATTTTTTAGAAGAAAAAATACTATATTAAACATTCAAAGTGTAATAAAAGTAATTTATTGTTATTATTACCTTGCCTTAAAAACATTTTTTGATAACAAAATATTGTTAGATTTAATTGATAATAAGATTATAAGGGCTTGAAAATTAAATTTGAAGTAAATAAGTTTTAAAGTGATTTAGTAAAGACAATTGTGAATATATAGTATAATGAAAAGGACACATATCTAATAATGGCTAAATTGCCATAACCTTGTGAGAAGAAATTTTTAAAATTGGCCAATTGTAAAGGCTCGCTTTCATAAGCGGTAATGTCACTATTACCTATGTCAAAAAGATCATGTGGCTTGAGGTGAACCACTATATTCTAATCTTTATACTTCTCATCCTCTACATAATTAATTTGATGTGCCTCAGAGGCTAGAATGAAGTGCTCATTATCTTCATATTCACCTATATGAATGAGACTAGAAAAGTTGACAAATGTGATGCCTAAGTTATCAACAGTAAAACCCCGTGAAGATGTCATTTTGCCAAAGATCACTTGAAAAGAGTTAATGTGAAAAGCTAGTAATTTAATTCAATGATATCAATAAGTTTTCCATAATAAGTGATGCTTTGTATATTACCGTTATTACTACTAGCATAACTCCTCATCTCAAATGTGCCACAAACACCAGAGTTTTGTGTTAGCAATCCCCTGTCATGTGTGCAGAACTTGAACTCCATTTACATTATACACAGTATACCTTCTCATATGGTCCAACGGGTCGAGTGAAATATTTCTAAATTCGGTTGTGTAAAGTCTCTTGCCATTGTGCATATATCATGTAAACCAATCAAGAAACTCTCGGTGGACTCTTTTATTAGCCTCAACAGAAGTTCGCTTACGTACTCCTAGCTGGTGCTTGACATGACTTTTATACTCCATATATAATGAAGTGTAATTTGTAATCTAAGTGTTATAGATAAATAAATAAAATTGCAAGTATAAAAAATAGTGTGTGTATAATTTATAGATATATACTTATAGGAGGAAAAGTTCAACTTAGCTACAATTTTTCAGAACATGTCGATGTGCCTGTAGTTTCTTAGTAGGAGTGAGTTTGAAAACCTCATATCCTTTAACGGATTGTCCCACAAGAAGGAACAAATCACTCGACCTGGTAGGATGAGGAGGAGCATCATCAACACAACGCGATGTGTAACAACTATAGAGGTAAATTTAAATTTGAAATTTAAATATTTGCTGAGAGAATTTTGAATTTGAAATTTTGTAAGTTTATAACAGTTATAAATCGCTACAAAATTATATTTTTGTTCAAAACTTTATAACAGTTTGTAACTGCTACAAATTTAACTTTTTAAATATAATTGAATTAAAATTTATGAAATTAAACCAAAATACACTAAACTTTGTGAGATAAACTAAAATTTGTGAAATCATTAAATAAAAAAAATTATATATTTAAATTCATAATATCCAAAATATGTAAGTAATAACAATATTTTTTTAAAAAAAATACAAAAATCCGCCTAAGAATATTGTGCATCATCTTGCACAACCTCGTTGAGATCTGGTAATGACGGCTGCTATGGACCATGTAGGGCCATGGGTAGTAGCGATGGGATTGGTAGGACTATTTTTGGCATCAGAATAGTAGGTATCAGCAGAGGAGTTGTGATGCTGGAATTTGTGTCCATACAATCCTCAGGAAGGTATCTATTTGGCTCTGCATCTGACTATGTATAATAGACTGTGCTCTGCATCTGGCTTTGTATGGTCTACACCATGGTTTGCACCTACTCTTGCATCTCATGTCTGACCTTATCCCAAAGCTTGTCCATAGATAGTTCGCTTTGGGGTCAGACTCTTGCACTTATCTAGGCCGACGCAGCTTGTGACTGAGAGCATACTAGTTCCTGAGTCCCATGAGCATTCAAAGACGGTCTCAGCCTTATTGGTGTGGGACTGAGACTGAGTCCACTAACCCTATCGGGGCTAAGGTCAGCCACAACCCGCTAAGAATGGCGCAGTGAGGTCTCCCTATGACTCCTATAACTCCATATCCACCTGAGTCATCCGCGTCTGTCAAAATTAACATAAGCTAATTAATATTAAATATTTAAACTTAACTATCATAATTTAATTAATCAATTAATTACCTACTATCATCTCCTTATTTAGATAAGAACCATTAGCTTAATCCGGTAAATGAGATGTATCAAGCCCATTACTAATATCTACTGCCCTTGAATCCTTAGGTTCTTTATTCAAAGGTTTGTCATCATCTACATCCATAGCTGTATTTAGCTCCCCTGCTGTGGTTCCTTCTTCATCCCCAGATTCTCCTTCAAGTGTCCACGAGGCCTTTCCAAACTTGGGTTCATCAGTACTTGCTTTACCATGCTTTTCTCTCTCAGCTTCTTCCCTCTTCCTCCTTAGCTCTTGCCATTCCTGAATTCTCCTTCTCCTCTTTCCCATCTCTTCATCCAACCTCCTATGTTCATCCTCTAACTCCTCCTTACGACTTGGTTTGCTTTCATTGGCATCTGAGTTATCATTCCCACTCTTTTTCCTTGGGCTCCCCTCAATATTCTCATTTTGCCTGCTTGACTTGTTGACACGCTTCTCCTGCTCTCTAACCTTGTAATCATCATCATTTCTCTTGTGCCGCTTTCTTTCTCTATCCCTGGAACCATCACTATACTCACTATCAACATCCCCATGCTTCTCTTTCTCTCTCAGTTACTCTCCTCCCCCTTTCTCCTTCCACTTCCTTCTCCCTTTCACGCTCTCTCCTATCCCGTTCCCTTTCTCTATGCTTCCCCCTTTCTTTCTCCTTCCTATATCTCCTCTCCCTTTCCCTATCTTCCCTGTCTCTTTCCCTTTTCTTGTCTCGAGTTTTTTCTCTTTCTTCATCCTGAACTCGTGTCCTATCTTTATCCTTATCTCTATGCTTCTCTCTTTCTCTATCAAATCTTTCATCAGATTCGCTGCTTTTCCCTCTCTCATAGCGTCGACTCTCACGATCCTTCTTCTCTCTATCCCTATGCCTCCCTTCGCTTCTATCCTTACCTGTATCACTAGTCTTCTCACGATCTCGTTTCCGGCGGCTCCTCTTGGAATCCTCTTCCTTCCCTTCATAATCTTCCTTCCTAGATTTACGCTTTCCCTCATCCATTGTTTTCTCCTACAAAATTGCTTGCGTCAGTATTAGCAAAATTTTACCGATTTAGGTGCCAAAAAATATCATTGCATAGATACATAGAATTACGCAATACAGTAAAAATAGTTCCAATCATGTAGAGAATAAAACATGCTTAGATCACATTATTAAAACTGAATAAATTATTGAGATTTAATAATGTCCTCTAACCTATAAGTGTGAATAATTTATCCATTTTTAATAATGTGAATAAATTATCTTTTTGTATAGGGGGTAGCGCCCCTTCTGATGCATATGGTTAAGTTGAGCTAATATAAGACTTCACCTTTCTTTAAAACAAAAACTGACTAAATTAGTATAGTTTCACTGTATCTCCCATGCAATATGATCAACATTTTGACTCTCTTGCTTCCCAAACTTTTTGGGCTTTTGATTTAGACAAATAAATGATGCACACTAAATAGGGAAAAATTGAGCGAAATTTGAATAAAGGAAAAAGGGTTTACAGACATGGGGAATGTTAGCAAAGCACTACTTACAAATCAAGCATGGGCCACCAATTCTATGCGCATAAGTTTAGGTCCCAGATGCTTCAAAACCAAGAATGATACTGGAACTCTTCAGCATTCACAGTTAGCCAAGATATGAGAAAAGAAGTGGCTCAAGAAGACCACAGAAAATGTTGAGAGCATGGATCAATGCACTATGATCTTTATTGATACTCTATTTAGCCCAGAATAAAGTTTTTAAGGGTAGAAGCCTCGTGCATACAGTACAGTTAAAATGATAAATTGTTTGAGCACAGAATATAGTGGAACTTGCACGAAATAGTACTCAACAGAACCAGAAAAAGACGATGGAAATTCATCTGGCAATATATTACTGATATATCTGGAACTAGTCATAGGAATTTCTAAATAAACACAGCCACAACTCTAGCATTCGAGAGGCTAGACCACAAGACACCTCTGAAATTCTCGCTATCCTCTCGCTCCTCTTACACAACGACTTTTTTACTATTCATCTATCTTCTCTCTCTTCTAACGGACAGGTACACATTTGCTATTCTGTTCCTCCCATGACTATTGGACCTAATTGATACAAATTCCTCTTGGACTTGGACCCATCGATACCATTACACACCATTCAAAATTCTAGTAATCAACATGAAGAGGGAAGAAGTATAATAGCCAATTACACACCATTCAAGTAAAACTATATAAAAATAAATAAACTCAGTCTGTAATCTATAAATATTCCTAAATTCAAAAGCGTCAATACTCAAACGATCACACGAGCAGATTCAAAGACAAATTAAAATGAAGAATTTAAACCAAAGCAAGAACAACCCCGCAGCGAACAGATGACGCAGGGAACAAATTCAACTCTAGGTTAAAAGCCAGGTTGAACAAATCAATCTCACCTTATTTTGGGAGTAGATAAGCCCTAGGGTCCAAACCTTCTTCACTTATTGCACGAGAACAACCACGCAGGGCTGACAACGGTAGACGGCGTCCGACTGGGGGTGCAACACTTGTTCGTCGACGAAGAAAAATGAATCCGCTACTCGCGAGACTGGATTTTGTCGGGGTTATGTAATTAATTTTTAATTTCAGATAGAATTTGGTATCCATCCAAAATTAATTAACTCAAATAACAAAAAAAATTATCCCAAATTTCTATATGACAAAATTAAAAAAAATGATTAAAAATATTTTATTATATAAAAATAATATTTAATCATATTTAGCATAACTAAATTCTTGCATGAACAGTCATGTTTATATCTGATTAGAGGAGAATACTTCAACCATCTTAATATCTTATTTTATTTAACAGGATATTCAAGAATTTGGACAGGCTAATTCAAATTTAATCTTGTAGTTAATGAAAACCGATTTGAATCATAGTAAATTAATATCTTATTAATTTATTACTTTTTTAAATTTTTAATATCTTAGTAAATTAGAGGAGAATACTTCAACCATCTTAATATCTTATTTTATTTAACAGGATATTTCATTTTAATTTGAATCATAGTAAATTAATATCTTATTAATTTATTACTTTTTTAAATTTTTAATATAAAAATTAATTAAAAATTAGCCTAAATTTTAAATATAAGATATATTTTTTATGTTTATCAATTTTTTTTAAAATATCTCTATTAATAATCCTTTAACAATAATCAAATAAAAAAAATTAAATAAGATGATTAGAATATTTTAAAAAAATTATACAATATTAAATAATTTAATTAATTTTTTTAATCTAATTAAATTCCAAGTCAAACATCAAACTCATTCTAACCTTCCAAAAAAAATTTAAAAAAAACACTTTGGTTCTTCATTCAAGTAATGATCCTAAAGCAAGATTAACAGTTTGATTTGATTTTCGCATTCATGGGGGGCTTGAAATCAATTCAAGATTGCTGGCATACAAGATTCATCTTAGAATTTACATCAGCTTGGTATTGAAATACCCACTGGCAAATTTACATCAGTTTGGTATTGTAAAAGCCGGACAATTGCTTAATCATATATCAGAATACCTGTCTCAAGTGAGAGAACATCAGTTGCGTAATTACAGAAATCCAACCAAAAGATAAGGCTGAACGGAAAACATTGAGATAAATTAGGAGAAACAAATAACTAAGACTAGAAACTTGAACCAAAAGAAGCTATATAGGTCAAAGGTGTTTAGAAATCATCTTCCATGTCTGAGAGGAAATCCGCTGCTGAAGGTGTTTTAAAAAACATTCTCCATGTCTGAAAGAAACTCAGCTGCTGATGGTGCATAGCTAGTGAGGTCTAGGTTCAGGTGTGTTGCTATGACCAGTACCCACTGACGACTCCACCTAATGAAATCTTGCACGTGCACTTCGAGCTGCTGCAAAAAATCCCAAAGGCGGTTTACACGATCATTTAGAGAGGGCTGAGCAGCGCCATCCTCCACCACCCCAGTTGATAAGTCTGGTGGCTCTGCACCATCACCACCCAATGGCTGTGTGACTACCTGCTTCTGAACAACGATGAGCTGTAAGTCGTTGTCTATGTCTGAGAGGAGATAAGTTGGTGGTAAGAAGCTGGCGAATTCTAGTTGTACATGTGTCACTAAAATCTGTAAAGACTGAACAATCCCCCTTGTCCCAGCTCGCATGCGCTCTACACTCTGCAACATCCTCTCTGTCAGACGGTTTACACTGTCCTCCAGTGACTCTGAATCATTTCCTAAAGGTTGTGTGTCTCCATGCTCCTGAACCTCTGGAACAACATCCAAACGCCCTAATGCATGTAACTCATTAAAGAGAGAAACAGATCATGGAAATAATTATGATAAATTCTACAAAAGATTCAGCTTACTAAAAAACTAAACAGATAAATTTGATATAAAACACACGCTACTTTATATACTTCTTAATTTATAATTGTCTTCTATCTTTCTTCAGCACATGTAAAATCAATTCTAAATGATCTATTAAAAAACCTTTTTTTAATGATCACATATGCGTTTTTCCCTTCTTGATTGGTTTTCACCAACAATGACCTAGGCTTTATTTGTCAATCGACAAGTTGGGTGTACATACAGAATGAAATCATGAGAAACAAAGAAATCTCACAAGGAATAACTAGTATGGTTGAAGAGTCCAAAGTTGAGTGATCATTCCATTTGGTAAATTTTGAGTTTTGACATTCAAGTTAGATAGGAGAAAGATTAGAGAGGGACAGAATAATTCGAAGAAAACAAAAAGTTGATTCCTAAATGCAATCTAGTCCAGATGAGCGAGATTCATAGAGCAAAAGCATCAATGTGGGACCAAAAGTTCATGCGAGGTTGAAGCGGCACATCCAGTATTTTTATTCATTCAAAACAACAGTGTCAGGAAGTTGGACTTAGGCGTTCCCATGAAAGTGAATTCCAAGACAAAGGGCTCTTTGTTTTCCCATATTAATGTCGTTAAATCCAAATACCGCACACAAATTCAACCCGACAACAGTCTTGTGCACATCCATATATAGTATAAACATATACATATATATATATATATATGTGCAGACAAATACATAAACAACAAAACGGAAACCCTAGAACACCTAATTGACAACCTAAGAGAAACATTCAAAAGACAACACAACGAAAAACCCATATCCTAAAACCTACGCTTTGCCCCAAAACCGAACAGAGAGGTAAAACAGAATCCAAAGAATGAAGTAGCAAGGCAATAGATAACGATGAATTCCCTGAAATGAGAGACAGAAAAACAGAATAACTATATGAGGGACTGGAAAAATGACTTACCCGCAGCCGTAGCTAGCGAGGACTGAATTCTTTTGGGGTCTCCATTTCTCTTCCTCCCTCTTCCCCTTTTCGGTTTTGCTTTGCCTTGCGATCTCTTTTTCATTCTCGCTTATGTTATCTCTACTCTCTCCCTCGCTGGTTCTTCTTTTTCGGCCCTTCCCGTTATTCGCTCCTCTGCTTCACGTTCGCGCTATTTCCTCTCACACTGGCAGTGCGCCGGGGCAGTTGAAAGGGCCGGGTAGGGCAAGTATTTTAATGTATTGATTTTGAATAATTTACTTCTACATTGTGGGCCCTAATATTTATTTTGAATAATTTAATTCCCTTGTGGGCCCTAATATGATTTTTGGATAATTTAATTGGACGTCTAATATGGACAAAAGTATCATGTTTTTAATTTATATTCCATTCTATGTAAGAGTATAACTATTAGGTAAAAATTAAAAAAATTAATTAATTATAAAATAGGTTTGTTGGTTTCTTTAAAGTACTTATTTTAATTATTTATATTAGAAAATTTTCCTTTCATAAAAGTTTAATCTCTTAATATCTATAATCAATATGAAAAAAATTAAAAAAAAATTACTTCTTCAATTATTAGTATAAAAATTACTTAATTAATTAAAATAAATTAAATAAGTTAAATATAAAAAATTAAATATAATCTCCTTATACTAATATATAACATTATATCATATATATTAGTTTATATATTAGATAAATTAGTTTAAATAATAATAATAAATATAATAAATAAAGTGTATTGAATTTTTACTGTTTAAAAAAGGGTTTATGAAAAAAAAAGAGTTTTTTAGTAACTTTTAGAAAAAGACTTTTAGAGAAAAATTTATAAAAAAATTGAATAAATGAATATTTAGATAGTTATTTCTAGAAATACTTTTATTATTAGTAAATTATTAAAAATAATATGATTATTAAATATAGAAGAAATTAGAGATAAGAGATGAGAGATGTTGTAAAAAAAGGAGAGAGGATATAAAAAAAAGTAGGGATAATATAGTAATTGGTTAGTTCATAAGCTCTTTTACTGTTCTATATATATAACCTTAATTTTAAATTATAATTTAGTCCAAAAATCTTTTGAGAAACCTAGATTTTGTCTAAAAAAATTTTTAAAATTTAGGTCTAAAGAGAAACCAAACACAAACTTAGAATTGAAGCTAACGCGCCTAATTATGAGAGAGAGAAAGATAGGAAAATTATATTATTGAAAGTGTATTAGGTACACAATATTCCCCCGACTGAACTTAGTTTTAATAGTTTTCAGTTCACTTTTGAAGATCAGATCCATGAACCTCCTCTTGAGCAAAAACATTCAACTTGTAGTGACAGTAAGCAAACATTGCATGATCTTGAGGCTTCGTCAGGATATCTGCCACTTGATGAGTTGCTGGCACATGATTCACCATTACTACTTCAGCTGCTACCTTTTCTCTAATAAAATGGATATCCAATTCAACAGGCTTGGTTTTGAAGTCTAGAACAGGATTTGCAGCTAAGGCCACAGCTCCAGTATTATCACGCCAAATAGAGGGTACGTTAACCACAGAGACATGCATTTCCTTTAATTGAGATAAAACCCACAGAAGTTCAGTGATGGAGTCAGTAACACTCCAATATTCAGCCTCTGTAGAGGACCTAGAGACAACCTGTTGCTTCCTAGAAGTCCAAGCTATCGGAGTACATCCAAGATAAACACAGTATCCACTTGTGGATAGTTTTCTCAGGAAGAATCTGAATGTTATCATCTGGATTTTTTTTTCTCAGTTGGATCTCCCCAATCTGAATCTGCATAAGCCTGAACAGTGAATTGTGAAGCAGGTTTAATGAGTAAACCATATGTACTAGTTCTATCGAGATAACGCAGCAGACACTTTACAAATTGCCACTGCTTGTCAGGTGGTTCATGCATAAACTGGCTCAATTTATTAACAATGCAAGCAATATCAGGTCGGATATAACACACATACTGCAGAGCACCAACCACACTTCTGTAAGCTTTGGATCTGCAAAATATGGACTAACATTAGCAGATAATTGAACATCAACTGCCATAGGAGTTGCATAAGCATGAGCTTCCAACATTTGAGTTCTAGCTAGAAGAGAGTGAATATACTTCTTCTGAGTCAAATGGATGCCACGAGAACTTCTGTTAAACTCACTCCCCAGAAAGGAGAGATCTTCGAGATTTTTAATGAGAAAGCTGTACTCAAGGTGGCAATTAACTTTTGAATAGCAGCTTCATTAGACCTTGCATGAACCAGGTCATCAACTGTTAACCCTATGAAATTCATGTCAATTAAGCACATTTCCTATTTTTTCTTATACTTTTTTGGTGAATTTAGGCCTATTTGGGAATACACAATAGGAAAATGTACATAGTTGATACTTGGGTTAAAGTAGTAGAATTATTGGTTTAATTGTAAATATTTTGCCCTATTTTATTAACTTTGGCTTTTATAGATTTTCTAGTTTCGTTAGGTTATCATTTGAGTCACATGTAGAGTCAATTGAAACTTAAATCTATGGCTAAGAAGTTGGAAAGGAGCCAAAGGAAGTTTTGGCTGCAGCCAACCGTACTTATTGAAACTATGCATTTTGATGACGGCAGTGAAGTTAGGACTTTATATTCTTCCACCTTCGACCTCGGTCGTCATTCTTGGCTTCTTGGAGCATTTGGGAGCTCTTTGGTGTGCTAGGTAAAGGATTTTGGTGGAGATTGAGCTTGGATTTGAAGATTTGAAGAGATTTGAATTTCGCTTCTTGGTTTTTCTTATCCATTCTCCTTTCCTTTCATTTTGTTCAATGTCTGATGTATATGTATTTTCTCATGGGTTTCTTGAACATGTGTAGCTAAACCTTTGATTCTAGGATTATTTTGACCCCTTGTAAGGATTAAGTACTCATTGATGAAGAGGCATGTATCTGCCTTAGAAGCTGTAAACTAAGAGAGATCAGATAGGTGCTTAGTTTAGAAAACTAGGCACGAGGAGACTGTTTAAGGCCATAAATTGCTTTTTTAAGCATGCGCACAAAAGGTTTCCCAGTAGAATCCAGCTGCACAAAGCCAGGAGGCTGCTCCATAAAGACCTCTTCTCCTAAATCACCATTGAGAAAGGCATTGTTAAAATCAATCTGGTGTAGCTTCCACCCTTTTGTAATAGCTAAGGTTAGTAACAACCGAACAGTAGTAGCCTTTACCACTTGACTAAAAGTATCCTGATAGTCACAACCAGCTTCTTGAGAATACCCTTTTGCCACTAACCTTTATACTTTGCAACCGAACCATCAGCATGTGTTTTGAGCTTGCAAAGCCATCTACACCAGATAACCTTTCTATCAGTTGGCCAAGGGACTAATTCCCAGTTTGGAATTTCATAAGAACATCATACTCTTCTTGTACTACCTTCTTCCAATTAGGATCAGCAAGTGCAGCTTCAATAGTAGTAGGAATCTGAATATCCTCTGCCGCATTAAATACTCTTGGTTTAAACACCCGAGTCTTGCTTCTAGTAACCATGGGATGTTGATTTATAGTAGGTGAGACAGATTGATTTTGTGCTGATAAGGGTATAGGAGGAATAGAAACTGGAGAGTTATTATTAATAGGATGAGATGAGACAAGTGTGGGTGAATTTGAGGGGAGGTTAGATGAGATGGTAGGGTTAGGAGCAGGCAAGGCAACAGGTGCAGACAGAGAAGAAGGTAGTTTAAAACTGGGAGGGGTTGATTTAGTTGTAGCAGAAGATGCAGCAAGATGTCGAACATTGAACTGAACTTGTCCTGGAAAAACCATTTCATGAAACTGCACATCTCTTGTAATATAAACTCGACCAGTAGCTCTGTCCAGACATTTGTAACCTTTTTGCATAGTACAAGAGCCCAAGACTACACATGGAGTTAACCTATATTCAAGCTTATGCTTATTATAAGGCCGGAGCAACACAAAACACTCACATCCAAACACACGCAGGATTGAGAAATCTGGTTTTGTATTATATAATTTCTCAAAAGGAGTGATTCCCTGTAAAACAGCAGTAGGCATTCTATTTAAAAGGAAAGTAGCAGATTGAAAAGCATCTCCCCAATAGTACAATGGCAAGGAAGCAGGAGCTGAGTAAGTCCTGTCTCAACAATTGACCTATGTCAACTTTCCACTAGGCCGTTTTGTTCAGATGTATAGGGACAGGTAAATCTGCGCTGAATACCATTGTTGACTATGAAAGATTTAAAAGACAAGAATTCTCCACCATTATCCTTAAATTAGTTTTTTTTTTTTTTGCACAAAAATTTTTAAAAAGAGGTTAGGTTTACCCAAGATCTAACGGTAGGATAAAATCTCCCTTTCTCCTAAGTGATACCAATATTGACAAGGGCAAGCCGTCAATTACCCTAAGGAGTTAACCTAGGCACCTAAGAGTAAGGATGCTTCTCCAAGCGCCGTGATTAGAACCACAATAAAGTGGTACTCTCCAGGAATTGAATACGCTCCAAATAGTTACATGTCTCACCCTTTCACTAGCTGAACCCACAGACAATAGGTTATCCTTAAATTAGTTGTTGGCCTAACATGAACAGATGCCTTAATTTAGTTATTGACTAAGTGTTCGATCTTTAGGGAGTACAACTTTGTTGTGGTTCCAGTCGCGGCACTTGAGGAAACATCCTAACTCCTGTGTGTCTAGGTTTACGCCTGAGGGTAATAGATGGTTTGTCCTGCCCGACATTGGTATTCCTTAGGAGGAAGAGAGACTTCACCCTACCCTTAAATAGTGGGTGAGCCTAACCCTTTTTTAAAAATTTAATACCAAAAAATAAAAAAGGTTATCAGCTAAACCAAGAGGTCAACCCAAAATGGGCCTTTAATGGGCATAAGAAATATAACAGGCCTAGTTTATTTTAACTTGAGTTCTTTCTTACCATTTGTATTAAAGTGATCATTTTAGCGAATAAGAATTTATATAAATAGTAAAGAATATGTACATATCTCATGAGGATGCGAGTTCAATTCCCACTGCCGTTATAAGAGCTTTTTTGGTAGGTAGTCTAATAAGTAATCTGTTAGTATTCTCTGAGTCATAGAGTTATACCCTAACTTTAATGGGGACCAGTGCCGAATCTATCTAAATTTTTTTTATATAAAAAATGATCATTTTAAATTTTAATCCAACTTGGATCCTCTGCGGTGTTTATATAAAATTGATTAATTTTATAATTTGAAATTCTGTGAACACGTTTATTTAGATTTTTTTCTTTAAAAAATTAATTTAATATTTCAATCAAAATTTTAACCTTTATAAATAAAATTTACATTTTGTTTATATTTTTTGGTTGGACGGCAGATACAAACCTTGCAGACCAGAACGGCAGATACAAATTTGATTATGATATATTAAAAGCCAGAAGAAAGGCTAGCTTGAGGTGTTAAAATTTCTTTTATTGGGGCAATGACAGAGTATGCAGGAAATGGAGATGCAGTCGACCAGTGTGCTCTGTATCAAGTGGACAATTAGAGGGAACCCTAACTCTTTAATTGGTGGAATAGCGGGGGATCTAATATTACGAGTTACTTCCCGATTTACTCTCAACCAAATTAGTGGTCAAGTCGTTGAGCATGAAGAATCCTGGGATTTATATATTTCGTCCGCTGTTAGCTCAGGCATTTTTCTGGATATCCCGTGCGCGTTTTGCTGCCCTCGAGTCTGGAAAAGATTTGGTTGAGATTGCCAAAGACGTTAGCGGCCGCCTTCCAACCAGAAAAAATGACTTGGAGATTGATCCAGATCCATCACCTGATCCAACTAAGTTGGTGGAAGTTGTGAAACCTATATGCAATTAATTATAATTATATTGATATATAGAATTATAAATATCTTAATAAAATTATTAAAATTATTATTCATATTATAAATTTTATAACAAGAATTGCAATACTTATAAATATATTATTATAAAGAGTTGTTAATACTTTAAAAAAAATTGTCAAAATATTCATGTTATAAATATTATTGTAAGAGTTGCAAACCTTAAAATAATTACATACATCTATATTGTTATAGAATAGTAAATATCTTAATTAAAATTATTAAAATTACTGCTTAAATTATAAATCTGATTATAAAAATAATAAATAAATAAATAAATAATAATTTTGGTTTTTGTCCCAAATTTGTAAAGAAAGATTCAATCTACTTTTTTTTGAAATTCTTCGTAGGCTCTTTTTTTCTTTTTGAATTTCAAAAAAAAAATTTATTAACTTTTTTCTAATATAAAAATTAGTTTATTTTTTTAGGTAAACTAAATAAGCTAAATAAATCATTTAATTATGACTAAATTAAATACTTTAAGATGAATTCATATTATATACTTGTTAACCTATTCAAATTAATCCATTAATTCTGATATTATAAACAATTACTGATTTATTTAATTTCTTTAATTTATATAAAAGTATAATTAAATCTTATAATTAGGATCGGAGGAGCATGTTTTAGAACCATATGTTTAAAAAAAACGATTGAGACAGAATCAAACATTTGTTTGGTACGTCTTTAAATTAAGTATGATTGATTCAGATAAATGTACTGATAGTTTTGAATTTGTTGTTCACCAACGCCACGCAAGTTTAAAATATATTGATTAAAATGCCATTTTGCTTGATTCTTAATTAAGCCCTTTAATTTATATTATATTCCTCTCGTGTTTTAACGTTGTGGTTTAGCTTTATCTATTGGCCAAACCGTGTGGCTTAAATTTTCTAACATCTTCCTAATCATTAGCCATCTCTTTTGCTCCAAGAAATGGTTCTTGTGTTTTCTTTCACGCCTCCTTCCATTCCACATTTCCACTGCTTTTGATTATTTGGAATACTTTCTTTTCTTTTTTTAGGGTTAATATGATATTTGATCTCTCAAATTTAGCCTCATTTTGATTTTAGTCCATTATGTTTTAAATTATAAATTTTAGTCCCTCAAATTTCTTTCTGTCTAAAATATTAGTTCTTATAAGTATAATTTAATAAAGACTTAAACTATTTTATCCTTTGAAAGACCTAAAATTGCATTGACTATTTTTTTAATATTAGAAGGATTTTGAATTTTGACTCTTGATTTCTACCAATACACCATTATTCCTCTCTTACCATCTAAGCTAGCTCAGATAGCTTTATTAGGAATTTTTTAATTTAATTATAATATAATTACGTTATAAAAATTTCTCTAAATTTTGGATTATATATGCATTACTCACTTAACCTTTGTTTAAAACTTAATGATAAATCTCTACAAGTTTTTAATTATATATCCCTTTAAGCTTTATTCTTGTGCGCATAACCCTTTACCCCTTGATTATTATGTAAATAATCATCCTAAATTCTAATCCTTATGTGGATAAATAATGCACAATATTGATCGTTTTGCATAAATGTAAGAGTTTAGAGGGGGTTAATTGTAAAATTCCAAATGTTATGGAGGCTATTCATTGAGACTATGTATAATTAATTTAACCATCTATAATATTGGTGAAGTCCACATATATGTTCATTATCACTTAACAGAACTACGTTTATATATTTTTCATGTCATTACAAATCATATATTATAATAATCATATTACACCGAAAGTGCATATATATATATATATATATATATGATTTTACCAATATAATATAAATGGTTTCTTTTATCATATGAAAATCATATAAATTTCACATCATAATTGTTCTTTGTTAACTTGCTAAAATATTGCTTGTAACATTCCAATTCCAATGGTCAATTATCTCCCTCTATGGCCTCTTTCATCCTTTATAATTATAATACTGGCTGCTCCACATGCTTGAGTGCTTTTTAATGACAAATCATTTTGTATTGGTATAACTAACTATTCCAAATTTGAGATAGATCAAACGTGCCCTAATTTGGAGAAAGCTCTGTGTATGTGCGCGGGTTGGAGAGAGAGAGTGTTAGTAAGTTAGTTTTAGGGTGTGTTTAGTTTAGTTTAGTTTTTGGAAAATAGATTTTGGAGAAAATTGATTATAAAGTGATTTTGTAAAATAGATTTTGTATAAAAAAATAATTTTAAAAAAAATAAATATTTAGATAATTATTATTATTATAATAATTTTTTTATAGATAAATTATCAAAAAGAGTAGAAGGCAAAATCATCATTTTTATGAGAATATCTGAAAAATATGTGTAAAAGTTGGTGGTATTGACTTCTGGTAAATCATGGTTTCAAATGAAGAAAACTATATTTTTGTCAATAATCACTTCTGACCCCAAAAAGAATGTTTAGCTACTTTTGGATCCATAAAACACTTTTTTTACACAAACCAAACACACAATTAGCTATAATATACTCCTTTTGTCCTATTTATACATCAGCAAATAGAGAAATATTTTTTTATTTTATTTATAAGTTATATCATTAATTTTTTTATAAGAATATACAATTTTATCTTCATTTATTATTTTATTGACTTTATTCTCGTAGGGTATACTTTATATTAAATATAGGGAAAAAGTTTTAAAAAATGTTGAATTTTAAGAAAAAATTAATGAAGTTTAAAATTTTTCTATATAAAATATATTAAAAATAATTTATAAATCACTTGAATTTGATCCCTCATATATATGTGAAGTATGAATCATGTATCTTTCAACCTAACCATTATATTGATTAAATGTTTTACTTCTGTATCTCTTTGTAAACGATGGATACATCTTCGGAAGGAACATATATTTTGGATATATGCTTCGAAAGTATATACAAATGGTTTCTCATATCTCATTTGTTCTGACTTTAGTTAACGTCGTATTGAAACGTTACTTGCATAATATTTCAATGTCAATTGTTAATTATCGTACCAAACTTAATTATTCTTGCAATGCATGTTACCTAAGAAATATCATAGAAGTAACCAACTCTTGACTGGTCCTAATATTAATTAGAGACTCTTTGAATTCTATGAAGTAATTAACTATATAATTAGTAGTGTTAATTTGAAGGAGACACCAAGGTGGTACTCAAAATTAGTTTGGTCATTAAATTAGGCACTACATGTTCAAGGGTTAGTGCTTGAACTGTAGTTGATTGAAGTATATTCCATTATGATTAAAATAATATAATTTAATTAAAATATATAAAAATATTTATGTATAATTATGAAAGAATATTATTTAAATAAAAATATATTAATTACAAATAAATAGAAATATTCATGTATAAACTATATATAATCTAATAAAATAGAGTTACTAAAACACAAATATTATGAACTTTTATTTTTTAAACTCAAAACAATGTTATTTCAAGTTCAGCAAAAGAAAAAAATATAAAATATAAACTAGTCAATTTATCCAAGATTTTTAACTAGACTAATCAAGGGATTAATTAACTAATATGAACGACTGGCCCAAATTGAGTTTTAATACCATGCGAGAGATGAGATAGGCGATGAGTAGTGAGATTAATTGATTCTAATATCATTTTATATTTGATCTAGAATGAATAAATATCAATTGGAGTTCTCATTTAAGCACATTTAAATTTCCTAAAACAATTAACAAAACAAAGAAATACTACTCATGGGGAAAACTGGTGGTAGAGGCAATTAGATTTGAAGGATAAGCAGCAATATATTATATTTCTTGCTTTGAAGGAAAGAAACTTTCTGAAGGGCAGATTATTTAAATTTATGTATTCGAAGTTACAAGGAACAAAGGAAGAAATATACTAAAGTCAACTGTTGCTTTTTTCTACTTAGTATGTGTTTGGTCCCAAACCTATGTTTTAAAACCTAGGTTTTAGTCAAAACTTAAGTTTGGAGAAATTTTAAAATAAATAGCTATATTTGTTCAAAATAGTTTTTGGACCAAACCATGGTTTAAAATCAAAGTTTTAGATAAGCTGGTCAGAATAGCTTGTGGAATAATAAAAGAACTTATGAACTAATCAATTATTATATTACCCCTACTTTTCTTACACCCTATCTCTTCTCTCTTCTACACCCTATCTCCTCTCTTATTTCTTTTCTACACCCTCTCTCATTTCTTTTCTATATCATCTCTCATATCTCTTCTATACCCTCTCTCATATCTCATCTCTTATCTCTCCTTTTTCCTATATTTAATAATCATACATTTTTTTATAATTTACCAATAATAAAAGTATTTCTGAAAATAACTATCAAAATACTCATTTATTCAAAATCACTTTTTTTTCATAAACTATTTTCTAGAAGCCATTTTCTAAAAGTTGTCTAAAAGATTTTTTTTTCATAAGCTATTTTTTAAACTCTTATCCAGACCGACTCTTATACTCAATTAAATTTCCTGTCATTAAACAAATTAAACTTGCGGCGTCACGGATTTCTTACTCAGACAAATTAAATTTAGTTTAACTTAGGGTTGTTCGACGTTTATAAAGATGCAAAATCCACACAACTTAGAACAATGCTCTTGCCAGCTTTCAAATGCTTCTGCCTCGCTGTTTCTTTGCACAAAATGTCAAAATCATCAACAAGTAATCAATTAAATAAAAAAATGATAACATTCCAATTTCAATGCAGTGTATGCGAAGAATCCATAGAGGATAAAGGTTCCATATGATTGGGCAAGCACACAAGTCAAGAAAAGAGCCTTAAAATAACAAATTTCCATTATTTAAACACTTTGTAAACCCTGAAATTTTCCATATAAATTAGCTGGTCAGTGAACAACTTCTACAATTTTCCAACTTGGATCTTCATCTATCTCATTCACTTATCAAGATAAAGCAAATCCATTAGCTTAGCTGTATACGTGTATCCACACTTCATATATACCTATATTTTAATTTGCTCTATATACACACACACATCATAATTTGTTTTCTGCTTATTTCAATTAACTGTCACTTTCTAAATAATATGGCAATTATTCATGGTGATCATCAAGCAAAACCCAGCTTTGGTTTCGCGGTAATTGAGGAGGCGTCGTTGTCCGACTCGAAGGATCCAAATTCGAATTACCAGATTAACCAGAAAAGTAGTGATAATCATCATAATCATCATCATCATGCAGCTGCAGATTCAGAAGCGATTCTTGAGAACATATGGGCAAGGGTTATGAGCAGTAATAATGGTAGAATAAAAAGAGAGAATGCATGGGAAGGGCCTCCAAATCTTGAAGGAAGAGACAAAGCTATGGAGATTCTACAAAGGCTTCCAAGTTTGGGAAGATGGATATCAATGGGAGCTGAGGCATGGGAAGAGATTTTAGCTGATTTTCCACAAAACCTTGTCCTTGACAATCTGGGGATTTGCAGGATCATTAATGAATCCAACTATAAGAAGGTAGAACAAAAAGAGAAAGAAGGAGGAGGAGGTGGTAGTGCAGTGAGGGCAAAGAATAATAATAAGGAAGGTGAAAGTAGAACACATTACAGGGGAGTGAGAAGAAGGCCATGGGGGAAATATGCAGCAGAAATAAGGGACTCATCAAGGAATGGGGCTAGGGTTTGGCTTGGGACATTTGAGACAGCTGAAGGAGCAGCTTTAGCTTATGATAAAGCAGCTTTGAGAATTAGAGGTCCCAAGGCTTACTTGAATTTCCCTATTGAGACTGTTGCAAATGCTTTAGGCTTTGACCTCAAGGGTACTATTACCTCTTCTTCTTCTTCAACTAATTGTGAGGAGGATTATTCTGAAAATTGCAGCAAGTCCAAGAAAAGAAGATTGAGAAATAGTGAAGAACCTGAAGCCAAAAGGATGGCGAATAATATGGGGAATGAATTGGATGTTGTTGTGTTTCAGGACTTGGGGAATGATTACTTGGAGAGTTTGTTATCTTCTTTTTGATGACAAAAAGTTCATCAAAATTCTTAAACAAAGTTGTAATATAGATATACAAGGTAAAATTTGAATCTGTTTATTAATTACCAACAATAGATCTTTGCGTCTTTTCTGTGTGTGCGCGTATATATTACATAACCTGAAGTGTCCCTAAATTAGATGCCTAGAATGCCATCAAAATTCGTGTAATGGTGTCCAAGTGTGCCATGGCTCAAATTTTCAAGCCGAACCCTTTATTAAACCTTAATTTGGCCTTCTAATTACTTGAATGATCTTCTTCTTGTTTCAAATTAAAATATAAATAAAACATTAAATATGTAAAGAAAAAAATATAAAAAAAATAAATATATTATATTTTTTGTGCATTAATAGTTGTTGGATAGTATAGTTACACTGTTTTATTCTTAACTTCTTTGAAAATTGTAAAAAAAACCATTACTATTTGGAAAGGAATCTTTAATGAAGATGGGCAAAGGATAGAAAGTTAATATATTTTTATATCATTTTAAACGAGTAACTAACTTTTTTATTGATGTGTATAAAATAGTTAAAAATATATTATATATAAAGAGGAAGCGATAATATTCCTCTGGTGCCTTACCCAAAAAAAGTATAGGTTGTATTTTGCAGCCGATGCCCAACCCTATCCAGTAAAAATTCTAACTATTTTTATGTGATATAATGTATATTAAATAAAATAAAAATAAAAAGTTATTAAATTTTAAGTTAGAGTTAATAAAATATAAAATTTTATTTTATATGAAATATGCTAATAGTAGTTTATGGTAAATACTACTAGAGAAATATATTATAACGACGATGACCAAAGTGTCACTAATAACTTCAATTATAATTAATAGCGTATATCATGACCATTGAGATTTTAAAAACTATGTCGGTGGGATATTTAAAGTGGCCATTAAAAGGACTTGTATAAAACTCAAATTAATTACTAGTTGCAACATTTTAGATTGTCAATGAAAACGATGGCTTTGATAGAAATCCATATGGCATTGGGAACTTTCAAAGTTGGCTTTTTGTAAAGTTTATGAACTTGTATGAAATATAGAGGTTAATAGCGGGGAGCTGATCTAATTGGTGAAAGAAAAACTAGACTACTAAAAATTTTTGTTTAGTGATAGCTCATTTGTATATATAAATTCAAAGATATTTTTTGTGTGGCAGGAATTGATGTAATTAATATAAAATACAAAAATTTCAACTACAAGTCACAATTTTCATAAATAGTATAAAAATCAGGTTTGGTATAAATTCTTTTTTTTTTCTTGAGACTTGAACCTTTCTTTTTTATTATCAAGTATATACTCTCATATGATCCTATTTATAAATTATTTTAGCATATTTGACAACAAAATTTTAAATTTCTTTTTTCTCTCTACCTTATAAATAGGATGAGAGAAGTATTTATGAACTCAAATTCCCTACATATTCCTAGATTATCCACATCAAATTTGGATCGTATAATTTTTAAAACAAAAATATTTTAGTTTAAATCAAAAAAGAAAAATTGATAAAAAGTTTTTGTTTAAAAATTTTATTAGTAGGAAGGACCTAATATATTTTTATAAACAAAAAATTCTGATAATCTAAAGAATTTATTCATAAAAAATACCCATAGTATGATATGTATGTGATGAATATGAATAAAGTTGATATTTGGATTTAGGGATAATTCTGAACTTGTAGAACTCCTTTTCTACATTCTTTTTGTCCATTATTTTCTACAGGAAAAGCAAAACTAGAAAAAGAAATTTAATAACTCTTGTCAAAATAATAAAATTGTTATAAATATTCTTATACATGTGGATGTCCATAAAACTTATACCTCTTGGGATTCCTCTTAGGATTTCTTCTTCCCTTTATGCCATAAAACTATAACTTCCCCAATGAATGACTTAATAGGGGTTTCTTATAGTTAATGGCATTTTATTCCTCTTTAATCTTTTGTAACCTTATGTTTAGTTTTTAATGGGTGTGGCCTATAAATAGTGGCTATGTAGAAGGCATTTGGACAAGTGAATATACAAGCATACAAGGAATTATCTCTTGTCCTTCCATTTCTCTCATCTCAAAATCCTTGTCTTGTTATTCTTTCTACTCCCTCACTTTCTTATTTTTTTAACACGTTATCAGCATGACATTGCTCTGAAAAATTTAAGTTCGATCCATGGCTAATCTGACGAAACTCGAGTTTACTGCTCTTGATATCTCGGGAAAAAATTATCTGTCTTGGGTTTTAGATGCTGAAATCCACTTAGATGCTAAAGGTCTAGAGAATGCTATTTTACTTAGAAATGAAGCAAGCAATCAAGACAAGGCCAAGGCCATGATTTTCCTTCGCCACCATTTATATAAAGGGCTAAAAGCTGAATACCTAACAGTGAAAGATCCGTTAGAATTGTGGAACAATTTAAAAGAGCAATATGATCACCAAAAGACGGTAATCTTGCCCAAAGATCATTATGAATGCTGCATTTGAGGCTGCAAGACTTTAAATTTGTATCTGAATATAATTCAGTTGTTTTTAAAATAAGTTCTCAACTGAAATTGTGTGGTGAAAAAATAACAGATGAGGACTTATTAGAAAAAACTTTTTCAACATTTCATGCTTCAAATGTGCTCCTGCAGCAGCAATACCATGAAAAAGGTTTTAAAAGGCATTCTGAACTAATCTCATGTCTTCTTGTGGCTGAACAAAATAATGAGTTGTTAATGAAAAATTATGAGATCCGTCCCACTGGATCAGCTCCATTCCTTAAAGCGAATGTGACTGAACGCACTGATTTTTATGCCCATGGTCGCGGTTGCGGTCGCGGTCGTGGTCGTGGCCGTGGTAGGGGACGTGGCAATTACCGTCATTATGGTGGTGGAAGTAATTATAATCCAAATACCCACCAAAAGAAGAAATATAATGAAGGGCAGAAAAAAGACAAGGGTGGTCCTTTAGAAACTGTGGAAAATTTATGTTATATGTGTAGGATGAAAGGGCATTGGTCGCGTACCTGTCGTACGCCTGAGCATCTAGCAAAGCTTTATCAAGCCTCCATAAAAAAAGAATTCAAAGAACATGGAAGCAAATATGACTTTCCAAGATGATGATGTTGAGGCAAATTTTGCATACAAGAATGATGATACCAATGAGCTATATGATGGTATGGCACATTTAGAAGTGGTTGATTTCTTTGAGAATCATGATTAGAGAAATAAATTTAGTTTATGTTTTACCTATATTTTATCTTAATTTATTTATACTTTATTTATGTTTACTTTTATTTTCTTCTTTTAAGAGTATTATTGCTAATAATATATTTTAATACATTTATTTTCTTTTGATGAAGAATATAGATGTTCCTCTCTCTTTTATTGGGCACAAGAATGAAGATATATGTCTAATAGATAGTGCTATAACACATACCATATTTAAAGATAAAAAATATTTTTCTCATTTGACAATGAATGGTGCAAGCATCAATACTATAGCGGGTAATGCAAAACTAATTAAAGGCTCCGGAAGAGCAATGAAAATATTACCCAAATGGACAAATTTTGTAATTAATGATGCTTTATATTCCTCTAAGTCTTAAAGAAATTTGTTAAGTTTTAAATATATCCGCCAAAATGGGTAACATATTGAGACTATAGATGAGAAAAATATTGAATATTTATATATTACAATTGTTAGACATGGAGAAAAATGTGTTCTTGAAAAAGTACATGCATTATCTTCTGGTTTGTACTATACAAATATTAGTATAATTGAAACAAATGCTACAGTAAACCAGAAGTTTACTGATAAAAATACATTCATTATTTGGCATGACTGGTTAGGCCATCCCGGATCAACTATGATGCGAAGGATTATTGAAAATTCACATGGACATCCATTGAAGAGCCGGAGATTCTTCAATTTAAAAAATTTTCATATGTTGCTTGTTCTCAAGGCAAACTAATTACAAGATCTTCATTAACAAAAGTTAGGGTAGAATCCCCTGCATTTCTAGAACGTATCTAAGGGGATATATGTGGACCTATTCATCCACCATGTAGACTATTAAGATATTTTATGGTTTTAATAGATGCATCTACAAGATGGTCACATGTGTGCTTGTTATCTACACGTAATTTAGCATTTGCTAGATTACTTGCTCAAATAATTCGATTAAGAGCACAATTTTCAGAATATGCAATTAAGACAATTCATCTTGATAATGCGAGTGAGTTTTCATCGCAAAAGTTTAATGATTATTACATGGCAACTAGAATAACAGTAGAGAAATCTATTGCTCATGTCCACACTCAAAATGGTTTAGCAAAATCATTAATTAAACGCCTCCAATTGATTGCTATACCAATACTTATGAGAACAAAACTTCCTATTTTAGCTTAGGGACATGCAATTTTACATGCATCAACAATTATACGCATCAGGCCAACAAGTTATCATAAATTCTCTCCATTACAATTGGCTTTTGGTCAGGAGCCAAATATTTCTTATCTTAGAATTTTTGGATGTGCGGTATTTGTCCTAATTGCTCCACCACAACGCACAAAGATGGAACCTCAAAGAAGGTTAGGAATATATGTTGGTTATGAATCTCCTTCTATAATCAAGTATTTAGAACCGTTAACAGGAGATTTATTTACGGCACGTTTCGATGATTGTCATTTTGATGAGACAAATTTTCTAACATTAGGGGGAGATAATAAGCAGCTGGATAAAGAAATCACATGAAAAGCATTACCGTTGTCTCATTTAGATCCTCCAACCCAAATATATGAGCTTGAAGTTCAAAAAATAATTCATTTGCAAAATATTGCAAATCAACTGCCAGATGCATTTACTAACTCTAAGAGAATTATTAAATCTCATATTCCAGCTGAAAATACTCCAATTCGAATTGATATCCCAGCAGGACAAGTAGCAAGTGTAAATGAAACTAAACCACGTTTGAAGCGTGGTAGACCAATCGGTTCTAAAGATAAAAATCCTAGAAAGAAAAAAGTAAACAATCAAGATGGTTAAATTGAGGAGGCTGGTCTTATAGGAGATACCCATGACATAACAAATCAAAAGACCCCAGAAGAGGTTTAGGTACCTGAAAATAATAAAGATATCTCGATAAGTTATGTCAATACGGGAAAAAGGTGGAACCGAGAAAATATAGTCGTCGAAGATATTTTTTCATACAATGTTGCTGTTGAAATAAATAATCAAAGTGAGGATCTTGAACGTAGGTCAGTTGAAGAATGTAGACATAAAAATGATTGGCCAAAATGGAAAGACGCAATTCAAGAAGAATTGAATTTACTTTCAAAACGTGAAGTTTTTGGACTTGCAGTCCAAATACCAAATGGTGTTAAACCAGTTGGATATAGATGGGTTTTTGTGCGAAAATGAAATGAGAAAAATGAGGTTGTTAGATATAAAGCACGACTTGTGGCACAAGGCTTTTCGCAAAGACCTGCCATTGATTATAAAGAAATATATTCTCCTGTGGTGGATACAATTACTTTCAGATATCTAATCAGTCTGGCAGTGCATGAAAGACTTGATATGCGTCTAATGGATGTTGTTACAGCATACTTATATGGTTCTTTAGATACTGAAATTTATATGAAAATCCCTAAAGGATTTAAATTACCTGAAGCATGTAAGAATCCTCAAGAAAATTATGCAATTTGTTTGCATAAATCCTTATACGGATTAAAACAATCTAGAAGAATATGGTATAACCGTCTAAGTGAATATTTGTTAAAAGCATGCTATAAAAATGATTCAATTAGCCCATGTGTTTTTATAAAAAGGAACATATCAGAACTTGTTATAATTGTTGTCTATGTGGATGACTTGAATATAATTGGAACTCCTGAAGAGCTTCAAAAAGCAGTGGATTATTTAAAGAGAGAATTTGAAATGAAAGATCTTAGAAAAATAAGTTTTGTCTCGGTTTACAAATCGAGCACTTAATAAATGGAGTGTTCTTCATCAATCAGTTTATATTGAAAAAATATTAAAGCAATTTTATATGGATAAAGCATATTCATTAACTACTCTAATGGTTGTGAGATCGCTAGTTAAAGAAAAAGATCCTTTTCGCCCTCAAGAGGAAAATGAAGAACTTCTTAGTCTAGAAGTATCATATCTTAGTGTTATAGGGGCACTAATATATCTTGCCAATTCAACACGACCTGATATTGCATTTGCTGTAAGTTTATTGGCAAGATTTAGTTCTTCTCCAACAAGAAGACATTAGAATGAAGTTAAAGATATATTTCGATACCTTCGAGGGACAATTGATATGGGATTATTTTATTCTAATGAATCCGGATCACAATTGATTGGTTATGCAGATACAGGAGTTTTATCAGATCCACATAAAGGTAGATCTCAGACAGGATATTTTTTACTTGTGGAAGTACATCTATATCTTGGCGTTCGATAAAACAAACTTTATCAGCTACCTCATCAAATCATGCAGAAATCATTGCAGTTCATGAAGCAAGTCAAGAATGTGTTTGGTTAAGGTTAGTAATCCAATATATCCAAATAATGAGTGGTTTACTTCCAGAACAAGAGATTCCAATGGTATTATATGAAGATAATACAGCATGTATAGCTCAATTAAAAGGAGGATATATCAAAGGAGATAGAGCAAAATATATTTCTTCAAAATTCTTTTTCACTCATGATCTTATGAAGAATGATGATATAGATATTCAGCAAATTCGATCATGTGAGAACCTTGCAGATTTGTTTACTAAGACACTACCAACTAAGCCATTTGAGAAGTTAGTATATGGTATTGGAATGCGCAGATTCAAAGACATAAATTGACAACGTCATCAGGGGAAGTAAACAAGTACTTGATGTACTCTTCATTTTAAGGATTTTGTTTTTCATTGGGTTTTCCTGAAAAAAATTTTGATAAGGTAGCCTAAATAAATATTGTGTACTCTTTTTCCTTCACTAGATTTTTGTCCCAATGGGTTTTTCCTAGTAAGGTTTTAATGAGGCATAATATCTATCATGGACATCCAAGGGGGAGTGTTATAAATATTTTTACACATATGAATGTCCATAAAACTTATACCTTTTGGGATTCCTCTTAGGATTCATTCTTCCCTTTATGCCATAAAACTATAACTTCCTCAATGAATAACTTGAGAGGAGTTTCTTATGGTTAATGGCATTTTATTCCTCTTTAATCTTTTGTAACCTTATGTTTAGTTTTTAATGGGTGTGGCCTATAAATAGTGGCTATGTAGAAGGCATTTGAACAAATGAATATACAAGCATACAAGGAATCTCTTGTCCTTCCATTTCCCTCATCTTAAAATTCTTGTCTTATTATTCTTTCTACTCTCTCACTTTCTTATTTTTATAACAAAAATGTTAATGCTAGAAGCATAATAATAATAATAAGATGTTATATAAATATGCATGTGCATACATACATATTAAAGAAAGGCTCAGTTATCAAGAAGAATACTATTTTTTTTATGCGTGTACCAAATCCACATTATTTAATAGTGTCGTTATCATTATCATTACATTACTTTTAATTTGCATTATGAAAGTCAAAACACATGCTCCTAATGATGATAAGGACATAAAGAATTCCCATCACAATAAAAATTGTAATTAAATTATTATAAAGCTTTATATAAAATACAATAGTTCACTTGATTATATACATTAATCGAATATTGACTTTATTACTATAAATAATAATTATCCCCATAGTGGACTGAAAAATCTTGATTTGTTTAATGCATTTTACTCTTAGCAACTAGGTTTTGATCAATTGGCCTTTTGCAGATTCATAAGCCATATATATATATATATATATATATATATATGATGAACCCAGATATCTCATAAGCTAGGACCTCTCTGTACAGCACTCTATTTTTTTTCAGGAAAGAAATGTTCGATTTATTTTTTTAAATCGCACAAATTAATCAGAAATCAGCAATACTTTCATGTGTAAATATATATAAAATATTATAAATCATAATTTCGGAAATTTTTAAATTTTTCTGATCCAATCCTTGAGTGTATATTTTATTTTAATGTTTCTAGATTAATTCAATCCATGAATTAGTAGAAAATTTGACTCATGGTTTAT
The DNA here is from genome assembly GCA_037074615.1 of Leucaena leucocephala. NCBI lineage: Eukaryota > Viridiplantae > Streptophyta > Magnoliopsida > Fabales > Fabaceae > Leucaena > Leucaena leucocephala. The sequence goes on from CM073550.1 coordinate 5,559,393, forward strand.
TATATAAATCAATGGTATGATGAACTTTTAATCTTTATGACTCATGATTAATCAACCTTAATGACTCCACACAGTGACTCTAAATAAAATGGAAAAATAATAATAATAAAATCTCAATTTCCCATAATATTTGAAATAAATCTCAATGCAAAACACACACACACCTAATTTTATTTTATATACACATGAAATAAATCAAATTTGAAATCATAAATCCGATGCCTAATATATATTCTCACTCTTGATAGATTTTCTTCCCTCACATAACCTAAATTCAAATTAAATTACCTACACGCATCTAGCTGGAATCAGCAGAACTTGCATATGAAATAATTAGAGCACTTGAATCAGAACCGGAAGAAGCCTTGTCATTCAATCTTTCTGGGCTAAGAATAGAAGAAGAAGGAGCTACAAGGTCAGGAGGGAAATTAAGCAGAGCCTTTGAACCTCTCATTCTGAAAGCTGCTCTGTCATAAGCCAAAGCAGCTTCTTCTGCGGTCTCAAATGTTCCCAACCAAACCCTAGCCCCGTGGCGAGCCGAGTCCCTGATCTCTGCTGCATACTTCCCCCACGGCCGCCGTCTGACGCCCCGGTAGTGCTTCTTGACGGCCCTGGTGGTAGCCTGATGGAGGCCAAGGACTGGTGCAGAAGTAGAAGTGGGAGAAGAAGGTGGAAGAGCGTTGGCTTCAGAGAGGACATGGTAGATGACCATGTCTTGAGAGTCATCCTGGTTGAGAGGAAGAAGCTCTGTTTGGGAAGGCGATGACGACGCCATGGATATGGATGAATTGTGAGGAGTTTCAAGGGTTTAATATTAGTAGTCATATATAGTGTTGGGGGTGGTGGGGACAGGGAAGTGAATAATTTGTGGTGGTGGTGAGAAGGGTGGAATATAATAGGATTTGGGAAGTTGTAAATGAATGGACCGATGATAATTCAGTATTTTTGTTGGTGGCTTGGTGGGGGATAATTACATCTCTCCAATTACACTATGGTTTTGACTGTGTGCATAAAATGTTGAAAAAAATCAATAAATAAATTAAATTATATATTCTCCATTTTTTATTTGTTCTTTTGGTACACTTTTATATAAAAACACAGTTTTTAATTCTTAGTGTGTGTGTGTGTTGAATGAAAGAAAGGTTTCAAACGTAGTCCTGGTCTTGATCACGTGGTTTGAATTTTTGACTAAAGATACTGTAACATTAAAATAAAAAACAAAAAAAGAGACAAAGTTAGGCAACGAAAAATACCAAAAAGCTCGTAATTAAAGAGGATGTATCTAACTTGATTTGAAGTGTAATTATTATAATGTTGATTAACTAATTAAAGTTAGATATATCCATATATCTGAATTCTGAAGAATGGAATTGCTAGAATGATGGAATTCCTTGGCTCACTTTGGAGTTTGGACTATAGTAAACAAGAAAACGAGTTGGTTGGAGTTCTTTTTCCTTTTTACTAAGTATAAATATTATATAAAACAATATAAATATTCTTTTATTAGAAACAATTCTACCAACTAATTGTACTAAATTTTATCGGTTGGTTGGAATTACTAATGTAGGATACCTTTATTTCCAAATGGCCAATTGTATTACATTGTAACGATATTTTTTTGGAGAAAATTCTTTCTAGTTTTTTTTGGCATGTGCTTTTAAAAGGTTGAATGACTTCTATTTTAATAAAAAAAAGTGGCTGTTGCCATATTCAAACTAAATTAAAGTAAAATAAATAGCAAATATGCTTTGTGGAAGAGCCATAAAAATAAGTAGTCTGTATGAAGTGTACAATAATAATTTAGTTAATTAATTAGGTTGCAAGCCCTAGGCATCCAGGCACCATAATTACCCAGAGGTAGCAACATTATTCTATTATGAGCCTCTATTCTCATGAATTAGATTAATTAGTTACTATTAGTGCCAGATATCAGTGGATAAGTCTAAAATTAATTTGAGAAAATTATAATAAATTTAACTATTTTTCTTCATCTTGATAAGATAGCTATTGGTAACAGAAGGGAGTAACAAAAGAAAATAATAATAATTAATATCAATAAAAAATATAAAATATATATAAAAAATATTACTCATTTATCAAATTAGCCACAAGTGGTATTGATACTAAAATACATATTTTCTCTCATTTAATTTTTTAAAATTCAGGTAGTTATACAGTTAAATACAACATAAGTTTGTTTTAATTGGGATAGATAAGTTTAATTTCTATTCATCCAAGTGAAAAGAATTTTTACCACTTAAACATGAGATATTAAACTTGAGTATGTGTTAATATAAAAAAATAACTTTAGAAAAACAACCCTTATAAGACCCAATCAAATAACCATATAAAAAAATAAAAGTAAAATAATTGAGAGATTTTTTTTCTTATTTTTTTAAGAGAAAGAATTGACAGGTGTCTTTTTTTTTTTTTTTTGTTACAAGAATTGACAGACGTTTCTACTTGGCAATTTCTCATTTTCCAAAAGGGCCAGCCAAGTAATAAAAAGCATTCAAATATGGGCCTTTTAAAAAACACAGTGGGCCCAAGAAAATTTAATGCTTTCGCAACCCCAGATCAGCACATGACTGGAGCTACCAACAATAATCGTCTGTTCCTTCCAAGCAAAAAACTGACCAAAAATTGTAACAAAAAAAACTGACGAAAAATATATTTAATATATTAAGAAATTAAAATTAAATGACAGCCATATGAGAGAGAGAGAGAGAGAGAGAGCAATAGGCTGCATTATTTTACAAGCAAAACATTGACAACAAATATTTGAATATTTGAATTGTCTAGATCATAATTAAAATTTTATTTTAAATGTTATTATTATCTTCATTTTGGTATTTTTCATTCTTATTTAGCTATCATTTGGCAGGAAAAGAATTCTATTTTATGATTTTTTTTTTGTTTTATCAAGAAGATATATAAGTTCTATATTTTTACTTACAGGTTACACCATACAAGATGAAGATTATTTCCCAACTCCCATCGGTAAGTTTGTCTAATAAAAGTTAAAAGATTGTTTTCGTCCCTTTCAAAACAAAAGTATATTAAATAAAAAAATATTGTAAAGTAAATACCATCAAAATAAGGAAGAAATTAAATTTGAAAGAAAATTAAAAAAAAAAACAAAAAAACTTATGCTGTCCAAATCTATGTGTTACATATGGGGGTGAAATATTGTGTTTGTTCGGTCTTTTGATTTCTTCCAAAGAAACATGCACCAAACTACCAAATTAAAAGTAAAAAAAAATCTAAAAGAGAAACCATTGGATTCTTTTTCGGTGGTAAATCATATGATTATTTGATACTAGTAATTCAAATTCAAGTTGTGCCAAGCTCTAATTAAAAAGAAATTATCAAAAGTGAATCTCTGTCCTCTAATTTTAAGCAAAATAATTTCCGTTTAATCTCTTCATTTTACAAAAAATGTTTTCGATCCTTTGACCAAATTAAAATTATAAGTATTTAAATTAAAGGACGAAAATAAAATATTGTAAGAAATTATATGATAAAAAATGCACTTTTGCCAAAGAAATTTTTCTCTCTTTTGTTTTGAAAAAAATAAGTATTAACGGTATAAGGTTATAAATAAAATGGAACTCATGACCTTCTATTTATAAATAAATTTTTATCCTGTTAGGCCACAAAACCATTGGCGCAAAGAAAATTGTCTAACATGATTTTTTTCCCATCCACAATGCTGTTCAAATCTTACTGGATCACACTGTAGAACTTACAAGAAGCAGACAATGATAGGTCCATATAAGTTCAAAGAAAAGTCACAAGCACAACAAACCATTTTGACTTTGCTTGAAAATCATCAAATCAAATGAAAACTAATTCTCCAATTCCATCATCATCACCATCATCAAACAACAGAGTGTATTTTGTTACCTTTTAGCTTTTTTGCATCATTCATAGTAGCTAGCTAGCTCCCTTGTCCCACACTTAACCAACTAAATCCACCACCCTCCCTTTTTTTTTTTTTTGGTATGAATCCACCACCCTCCCTATACCTACTGATAACCTCTCTCTCTCTCTCTCTGTGGTTGGGGCCTTCCACTTGAAGAAAAAGCTTTATACGATGAATCATCAAATATAATTCCCATAAAGCCGTAACTAAAGTAAGTCACATCCTTAGCTAGCTGCTAGGTTGTTAAGGCCAGCCACCCTCCTCCTCTCTTTTCTTTGTCTCCTCTTCATAACTTTCTTATATTACAGATTCATTCTTCTCTTTAGTCAGCTCCAGAAGAAGAAGAAGGAGGAGGAGAATGAGTACAGCGAGATTTATAAAGTGTGTGACAGTTGGAGATGGTGCTGTAGGGAAGACATGCATGCTTATATCCTACACCAGCAATACCTTTCCGACTGTATGTTTTCTTGTTTCTTTATGTATATTTCATTTATTATTGTTGAAGGAGCGAGCAATAATGAATATTCAAGCTGATTATCGATCGATGTTGTTTGTTTTGTGATAGGATTATGTTCCAACAGTTTTTGACAACTTCAGTGCAAATGTAGTTGTTGATGGCAGCACTGTGAATCTTGGTTTATGGGACACCGCAGGTTGTTTCATCTAACTTTCCAAATCTCATTTAATTATAAACTATGATATATAATCCTTGTACCAAAGATTCTTTCTATAGTATCTGGTACCATCGGTTTATATCTAAGCATTAATATTCAGAGGTAACTCTTCTTCTGATATGCTTTGTATTATGAAACTTTGAATCACTCAACGATTGCTATATCTTTGCAATGTGTTTGTTTGAGTTATCTCTTGTGGATTATTATTGTATGAGATCATGTGGAAGAAAGATAAACACACAGTGATTGGGTGGGGTGGGCCCAACTTGTGTCTTATCTAACATTATTCAGATCATCAAACACTTGAAACTACACATTAATTAACATATAATTGGGTTATGATGTTTGTTTGTATTACAGGACAGGAAGATTACAACAGGCTGAGGCCTTTGAGTTATAGAGGAGCTGATGTTTTTCTGCTGTGCTTTTCTCTTATTAGCAAAGCCAGTTATGAGAATATTTCTAAGAAGGTAAAATTATCTCATCTTCCTAAAACGTTTTCAATTTTTAATGTAGTAGTAATAAATCTACATCAACGTTTTCAATTTTCAAGTCTTCCAGTGGATTTTTATGCTACTCATTTTTACTTATATACAGTGGATTCCAGAGTTGAGACATTATTCTCCAAATGTGCCTATTGTACTTGTGGGAACAAAACTAGGTAAGGTAACACAAACCCTTTAACAATTCGTAGTAGTAATAACAGATAAGGCGACTCATTTCCTAAACTCTCTGCAAAACAGTGCAATACATGTGTGGTACTGATTAATTTAGTTATGATATCTTCTACATTCATTATTAATCCTTCACTAGTAATTACTCACTCTGTTCCTTATTATGGGCCCGTTTAGATAAGATTTTAGAAACGGGCTTATAAAAAAAAGGATTTTTAGACAACTTTTAGAAAAGGGCTTTTGAAGAAGAGTTTATGAAAAAAAATAGTTTTGAATAAATGAGTATTTGGATAATTATTTTCAGAAGTACTTTTATTATTGGTAAATTACGAAAAAATATATGGGTATTAAATGAGGAGAAATAAGATATGAGAGGAGAGAGGGTGTCAGAAAAAGTAAGAGAGATGAGAAATTGTGTAAGAAAAAGTAGGAGAGAGTGTATAAGAAAAAGTATGAGAGATAATGTAAGAAAAAGTAAGGGTAATATAGTAATTGGTTAGTTCATAAGCTTTTTTATTGTTCTATAAGCTACTCTAACCAGCTTATCTGAAACCTTGGTTTTAAACTATGGTTTAGTTCAAAAGCCCGTTTAAACAAATATAACTATTTGTTTTAAAAAAATTTAAAATTTAAATTTTGCCCAAACCTACGTTTAAAACGTAGGTTTGAGTTCTTCCCAAACACACTATAACATACAATTTCTTGAACAAGTATGGTTCCTTTTACACATTTAATGCATTTTTTTTATATTGTTATGCTCAATTAATTACATGTCTCTCTCACATATTTTCCCCACATATTCTTCCTCATATTCTTTTCCACTCGCTCTCTCTCTCCCACCCATATTTTCCATAAATGAGGGTACTTTTGGGGGGAAAAGTTATAATTTTTAAATATTTATTGTCTCTAACTAATTTTAATTCACTTTTTTAACAATATTATTGGGTTATTTATATCTTATAAAAAAGGACTAGGAGTAACTATTAGCAAAGGATAGTTGAAAGCTAATATTAATTTTCTGGTGAAACTGGATTACACAGATCTGAGAGATGAAAAGCAATTTTTGATGGATCATCCTGGAGCCACAGCAATCACAACTTCTCAGGCATGTTACGTTCTTCATAGAATATATCTTATTAAGCACTTTTCTTCTTTTCATTTTTTGCTTTTAAGTATTTAATAACAAGAATGTAATGAACAGGGTGAAGAACTGAAGAAAATGATTGGTGCAGTCACTTACATAGAGTGCAGCTCCAAAACTCAGCTGGTAAATCCATATTTGCTCTCTTTTTTTCTTCCATATTCCATTTTTTTTAATTGACTAACTAATTAACTCTCATTTGGTTCACTTTTTTTTTAATGTTAGTTATATCATTACGATTATTTAGTTATGTCATTAAAATTAGTATTTGATACTTAGGCATATTTATTTTATGTGGTTTCAGAATGTGAAGACAGTATTTGATGCAGCAATAAAAGTTGCATTGAGGCCACCAAAGACAAAGAAGAAACCACGCAAGAGAAGGACCTGTTCCTTCCTCTAAGGCATAAATGTAGCAAGTTAAAATTTCAGAATGTTCACAAGTCATCATAAAGTTCTTTTTGTGCAAAAGGATACATGGATCTTTCAAAATTGGGTAAAAGTGTCATGGTTGTTAACTCAACCAATGTTAATCATTGAACAAGCATATCAGTCAAAAATTAGTGTAGCAGTATATACAAAAGTTTCAAAATAGTTCAAGAATAACAACATCACTGTCAAGTTAACTACCATTGACCCATGACCTAATAGTCCCCACACACCACAGCATTTTGGCTCTCAGGGGCCCTGTCTGCCATTGCGAGGCCTTTTACATGACACAATGACTGCATCTACCTACTGATTGATTTTATACATCAGTTTCATTAATAACCATTGTAGATAGTTATTTAACTTAGGGTTATGGTGCGGAGTTTTCGTTCAGGAACAATATTGTTAGATTTTTTTGATTCAATATCATCTTAGAAATTTTAAAATATTACAATATTACCCCTTAGTGTTAAAAATGGTAACGTGCGACAATAAAATTGTAGCGGTCAATGTTAATATTTTAAGGAGGTAGAGCAACATTGTTATGTTACGTTTTAAAATTAAACTAAAAAAACAAAACTTCCATGATAATATTACTTTTGAGTAAAAAAATTTAGGATTAATTTACCCATTAACCCTTTAATTTATTTAAAAATTCATCTTTTTTACACCAACACATAAAAGTGAAATCCAATTTCTTTTATTAAATAATAAATTACTTTTTCCAATAGTTATTACTATACCAACCAATATAGATACTCTCGTTTCAATTAACAATCATAACTAGAAGTGGGAGGTTGTAGGTTCCAACTTTCTATAATTGTATGTGAGTGTGGGTTTATTAGCTAATATTTTTATGATTTGATTTGAGCCTAATAAAAAAAAAATCATAACTAGTTTGGCACACCAAACGGTCATAGCTTCGTTGGTGGAGATTGAGATAAAATGAATAACAACCTTGGACTTCATGGGGTTGGTTTGAATATCTCTATGTACCAGTTTATGTCGCTTTTGAAAGCATCACTCTCACCTAATTTTCAAGGAAAAGTCATCGGCAGTTATGTCTGCTGCTCGCCCATTCTATCATACATAATTACAAAATATAATCCAAACTCTTAACTTCTCTCCGCCTATTTTCTCCCACACTTCCTCTTTACTCCTCATTACAAATATTAGATTCAAATTTATTTGGTTTGTATTTAATATTTTAGAAGGTTATGAGTTGCTTTTATTTGAAATTTAATAACATCATATATAAGATATTGTATGAAAAAATAAAATTATAATAAATAAATATAAGGTAGAGTAACATTTAATATCCTAATATTATTTTCTAATGGTGTTGGATAAAATTAGAAATAACATTATTATTGCATTTAGATGTAACCTAATGAATTAGACAAGACGTGAAATTAAAGTGGACGAAAAGAGAGGCTAAGCATATAAAAGCCTAGCTCTAATAGTATCGTTAGCTGACCAAGAAACAAAACAGAAATAGGAGAAAATGCTCTAATAAGCCCTTGATTTGGAAGAAATTATATAACTAATTTTGACATCATATTTTGATCTATAATTTTAAGGTAGTACACTTCATATATCTTTTTCCCCCGAGTATAAGTTTTCTCCTAATGGATACACTTCACACACACACACACACACACACATATATATTGTTACAACACTTCATATATAGAGAGAGAGATAAAGAAAAATTTGCATGAGTTCAATACCAATCACCTATCAAAGTCAATATACAACTCTATAGTTCAGAAAGTATTTATAAAGAATTTATGATATTATCTATCAAAGAAACCCTCACAACACAGAGGGAATCAAACTTGTGTCCTTGTATAATATAAATATATATCTTACTATCTGTATTAACTCTCTCATTCGCACATTTTATATATTTTTAATATGTCTATGAGTTGTGTTGGACATATGGGCCTATATAGCAATTAATGAACTTTTCCTAAGGCCCCCATAACCATGGGCTTCATTAGCTGTGATCCCATGCAACTAGAATGGCCCAATTTGGAGGCCCAATTTGACCAAAATCTTTTGGTCTCAAATATAAATGAATCAAAACGTCAACATCCCTTAAGCGCTTACCACTTATATTTGATATCAGGTGGGCAACTAAAAAAATATCAATATTTTCATAAAAAAAAAACTAACAAAGCTTGATACAACTAATGGATAGTTATATCTCTTAAATATAATATCTTAGGTATGAATCAAATCATTCGCATGAAAAAAGTTTTATTGTGAAAGGCAAAATTTATTTCAGTAATATTTACTTTTAAAGAAGATTAATATATAAGCTATCAACTATAAGATACTTTATAGTTTCTACCCAAAGAAAGAAAAAATATCTCCAAAACATAAACACAGGTAGAGGTACCCATATTTATTGCTCAATAGTACCTCAAATAAGATTGTTACCTCTAATAGAAGGATAAATACTTATATTTAATAAAAAAAACCACTCACGTGAGCATACAAAAATAGTAGTTGAATTACTAACAAAGTTTGAATATAGCATAAGGGGTTCATCCAAATCAAAATTTAAATTTCTTTTAAAAAAATGTACTCATTTATAATATATAACAGTATTTCAAATAAGATTATTTATAATGAGATGTTACTTGTGTATATATATAAAAAAAAGAGTAGTTGAATCTTGGATTTTTTATTTTTCTCTTACTCTTTTTCCATTTTTATATGATAAAAGGTTTAAAATCTCCCTTGCAATGCCGAGGGGCTTTGATCTAGTATTAGATTATTTTATATATTTTCTTTTTATTTCATATCGAAAAGAAAGTTAAGGTATTTGCTATTATTTTAGATTTGTTACGTTATATTAACTCTGTATTTATTATTTTTTCTATAATTTTAATAACTTGATTCACTATTTAATCAAAAGTTAACAATTTCACTACATTTAAAGTTTACGTATATAATAATATGAATTAAAAATAAAAAATAACTACAAATTTTCTATTTAAAGAATTTATTGTTTAAAGATATATAAATTTTTAAATGAACGTAACTCTTCTTTAATTATATATAATATATTTTTAATTATTTAAAAATATCTTCTAGTTTGTCTCAAACATTAGACATGTGCAACTCATTTTCTATAGCTGAACTATTTTTTAATTATATATAATATATATTTCTAATTATAAATAAAAATATTCAAAGCAGGCAACATACACGCATAATTGAAGATATATGAAGATAGTTGTACCTATTGAGAGGCCGAAGTCCTGAGACAAATTAATTTAAGGTATCCTTGAGTAATAAATATTTTAATAGGGAATTTTTAAGCAGTTTTTCTTTAAAAATACTGATATGTTACAAACCAATTAATGGGTAATTTAAAATTACAATTACTATGAGTTATTAAGAAAAAAATCATAAAAGTCCGAATGATAAATAAGAAATATGGATTGTTATTATTTTCTATATTAAAATTTATTATAATATATTTTTTTTTATTATGGTATATTTTTTATATAATTATATTCTTTTCTTATACCTCATAATATTTTCCCTAATTAAATTAAATAGAAGGAAGAATAAGAACAAAAATGTAGATGGAGACAAGAAGTCAAAAAGAGTCGCATCAATCAAAAGACTGTAGAATAACCCCATACCTTGTTGAGGTGAGAATATACAACCAGACTCTTTCTCAGTACCATTCTCCAATATACTGAATTATGGCACCTTCCATACCCCACTTCCATCCCATCCTCTTCATTATTTCAGATTTGATGTAGGAAACCCACCAACAAACAAACCAACCAATAATAATAATAATAATAATTAAAATAATCAATTAATATATATACACACAGATGATGGTTTTTATGTAAGTTCAAACTCGTGGGGGTAATGATTGTAAGTTATGTGTTTGTGATAATACGTTGATATGCCATACGTGATGGTTCATGCAGAATATTAATTAATACATGTACCTATGGTTAAAGAGAGTGCATACTACAGAATTTTGAGTGCAAGATTACGTCTTGTTACCCACAAATCAATCAAATAAAAATGTAATTAAAGTAGAAGATTAACTTTTACTATTAATTGGGTCAATTATTGCGTTTTTCTTTTCAAATTACAAGGGAAGGAGATGAGCTAGGCATGTAACAAAGAGAAAAATAGTTAATGCAATGTTAAATCTTCATATATAATTCAACCCTATTTTAATTTTAATCCTTATAATTTTAAATAATAAGTTTTGATTTATATATTACAAATTCTTATTAAAATATAGAAATTAATATTTTATATAAAAAAATTGAGAGACTAAATAAAACCTATACTTTGAAACTATATGAATCAAAATTAAAATAATAACAAACTATTAGACTAAATATTGTATTAATCTAAAAAAAATTACTATAAGCTCAAAAGGAAAGAATATAATTATGAGCAATGTAAACTTATTATTTATTGCATTAAAACTTATTATGTTGATATATAAAATAATAATATGTTTATACTATTTATTTATTATAAATATTTTTATAATTATATTTTATTTTTGTAAGTAGTATAAATTATTGTTGTTTCTTATAGTAAAACTTTTGTAGGAGAAAAAATGATAACATGCCTTAGAAACCTTGTAGTAATTCGGAGCATATGAAACTTACAACAGTACATGTCGAACAACAACAACAACAGATCATCGATTTCTATTTTTATATCATAGAAAGATTACCTGAGATGAAAACTTCACATGTAAATGGTAAGTTTGATGAACAATTCAATTAATACAACTATTGGCTTTTTGAAACATACAATAGTTAATTAAAAATGATAAAACCATCCTTCATAATTGTATATTTTAATTCATATATATATATATATATATATATTAATCGACAAATCAAGTGCTTGTGTGTGTGTGTGTGTGATGAATCCAAATGGGAGGGTCAAATCAAGAACTACTGTTGTGATGCGATCACACGTTAACGAATCTGAGCAATGAACTGTGTATCTGAGAAAGTGATAATTAAATTAACCACTCTCCCTTTTATCTTCCATCCATTTTCTCCTCTGTTACATTTCTGACGATCGATGTATCTATTTCATGTCTGTGTTATCTAACTCTTCAAGAGCAACACTTGAGTGAAGCCAACTCAACACAAAAATAGCCCTTTGCAATCAAACGAAAACATTTGTACCCTTCACACACACACAAGTAGTTTCTTCTTAAAAAGAAAGTCCTGAAATCTCCATCTCCAATTCTTTTTACGTATCCATTTGAATGACCTAGCAGTCATGTTGGAACATCTTTTCTTCTGGTCTTATTTTCTTCATTCAGGTATACACAGTGTTTGATGGAGGAGAAAGAAGACTCGTGAGGGAATAAAATGAAACGATCTTTTACTTAAAATTACATGGATGTAACATGACATAGAGAAGAATGAGATCATAGTTTTTGTGTTTTTTCTGTTGTTTTGATGTTTGATTGATAGAATGAAAAATTGAAAATAGTACGAGAATAGAAGGGAAGACAAATAAGGGTTATTTGGATAAAATTTAAAAAAAGTGCTTATAAAAAAAATTCAGTTAGCTTTTAAAAAAGGATTTTTGAAAAAGAGTTTATGAAAGAAAAAAGTGGTTTTGAATAAATGAGTATTTAGATAGTTATTTACATAAATACTTTTATTATTGATAAATTATAAAAAATGGTATAATTATTAAATATATAAGAGAGAAAAGAGGGTGTAGAAGAAATATGAGAGATAGTGTAGAAGAGAGAGGAGAGATAGTATATAAAAGAAATGAGAGATGAGAGATGATATAAAAAAAATAAAGGTAATATAGTAATTAATTAGTTTATAAATTCTTTTACTATTCTATAAACTATTTTGACCAGTTTATCTGAAACTTTGATTTTAAACTATAATTTAATCAAAAAACCCTTTTGAACAAATATAACTGTTTGTTTTAAAATTTCTCTAAACCTAATTTTTGACAAAACATAAATTTAAAATTTAAGTTTTGTTACAAACTAAACACACTAAATAGTTAAACATATATGTATAATATGATCGAGACTTATGACTACTTTAAACGGATTTTTCTTTCTTTTTTTAATTCCTTGGTCATTATATTAATTATTGAATAGTCTGCATTTATAGAATAATCTGAAACGTTAAATTGCATGCATTTACATAAGCCTAATCATAATTTCTGTGCGTTGTGTGTGTGTGGCAGTGCTCTAATCCGAAAGTTGTGGCAGAAAATGTAGAGGCCAGATCTCTCTTTTAATTTTTTTTTTCCTATTAAAAAGATAAGTCGAGTGAACAAAAATTAAGATTTGTATTGAATAAATTAGGATATGTATATGCTTAAACAAGGTTTTTCAGTTGAATATAATAATACTTAAATATAATTAAATCAGATAACTATATAAAAATACTGTCCATTTTATAAAACTTTTCTAATTAATTCACACATGCTAATGAAATAAATTAAAAACATTACATTTATTATACAACTTAATTTCTAATATTATTTTTCTTAACTACATTAAATTTTAATATAATATTAATTTTTACTCCCTCTTACCACTTTAATTGAACATAGGCATATATAAAAAAATATTTAATACTCATTCAAAACATCGCATAAAAAAAAAAAAAAAAAACCTTCCAGAACACCTCTGTAAAATTGGCCCGAAACTTTGGTTTAGAGAAACCAAAATATTAATCCAAAAGTCTTAATTTAGATTTAGATATTTAAAACTAAAATGTTACAATCAATCAATTTACGAAAATGAACTATTCTAGAGAGTGCTACTCATTATGATCTGATGTAATCTCATCCACACAAAACATCATCCTTGCACTTAGTCATATACCTTCAAATTCATATATATATATATATATATATATATATATATAGAGAAAAAGCATAACACATTTAGCTTCTTTTTTTTGGATATTTTGTATGCCCCTTATTAATTTTATTTTTCTGTGAGGAAATATATATAAGAGTAAAAATATGGGTAAAAATATGAAGTGTGCATATAATTACTTTAGAAGAAAGTTGAAGTTACATATTCAGGTCCAAATACTCTAATAATCACATTAAGAGAACTAATTAAGAACATATGCTCCATAGAGGTACGTAGAGAACTCCATATATATCACCTTCAACTTTCTCCTTTCTATATCTGCACATTCATTACAAGTTAAAATATAAAAATTAAATTATGTTTTCTTTAGAAAAAAATTCATATAGTCGTATATATATAACAAAGACAATATCATGTTTTGAATATAGATCTTTACAATTTTTTACAGGGCATGAATGAATACAAAAGTTGGTTTTTATTAAATTATTTTTTTCCTTTTTACTATATTCATAATTTTAAGGCAACAGTGAAAATAAAAATATTCTTTTGCTTAATTTTAATACATATAAAATAAAATTTATTTTTCAAATTTTTTTAAAGGAAATGAAACATAGTTGAAAAAATTAGGATAAAAGAAAAGAAAAAGAAAAATTATAGTATAGAGGGTCTTAACGTGCGCACCAGATAATAAAATGCGCCGTGCTGCAGTGACTGGAGGGTGACACCCCACTCGATGGTGAGGACAGGATGTCCTGTTGCCGCGTGGACCAGAACCGCGTCTTCACCAAAAGCCTCCCGCACGTGGAAGGGACCCACAGCCACCTCGAATGCGACGTCGTTTATGTATACAATAGATTTTGCCGCCGTACGACCTGCACACTCCCCTGCACCTCACACACACCCAATCATCCCCTGGTCAAAACACCCTAAAGCCCCATTTTGACCACAAGCCATGCACATGTCTTTCCATCAAAACAAACAGATAACCTGATCCTCAAATTACTATCTTACCCACGATCTTTCTCCTTAATTATCACGGATAATAATTCTCTAATAATTTCTTTAAAAATTTTGCTAATTTCTTTGCAGAAAGAAATTAAAAATGATCATTTTTATCATATTTCAAAGGGAAAATCATATTAGAGATAGATGCACTCTTAATTAAATTTTATAATTTTATTCTGTTAGTATAATTAATCCCTATAAGTTAGTACTTGTATATAAGTTAAGAATACTAACAGAACAAAATTAAAGATTTAATTAAAGAAGAAAAACATTACCAAATTAACATTTTTTTGAAAAGTATAGATACTCTTATATGATTTTCTCTATTTCAAAAACAAACTATCAGTAAGTATATGTCCATGACAAATCACAAATTCATCAAAATCAAAAGCAGCAAGCCCCTCTAATCTGTTAATTAAAAGTAATTAAGTAGCTTAGATCTTGTGCAATACAATAAAACTAATTACGTATACAAAGTACTATGTCATTTCATGGGTACTACGATATGTTACATCTTATGTGGGTTTGTTGAACAACCAAAGATATCTACCAAAAGTATATTTATTCCATGATATGATTTATGAATGACACATGCTTGATTGTATCGATCTTCTTGAAAAGTATTTGTCGTGTGATAAAGATATAGTCACGTGGTATGTAATAATAATGCCAAGAAATAAAATGTCTCACAACACGATCTTGTGGATAGGACCAGTAAGAGTGGTGTTGAATTTGGGAGAGATGGAACAGTAGCGAAGCATGCAAAAGCAAACTCAAAAGTAAATAAGTAAAAGAAGAAAAATCAATTACTTACCTTGAATTTGGGGGACGAGGGATGGAACAGTAAGAGTGGTGTTGCTGGTGGTGGTGGTAGGAGCCGTAGAAGGCAAAACAGTACTGTGAATGGTGGTGGGAGTTACAGAAGACGAAGCTGCAACACAGAAACTCAGATGATGATGATGATTCATTATAGAACTCTTCATATGATCCTTATTAATATGATGATATTGTTCATTCTTCTGACTCATCATCTCACTAAGCAAGAGACTAGTGCAAGGCCCAACAACGTTTTGATGTTGATGTTGATGAGAATGAACAAGACCAGAGAGCTCAGAGAAGCAAAACCCTTGATAATGAGCTGTAGCAGAAGGAGAAGACGAATAAGCAGTAACAGGGAAGAAGAAAGGCTCAGAAAGAGAGGTCTCATGATGGGTACTCTGAAAACTCACAGAACTTGGGAGGATTACATCAGAAGAGAAGCCATTAATGGAGAATGAAGACGACGACGACGACTTGAAAGGAGGGACAATAGTGGTGACGATTTCCTTGGAAAAAGGAGATTTGTTGTTATCAGATGAAAAAGAATTAGAAGGTGAAATCTGAGGAATGATGAGAGAAGGTGGTGGTGGAGTTGTTGATTCTTTTGTGTTAGTGTTCTTGTTGCTGTTTTGGAGGTTGCGAAGCTTGTGTTTTCTTCTGGACTTGCGATTCTGAAACCAGTAAAACACATTAGCGTCACCAACTTGACCATACTCTTGAAGCTGAGCTCTGATCTTTCGGATCTCATCTCTTGGAGGATTCACCATCCCTGAGTTGAAGATCGCTTCCAGAATCCAAATCTGTTCAGGTTTCGGGTTCCACCTCGGCTTCGGCTCCGTACTTCTCTCCTCACAACCTGCAAATAAAACACAATATGAAATCTCAAAACTCCACAGAAATTAAAAACTGCCTCAATTCCTAAAGGGTTTTCAAAAGATAGGTTTTTGACAGACCTGAGGAAGAAGAAGAAGTGTAAGGGGTTCGGTGGCAGGTTGAAGAAGAGATGAGAGAGGGGTTCATGTCGTGCTGCCATGGATGGTGGTGGGGATTGCAGGGCTTGGACTTGAACATGCTAGGCCAGTGTCTGTTAGAAGAAGCCATGATGATGATGAAGAAGAAGACGATGGATCAAAACAAGAATGATGGCTAACAATGATGAGAAGTTTGAATATAAGGGTTTTGAGAGAAAGGAATCAAATAACTCATGGCTAGATACCGAAGCAGCCAACAACAAGAGAACAACATGTGTTTGGAAACACCTCAAAGTTTAAAAAAGGCTTTTGGCCCTAAATCTTAGTTTGGGGAAATTTTTTATCAAACAGTAATTTTTGTTCAAACGGGTTTTTGGACTAAACTATAGTTTAAAACCAAGATTTCAGATAAGCTGGTCAAAGCAGCTTATGGAACAGTAAAAGAGCTTATGAACTAACCAATTACTATATTACCCTTATTTTTTCTTATACCCTCTCTCCTATTTTTTCTTACACCCTCTCTCCTCTCTCCTACTTTTTCTCTCTTCTCTTTCTTACACCCTCTCTCCTCTCTCCTCTCATCTCTTATCTCTCCTCATTTAATACTCATACCCTTTTTCGTAATTTACTACTTATAAAACCCCTTCTACAAATAACTATCCAAACACTCATTTATTCAAAATCACTTTTTTTCTATAAGTTCTTCTAGAAAAGCCCTTTTTTATAAGCTATCTATAATCCCATTTTTTTCATAAGTTAGTTTGAAAATTTTTTTCCAAACACACACGTATATACATACCAACTATATCTTAAAAGCCCTTCTAACTTAAATTTTAATTTAAATTTTTTAAAAATAAATAATTATATTTATCTATAAATATTTTTAGACTAAATTATAATTTAAAATTAAATTTTAGATAAATTATTGAGATTAACTTTTAGAATAGTAAAAGAGTTTAAGAATTATCAATTATTATTTTAAACTTATTTTTTCTTATACCCTTTATCTTATTTCATTTCTTTCATCCACCTTCTCTCCTCTATTTTTTCTATTATTTCTCATCTTTTTTGTCCACCATCTTCCTTATCCTATTTTTAATAAAAGTATATCTTTCTAATAATTTTATATTTATAAAAATTCTTTTAATAATAATTATTCAAACACTTATTTATTCATAATTACTTTTTTTATAAGGTCTTCTTTAAAAAAAATTTTAAAAATTGTTTAAATTTTTTTTCCATAAATCATTTTCTAAATTCTATACAAACACACATAGTGCTATATGACTATGTGTATGTTTGTGTATGTGGGGTTATATATATAGCTTTTCGGCCTTTTGTTCTGAGAAATCTGAATAACCCACTAACACAGCACCATCTTCTCTTATAGCCACCCTCTTAAGAAACATTAGATATTTTAAGTAAAATTATAATTTTAACTAATTTTTTTAAGAAATCCCTTAACTAATTTTAACTAATTAAAAAATGTCTAATATATATCTAATATAATATATAAAATATCTAGTGTGTGTGTGTTAGGTTGTGATTCAGCTGTCATTCAGAATGACCACACACGGTATCTAAGATGCTACGGTCAAGTAGGTTGAGACCTTGATGCAAAAGGGCCTAAGGAATAGACATCTCTGAAAATAGTTATTCTCTATTTTAAATTATTAATTTATTTTTTTATAAGCTTCAATTATTATAATACGAGTCGTATTAATTTATAAAAACTCCATCCATCACATATTTTTACAACTTATAATTTAATCATAAATAAAGGTGTGACATAAAATTTTGACGATGGATTTACAAAAATATCATTAACTAAATAAATTATTTTATATTTCATTAAAAATCAAATAAATAACTTATTCTTTAGAATTCATGTATATAGTTTTAGAACAAACTCTCTAATCATTAAATAAAAAATATAAAGAGAGACACTAAACTAATTTAATATGGGTAGAATTTTAAAAAAAATTCAATTTAAGAAATTCAAAGAGTTAACAATAATTTTTTTTATTATGAATTAGTCAATTAAGAGTAAAATAGAAAAAGTGTATTAAATTTTATAGAAATATCCAAAATTTAATTTATAAAATCAACGTGAGGAAGTACACTTCAAGAGTTCAGGATACACATGTTAGGGGGAAGATAGAGTTTTGAAGGAAGGAGTAATATAAAGGGTGAAAACAACTTTGCACGGTGAGTTATATGTCTCTTGCATGCCACTAACTCCCTTCAAACCTTCTCTTATCTAAAGATGTTCCCAACGGTTTCTAATTTCATTTTAAATAAAAGGAGAACTTCATTTTAATACTACTACGTGAATGAATAAAATATAAAACATAAATTAAATAAAAGGCCTCCATTGATGACAAAAAGATATAGTATATGATATCAGTTAATGGTAACAAATTGCATAGAGAAAGTGGAAAACGTAGTAGGAATGAAAAAAGTGGGTCTTGCGAACAATATATTTATGAAGGCACGTACGTACCAAGATGTTGCAGGTGGCCATTCATTCTTCATTTTGCATTAATGATGCCTCTTTGATTTGCAGTTCTAGTTCTGGGCACTTGTGTACCATTCAAGCAAGAACACATTTCATCATCAGCATAATAATTTTACTATCACTTGTATTTATTTTTTCTCCCTTTTGCCTTTCTAATCATCTTTTCATTTCTCTGTTCCTTCCATTTTGTCCGCACCAGAATTAAGAGAGAAGAAGATCACAATAAAGCAAAGTACTCCTCCTTTGCACGACCACTCCCCCTATATATCTAGGATCTCATCATCTGCTTCTCCTTCTTCTAGCTAGCTAGCTAGATATGTACAGCTATATATATATTTAATTGCAAAAGTAAGATTTTTTTATACAAAATTTTTTAAAAATAAATTAGATTCGCTTGTAATCTAAGAGTAGAGCGAAATCTCTCTTCCTCTTATATAATACTAATATCAAGTAAGACAAACTGTTTACTACTCTCAAACACAAATTTAAATACTCAAAAAGTAGAATAACTCCCTAAGTCATTATTTAGTTCTGTGTCAAATCATTATTCTTCACTTTATTTGATGATGATGAGAGTTGTTTCTAAAGTTTCTTATTGGTGAGTTCAGCCTTGATTTGATTGCAGTTCATTTGGAGGTTTCTTACTGATAGCTACGAATTTCAACACAAGTTACTAATTAACGATTGGATCTCACAAAATTCTAAGGCTTCAAGTTATTAGAAATATTGTTAGATGGTTTATATAAATGAATGTTATAATATATAAATATTTTAAAGTTTTGAGTTTGTTATACATTAGTAATAATTAATCACTTCATATCTCATGTTTCTTTGATGCATACTCATAATAAATTCAACAGAGATTTGCCTTGACAATCCAGATGTCTAATACTACCATTCTCTTTTATTTGAGTATGAAATTGGCTATGACACATAAGCAAAGTTATTTATGATGAAAAAGTATATAATAATCATGAAGAGGAATTTTATTAAATTACTATAACACCAATAATGTTATATAGTAACAAATATTGAGTTATAAAGGGACAATAATAGTATAAAATTGAGGTAATAGAGATGAGATGTTGAAAAAGATGTGTGATCTTATATAAAAGATAAGATATTGAAGAGAAAATAATCGACAATTATTTTGACGTGGTTCGAACATATACAAAGATAGTTATTAGAGATATCAATGAAGAAAGTATATTAGACAAATAAAGTAAATAGGGTTAATATATATCTATCACTTTAATTTTTTTTCTAATAGTATAAGGTATCTTAAACTAATTTGTAATTTATCTAACACCCTAAATTATATTTCTAGTAGCATTCAATATCCTAAAATATGTTTCTAATAATTTTTTGTGTATCTAACTCCATAAAGTATTTTTTCAAAATATTGCTCATTGTTGCTGAGAAAATATTTTAAAGACAATTTGCACCAAAAATACTTTCTAATATTGAGTGCTACTAAAAAATATTTTAGAGTATAGGGTAAAATACTCACTTCTACTTGAAAAATAATTTCTTAGAGTTCAGACGGTATCTCCAACTGATAAGTAGATAATAATCTTAAGTATAAATATAATCGATATAGGTTAGTTCCTTAAATTTATCTAAATTTAAAGAACTAAAGATTATATTATCCTTTTTATTTAATAATTATAAGAGAAAAGTATAATTTTAAAAACACGTAATTGAAACTTTAAACTAATAAAGAATTTGAGGGAAAATAATTTCATTCCTTAAGCGAAAAGAGGGAAAATGGTTAAGTGGTTAAATGGATCAACAATTTTTTTAAAAAGACAAATCCAAATATCAGAATTGAACTTGGCTACTACCTCTCTTCTCCCCCTCCACTCTCCTGCCCCAGCTCTTCTCCTTCTCTTTCTCCTTCTACACACTTTTTAGTTTCTTCTCTACTACCACTCCCACTCCCACTCCCCCTCCCCCTCCCCAAATGTTAGCAGGGCAAAAAAAGGGAAATCATTCTTCTAGAGAACGATTTACCGCTTTTTATACAGAAAAAAAATAAAATGCATGTCAGACGTAAATAGCACACTCGTTCTCATATAGAACGAAATCTTTGTAATTTTAAAATTGTTCCTCCTTGAACGATTTTAAGTATAGCATATGGATAAATTTTTTTCACCTTATAATATCTTGATAATATCGATAAATGGAGCACTGTTACTTATCCATTAAACTTTGAAGATTTTGACACTTAGTGGACAAGAAAAATATTGAATAAGTCCGACCTAAAAAAATAATACCAATTAAGTTTTTTAAAAAATACAAGTAAATACCAAGAGATTTTTATCATTTATTACCCATCTAAAAAAATGAAAAATATTATTTTGACCAACTACTTTGATTAGTTATGTAATGATTGATCATTGTTGCTAGAGGCAACGCTGGTAAGTGGTAAGTAATTAAAAATATTTTTTAAAAATAGTTTTGTTGTAAATTTATGAAGGACGACTTATAAATTTTGGATAAAATTTTGTAAATTATCACACTAGTTTAATTTACAACTTAGCTAGTGAAAAAAAATACACGTTTACTCATATATAAATGTCCAATATTGGTATAGTTGTAAATTTATAAAGGAAGACTTATAAATTTTGAGAAAGACTTACAAAATTATCACATTATTTTATTTTACAACTTACTTAGTGAAAAAAAACATATTCAATTATAAATAGTAAATATAATAATTGAGTTGTAAATTTCTGAAAGAGGGCTTATAAATTTTGGAAAAATGTTTATAAATAACATTTTAATGTGTCTAATTTAAGTAAGTAACTGTTGTTTATAAAAAAGATTAGGGAGCATAATTTTACAATGAAAACAGTTGAGGTTACATATGATATCAAAACGGTAGATTGGTATGTGTCGTATGTAGCTGAAGTGCCGCCAACAACCACCACTAATAAATGCTAACATGCGCGCACTAAATACACACGTTAAGATTTGAATGCCTTTAATTTTAGTGAACATGATACGTCAATAATATATATATATATATATATATATAATATCTTAGGTTATTGCAATTTTGGGAGAACTAGAATAAGGGTTATAATATTTATATTTTGGCACAGAAAATTTGGAGTTAGAGACAGAATTTTATGGACACCCATTGGTGAGTTTAACAAAAAGAAAATAGAATTCCATTATATTTATATTTTAGTAATCCTATTTAATTGGATTATGTATGATTTATACATAAATATTTTATTTACTTGTTAAATAATATATTTTTATTTAAATATTATTCTTTTTTAAGGGTATATATGAATATTTTTATCATTTAAATTAAATTATTTTATTTTAAGTATGATTAAGTTGATTCTAATCCAATAGCATTTAAACCATTGACCTTTATATTATTATTATTATTATTATTATTATGCTGATCGATCGATTTCTGGTTTTTAGTTCCTTAATTAAATATGTTACTAAAGAAAACAAAATGATTATACCTTAATCGGAATACAAATTTAGTTAAGAAAGAAATGAGACCTATTTTTATCCCCCCCCCCCAAAGATTCCATGCCATCACGGGAATGGAATCTATTTTTAACAAAATAATAAGGGGAAAATTATACTTAATGACCAAATTTAAAAATTAATTATTTATAAGGCCTTTAAATTTATCATTCATATAATTAACACAATCTCA
This sequence comes from Leucaena leucocephala, assembly GCA_037074615.1. Classification (NCBI taxonomy): domain Eukaryota; kingdom Viridiplantae; phylum Streptophyta; class Magnoliopsida; order Fabales; family Fabaceae; genus Leucaena; species Leucaena leucocephala. Next base: position 5,582,120 of record CM073550.1, read on the forward strand.
CAATTAATTAAAAATATATTAAACACGATTTATCACTTAAAAAACTCATTAATTAATTAGATATCATCTATAGCATAGATTAAATTTGCCCCTCTTCTTGCCTTGATTGGACGGCCAATCTTCTAGTGCCTAACTGACAATATTTGTTTAAAACTTTCCTAGATCGTGTAATTTGGTAGCCGATGGGTTAGGCAAAGTTCTTTGCTAAGGAATGTGTCCTTATAAGCAGGACTTATGTCCCCTATCTTCTCTTCCATGGTCTTATTTCTAACGGCTAACCTGAATACCAGTAAGCCATTGGTTCATCTTTGCTGGTTTTAAATGAATGAATATCATACCTTTGTGCAGCATGGCTTTAAGAAGACAAGGAAGAATCTTTTATGCTCTTGTGCTACATGCCTTTAAATGCATAAAGTTCAATATATATATATATATATATATATATATATATATATATATGATGATGATGATTGTTATGATGAGTTTTTGAATAGACGCTGATAAAGTTTCAATGTCGCAGCTACTCTATAAAGTTTGCAAATCAATTTACAATGATTGCATGTTGCATGAATATAGATATATACGGTTCATTATGGCAGGCTATAGATATACACAAATGCCTGTAGGAAATTATTTTTTTTTTTATTTTTTTCTCCACCCTTTTACATTGATTACACAATAACCGCCAGTGTTTTTTTATTGTGGATGTTCAATTGCTCTAAAATATTTAAAGCTGCTGTGGTAGGTTTGTTTATTTTTTTAAATATATATATTTTTATTAGAGTTAATCATATTCAACATATTTTTAAATTTTAAATATATAGATACCTTTTATAGTGAAGATTTAAATTTAAATTCACCGATGTTATAATAGATTAGCCGATAGATCTAATCACAAATTTTTTTAATTGCCCAAACCTCTTTTCACTTGGTCCCAAGTTGACTTTGAGTCCAGGCCTAAACAATATCTTGGTCCATACATTGAGCTCACTGAATCTTGATAGACAAAAGATGATAAATTTAATTGATTTACTAATTAGATTAGGTTTAATAGAAAGGGTTAATATCTTATAACAATATGAATTACTGTTTAAATATCTATTAAAAGATATTTTTATATTTAATGTTTAATAGTATCTCAAATATATTTATATCTAATAAGAGAATACCTATACTTAATAAAAAAATTAAATTTTTATTTCATGATATTCACAACATTACAAATGGAAATAATTTTGTCTGTATATTTTTAAATATAAAAAAAATTATATTAAAAAAAATTAAAATTTAAATAAACTTTATCAATATTTAATTATAAAATTATTATTTAAATTTTGTCTAGTATTTTTTATTAAACGATATTAACTGTACTAAAATTGAAGGGGTTAAAGATACACTTTTTTTTTTTAACTTCACGAAAAATTAAGATATCAAAATTTTATTTTGATATCTTTATTTAATAAAGTGTCATTTTCTCAAACCTTAACACTATTGATTTTATTAAAAATGATGATATTAAAATTTTAAATATGAATAAAATATTTATAAATACCAATATATTAAGTTTAATTTATTAAAATAATAATAATTAGCATAAAAATTACTATTTAAAATTACGTTTGTTATTTAAGTTTAAGGATGTGAAGAAAATTTTATAAAATTAAGAGATTAAACAGAAAGTTAGTATCAAATTATATGACCAAAATATACACATTTTCCTATAAAAATATTATAAATCAAAATGAAATGATTGAAAAATAAACCTGGCAATAGATTAAAAATTAAGGTCTTATTCTTAAATAGATTTTGGTTGGTTCTAAAATGGTAAAATTTGAACCGATGGACCACCGGTTTAGAGATATGTTTCGAATGCCTAACCACGACGAAGCCCGGATTTGCACCATCATTTTCGATTCAACTAGCTCCTCATTGTCCCACAAATTTTCTGTCCCAAATCTGGATTCCAAACAAAGTTTATTACTTTACGAAGATTCAAGCCAGCCCCATTTGAATCTATGAGAAGGTGAGAGCACTAATATTCCAAAGAATATTTCTCTATCTTCTCCTTTCCCTCCCCTCTTTTTCCCTCTTAGCCTAACACTCGAGAGAAAGCGTGAGTGTGGCAAATGGGGGCGTACAGAGCCGATGACGATTACGATTATTTGTTCAAAGTGGTTCTGATCGGAGACTCGGGTGTAGGCAAATCAAATCTCTTGTCGAGATTCACCAAGAACGAGTTCAGCCTCGAATCCAAGTCCACCATTGGGGTTGAGTTCGCTACCAGAAGCATTCGGGTCCATGAGAAGGTTGTCAAGGCTCAGATTTGGGACACGGCAGGTCAAGAAAGGTTCAAATTCGCTCATTCATTCTCATGTTTTTGGGGCTGTCTAGCTTTGATTCATCATGTTAAGAATATTTTGGAACTATGAGTGCTTAATTTTTTTTTTTTTTTGATTTCTGATGAGAATTAATGTTCATGATCTGACCGTTTGCTTTCATGGAATGAGGAATCAAGATGATTCTCTTTTCATGCATATTTTGTGCAGAAAATTATGTGCATGTTCAACTTGTTATATGAAGATTATATACAATGTGGAATGTGTAAAATGTTGAAATTGTCATTATGGTTGTAGCATCTAAAATAAATTATTAAAAAATGTAAGGAACTTGTTTACGAATCAATGAAAGGTGAAAAATCACCTTTGAGGAAAATAGAGTCAGTATGATAAAGTTTGCAACAAATTAGTTTTCTGTTTGAGAGCATGATAGAAGGCTCCTATTCAATTGGGTTTTTATCAATTAAAAAAGCAGCATTTTATATGAAAATATATACAACTCCAAATATCTTTAATTAGACACATTGTGATGCTGAGACATATTTTCTTGACTCAGTTTAATTGCTGCCTTTGCTTAGTTTCAAAATGTCAATTTGATCCTATACATTTTAACCTCCTATTGATGCATGTTAACAATATAATGCGTTTGACATGCTGTTTTATTTCTAAAAGCAAAACCTTTTGGTATGGAAAATGTATCAGTAACTTGCCAGATGGCACTCTTATCAGCTGTTAGATGAATCTAGACAATCAACAATTGAAATTGCTGCCAAATAGGTAGGGAATTGGCATATTATAGGGGCCAAAGATTTTTCCTTCCAAAGCATCACATACTAAAAGTTCCCTTTTCAATGACCTTTTAAACCTGTTATGTTTCCTTACCTAGTCATCTGACTTGAAAATCATGACTTTCTTTAAGCCATTGTCGCGTTCTTTCTTGGCTAAAATGTGGCTTTCCAAACATATGTTTGATGTTTATTTGCTGGTTTTGGGGAATAGAAATGTTATGATGAGAATAAACAGAATACTCATCAAATGATTGATTTATTGGTTAAATGCTTGTGAAAGCATGAAAACTCTTCGACAATGATGAAGAAAAGCTTCACACTTTGGTGAATTCCTTTGATCATGGGATTTGTTGTTGTTGTTGTTTTTCTTAATATAAATAGACAGATTAGTATAATTGTTAATTTATGATCTTTACAGAAATTTCGAAAGTGACATCACCTTGTATGTAAGCTCCACATCAACACTGATTTAAGTTGGCCACATTTTGTTTCTTTTTAATAGAGATGTGTGCATAAAACATATCTCAGTTCAAATATATGATAATAAAAGATAATGAGCAGTCACGAGTTAACATGTATATATTGATAAGGAAAAAGGAAAAACAATTACTCAGAATCAGAAGTTCAAATTTCCTTTAAAGGACTAATCATGTTATTGTGATTTATTCTTATTGGACTTGTCTCATGAGCTTGGACTTCTCTCTTCATATCAAAACAGCTTACAAAGTCCTTTCGTTTAAGATTTCTGCGTGAAATTGTTTGAATTAAAGCATTGTTAGGATGCAATATTTTCCCCATCAGTATTTAGATTATATTTCATTTACGTTGATACTATTGTAGCTAAACGAAAGATCATTTAAGTTTCTGGTAAATACACAAGTGACGATTCTAACGACTTAGCAACTAGAGAAATTAAGACAGCAAATGTCTGAAACTCGTTATTATATGACAATTTGAACTTCAAGCTTTATCTCATTAGATGGGGTCAGTTCTAAGAGATTGGACAGAGTTTTACATTGTCAACTGATCAACTAGTTTGTATTGTACTTGCCTGCATATTTGAATGTTAACAATTGTTTCCAAAATAATAAAATAGTAGTTGAGAGGAAACTCTGGAAAACTTGTATTTGTGTATTTGGTTAGACATTCTGTGCCATTTGAACTTATCTATAGTTAACTCTTTAGTTCAACTTGAGCATCTTGGGGTTTAAATAAAAAGTTTCCCTTTAGCTTTCTCTGTGACAGTGTAAACTTCTTATGATCCTATGCCATTGGTAGTGCTGCTTTGGTTTTAAACTGAGCTTTGTAGTTCCATTATGTTTTTAGCTGAAAATCATTGACTTTCTTCGCGCCATTATCGGCTTTTGAATGATTCTGCTCTTCTGTGATCATATGGTAGAGAAATATGAGAAGGAAAATAATAGGTTCTTAGTATGGATATGTATTGGGAAAATTCATTGAGTAGATATGGAAACATTTGAAAAAGTAGAAAAAGCATGTAGTCTCTTTTTATGGTGAATCCTTATCATTCGATGCACGATTACACTATAAAATTAGCTAAACGATTAAACGGTGAAGTAACATGGTTACCCATGCAATGAAATGTCTTATTGATTCATAATTTTGTCAAGAACATCGAGAAGTAGCATTAGCTAAATCTCTATTATGCATCAATAATGATATGCTGTGCCATAATTTATTTACTTTTATCTTAAATGTCTATCTAATTTTGCTGTTTTCCTTTTATATTGAAGGTATCGAGCAATCACGAGTGCATATTATCGAGGGGCTGTCGGCGCTTTACTAGTCTACGACGTTACCCGTCATGTTACATTTGAAAATGTGGGGAGATGGCTGAAGGAGCTGAGAGATCACACAGATGCCAATATTGTTGTAATGCTCATAGGGAACAAAGCCGATCTTCGGCATCTAAGGGCGGTCGAAACCGAGGATTCTAAAGCTTTTGCCGAGCAAGAGAACATATTCTTCATGGAAACATCTGCTCTCGAATCCATGAATGTAGAAGATGCCTTCACGGAAGTGCTGACACAGATCTATCATATCGTGAGCAAGAAAGCTCTCGAAGTTGGGGACGATCCGACGACTTTACCAAAGGGACAGACCCTTAATGTCGGATCGCGTGATGATGTATCAGCTGTGAAGAAAACTGGATGTTGCTCTTCTTGAGCTGAGCAATCATACAGGAAAAAAATCCATATTCCTTGCTTCTTAAGCTCCTTAAATTGTTTATAGATCCCTATAGTAGAACCTTTTGACAATGATTCTATAGAGAGGAATGAACCTTTTGATCATTCTGTTTTGTCTGTAGAGAATAGATTTCGAGGCGAGTGCCACTATTCATGACTTTTTAGTATCACGGCTTTTTATATATTAGCCGTTTGTTTAGGATACATTTTCTATGGTTTTTTTTCCCTATAATTATTTTATTTAGTATCAGTTCATCTGTGTTTCTTTCCCAGCTTCATTAATTCTGGATTTGGATTCCCTGCATGTAGTGCAGTTACTTGTTGATAGTAGAGAATCCAAATCAATTTATTTGTAATGAATAGTGTTAAAATTATTACTTTTATGGGTTAATTAGTAAACAAAGTAAAAATGAATAAGAATAGATGAAATGAAAAAGTAATTTTTAAAATTTTATCTTTTAATGGATATTTTCATATATTTGGCACACGTTTTTTAGTTGGGTAGGTTACAAATCTAGATCATCCACTCATATCCAAATGATGAGTGGAGGATGCTAATTTTATATTAACCATCTAAATTCATTTGGAAATCCATATTTTAAATTTTCAGTTTTTTTCAATATTAGAACATTATTTAATGATTTAATAGTTCCAAGATTTTGTTTTTTCAATTTTAGATTATCTTTCCATTGAAATTAATAAAATTATAAAATTAAAACAAAACTTGAACACTTGAATATCGAATTGAGTGATTCCAATTATCTTTGCAATTAGTAGAATATTTAGATTCGATTTTTCTAGAAATCAATAAAATTTTATGAACGCATCGATAGTATTCTAACCCAAAATGTATTAGATACCATCCAAACAATCTAAGTTGTAAATTCGTATCAATTCTAGTTAAAATTCTGAATTTTAGAATTTAAATAATATAAAAATATTAAAATGAGGATTTTGGTATTCTAACACTAAAAATTTCAAACTAAGCTTTCATTTTTGAAGTCCTTACCATTGTCATAAAGTATCCATTTTTATTTAATTATATTTTTATACAATAATTTTTAAAAAATGGTTGAGTTTATCTACAATCTAAGTGTAGAATGAAGTTTTCTTTTCTCTTAAGAGATGTTAATGTTAGTAGGGCGAACTGTCAATTATTCTCAGACATAAACCTAGATACCTAGGAGTTAGGATACTTCCCAAAGCGAGACGACTAGAACTATAATAAAGTGATACTTCCTAAAAATCGAACACACTCTAAATAGTTATATATCTTATCTCTTTACTAATTGAGTCCACAAAACGGTGGGTTACTATTTTTTTGGTAAAAAAACAAAGTTGATGGGTTACTGTTTTTTAATTAGTCAATGACTTGAGTCCTTCAATGCAATTTTCAGAACCGAAGGAATGCTGTATTCCAAAGAAAAGAAAAAAGAACCGAAGGATTGCTAGGCCCAACGAAAATACAAACAAGCAAAAAATTAACCTATCAAAAAGTTTAATAATTTTTTAATCATTTGTAACCTATGATATTATTTTATTGAAAACTTCATATATTTTATTGTTATTATGTTACCAATTAAATTTATTATAATTTTATTTCTTATGCATACATATATTATAAGCTTCTAATCATTTTTTTATTAAATTACTGCACCAGTTTGACTCCTAATCTAACCAGATGAACCATGAAAATCTAAACCCGCTATTCTTTCCAGTCTGTCGTTTAAAACATTGCTTCCGTTGTCAAAATTCCGAGTGTAGATATACAAGAAACAATGGATCTTGAATCATTAAACATGAACAGAAGATCTAGTATTTAGAAAAGCGAATGAATGTGCAATTTGGTTGACCTTCAAGGCTCATATCATATCTAATGATTTTCTTGTTCTTAATGAGCCCCAATGCAAAGAACTCCTTTCTGTTGACAAGCATCAGGTTCAAGATTACCTGAACTAACCTGAATTTTCATTGCCACTCTATTCCAAGAAAAATGAGGGAGCTAATAATAATCTGCCTGAATGATCCATGACATACATTACGATATGAAGGATTTGAATATGTACAAATTTTCCTCAGTTTTATTACAAAATTAGATACTAAACACTCATTGATACAGATCATGAAAGCAAAAGTTTCATGAGACTCAAATAAAAACTTTCAGATGGCATTGTGATCCAGGTAAGCCTTCAGGGCACTGTTAACTAAAAGCAGTAGTTGTGTTAGATGGCACCCGAAATTTGAGATCCTTCAGAGACAATATCTGGAAAAATAATGATCAATAAACAATTTTTGCTTTGTATCAATGCAGCAAGAATTTATTCTTGACAATGGAAACAATGAGGACAAAAAAAAATGTTTCAATCCTGACATAATCAAATTTTAACTTAGTTGTGACTGAGCTGATGGTTCACATGATCATTATTAACTTTTAAGATTGAGATAGGGTTTGACATCAAGGGTCCAACCTCAATCCTTACCCATGCCCATTTCCCCACTTTCTGCTCTCAATACTTTGAGCCTCCTTAATAATCAAAATTTTAATTCAAGCATTTTATTTCAGGCTTCTAACCTAAATTAGAAGATTAAATTAAATTCAAAAGTAAACCCATGAAATACGAGTCCATTAGCTTTCGCTGAAATTACCAGGTGGCAACGCAAAATCAAGTGGTAAAGCCTCATAAGACAAAGAACACAAGCTCTTCACTTGATTTTATTGCAATCAATAGTCTTGCTCATCAAGGAAAGATGAGTATCTATTATTTCTGATATTGTAATTATAATTAAACAGAACAAAAAAAGTTTGCTAAAGTGATCATAAGACATAAAAACCAATGTTTTGGAAGATGTGAAACAGGCATGTCCAAAAACTTTAAAAGTATCATTCCTGTTAAATGCGAATGGAGAAATAAAATTATGCATTCTAACTCATTCCCTATCTATTCTAAAATCAATCATCAGCACAGATACAGTGTCAATCCCAGCATAATTCGTCTTCTTAATGACTGTGCATAATGTCTTCAAATATTTGGGCTGCATTGGAGTATGCCCATAAACAATGTTGTTAAACCTTCAAATTGCATAAACAAATTGATTCAGACCTCATAGAGTCGTGTGTGTTATGCACTAATGCAACGATAAACAGAGTAAATTGAGAATAACACCTTATAGCATGTGATATAATATGCATTGAGGCTCAATATATATGAACCCCACACAAACAGTCATAACACATGTTCACTGCCATGAAAGAAAAAAAAGGCTATAAAAATTTATTTAGCAAATGAAGAAACTGAACATCCAACCCTAGTATTTCTTAGCAGATATGCTAAGGATCAACTTTCAGCACTACTATATTATTCCCACAAGGAACCTCCCCATGGATTGTAAATGACTACTATCCCCTGTAAGCTGACTTTTAATATTTGGGTTTCCAATGAAGTATGGTGTGCCTATCCATGATGAGAAATTACTTGATTTCACTCACTCTTTAAAATTTTGTAGCAGTTACTTGTTAATGAGCCATATGGTGAGAAATGTAGATATTGGCGTATAATACCATGCGTCTTAGAGGACTCATCCGCATGAGCATTGAGAAGTGCAAATTTGAAAAAAAGTCAAGCCTTAAGACACATACTGATGGCCTAATGGCAAAAAAATTAAGCAATTGGAAGCAGATTTCACCCATACACCTGAATTTATTCTGTTGTTATCATTACCATCATCTATATATCCTTCCGATTATGAAGCAACTAACTTCATGATGCGGCTGCTTCATTCAGAACAACTCATTTGAGAAGTAAATTTTATTTTATTTTATTGGTAATCAACTCACTGTTAACTCACTGAAGCAGGATAACATGGTTTCTAAAGAAAATTATGTTTCAAGAATATTAGACAGATCCATCCAATCGGCTGAATGGCTGCAAAAAACTAATATCCTGCTTGATTATGGAAAACCCAATTCAAGTTCCATAACTCCAAATACGAATCAATAACAATCGCGGAATCATAAATTTAAGAATTAAAATCAAATAGAGGAAACGCAGGAAAAAAGGCCGCATTCATGTAAACCCCAAAAGAACAATCTAAAGCAATCGCAAACCGAAAGAAAACCTCCAAACCCCTAAATCACAAACATTAAACAAAGCACCAAACTGAGGAAACTCACAATCTTTTCATTACTGGCGAGGTTTCTCCGAATCAGAGGAGGAAGATACAGGCGAAGATTCCTCAATGCGGGAAGAGGGTAAGGGATTCCCGCCTTTGATGACCCATCCAAGGGCAAAGAAGGCAGCGCCAGCTAGAATAGCAGTGCCCCAAGCGTGAGAGTACCATCTACTGTATTGTTTGATGGCATACCTCCATTGATCTCTGAGAGTAGCAGCGTCGGGATTCACAGCGTCAGGTGGGTTCGGATAATGAGCCTTGTGGCCTGAGAATTGGTTGGAGCCGTGATTGTTGGAATGGCCACTTCTGATTTCAGAGGGTACCCCACTTGAAGACGAAGGAGGAGGAGGAGAAGGTGAAGAGGAATGGCTTTTGGGGTCAGTGTCAGACATGGTGGTCGTGAATTGTGATCTAGTAAGTGCAGAGAAAGTGTGCTGCTAACCCAGGAACAGGAAGGTCCAGCGAAAATGGAAATCCCCTTCCAAACTTGCCACTGCCACGTTTCAGAAATAACTGGTGTCATTTTTTTTTATAAAAAATTTTGGGATGCGTGGAAATGAATTTGAAGATATAAATATATTTAAAATTTTCAACAGATTATTATTATTATTATTTTTTAACAAGCTTAAAGTATTTATTACTAGAACAGTAATTAGTCTTCCTGTAAATTTTCTAAAAAGATTTTAATCAACGAAGTTAAATTTAGCAAAAATAACTAATTACTTATATCATAGTAAATCTAAATTTAAAGATTTAAAGTTATCTATATTTAATATTTAATAATTTATAAAAAAGATACATGAAACTAGAAGGAATAAACAGAAGTCATTTTTAGGGAATCATATTTGGAATATCGTTAATCTGATTTAAATTCATTTATTTTTCACCTATAATATTTTTATAAATGTAGTTATGAGTCTCGATCGGTGATTACTTTTAATATTCCATGAAATTTGACAAAAATGTTCAGTCGGTAGCAAGTATTGGAAAAGGATATCTTATGCTCTATATTCCAAAAGAAGATATTGACAAAAGGAAAAAAATAACAATGATTTATTATTTTGATTGTTGTATTTTTTATATTTATTTTCTAATGCTACTTTTAATACCACTGTTTTTCATTATTTTCTTATAATTAGGGTGAAACCAAAGCAAATAAATTAGAAAATAATTTTGCGATAGAAATGAAGTAATCTTATCATCATGGAAATTTTAATTTATTTCCTGTCTTACTTTCCTTCCTTGCGTATTACCTATTGATGGCCCCCGTTTTTCAATTTTAACATTTTATCTAAGGGTTATATAGTACCTAATATTCTAATTTTATTTAGAACACAATTTTAACCATAATCTTTTTAATTTTGTACCATTCTAAATACTTGAAAAATAACATTATGTGAAAAAATTATACCAAATTAAAAAAATTATAAGTAAAATTATATTACAAATAAGATTATAATATTTAACGTCTATAAAAATAAAATCATGATATTAGGTGTTATATAACACTTTATTTAAAAATTAAGTAATTGTTTTGTTGTGTAAGTATAGAAAATCGATATTTCTTTGCTTATCATGAATTAGGGACATGAATGACAAGTTTTCCACTAGGTAACTATCTCTTCCCTTAACATTCTTTCCCTCCTTGTGATAGGATTTCAATTATTAAAACTTCAATAAATAATCAATTAAAAAAATTTGGAAAGGAAAGAGTTTGTGGATATCTCATGTTCAAAGATATAAATTCAAATACTAGAGTCAATGTTTTGAAGTTGCTAAAAAGAAAGAAAATCTCATTAATTAATTACTTTTCCAAACTTACTAAGGAATTTATGTTTGTGTGTTAATATATCAATTATTACTTTCCCATGTGCAATGGATCAATGGAGAGTTCAATCCCAAAATCAATGAATGCACTCTACTAGTGTATCTCTCTTGCTGTAATTTTAAAATCATGGTAGGGGAAATAATTTAATGGGATAACATTTTGAATATTGTAATCGAGAAATGGTGATTTTTCTAAATTGTTATTTGATTATGATCGTTTAGTCATATCATTATCATCTTACAGCACTTTCTATAAACAAGCGCATTTCTCTAGATTTTGCCCCTTTGTTCTGTGAAACCACTAGGCAACATTAGATTCACATTTTTATATATATATATAACATCAACATGGTGCTTATTTCAAAGTGAACAAATGAAGAGGGTGAACCCTAAATCACCCACTAACCCTAAACAACATCTTCAACTTTGAGACTCTACATCACCATTTAGCTATTGATCTCGGCCTCTTTGTTCAATTTGGCACTATTTATATTGGTTTCTTATTCTCAATTCCTCTCCATTCTCCTAGTTCTCTTCCTTAGAATTTATAATCTCTTTGCCATAGCAAGCTTTTGTTTGTTTCGAAACCATTAATTTGATTACTAGAGGTTGTGTTGTTAATCATCCTATTAGGAACAATATTGTGGATTCATAGGGATTGACAGATAGTGATAAAACACTCCTACAGGGAAGAGATTTTCATGGCTAATTATAACTGAAAGATTCAAAAACACATATTGATGATTAGTCTCACGAATAGGTTAACTTAATCCAATAAAGGGGAAAACAATAATAAGAACAAATGCATTGTGTAAGATCTTCCATGACCCGTTTACAGTTAGATTATATTTACATCAATAATAAGACTATCTGAGCTGGCATACTTTTCTAAAACCCAAATATTATATTCATTCAAAATTAGAAAGACAAGCTCATTGCAAGAACATACAAGTACAAATTTTGATCTGTCCTACTCTCCTCTCAATCAATACAATCATAGGAAAAAAATATCAATACATGTAACTTTTCACAATTAATAAGCATTTCTGAGCAGCCTATTATATGAGATTCTAAAACAAAATACAAGTTTGAACCATATAATTGCAAGGTGATTCTGAATTTCTTCCTAAATTCACAGTTTCACACACCAAACCAGAACAAATTACAAGCTTCTAATGAAGAGGAAAAGGATTCACAGGAAAAAAAAAGAAACAAGAAATGCCAAAACTTTTAGTGAGGTTCCACCTTTACTGATGGGAAACCGCCGGTGTAGGCGAAATCTTCATCGACATAAGGATGGTTGATCTTCCCACCACTGGCATAGTCATAAGATTCTGATGTTGATGTTGATTCAGCATTGGGGTTGAAACCAGCAAGTTGCATTATATTCTCAATCTCTTTCACAACATCAGCCATTGTTGGCCTCTCTTCTGCATGATCTTTGACACATTTCAATGCTATGTCCACAAACTTCTCTAAACCTTTTGGGGTTCCTTCTTGCTTTATGATTGGATCTATAATGGGAAGAAGATTGTATAACTCTTTTGATCTATCCATTACCCTTTGAACCTCTCTTAAAATGAATTTTCCTTGCTCTATTGGCTTCCTTGCTGTTACCAGTTCAAGCATCGTAATTCCAAAGCTATAAACATCGCTCTTTTCTGATAACTGCTGAGTCATGTAGTATTCAGGATCCATATACCCCTGCAAGAATGAAGAATATAAGTCCAGGTCTGCTATCCCAATTACAAATTTTAGACAATATAATGGAAAGGAACAGGATTTTTGCTTGCAGAGATGAATATTTCTGCTGCAGAAGCATTATAATAGGGTATGTTTGGGATAGCTTTTAACCCCTTAAACTGACTTCCTCAACTCAAAAGGCCAAGTTAGGCTCAAAGTTATGTTTGGGATGACTTTGGAGCTATATGACTTCTGGGTCAAAAGTGAAGTTGAAGCTGAAACAACTTTTTTCTGCTTTTGGCTTTACTATAATTTAAAACTCTTGAAAATTACTGTTTTTTTATAAAAGTCTATCCAAACATAAATCACATTACACAATTGACTTTTACCCTAATTTTAGTTGCAAAAATCAGTTGGAAAAATAGACATTTTTACAAACGTTAACAAGCCTATAAGTGTACATAATAAGCCTTACATATAAGTAGGGTAAAAATGTGAAGAAAATAAAGGTAAAGTGATAAACTTTGTTGCTTGAATATGCTTTATCCTTTCACTGAATGCTATTGAGGCTTCTCCCTATTTTGCAAAGTGCTGTGATTGTATAGCAGCATACTGAAAACTAGTTGTGTGCCTTATGAACTATCAAAGATTAATTGAAAGTAAAGTTCCTTTTAAAGAATTATATACAAACCATTGTTCCTTTTAAAGCACAATTTTACCACTAATTCATTGTTTTCTAAACTGTTCTTTTATTGGAAAGTTATATATATTAAATAAAGATAAAGTTGAAAAGTTATTAAATTTCAAAACAAACTTAATGATGTTTAAGGTTTTTCCAATTTCCATAAAACATGTTAAAAGTGCCTTATAAATAGGTATATACAAACCATTGTGCCTTTGACTTGAGTTGTGATATGGCCCCTGTCACTATCCTTGAGTTTAGAGAGACCAAAATCAGCGACTTTCGCATTTAGGTGGTCATCGAGCAGAATATTACTTGATTTTATGTCCCTGTGTATAATTGGTGGATCAGCAAGTTCATGAAGATAGGCTAGCCCTCTGGCTGCTCCCACAGCTACTTTTAGCCTCCTTATCCAGTTCATTCTAATACCAGATTTTCCTGCATAGACAAAGTTACAAGGAACATCAAGAAATGTGTCTTCGTTCCAGCCAAAGGGGCAATTTTGAGGGGATTCTTGTTAGATTGATCTTTAATCTGGTTTTCCTTAAACTTAAAAAATAATTAAAGTAAAATGATAATGAAAATAATCTTTTGAAAGAGATCTGCAAGAAGTGCATGCTTCCTAGCCAAATAGGGTAGTTTCCCCTATTAAATAAAAGTCAAATGAATGATTAATGCACTTCATGAACTTCAAGAGATCCTCATTTACACAATTGAAGAACTCCATGTACTGCTATTTCATGTCATGTAACATAAATTTTACTAGTATATTACTACAATGTCATTGAAAGACCAATTTCGGTAAGACAAAAGAGGCCATTAATGATACCATAAGCAACTGATAGTTTAATGAAGAATGTTGGAATCAGTATATGGAAATGCCCTTTTGCAATTCAATAGCAAAAATCTCCACATTAGATCTTCTAGTGTGTTATTTTTAAATTTTTTTTAACAAATTACAAATTGAAGTCTTATTTGTTAATAGTCAAGAGAACTGAGGAGGGAGAAATTTCAGGTACCTGAAAGACTGTCCATTATAGTGCCATTAGGAATATACTCATACACCAGCATTTGTTCACCTTTATCATAACAGAAACCCACAAGACGCACAAGATTCTTGTGATGGACCCTTGATAGAAGCTCAATCTCAGTTTTGAACTCAACAGCACCCTGTATAGATTCTTGTGAAGCACGCTTGACGGCGACCAGTTCACCAGAGGGAAGAACAGCTTGGTAAACCTTATATGAATGATGAATGGACTAATCAGATTTTGCAACACAGTTAAAATTCTATTATGTTTCTAAAGTTAGTTCCAGAGGCTAGATTCTTGTGAGAAAAATTGAGAAAAAAAGAAGAATATGCAAGTTACAAAAGGAAAAGGATCAATATAAACCTTTCCATATCCCCCAGCCCCAATAGTATTGGCATCAGAAAAGTTGTTGCTGTATTTCTTGAGCTCTTCGAAAGAAAACCAACGTGCTCCTTTTAGCTGAGGAGCATTACCACTGTTATTGTTCTGTTCCCAGTTTTCTGCATTTGCGTTGCATTGGAACAATAAAAAGACAGATAGAAAAGACATTACTTAAAAGTGAAGAAAATATAGATAATATCCCAAGCCTGAAAAATAGAAACTATACCGAAAGGATTAAATTCCTTTGCTCTTTTCTTCTGGCGGATTGCAAATATTACTACAAGGATGGACAGTACCAAAATGACAACACCAGCAGCTACTGCACCAGCTATGACCCCCGTACTTATTTTACTTGATGAAGGCTCTTCTGATTGACATGAAAATAAAAATGATAGTGAGAGGGAAGAATTAAGAAGAAAAAATGGCAGTTAAAGGTCTGTAACTTATTTTAATGACAGCCAAGCCTTTAAAATTAAAATTTCTCTCAAGGATCATAGAAATAAGTTGTTATTGATGCTTCCTAAAGTTACCATTCATGCTACCCAAAATTACAACCTGATGCTCCTAGTATTTCAAGGATGTTTTAAATTTGATTGTAATTTTAGGCAGCATGAGAAATGACTTTAAGAAATCCATACTAGCTTATTTCTATGGTCCTTGAAATTAATTTTTGTTTTTTAAGCTCTTACCTGTCATTAGTAAGAGTCATTACTCTCCAACTGTCATTTTCCCAAATAAGAACATCATAAAGAGTAGAAAGAGAGTTTAGTATTCTAAGGAGGCATTTGGTATAAAGGGATCTACACTTTGCCAAACGCCCCCTTAGTTTGCTTAAGTGAATATTGAATCACCTGCGTTGAATTCATAGCTATTATTACTAGAAAAATAGTATGGGCTGAAAAATTCTGGAGGTTTATAGATCTGGTTGGAGAGCACGAAGGAAACACTTAAAACCCCAGTTCTGTTGAAACGGTCACTTTGAGATGGGAAGACTTTTAGGTCCAAAGTAAAATAACTAGTAGCAGGGTTATTGAATGGGTTGCTCAGAGAAACTGAATCCACTGGCAGGTAATGGGACTGGAAAGTAGTCAACAGGCCAAGCTCAAGCTCCTTAAAATAACTCGTGTTTCCAAAGTTTGAGAAACCAACTGCTCTAGAAATCAGAACTCCTGTTAAGGGCATTGCACATTTGCAGTGTGGGCTGGAAACCATGTTTGAACTACAAAGAAGAGGTACACAGTTATTTGATGGTGTTGAATATGTGATACTAGTTCATGAGTTTTTGCAGTAACTTTGTGACTCAGCTCCTGTTTCAAGACAAATGGTATTGCCAACAAGTCTGCAAAAGAATAAGATAACTTTATTAGAGAAGAGAAACTCGAAACCCTTTATTATTATTATTATTATAGAACTGGATAGTTGTGAACTTTTCTAAACTCAAATTCTTCTCTTATACTACCTCTGGTCATAAATATAGGAGTTAAACAAGGGGTTTATTTTAGTTCTAAATATAAGATCTCAATATATTTTTCTCCTAAATTTATAATCTTTTGCTCTAAGTATCCCTATTGATTGCATATATTAAGATGACTCCTAATAAGGAATAGTTCCGATGCACATGATTAAAGAGGGTAGTTTAGGAAAACCAAGATACATTTGTCACAAATTACTAATTTAACTATTTTTTTTAATATCCACATATTAATTATCTAGCTTTTATATTAAGTAGCAATTTTAAGGGTGCACTCGCTCATGATGTGACCAAGAGAAATAACCAAAAGTTGTTAAGGAGACATGCTATCTCTTCTTCCGCCAGGGTAAATTGACATGAAAATAGCAGCAAAGTTCTGATAAAATTAGGTGATAACATTAAGGAAAGAGGCTTACATGACTTCAAAACTGATTTTTTCACTTCTCTGAGCAAAGTCAGTTATCTTATTATTCTCCAAATCAATAAGATCTAAATTGGATTTATAGTTGCCAACATCCAATGTACCATTGAGCTGATTATTCCTCAGTATCCTGTTTCCACATTTCGAAACTATCAGTTTATGACCATAATGTTTCCACATTTGTACTTAGATAGGAATACTTACACAGTCTCTATATTAGACTGGCTAAATAAGGTGTCAGGTATTTCCCCTTGCAGTCCGGCGTCTTCCAATGATCTGCCACAAAAAATAACTGACTCAAAAGATGAATAAGGAGAAATAGTGGTTGTGTTTGGAGGAAGGAGATAATAAGAACCTACAATATAGTTAAAAATGGCAAACTTGAAGCCCACGAAGGGATACTGGAAGGATCAAAAGAGTTGTTGCTCAAATCTCTGCAGATAATTTGACATATAAATAACATGGCATAAATATAAGTCTCTATGTTTCGTGTGAGGTAATATTTAGATATAATTAAAAAGGAAAAAAAGTTGTTAGTCACTTCTCAAGTATAGGATATATATTTTACCCAATGTAATCATTACTATTTTAATACTTACACAGAGGTAAGTGTATTTACTCCAGTAAGATCAGGCATAGAGCCATTTAGATTATTGTTGCCTAAATTCCTGAAAAAAATATAATCAAGATCTTCTCTCAGTAACAAGATTCATAATATAAAACCAAGAAAACCTCTTCAGATAATTATCAAGTTAAATTTGGCACATTTATTCTGCATTCTTACAGATCAGTGAGTTTTGTGAGATTTGTGATACTTGAAGGCACTTCGCCACTCATTTGATTGTGATCAAAGCGTCTGTGGCCAAGAGAAAACATTCAATAAATAAAATGTCACGAGGATTTCAAGAGATTGTGGATAATAATAATAATAGCTTCTGTGACAAGGTACTCACACCACCGACAATGTCTTCACTAATCCAATAGTGTCTGGAATGCTGCCATCTAGCTTATTGTTGTCAAGAAGCCTGACAAAAAGAACATAAGAAATGATTCTCCATCCATTATGCAAATTCTTTTTCACTTAAAATAATTGTAAGGTTACTCCAAGACCAGACTCAGTCAAGACAATAGTGGGATACATGGATCCCTACATCCTTATTTGCCAAGCCCACAACACAACAAAAAGAATATAAACTTTCTAGTTTTAAGGAACCTTACAAGTGTTTCAGTATCATATTTGAGCTGAAAAGACTAGCTTGAACTTGCCCTGAGAGGCGGTTGTTTCCAAAATGACTGCACAAATTGAACATAGACACATATTAGGTCCTTTGCTGAACCAGAAAAAATGCAGTCATGTGAGTACAAAAGTTTGATTGCTGAATGAGCAAAATGACATCGTGCCATCTATGTAGCCAACCCCACCTATTGGGATGAGGCTTGTTCTAGTTGTTGTTGTTGAGTACAAAAAATTATGAAATCAAACCGAGATAGAGATTAGGCATACAAGTGCTCTGTTTTGTGTAGCATGTCAAGACCAGGTCCTTCTTCATCAGAGACTGGGATAGGTCCTTCAATCTGGTTGTCTGCAATATCTAGCCAATTAACATTGGACAGATTTCCAAACGTACGTGGAATGTTGCCGCCCAACCGATTAAGATTAAGAGCTCTGAAAATGAATCAGTAAGTCATACATATATTACAAGGTATTAGCCTAAAGAAAAATCAGGAAAATCCAAAAGAGATGTTACATTTCCAGTATCATCCTCTTTAATTGGAAATTGGCTGCATCAGCAACATTATGGGGGAATTTTGTAAATGAGATGTGGGCTCCTCGCATTTACACATAACTCAAGATGAGTCATATTTGTTCACAGTTTATGAATAGTTTTCCAGTAATTTTATAAAACTATTGATTTTGATTTTCAAATGAGAAAAGATCAAAATGATATTTAGTTACAGAACCAAAAAACCAAGCAACACAGCATGGTTATTCAATAAATCAATTCAATCTAAAATTTAAAATCAAAAGAAAAAAAATGAATAACCATTATGTGTGGTCCAATGCGAGTTACCCATGCTGCAGACACTACGAGGCCCTCACTCAAGAATGTAATCATACCAATTCCTAAAAGGTTGAAAAGATCTAAATTTATCTTCTTCCCTTTTTAAAAAAAAAAAACTTATTTTTTTTCTCATGTGTGTGTATGTGTAGAGCTTCTTAAGAAAGTAGCAGCTCTTAAAAACTTGTTAAAATGGAATCCTTACAAAAAAGTCAACTGCTCAAGAGCTCCTATTGATTCCGGAATAGGACCAGAGAAATCACAGTTAGCCAATGACCTGGAAAACAATAAGAAAAGCAACAGATTATAAATGAATGAGAAGAGGGGAACAAATATATTAATCAGAAAGAAACCAATAAAAAACTTTATGCTAAATGTCATCCTTACAGGGTTTCTAAGTTTTTCAAATTCCCAATTTCACCTGGAATTCTTCCACCCATGTCTTTGTTGTAAGAGAGATCCCTATATAAACAAAAACAACATAATATAATCAATTGAACTACTACATTCATAAGGCACTTCTAATATGTTTAGACAGAACTAGTAAAAACCTTAAACCTCAATAATTTTGGCTTAAAATTTAACAACTTTCTAACTTTATTCCTATTTAATATATATATTTTCCAAGAAAATAACAATCTAGTCAACAATAAATGAAGGGTAAAATAGTACATTTATGTTAAAAATTTAACAATATAACTTATAAATAGGACAACAAAAACTCTCTCTCTCCATCTTATAAATAAGCATAGAGGAGTAATATAGGATTTTTAGCTTTCGTATGTAAACATAGGAAAGAAGCCCCAGTGAAAAATTCATATAAGTACAGAGTTCTGATTTATTAGCTATGTCTCACTGATCATTTTAAGGGTAGAAAACTTACAGAGTCTTTAATTCAGTTAATCTCCCAATAGCCTCCGTCAAGCTGCCTTTAATGTTCATGCCTAACAATTTTCTGAAGAAACAAGGAGGGAAGTTTAGAATTTTAATAATAAATAGAAAAAGAAAAAAGGTAACAAATAGAAATTAAGAGTTAACATTGAGGTCACTCTTGAATTGGTACAGTCAATGCCTTCCCAACTACCATCACAAGGATCTGTGCCCACCCAACTCGGTGGCTTGTTTTCCCAAAATTCAGTGAGAGATGATAAAGCAGTAACTGCATGAAACAAAATTAATAAAAACAGTCTTCAAAAATGAATTTGAACTTTGTTATTCAAAGGGTAGTAAAAGAATAGGATTCACTAGAGTTTTGATGTTTAAAAGTGCAAGATTTTAATGTGAGAATGTGACACTTAGCAATCCAATTACATTAGCAAACTCTGAGGTTCATGTCAGAAGATCAATGGCCACAAGGATTCAGTCAAAATCTCATTTTGTAAAAGATTAACTATAATTTTGCAGTTTCTCAAACCAAAAAATTAAAGAGGAATTTTTTTGAATTGGTAATTAAGAGACTTTGGCCCGTTCATTGAGAAGTACTGTTGTGGCTGGCTAAACGGCAGAATAAGAGATATAAACAAATGTCTTATGCTTATTTTTGTATCTGTTGGATATATTTGATACTATCCTATTACAAATCCAAGCAACTGACTAATTTAACTTCAGACTTCCCGACTACTCCTCTTAATATAGGTATCTTTATATGATCTAGTAGGGCATTATACATTAAGACCAATTCTATATTGGCTATATCTTAGGGATTTAATTTTCTTCTTGTTTGGATCTGAACTGATCAACATCATGAGACTAAGCTTGCAATTCTCTTTGAAGCAATCAGACAAGCAACTTACAGACTCTTTTTCCTTTGGTTCAGGTTTTTCATTTTCCAGATCATACAATCTTAAACTCTCTTAATCTTTTAGCATTGAAATAGTACTGTTATAAACTTTTCTGATTATTATCAACAGAACCTTGAGAGAAATCAGCTCTTCACACATAAAATGAAATCTAACAGCTGGAATATATTTCAATAATTGGGAAGTTGAAATGAACTTACAGTCTATATTTGAGTTCTGTGCTGCTACAGCCAGAACCAGAACTTGGAACAGAAGCAACAGCAGAAGAATCACTGTGTATCGTTGGCCCATAACTCAACAGTTCTTGAAACAAGACCAAAAGCTTAAGATGGAAGTGAATATCATAGGATTTGAACTAAAGCTTTTAGTGTATAATAAGAAGACTTAATCAATCACAGAGCCTTCGCACTAGGGATTTCAAGGAGGCTAACTAATACAATTGACCAAGTCAATGACTTCCATTTCATACTCATTTTTTTTGGGGGTCGAAATGGGGGTGGGTTTGACTTTCATAAAAAAAAAATCTCACAGCTTGGTAACTAGAGAAATACTATTCAACAAAAGTGGCTCCGTTTTTCGCATAACTTGGGGGAAACGTTCAAGAGGAGAAAGAAATAATAATACTGACTATGACACACAGGTCGAGATAGATTGAATAAGAAATGGTTTGGTCTTTCATATAAATGTTAGAGATTCTTGCAACCATATTAGAACTCTATGAAATGTGTACCGTCTTTGCAAACAATTCAGCTATTTTAATCTAAATTGGCTGATCACGATATGAATGAATTCACGTTTTATTTTGATTTTTTAAAAAAATAAACTTTTTAACAAAATTTAACAGAGTAATAAAAAAACAATAGTATTAATGAAACGTTTCCCTTGAAATTAAAATAAAATATAATTTTTTTATGAGACATTAGTCAATTAAAATTAAAATCAGCTGAATTATTATATTGTAATTAGGTAGAGTTTAATAATAAGATAAAGTAACATTTAATATGTTAATTTTATTTCTCATATGCGACTAATATCTTAATCTTATCTGTAATATAATTTCACCTATAATTTTTTTAATTTATTAAAATTTTATCTATAATTTTATTTCTTAAATATCAATAATATGACGCTCCTAAAGTATCTAAATATTTATACTAAGACAAGTTAATGGACTAAAAAAATTTTGGGACAATTATAGTGAAGAACCAAATTTATAAATTGCTAGTGAAATTATGAGTATTAGCATTTACATAACACCAATTCGATATTTAACCCTATTTAGTACTCCATTCCGTCGCTTTTATAAGAAACAATTATTTTTTATAGGAATAGTTCTAAATATAAAAAAAATAAATTATTATTATCTAAAATTTTAAATTAATTTTCTCATTTTTTATCCCTATTAAAAGTGTTCAACTTATTGTCTATTTGTAATAAATTTTCACCCATTATCTCTCATGTATCATTTTTATAAATAATAATATAATTAAAAATAATACATATCTTACATATTAATTATTTTTAATTAATATTTTAAACCGTATGATTTTAGTAATTGTTTTTATAAAAAAGAGGGGAAAGGGTAGTGGAAGGAGTATTTACTATTCAAACATGACACAATGAGTATTTGCAATTAATGTTCTTTGAAAATAAACCGCTGACTTTTCTACTTCCTCTTCGGTACGCAGCCGGTTTGAAATATAGGAGCAAGTTGCTTCCATTAATAATGGATAAGATTTGATTACATAAAATTGGCAACATGCCCTTTAATTCTTTAATTTTACATAAAATTTAATTTTATATGGTATTTTTAATCCTCTAATCCTAACACTATTTTTTGCTGGAAAAATCCTAACATTATTAACAAAATACACGAATATTAAAATTTTAAAGATTGACAAAATATTCTCAAATACATATATATTAAGTTTAATTTTTCTTAAAAAAATAGCAATGATTAATGCAAAAATAAGCACTTGAGACTAAATGTATTAGGAATAAATGATCAAAAAGACACTTTATAAAATTAAAGGATTAAAATAAAATTTTGTATAAAGTTAAAAGATTAAAGATATACTTTTTCTTATAAAATTTAATAAAATAGTATTTAATACAATTATGAGGAAATTATTGAAAAATTATCCATTGCAAAATTTTATTATCTATTGAATGGGTGTAATTCATTTTCAGTAAATATAACTTTTTAATTTTGTACAATATATTTTTAATTAGATAAAATTAAATTAGATGTACTTACACTTTTCTCGAATTTTTATGTTAATACTAAATCTTTTAATATTATTATGTGAGCATAATTAACACATAATATTAATATAATAAAATTAAAGATTTAATTAAAAAATTAAAACACAAGCACCAAATTTAAAATTTAGAAAAAGTATAAGTACTTCTAATATAGTTTTCTTTTTTAGTTATATACAAACATCTCCCCATTTTATACATAATTAAAAATAAATTACATGATATTAAAGAAAAATTATATCCACTAAAAATAGATTATATATAAGTTTTTAAACAAATTTTAAACACTTTAGGACAATAAATTTTATCTATTTTTCCAAAAATATAGCATTATTTAATATTACTCAAATTCTTAAAAAATATATAATATAAATTTATTATAAGTTATTTGTGGGATTATAAAATATAATCAATAAGATTAGAACAAATCAAAATTCCAACGAGAGTTAACCTTCCTTTCTTCATTAGAGTAAAATTATATTTATTAGATCAAATAAAAATGATAAGTTATTGTATGTCCTAATTAACTATTAACAGTCTAATTTGCCGTCCAAAAAGACATAAGAAAAATTAGAAACAATCTAATCAATTAATTATTCGTTTTAAAAAATTCATCCATTCCCATTTCGAAGTAACAGCAAATTCAAGCTTTCAGATTCTCAAGGGAATGGTCAACGCTCCCAAACTGTCTTACACGTATCCCATAAAATTATGAAAAAAATAAAAAAAAATATTGGCGGCCTTTTGAAAAGGAGTGCTTGTGTTGTTGTATTAGCAAAATAAAAAATTTAATAATTGCATATTTACTCGTCCTTAAAAGAAAATTCATATACTATGTTAGATTTTTTTTTTCCTTTTCAATTTTTTCCTTATTAAATGTTACAATATTTTAATCATTCATGTAATAAGGGTATTATTGGAACAAATAATTGACAAAAAGAGACGGCAGAAACAGAGTAAATAAACACGCCTTGTCGCCTTGAATAAAGAATGGAGTTGGAATCTTGTAAAGGACAAAAAGAATCTATTTCTAATGGAAGGTTGATGCAGCTCATTAATCAGATGCCAGCTTCTTTGTTTAATAGGGAAAAAAGGTTATTGGTTATATATGAAACTACAGCTTCTTTGTTTATATATATATACACAAAGCACCTGCTGTTGTTTGTATTTGTCATGATGGCGTGCCGTGGAGATACATATAAGTATGTAAAGATACAATAAGAAACAAACAATTCATTAGCATTAAAATGTTTTTTGAATCTAAAATATAAAATTTATTTAACAAATTTAATTAAATTAAAAAATTAGTTATCATATTATATTTTTTAAAAAATACTATAACTATATTCTTTAATTTCTTAATTTTTTTCTCTTTTTTTATTTAATTATTTTAAAGAGAATATTAAACATATAAGATTATTAAAATAATTAGTTTAGTTCTAAATATAAAATATTAATATTTTTTTATTTATTATATTTATTATTATTTTCAAATTAATCATATTGACTACTTAAGTTTTTATTTTTAAAAAAATATCAAAATTCAATATAAATGATTAAAAAGTGTATTTTAAGAAATTAACCCATGCTCTTTACACAATAATAATAAATAACAAAATTAATTAATTTTATTAATCTAAATAAATTAACTAAGTCCTAGATTAAAGTTTCAATATTGGCAACTATGATATTGAAATGATTTGTAGAGAGAGAGAGAGAGAGAATTTTAGTAAGACAAATTTTTTAAAAAAATTATCAATTTAATTAATGATTCAAATGTGTGGTTGTGTGTGAACCCTAGCTAGTTGCAATTAAGCAAAATATTTCTCTATCTTCACGTGGGAATACTGTTAAGCAGTTAGCAATGAAAATTTCTTATTTCTAATAGTTTAACAGTTATTTTTTGGGTCAAAACTTTTAACTGTTCAATTTTTTTGTCCATCCACCAATTGAATATTGATTGGATATAAAAAAAAAATTATCACATTGTTTGGAATGGGTAAAAAGTGGATGAATATATTATAATTACAACTTTCTCATATAAAAATTTAAAAATTTAACTATAACTTATCTTTTATAACTACAGGAAGATGAATCAAAGATAGTTTGGGAATCCTGTGTTATAAAACCACACTCAATTATGAACTAGGGTTTCTCCACTTCTCTCTCCTTCTCTTCCTCTCCTGTTCTCAATTTAGATAACTCATTGAAAAAACTTCAAAAACAATTTAAAAAGTGCTCTCACACACTGAGAAAAATTCATCTCATATACTTGCTCTGTATAGTGCAGAATCATTTAAACTAAGCTAATCTAAAAGTCTAAACACACAGTTAAAATTTGACATTTTAATAATTGTTTTTTAAAATATTAAATCTAAATTGTCCTTAATGGATCTAAATGATCCAAGTTAAAATAGAGGAAGAGAAGAAAATCTAAATTTCTCATTATTTCTAAAAGTAAATAATCTAGACACTACCAACATTGAGAGGGAAAAACTTGCTATCCTTTACATAAGATCAAATATTCAAACTTTGTGGATAGAAAAAACCACACAAGGAAAACTACAGTTATTTGGGCCAAACAATACTTAAATCTAGGTCACTTAGTAATACAATCTAGGTACTGATACTTCATGGTTCCCATATAAGTTCTATTTCTCATTGAATAACATAGGGACAGGGTAAGCGTTAATTAATTGAAAGGAGAGAAAACACACAAGCTAACACATGACAGAAGCTCGGTGTCCATTCTCTGACTGACTCATTTGTCAAGTTTTACATGCCCACTATTTTCATAGTGCCTTTTCTTTACTGGTTTTTTTAGGCGAGAACCCAATGTATCCCGAGATTGCTTTAGACTTGAGCTTAATCCTTGTTAGGCCTTGAGCATTTAAGGCATAGCTAGTGTTTCTCAATATTCGAACTTATGAGGCCATTGCCACCTCAACCAATAGCTTATTGGTGTGGCTTTGCATTTAGTTATGAGGTCTTCACTCTTCACCATCCCCATAAAAAGATTAAAAAACACACATGCGACCTGGAGCAATTGAAGAAAATAAAACAGATTAAGAAAACCAATCACAGAAAAAGAGCAAGCCCCAAAAGCATAAATAATGTCAGATGAGCACCTTCACAACCTTGGTCATCAGAAAGTTGATTTAAGTAATCACATCCACATCACCAACGGTCACTATAACAGCTTTTGTTAGAGTATCATCACAACTTCCAATTCCGTCATAAACATCAAATTCAAGTTGAAATCACGATAAGAAAGAGGACAGTCCTAGTAAGAAGCTAAAGTTAAACATTGCAACTCAATGATTATGCTTGAATATAATGCATATGTTTATCTGAATGACTATCAAATTTACATAAACCTGATAAAGCAATTTCAATAATGGAAGATCATCAACATATGAAATGGACAAGTTTTCAATGTATACGTATGATTTTTAGATTCCTTTATCATCAAATTATTTGTTATGAACTTTGCACATAGAAGACTAAGGCTGAGAGGAAACGATGCATCTTCATTTTACATGCGTTACAATCTCTACCTTAATAAATGAGACTTTGCCCTGTTCCAAGTCAGCAAAAAGCGTCCACTGACTTATCTGCCGGTGCATGATGTTGAACAGAAGCAAGCAGTGACAAAAACATTTGTCATGATGGGCTATAGCAAATCTAGACCAGATAAGCAAAGTTGATCAGTAACAAATAACTGTTTGCATTTATGGGCCTGAATATAAATGCCAACAATAATGGTTTATTATCACAAATTCAGCAAACATGTCCCGTGAACTGATTATTATTGAAATAAACGTACAATTTCAATGCATTTAACATTATGTTCGTCATAAGAAAAATTAAAAATTTCCCTCAACTAACTTGAGAATAACAAATGGATCAGGCTTATGTAGATCATTCTTTTATGCAGGCTCCCAGTGAAATATCTTTTAAACTCTAAAATTCTTGGCTTAGATTTTACAAAACACTCTACTAGGTGAACAAATTTAGAAGGGGGAAATTGTAAAAAGAGATTACATTTCTAAAGAAATGATTAAAGCAGTTTCCCTTTGTAGTATTCTTATCACCACTGCCACAATACACTAAGATTAGAACAAGAGAAAACAATAAATCTACCAATGGCAGTTGGATCCATGGCAAGAACCTCTTAAGCAAAGGTTGAAAGTTCAAACCTTGTGAATGGAAAAACTCACATTAGAGGAGCTATTCCCAATCAAGCATTGCAATGTTCAAATTTGACACGGTTATACTGGACCAAATAGTTGTATTAAAAAAACGAAGTTAATAACTATATAGATAGAAAAACAAAGTCATTGTAGAGTTTGGCTCTCTACCAGAAGGAATGAGGGAAGGTGATGAAGACACGGGAGGAGTAGAAATAGATCAAATTAAAAATAAAAGAAGGGTAGTAGGTAGATGGGAAGTGGTGCAAGGTGAAGAGAACAAACCTGGATGAGCACAGTCAAAACAGTTAGAGGACACAAACAAGCACAAGATCAGGTTGCCAGAGACAAACACAGATAACAGGGTTGGGCTACAGGAGGTGACCAGAGATGATAAACAGCCCAGAGGAAGAGGACGATGTAAAGCTGTATTCTGTGATTGATCTCTGATAAGGAGTTGAGGTACTAGGGTTTAGTAAATAGATTCAGGAGTTGTTGTCAAAATTAATAAAGTAGAGGGGGTAAGTCAGAAATTAATAAATCAAGAACTTTAGGTTAATAAACACAAAACATGAAAACAAGCGGGACTAACACACAAATGCTACAAATTATTTTGATGCGTGAGTGTCTTGTAATTTTAACTCTCTACTCCCTCGGCACAAAAATTTATGTGGCATTGAAGTGGTGGTTTCTCATCCGCCATGTAGATTTACATCAATGCCCGCCAAAATTTTGGCTGCATGGAAGATTTACCTTTAGTTCTTTGCTTGTTTGTTGGACAAATTGGAAGATACATAGAGGTAGTCAAGGTTACTGCATGGAGATAGCTAGTTTATTCTTTCCTCATATATTAGCTCTAGATTATATCGGTGACTCGGATATATGAGCTAGCCATGTTTGGTTGTTTTCTATGTATGGGATTGAACCAAAAGTTGATATTTCCCTTTGTGTTGTCACACAAGAACATTAATCAGCCATGCAAAACAAACTAACAAGCTAGGCTTACCTTATAACCCAGAAGCATAGAACTTCATGCATTGATGCGTGTTCGAATCACAGACTTCCAACTAAACATGCACCTTCAATCATGTATTTCCATCTTGTTGGATCAAATGAGTACAATCCTGAAAAAGGAAACACCAAATATCAATAATAAAAAGTTAAAAAGAAAATGTAACATAAAAAAGAAGAAGAAATTTTAGAGCGTACATTTTCCCAAGAATGGATAGATTGCTGAGAATCAGAGGATACAAGTCTCACAAACCATTCAAGCAGAAATAGGCTATATGGAAAGTAGAAGAGCTCAACAAACTGCAGCAATCACATCGCAGAGATCTTCAGAACTAGATGAATCTAGGTCCATATTACAGTCCGTAAAAGCTTTTCTATAGTATTCGTAAGTTGCTTTTGCACCTTTAGCATGTCCAACAAAACTTGAATCACGCAATGCCTTGGCAGGTATTAAGCCCAAGACTTTCATCTCAGCCAACAACTGAAAAGATGAAAGATAAGTGTTTGAAACTCTTAAATATTTACATAAGTTTAAGAAACTTGTGTCCCTAAGCTCTATCCTCAAATCAATCATCTCTTGTAGCATCCAATTGACCATTTCACGATCTTTTTCTTTACAAATAGCTGACAGCATCATATTACATATAAGAACATTAGGTGTCAGGCCATTGTCCTTCATTCTGTCATACAACGTACATGCCTCTTGAGTTCTTCCACCTCTAAGAAATCCACACATACCAACTGTATATGATACACTGTCAAGTGGATATTTCTCCTTTATTGCATTTTTGAACATTTTAATAGCCGTGTGATATTTACCCATTTTTATAAGCCCATCTATTAACACGGTATGGATGTGAGCATCAACATCATTACAAGTCATAACAATACCACGATACACATTTAATGCTTCATCAATTCTTCTTGCACCACAAAGTCCACAAAGTAATGCAGAAAAAGTATACTTGTCCGGTGAAAAACCTCTATCGATCATATAATTGTATAATTCCACAGCAAGAGATGGAAACCCAGCCTTACAGAAAGAATTTAGAAGTGCATTGCAGAATATTAGATCAGCATCTGCGATATGTCCACAAACCAGTTTGGATAAAAGATTAAACTTTCTAGAAAGGCATATTGTAGACAACAATGAACTAAAAGTATAAGAATCAGGTGCTATATTTTGTTTCGACAAACTTAAAAAGACATTAATAGCATCTTGGTACATTCCAGCCTTTGAAAGGCAATCAATTAAGACATTATAAAGAATTATATCAGGATTTTGGCCTCTTGAAACCATGGTATCTAACAACCCAGAAGCATCAGCAATCATTTTGGATTCCATAAAAGCCTTGAACAAAGTGGTATATGTCACAACATTAGGAGAACAATCAGAATCAATCATCTTCTTCAACAGATTGCTAGCGAAAACAAGTCTATGCTGCTTACAAAAGCCGTTGATAAGTATAGTCCAAACTTTTGAGGACATTGTGATCCCAAAAGAGACCATGAGACCCAAAACTTGATATGCTTCTGCAAACCTATTCATCTTGCAAAAACAATTGAGAAGTATCTCAAATGTCCTAGCATTAGGATAATACCGCATCCTTAACATAACTTTAAATACATGACTAATAAGTTCAACTTCGTTTAACTTAGAAAGATGAAGCAGTGCAATATTAAAGGTCAAGAAGTTTGGGGCCTGAGTCTCTTTTAAAAACTTCAAAGCTTTATCAGTTTCTCCAATCTTAAATAGAACATCCATTACTACATTTCTTGCAAATGTGTTAGGTGTAAACCCACAACTTATCATGTGCTCATACACCTCAAAAACCATGTCATACATTCCTCCATGCCAATAAATTCTCAATAAAAGCAAAAAAACTTTTGCCTTCATAATACACCCAACAGTCTCCAATTCCAGCACAATTCCTTTGACTGTTTTATACTGTTTAGTGAGGTGTCGAACCACATCAACCATGCAATCAAATGCTGCCACATCATGAAAGTAATCGGGTTGTTGGGCACACCACATAAAGAAGCTCAAAGAAATTAAATCAGATGGGCAGCTTGATAAAGTGGAACATATGATCTGACCATTCAAAAGTTGCTTGCCTTTCTGAGGAAATTCTGAATCAGAAATGTTGCAAGAAAACTTCTTAGTTTGACTAGTTTCACTTGGAAATGGCCAAGAACGATAGCAAAATGAAACGGAAGGCAGTGTTCTGATAATTTGGTTTGACACTGTCAACAAAGTCCATCTGTTTCTCCATAACATTTCCAAGGGAGATCACCTTTCCACACAGCAAGGAGACATTAAAAGTCTAAACACTCACCATTATGATTTAATATGTAATAATGGTTTACATAAACAAAAATCCAAAGACTATAGTACACAGACTATTGAATCTACCAAAAACCATAATGCCATAAACAAGCTGAGAAAATTAAATAACTTGATGAATACACAACACAAAATGGATAAGAAGAATTGTTAGAAGTCTTGTTAAAAGAAAAATATTCCAGAAAATAATCAAATGATAGGAGTATGGGTCCAACAAGTCCAAAAAGCCCCACAAGGCCCGTACATCCTACAAGTCCTACAAGAGTTCCACATGCAACAAGGGGCCAAAAACCAAGCCCAAGTCGCCCTAGAACTCCAAGGAACTCAAGATGATCCATATGTGCTAAAATCTCTAGGTGTGATCCAGTTGTTCTTACATGGAAGAATGCTTATGATAGATCTGAAGATTCACAGAAGATTTACAGATCTTTTCCTAGAACCTATAGAAGATTTTATAGAAGGGAATGGTGTAGGAAAGTGTAACACCAGGGATCAAGAGACTTATCCCAAGGATTTTAGCAATAAGGGTAAAAAGGTGATGCTTACAGACAAGTAAAGTAGGTGCATTGAGCGGTAGGGGCAGTGTTGGTAGGGGTACTGACTACTTTTTGGCTATAAGAGCATCATTTCTACGTAAGGAAGGGAAGTTCAGCATTTTGGAAGTGAAGTGAGGTTTAGGAGATGGCTGGCCTCTTGAAAGCCAGTGTTGCTTCTGTGTTATTGTGTGATTCTGTAATGTGTTGACGTGTTTTTCGTTCTGTTTCTTGTATTTCTGTCATTATTATTTGTTTGTAATTTCTGTAATTTGGGCGTATGAGTTAATAGACTTTGGCTTGAATCATTATTTCCCTTGCAAACCAGACTTTATTATTCGCTAATAGTATTATCAGTCCTATGTCATTCGTAGTTTATTTCTTGTTTTTTTGTTTTTTATAAGCTTATTAGAGTAGAGGGTTCTTCAGCTTACATGGAAAATGGCATGGATGATTGCATGGTTGATGATGCGGAAGATTGCATATGTGGATGATGCCATGGCACATGACTTGAAACAAGTAAGGAAAGTTTCTGACTTGAAGAACTAGTCAGCAATATGGACAGCATCATTTGTTTTATAACAAGCAATGAAAAGAGCCATTTTACTAAATCTATCAACCAGAACAAAGATGATATCCCTTCCTGATTGAGACCTAGGCAAACCCAACACAAAATCCAAAGAAATATCTATCATGGGTAAAGGGTAGTAACAAAACATGGGGCTGAACCTTCGACCTTACCAGCTTACAAGTCACACATTTAACACAAACAGCAAAAACATATTTTCTCATATTTGGCCAATAAAAATGTTGATGCAAAATAACTAAAGTTTTATCAACTAAATTGATAAGTAAATAAATCCTAAAAATATATAAAAAATAACAAAACAAAACTCTATGAAAAACATATCCATATATCATATATTATAAATGTGATAATAGACTCAATCAATATATGTCAATTCAGGCCAAAGAATAAGCAAATCAGCACCTTTTACAATTCAAATTAAACACCCTAAATCGGTGACTACACCATTCATTTAGCAACTTTAGCTTTGGAGGAAAGAATAAGCAAGGTGGTTAACTCTCTAGATCCCAAATCGTCGACAGCAAGTTTACTTTTTTGCACCCTTTGCCAGGGTAATTCATACTGGAAATGCCTTGACTCTTAGTACGCAGACTAATGTCCCAATTTTAAGAATGTACCATCTGCAAAAATTTTCTTAAGAGGAAGCACAAGAATATTTATACACATAAAACTTAGAAGGAAATTCCAATTAGAGCTTTTAAAGGTGAATTCAAGCAAACCCATGTTCACAACTGTTAAATTTTTGTGAGGGTGGCATGCTTATGTATGAGGAAATGACCAAAAATACAATAGCTTTCAAGATAATTCTTTTGAAACCAAAAGCACAAAGTAAAAGGGGAAGGATCAGGTAAGGATCAAGCTGACAAAACATTTAGGGCTCAAAATTCTTACCTTGAACTAATACGAAATGAAAAAGTATTCACAAGGGAGAATGAGAGAAGCTTGGTGGCTCCATTACAAGCATCCCTCCATAATTTAGCTGTCATTTCACCCTCGTGTGAGGGAAGCCCACGGTGCTCAATTTCTACCCCAAAGAATAATGCAGAGAGTGACGCACGACACAGGAATCCTCGCAATATCTAGGTTTTAGGCTTCCATCAACGTCATTGGCTCTTCAAAACCTAGCCAAATAAATTATGCTCCTGCATAAATATGTTACAGTTAAAAAATAATGATAATTGAGTTAACTGGTATGAGCTAAAAATGCTATACTGAACAAAACGTGTTCAATTAAGTGGCAATGTTACTAAATTATTTTTTCACATTAATTTTTATGGCTGTGCAATGTTTATAAAACTGTACAGTGAACCAGTTGATCCATTTTAGATCTGGTTGGACTGGAGTTGAACGTTAGTAGAAACGCTTATCCTGAAATTAATACCGTCTTGATTTTATAATTTTGTTGACATTTGGTACTAGTAAGAAACCACTCTGAGCAGGAACACGAAATGCATAATAATAATCCCTTAAGGTACGCCATAGAATATGCACTAGAAAAGCTTCTTAGTAAGCATCCTATGAAGAGTCTCCTACCTATTTTCTGCTACCACGTTTAACAAGTTCATTCAACCTTAGTTAGCAAGTAAAATGCCGCATTAACCATCGAAAAGAACATTTCTTTCAGGAATTTCATTAGACGAATCACATTAGCAAAGCTTCGTGTGTGGGTGTGGGTGTGGGTGTGGGTGGGTGTGTGTGTGTATAGACACACACACACACACACACACATTACAAAAGTATAGAACAAACAGAGACCAACAGTGCGCAAGGAGAGATGAAAGAGCTGATTCAACTTCCTCGGGGACGACGGATGGGATGCGGCAGCGACGAAGGAGGACGACGGGATGGACTGCCGCAGGGCAAAGCTTAGGCGACAGCACAGCCAGAGGAGAAGACGGACCAACGGAGGGAAGCTCACCTGAACGGAGAACGGCCGACAGCGAGACGCAGCTGGGTAGCGGCGATGAGTTCCCCCGAGCGCTAGCACACAGACGCCGCCAGCAGGGTGAGAACTGAGAAAGGATCGGGAGAAGCAAGACTGAGAGGGGAGTTTTTTTTTTTTTTGTAATGTTTTTCACATGTAGCATGTTTGGAATCTTAAAAAAACTGAGAGCCAATTAGCAAGAAAAAATTGAAAAAATAATTGGTTAAAATTGAAAATTCCCAAAAAAATAGCACATAAATTTCAAAATTATAAATTAATTTATTTAGTATACTTTATAAATTATTGACTATTCTTATAAAATAAATAGCAACACATTTTGTATAGTAATTTTTTATTTACGATTTTAAAATTTAAATGGTATTTTTTTAGGATTGTCTCTAAAAAGCAATTAATATTTTTTTAAATATTATAATATTATTTATATATTTATTCACAAAAAGTCTTATATGATAATATAGTTCTTATAATTGAATCAAAAGATTAACTCTAAAATTAAATTATAAAGAAAAACCTTAAAGCCAAAATTTTTGCCAAATAAAATTGAACATATACATTGCAATTTTAGTAAGAAATAAATTAAAAATAATTTAGAGGTCAAAATAATATATTAAATTATTTCCTGAATAAAAATTTTAAATATTTAGAATCAATTATATAAAAATATGGTAAAATTTATGGGAGATATTAATAATATAATTCAAGCGGGGTGGTTTAAATAAAAAAAAAGTTACTAGAGTTATTTGCCATTAAAAAAATACAAAATAAGCTAATAGAAAATTTGTATCGCATCGTTATAATATTAGTAATGATATATCGTTAATGAATATTAGGCTCTAAAGAATAACAAAAGTATAAAGTTGAGGTAGTTGAGATAATAATATTAAGATAAATGTATGAGTATAAAAGAAAATATAATATTCATAATAAATATATGTGTGAAATAATTGAAGCGTCATATGTTGAAGAAAAATAACAGAGAATTGTCTAATGTAATTTTGGTATGTATAAGAAAAGCCATAGAAGATCAAAGAGGATGTTTAATAAAATTATTGAGTGGAACATCTTAATCAATAATTTTTTTAAAAATTTATTTTTTTTATGTAACACAATAGCATAGTATAGGAGTATGCATGGCACCCAATTGCCAAATTCACCCACTTCAGCTCAAAAACAATTTCCCTACCTAACTCAAAAAAAGTGGCCTAAAATATAATTGGATAAAGTTAAGTTGGGCCAAATGTCAGCTAAAATAAAGCATTGGGTAAGATAAATCGCCCTACCCATTTAACCTAACTCTATATATATTATATTTCTTTTATTTTTTATTAATTAACGTCTCTTTTTTTCTTTTTTAACTTTGCTAACAATCGTCTTATTATATTACAAATTATAATTATTTCTTTTATTTTTTGTAAATACTTCATCCTTGTTAATTTTAAAAAAATTGATACAAAATTATAATTATAAACTAAAGACTTTGTTTTATATATATAATAGATTTCAAAAATTTAATTACTATCTTTTTGTTACATTCTTCTCAGTAGATTATAAATATTATTTATAATATTATTTTAACATCACAACTTAGGCATATAAACCCGCTTATACCCAACCTGAAATTGATACGGTCTTATTATTGACCAAGGCTAAACATCATACTACATAATGTAACTTATATTTTTTTTAGACAAGACATCAAACAAAAGACTACCTTGTCCATACACATTTCTAGTATGATGTATGTAATCAATCTACCTAATACAATAATTCTTCTTGCATTTATTCATAACAAAATATGTTAGAGGAACAAAATACATTATTCAAAATTATTAAGGTGTCATAGCTATTTGTCATTAGGCATGAGCCTTAATTTCACATGCAATCCTCCCATATGATCAGAAATAACGCTATTCATTATCTCCTTCTGATCCTCCATATATATTGTCTCGAATTTTCAAAATAAAACTGTAATCATAGATGAAGACCATCAAAAACGGATTTTTGGCACCTTACCTGCAGGTTATATTTTAAAGTTCATGGTAATCACAGATTAATGAGAATTGAAAGATGATGATCCACGTGACTCTCAACCTATCCCCGGTTCCCGGTTGGTTGCCGGCTTCCAGCTTCAAGCTTGAAGCCGCTCATCACCTAAGTACCTGTTTGGGATGGCGGTGGATGGGAAAGAGTCACGGTAGAAAAGTCAGATTCATCTGCTTTGACGGTTACTAAATTGAACTTATGGTACCTAACTTTCATTCTCACTTTCCCTTTCTTAGTGATGATACCAAACGAGGCTGTGCTTATGCAAAGGTACCATATATTTTGTAACCCAAAATAATCATACAATTGAAACTTATTTTATATAATTACTAGACAAGTAGTACAAAAAAATATGGTCCTACCAGGTTTCTACTATTTCTTCTTCATGGCAAACATGTAGTAAAAGTCTAAATAAAATGCTTAGAGAGTTTTGAACATCACAACAGGCCATTCAAAAAGCACTGATTGGTAATAGGGCTATTCCTAATGACATGAATATGGTCTTCAAGCTCATGACTGTAAAAAAATGTAAAAACCTACCGAAAGAAGTTAAATGAAATTCAGATGGGAATTGAAATTCCCTCCCTTGGCCAGATGTAGTTGAAGATATTATATGATCAAGATTTTCAGCCAAGGAGAGGAAGAAAATAATTGCATACTATGATAATAACTTAGAATACTGACATTCATCAAAACTAACAGAGTTACAATGTAAAAGACAGCACATATTCCTCCCCACATGGCCATCACCAAGAAATTCACTTGCGCGCTTCGACCTTCTTTTGTTCTTTGGCTGAAACAGTCAACTTTGTTATCAGTTTACGGCTTTTGATATCGAGAGATAAACATTAGAAATACTGAACAATGTTCAAAAACCTACCAGCTTTTTCTTCCTCTCGCTTTTTGGCAGCTTCTGCCCTTTGTTGACGTATAAGAGCCAAACGCTCTGTGCGACATAGAAAGAAATGGTATTAAGATAAAAATGAAAGGCCCCTCATCACATAAATGCTTAAACACTTGGGATATATTGCCCCTACAGCATTTGTCATTTTCCCATGCTAATGGAGATTTTCTTTATGTTGACTTCTTACTACTTAGCAAACAGTCAATAGGTCTACAGAAGTAATATATTGCATGTAACGAAGGAACATAATTATTAGAGATTATTTCAAGAACTCCAAGTACCTAAATCTTTCCTTGCTTGTTCAGTTTTTCCTTGCTCTTGCAACCTCATATAGCGTTCATGAGCTCTCTGTTTCTCCAGCTCCTCTCTGATAACAGGTGGTAAAATATCACATATTTCAGGACAACCTACTAAAACAGAAGTTTCACTTCCAAGCTTTTCCCAAATATTGAACTAAAAGAATTAAATAAAGAATATCTGTTCTGCTTTAATGATGAGGAATGCCCACTTATAAGTCTGTGAGAAATACCCTCTTTAAACATCAAAACACTAATATAGACGAGAAGTAACAAACCTCTCTCGCCTTGAAAGTTCAGTTGTTTTCCCAACCTGCTTCAGCAAGAATGTAATGTTATTCTTCCATATGCATTAATTACTGTAAGATTTCTACATAAGAACCAAAAACTGAAGGTCGAACTCACATCAACATCTTTAGCTTTCAAGCTCTTTGGCTTTACCATATTAGGATTTTCAATCTCAATAATACCTTGGGTTCCTTTTGTCTTTTGCTGACATTATAAAGCGAACAGCCAGTCAATTACATATTAAGTTGGGAAAATCACATAAACAGCAAATATGTATCCCTCTATACTAGTAATTAATTGTAAAATACTTACTGTAGTTTCGTCATCAGATTCTTCTTCCTCAGATGCTTCCTCAATTACCTCCTCCACTTCCTCTTCCTCTTTCTAATAAAGTAAAAAGAAATGACCATATGAAATAAAAATGAATTGTAAAAGATATGCAGAAAATTGGAATCAAGTAAAGACAAACCTTGTATAAATGAAAATGCAATTTTCTTTAAAAATTATGCTATTAGGACTTCATTGAGACAGAATTATCACATCAGCAAGTGATTATGGGTGTGTGAAAGAGAGAGGGAGGGAGGAGAAGAGAACCTTTCTAAACGTCCGTGGACGGCTTGATGTACCAGCCGCTGCAATATTTACACGAGTGGTTACAATAGTTAATTTTTCTGCCACAGAGGCAAATCCTGCCTTTTCTATTACTTTATCTAAACCCCGGGGGGGGGGGTTGTTCAGGAAAGGAACTTACAATCAACAAGAAAATGTCCTTTGCACTTCAGGTGAGTTTCAAAACCAAAGAATCAACTCGTAAATTAACAAACTTTCCCATAATATTTTGATGCTGGAACTATGGCAAGTAGTAGACAGATGAACAACATAACAAGGCCTAAAACATGTTTCCCAAATTTCATTCGTCTACTGAAATAAATTTAAATAAAGAGTTGAATAAAGTCAATTTAAGACGGGGAAGCAACAACAATGTAGAGAAAACTTGGTACTGATTTCTCCTATTGGCCCGTTATTTACAATATTTGACAACCAGTTAAACAACTGGCTTTGAGTATCTTAGCTGCTATTTTTATTCGTTCCAAATCACAAATTCCAATTTCAAGCCACTTCTCCTCAATATTTTCCCCCGACAAAATTATTAACAACCAACTCCTACAGTTTCTCTTTTCAAATACACCAATAAAGCATACAGTTGATTTTTATTTTCTTTTTCTTCTTTTTTCGCCATTTTTTATTAGCCCAAATAGGAACTCAATGAACCATACCCAAGATGTCAATCTCAGGAAAACGTTGGGGGACTAGACTTTCTCTACCCATTTAGTCGATAGAAAACAATCATAAAGTCTATTTTTCTTATATTAAGAATATCTTTTTCTTTTTTCTTTATTTTGCAAAGATCAGGAAGGATCCAGTCGAATCTGTTCATCTGAGGCAATGTTCACTTTCAAATGTAGTTAGTGCATCTTGTGGTTTCACATCAAAGAATCAAACCAAACTCAAGCAATATATTTGCAGCATAGGAAACTTAAACTTTACAACACACACGCCCATACACGGATCAACCAACGATATTTAGACAGTTTCCGAGTTCGCGATCAATTCAGATCTAAGAAACCAAAAACTAAATAAAAATTACATCTCTATATGAAAACGTGCGTCATCATACTTCTTTACTACTTCTATTGAAAGAACCAAGAAATTCGTTCGTTCAACTCAATTTCGTTTGCTGCAGCAAGCCGTAAGAATAAGGCGATAACAGAACAAAGGGAATTCAACTTAAATCATAATAATACGCGTTCGTCACAATTACACATTTCACAAAAGCCATTAGATCATACTGATGATGAAGAAGCGCCCAAAGCTCAAAATTCTATAGGGAATCAAAACGAAAAGGTCAGATTAGCAATGTTTACCCATGTCTTCGGGCGTAGAGAACTGGCGGCGACCAGTGGGCTTGCTCTTGAATTTTCCCCTTCCCATCGTCCACAGAGCAAAGCAGCAGCAACGCTCAGAGGTCAGCAAGTAGGAGAAACTCCGGCTCTTCGCCGAAATGGAATTAGCTTTTTCAGGTTCAATGTAACAGAGTCAAAAGAGGGAAGGGGATTTTATTTGCTATTGTTCCAATCTTCTGAGGTTTCAAAACCCTAGGTAGCGATTATCGAATTGTTTAGAATTTCAGTTAAATTGCCTACGACTTGGAATAATTAATTTATTGATCCCTATAGTTTACACTAATTTTCAACTAGGTCCTTGTAGTTCAAAAAGTTTATATATTTCTCCTTAATCCTTATGTTTTTTCAGTGTTTATATATATGGTTAATCCCTCAGATTTCTCATATTTGAATCCCAATCCCTAATAGCTAATACCATGACATGGCTTACACAAGACATGAATTTGCGGACATGGAAATAGAATGATGATGTTCATATAAAATTTATACAGAAGAAAAAAGTCATTGTAAATCTCAAGACCCAACTTATTTGCATGTGTTTATCAAAAAAGCATATTGTAATAAATATGAAGACTTTGAGCATGTTTGGTTGGGAGGTAGGAAGTAGAAGTGAGGAAATAGAAATAGAAGTGAACATAATTTGGTATGATGAAAGTTATTTTTATTTCTAATATTTTAAGTTATTTCTATCTTAAAAGTTAAAAATTGAAATGATGGATATAGAAGTAAATTTTTTTTTACTATTTTACCCCAATTATAAAATTTCTATACAATTTTAATATTTTTCAAGTTATAAAAATATTATTTTAGACTATTTTATCTTAAGTTATAAAAAAGTATATATTAATTTTATATTTATTTTTATCTTACCAAATAAATTTTTAAAATTTATTTTCAGTTTAATTCCACTTTCACTTTCACTTCCACATCCATAAAAACTCTTATATCCTACCGAATGTACTGTTTGAGATTGTCTATTAGAAAAATCTTATAAAAATACTATTTCAATTTTAAAATTCTAAAACAGACATATTAGTAGAAATTTTGGATTTTAATATTTGGTTAAAAGATAAAATTGCCTCTACATATTAAGAGTTCTTTCACAGCTCATTCTTTTATTTATTTAAATTGTTTGCTACACTTGTAATGATAATGATAATATTTCTAACTATTCATACAACTTCGATAACACCATTTATGAGTGTAACAAATATATTGAGCACTGCCAAAGGAGCATTTTGTAAGACATGAGCAACATTGAATGGTTGTCATCATAATCACTTTTTATGTGTAAATTACTAAAAGGTTATAAGTTAATTTGATAATTGCATAAGCTACAATTTTCAATAGAAGTACTCTTCCAATCTTAAATATAAGATCTAATTAGTGAGTTGATCTTAATTCTAAATATAAGACTTATTTTTTAAATTTACTAACTTTTTTTAAAATTACCCCTATTGATACTTTCAATAATAATCAAGTAAAATAAAGAAGAGAAATGGAGTTAAGGAATATGATTGGATGTTTAAGAAAAAATATAATATAATAATTAATTAAATTAATTTTCTTAATATAATTAAATTAATTAAATAGATCTTATATTTAAGATCGAAAAAATATTTTAGTATATGTACTGTGTTTAACAAGCTGTTAATTCAGAATTAGTAGCTTCTGATCACGCCATGTTTTCTTTTCTTTTTTTCCAATAAAGAAGAAAGTCATAAAAACTACTCAGCATTCTAAGGAAGAAACAAACAGAAATTGTCTAAAGAAACTAAGTGCAATCTAGAGGTACTACTAAAGCATGCTTTACTAGCATATCAACTTCATAGATCTTCTTTCTTCTGACGCGTTGAAGATCAACCGACTAATCATATTTAAGCATGCCATGAATTTCTCCTTAATAATTAATTCTATGCTTAGTGTGTTTGGGTGGGATTGCTCTAAAACTATGGTTTAGGCTATATAATTGATTCTCTAATGCTTTCCTAAACACGCCCTAAGAAATGCATAATAAGAGCCATCACAACTTTTTTCCATCCATTTATTGTAAATGCATTTGGATTAACTTATTTTAACTGATGTTGTGTTGTACGTGTAAAATCTTCCTAAAATATGATTAATATTAATTATTTTGTACATAATATAAATTAAAAATAATATTATAAATAAAAAGTTTATTTTAAAAGAGTTTAACTAAAATTTAAATGAACTCTACCATAATTATAAAAGATTTTTCTTAAAATATAAACAAAGTAATATGATATATGAGTATGTAAAATAAAAACTATTGTGACAATATACAAATATTCTACATATACTTTCAAAGTAGAAGGCTATGTTATTAATATAGCTCTACTCAAGCCCCTGAAAATTTTCCTGGGGTCCTAAGGTGAGAATATACTCTGAAAAATATTAATAATGATAAGGTGAAACAAACATCTCAGTAACCATTAATTCTACTCATTATGTATATTAACATGTGCTCATGAGGTGTCAAGTGGAACCTCACAAAATATAATATATACAAAATAACATATTATTATAATAAAAACAAATGAATAACCCACCCAATTTCCTCCCCTCAAATTAACCGAACCGCTTTATTCCCGCCGATCGAACCCATGGGCTAGTGGTAACTACCCCTCGAACAGCTAACCGATCAAGTGATATGGATAGGCCAAAATCCATATAGTACATGGCCGGACCATGGATTTATTCCCCCTCGATATACAGGTGGGGGTGTCACAATCCCTCAATAAATTGATGAGTAGGGCTATTTATGGGTAGGGCTGTCGAAAAAAGCATGGGCTGCATTTTGCAGCCTGATGCCCAGCCCTGCCCGATAAAAGTCCTAACCATTTTGGGCTGGGCATGAGCGGGTTAGGCGTGGGCGGGCCCGTTGTGATGCTCTGCTCATGTTGGGAAAAATAATCTGTAATTATAAACTTCTAAAATAATACCATATTCATATGTCTTCAAGAGTTAAATAATATCTATAATCTACTAAAAATAAGGTAACAAAAAGATAATAATTAAAGTATTAAAATTCATTGCATATAAAAAAAGTTTTGAAGTCTAAGTAATTTGTAATTGTAACTTTGTATAAATTTTCTAAATATTGACAAAGATGAAGCATCTAAAAAAATAAAATAAGCAATTATAATTTATAATGTAATAATATTATGATTAGTAAAATTAAAGAAAAAATTAATATAGTTATAAATATTAAAAGACGTAACTTACTTATTTAACTATTTAGATTTTTAAAATGACCATTTAGTCATTAGTAACTATCATATTCTCCCTTCCAAGTGTAGTATCTAGGGAGAAAAGTAAAAAAAAAAAAAAGAATAAGTGCCCATGGGCAAGGCAGGGTAGGCAACCCCCCTACCCGGTGCCTAACCCAAAAAAAGTATGGGCGACATGTTGCAGCCCAGTGCCCTGCCCTGCCTTATATTTATCGGGCTGGACTGGGTTATATTTTCGCAGGTTCGGGTGGACATACCGAGCCGTGGGCTTTATGAATACCCCTACTGATGAGACAAAAACCAACTATCGAATTCCAATAGAGGCTATAACACGTGATAGAAATACAATTATCTCTTCACCCATTCCCAATATATAATTCTTAAAGTAATCATATTAATCAAAACTTCAATAGTTTAATATCACAAACAAGTATTTTTCTCAAGATAACTTTCTTCAAATTCTAATATCAATATATAACAAGTTTAGAATCTCAACTCAGATTTTTCAAATTAAATTTTAAATCCTACAAGACTATTTTAAATAAAAATCATGAAATAAGTTTTTTAAATATAATAATATCAATATTAATATTTATATATATATATTAAAATACTCACAAATATCATATTAACACACACAATAAGTAGAAAGTGGTTATCTTCTTTGGAAATAGGAAAGTGACTGAGAGAGGACTAAAAAGAGAAAAACTAACTAAAATCTAATTTAAAGAATGACTCAGAGTTTTAGTTCTATTTATAAAGTCATAATAATAATTCAATATTCAAATTCATATATTATCTTTATTAAAATTTTATTAGATATAGTAATTTAAAATTTAAATCATATTTTTAAAATAACTTTTTATATCTAAATCTAAATTTAAATCCTAATAAATTCATAACTAATGATAACAATCAAATCATACAATTCTAAATAAGATAAAAATAGGATAATCTATATATCATATTTTATTAAAAATATTAAAAATACTAAACTATAATAATTTAATCAGATAATATTTTTTTAAATTATTGATAAATAATATTTTTAATTTTATTTAAATGTAAGGATAAAAATTGCCATATTACACTAATTATAAGAGAGGAATTTTTGTAGATTGTGTGAAAATCGCTTTTTTAATTTAAAATGCTCCTCCAGAAGCTGGGAATTTTGGTAAATGGAGCTTGATATGGTCTATCAGACTAACGACGATGATAAGCAGCGCTAAAACTAATTTGTTGGTTTCATTGTTTTGTGTAGTGATCTCTAAACCTGAGAAGTACATTTGGAACAACCTCAATATCTCTTGAATAAACAATTGAGTTAGTTGTTACATCAAGTAATTTGCCCATATGGCAAAAAAGTGAACAGAATTTGCAGCCGATCTACAATTACCCATATTGCATTGTGACTTGAGGTTGTCCTTGAATGCTATCTTTTTTTTTAAAAAAAAAAACCTACAAGCATTAAATTAAGCAAGGTAGAGAGGAAGACAAAGACCTACGCCAAGTAATAAAGGATGAAGTAATATTCAGTATCTTGATATTATATTTTAGTAACATTTATCACTTTAATTTTATTTAAGGTTTGTCTATTACCCTAATATTATTTTCGGGATACATCCATCCCCCCTTAATATTATTCTCAATTACATATAACACTATAATCTTATTTATAGTTTATGGTATTAAATGCGCTATAATTAAATTAGGGTGCTAGAAGCACACAATAAAATATATCAGAGTGATAGATATACCATAAACAAGATTAAGATATAGGGTATAACTAAAAAATAATATTAGTATATTAAATGCTGCTTTATCCAATAATAAAAGTTAGCGCCATGCTTGATTAAGCTTAGTATTATTCTAAATTGTAAAATTGAATTGTTAAAAGAAAAAATGTCTGGAAAAGAATATGGAAAATGGTAAAGTCAAAGTAGGATTTTATGTTGTTAATACCATATCTTTTATTGTTAATACCATATCTATATTGTTGTTAAAAGACCTGAATTTAAATTTATCACTTTTTATAGTGTTTTTCTATCATTTTCACTTATTAAAATGCATATACAATGCAAATAGCTAGATAACAATAAAAGAAAAGGGAGCATAATAGATAATAATACAACTACCAAATCATCATCAACATATCCTCAATCAAAACCAAAATGGAACTTTAGTTGTGTATAAGATGAGAA
Source organism: Leucaena leucocephala (assembly GCA_037074615.1). NCBI lineage: Eukaryota > Viridiplantae > Streptophyta > Magnoliopsida > Fabales > Fabaceae > Leucaena > Leucaena leucocephala. The sequence goes on from CM073550.1 coordinate 5,626,797, forward strand.
TGCCTGGTCCAAATCAGCAATAAGATCATCAGCATCCTCAATCCCTACAGAAATACGCACAAGATCTTGAGTTACAACTATGGATTCACGCTCTGCCTCAGCGATGCTGGCATGGGATGTATACCAGGGCAAACAAACTGCTGAACCTACACTCCCTAAAAACAACAATATAAAATTCATAAGAGTTAGAATTTTGCAAGAAATTACATCCATAAACTCCAACATGTGTCTGTCAACTATACTAATTAATTATCAACAAGGTAATCTCTGAAATCTGGCAAAAATAACCCTATATATGATCCTTTATCTTTTATACAAGATTTCAGTTTAGTTTCTTAATTTGTGTTTTTTAAATCCTCTAAATCTATCACCATTAGACTCAAATGATACTTTTTATTCCAATCATTATTATTTTAAAAAATTAAACTTTTTATATATATTAATATTTGAGAATATTTTGTTAATATTTAAAATTTTAATATCGATATATTTTTGTTAATAAATTCTAACATGCTAACAGCTAAAATTTTCCGTTAGCAACAAGGTCATTTTGATTAACCATATGGATGACTCTCATAATAAGGAAATATCGGTAAATGTTAGGACCAAGTTGCATGAAAATGTATGTTTCTAGAAATACTTACCAAATCTAACAGTTATACCAAAATGTTCAGTATTCTCAACAATATTCTTTGAGAGTTAAAATGAGCGTGCTTTAAAGCCAAGCACAGATCCTGGCCCTTTCGCCTACGAAACAAGAACCCAAAATAAATGGATAAAATCATTTTAGGCATATCAGCAAAAAAATAATATTATTGAATATTTTAGCTCATAAATCATACCTGAGAGTTATGCAGTTCATACTCTGGATGATTAGGAAGATCACGATAGTTTACTTTCTTACTTGAGAATGGCTGGCAAGAAACTGAGCAATCTTCTTTGCATTCTCCTAGCAAAGTGTATGGATGATTAGGAAGATCACGATAGTTTACTTTCTTACTTGAGAATGGCTGGCAAGAAACTGAGCAATCTTCTTTGCATTCTCCTGCAAAGTGTATTTGTTGCCACTAATTAACTTACTATTATTGTTTCTTTTTTATAAGAATGACTAACGACACTGTCAAGGAGTTGTGTTAATTGAAACTATAAGTAATTTAGAATGTCGACAAGGCACCTGTTTCCCTTCAACTCGTAGGGCCATTGTTTTGATTCCTTCCAAAGAGCCAGGAGTCAAATGGAGATAAGGCACTACCTGTGGCATTTTTCAAAAACTCCATTTGGTCTGCCAACCTTTACGGGATGTTATCAGAGAGGCATAAGAATTTAGGGAAAAAACAGAGATCCCTATTATTAATTAATAAAAGATGTATAAAACATATGGAAAAAGAAAATAAATGAAATTTAGGATACGAAATAGTTCATAACATAATAACAAATTTGAAATAATAGCTGTGGGGTTTGTGGCCTCTAATGTCCCACCACCTTCTTTGTTTTTAACTTGTTTCTTTTGATTATTGGCTTATGAATAAAAATAGAAAAAAAAAAGAACATTCTAGTATCTTGCAGACATAAGTCCTTATGGGAAGATTGATGTATTTAAGGCCCTAATGTTTGAAAAATGATTTAGACGAAGTTATTTGAAAACTGGGAATAATGCAAGAAAGAGGAATAAAAATATTATTTCATGCTTAATAATATACTAAGGATCATAGGCACATAAAATGTTATACATCACATAATTTACCACTAAATTGAAATTCAATTAAAAAAATTCCTGGTATATAATTAACGGATTGACAAAAATGGCTCAAAAATAAATCAAAATTTTCAAAATATCTTATATATGACTTTGAGACCCAAATACTACCCTTGATCTCTGGTTGCAACGACACCAGCCGAGACATTACTATTTCCAGAAATAAATTTGGTAGCTGAATGCATAACAATATCTGGCAAAAAAGAAAACATAGCTACTGTCAATTTATAGAATTTTCCTAACATTTTATTTTTACGTGTAACATAAGGTGTTCTAAACAAGTTCCTTGGGTGTTAAAAAAATATTTTTACTTCAAAAATTCCTTCAATTCACACACACTAAAACTAAAAATATTTTTTTGATCATAAATATAAAAACTAGTTAAGGGTTTATTTTGATTTTAAATACAATACCTTAATCTACTTTATCTCCTAAATTTATTTTTTTCCCTCAAATTATTCCTACCATTGCATATATTAAGGGAGTTTAAATGCAAATAATTAAAAAAATATTTTAGAGAAACTAACACATACTTTTTCATAAATAACTAATTTAACTAATTTTTTTAATTTCTATATTAGTTATGTAGCTCCTATATTTAGAAGGGTAATTAAGAGCATTATTAACTAAGAGAGAAAAATCTTCACCCTCTGACCTTTTTAAGTACTCCATATATATATATATATATATATATATATATATATATATTACTAGATCATGATAAAAAAGCTTTAATGTGAATAGCTACTCCAAGGTCTAATGGCTGACATAACGAGAGACACCGTACTATATTGTCGATCACAACAATAGCACAATGTGCATGAGCCATCTCATAAATCAACAAATATGAATCAAATTTTCTAACATTGAATTTAACCATTCAAAAGAATTCCATATACAAACATACGCATACACACACACGCACACACTGCAAGCTCATATCATACATACATAGTTTTGCCAACACATATCATACATATTATTTGTAGTTGGTTCCTTGCAAGAACTAGATAAGAATTATATAGTAATGGGCCTATTCTTCATACTTTTGCAAGAAAAGGCACAAATAATAATAATAATAATAATAATAATAATAATAATAATAATAAAGATAAAGATAAAAGTGGTCGTTTGGTCATCTGACTTCACATTATATTTCATTTTGATTCCTTAATTTTATAAGGTGGGCTATTATTAATCATTTAATTCTAATACCTTTAGTTTCATTAACCAAAAATGGAAATATTAAAATTTTAAATTTAGACAAAATATTATCAGACGATAACTTATTAAGCTGAATTTTTAAAAACAATAATGATTGACACAAAAATTATTATTTAAGATTAACGGTATTAGAATTAGGAGATTAAAAAGTTGCTTTATAAAATTAAAGGATCAAATTGAAATATTTTATAAAGTTATAGAACTAAAAGTGCACATCTTAAAATATTTTTTTTAGTAACACTCTGTATTTTAAAGTATTTTTCATACAATTTTTTATAGAATATTTTTCTCAGTAGTAATAAGCACCCTAAATTTAGGATACTAAATATTATTAGAAAAATAATTTAGGGCATGGTTGGTAGTATGGAAGTGAAAGTGGAAAAGTGGAAGAAGAAATAAAATCAAATATTTTTCTTATTTGGTATAATAGAAACTACTTCTATTTTCACTTTTAATATTTAGGTTATTTTAGTTCTATAAAAAATACTTAAAAATGATATAGAAGAAGTGAAAGTGAAATATTTTAGATCATTTTACCCTAAGTTATAAAATTTTTGGACAACTTTAACCTTCCTAAGTTAAAAAAATATATTTTGCACCATTTTACCCTAAATTATAAAAAAAATATACATAAATTATATACTCATTTTTAACCTATCAAATAAATTTTTAAAATACATTTATAGCTTAATTTTATTTTTACTTCTATAAAAAAATTTCATCCTAACAAATGTACCATTAGGGTGCTAGATGTGCAAATATTTACTAGAAAAATATTTTAGGATATTAAGTGCTACTAGATAATATTTTATGGTGTTAGATGAACTATAAGTTTTTTTAAAATATTGAGTATTACTTAATTAAAAAATACTTTGTACTTAATACACATAACCCTAAAAATAGAAACAAAAACAAAACACTTTCAACATACTAAAAAGCAAAATAGCTTACTCAAATATAAGATATTTTTAGTTGAGGAGTGCTTGGACTCTACACCAATTTAGTCTTCCCACGTTCAAGAGCAGATTTCACACCTTCTCCTGACCAATTGTATCTATTCGGCGATTATGCATGCAATTAATCATTAATTACAACCTCATCATCATCAAAAGCTAAATACTTCTAACAATCAATAATCAAAATAATTTGTTTTCAAAATTCATTAATATCCACATGAAATTAAAAAAAATATATCCAAAAAGCTGAAAAATCACACTTACTTCATTTCGACTCCTTTTCTTGAAACTAGTTCGTTCAGGAATCTATATGAACCACCATATATATCATCTATAGCAATAATTACATCTCCTATGCATTGAAATTACATAAGTGAATACGATAAAATGAAAAAAAAAAGAAAGAAAGTTGATTATGATTTATGATTGATTATATTTGATTAGGATGACTGTACATGATTAGGGAGATTCGATCTTTTAAACTATTATGTATTTATTAGCCATATATTATAATGTAGCGTTATATTTATATTAGGCTATCTCTAAATGTTTGTACAAATATTACACAGATAAAATTTCATACTTGCACTGCTTTAAAAGCTGACTTACAAGATAAGGAAATGTACCGGTTTTAACAAGTTCAACAATAGCAGTCAAAGCAGACATTTCACTATGGAAGCAATGAGCTTCATTTGCATTGTCAACCTTTGCTAGTAACCCCTGAGGATTACAAAATATGCCAAGTAAAAGAGGATGGAAAGACGAAAGAAACACAGTAGAAAATGAAGATAACAAATTGTAAATAAGCACAAACTTAAAGGGAGAACATAATTATGAAAGATTAGCCTATTAAACAGGAGAGTCGCCCTTTGATCGTATAAACCATACTTCTTGTGAGACTACTTGATGCGAGACTCATAACAATATGAGTTTCCTTGAGCATTGACTTTTCAATGAAAATACTTTTATAACGAGCGCAAGATCAAAAGGAAATCTCAATTCCAAAAGACTCTAGTCTATTATATGGGAGAGTCCCTATAACTTATAAACCGTACTTTATTTATGAGACTTTTTGATGTGAGACTCATAATACAAACTATGTCAAACCTTTCCAAAGCATCTCGGGTAGGATTTTCGCTTCTAGTATACATGTATTCACTAGGTTCTGTTGCTGAATTCTGCATGAAAGAAGTATAGAAGACAAGTAAAAAAATTGAAAAGAATATCATTGAATAGAGATACTATACACCCACACACACACACACATAAATACTAAAAAGCTCTGTTGCATGTATATATAGAATCAAATTTTTACCTGTTTAAACGTAGCAGTTTAGTAAATTGGTGTAGAGGTTGCTTTAAAAGGATCAAAGTCATTATGTTCATCCACTACTATTGTGGATATATACCAGGCTTGCGTGTCTATTTTTCTACAAATAAAATCTAAAACTATTAACATATATTTCCTTTAGTCCTACTTCTAAATATAAGAGCTAGTTAAAATTTTATTTTAGTTATAAATATAAAACTCTAGTACACTCCTATGTTTCTCAATTTTTTAATTTTTTTCTCTTGAATTATCTCAATTGATTGCACATATCTTAGAGAAATCAACATAGATTTTTAAGTAACTATCTTAATTATTTTTTTAACTTTTATAAACTAGTTAACTAGCTTCTAGGTTAAGGACATGAGGGAGTAAAATAAAAGTCATATATATATAAATAGTATCAACAAAACTAGAGAAACACATTACAAACCACTAGTGGGAACCCCATTACGGGCCATGGAAACATGGTCCACCGAAGCTGGTATTCTCTTCGGCTTCTGATCTGTTTGGATTAATTAAGCAATTTACTCTAAACCCCTTTGCATGGATCTTTTGGTTTGACTTGAAATTGGCCGACTTGTTAAATCCCAGGCTCTCCTACGTATTTCCACCTCTTGAGCTCTAAAACACAATAATGATCAGAAACTAACGTAATCAGACAAATTACTAGAACAATAATGCATTTTGTAGTATTGCTTTACCATTCACGTTTATCCCCCATTAATTATATATTTTCTCTTATCTTTAATATAAGAACTAGTTAATTTTTTTAAGTAGATTAATGAAGCAAAATAAATTAGTTAATTATAACCAAATATAACTCTTAAAGACAAATTTATATCATATACTCTTTAATCTACCTAAATTTGTCAATTAACTCTTATATTAATTAACTTATTTATTTAGTTTTCTTATTTATTTGAAAAAATCAACTAACTCTTGTATTAAAATCATATAAAAGTGTTTGACATGATAATAGTTGTTACCTTAGTGTGGTGATTACAAGAGACTGGGGTGACGAAAGGGCTGAAAAAAGTTGAGGCCATTAAAGCCATCACTAAGGATCAAGAAATCAAAGAACTAGGTTTTGCTTGTGCTCTTCGAGGGCGTGAAGTTTGGGGGTGGTACATGTGTGTGTGTGTGTGTGTATGAATTCCTTGTTTAATGCCACGCGTATGATTTCTCTACCATACTTCTCCTGTTTGATTCTGTCGACGATGCCATGCATGTAATATATGATGCTTGTGGGTTACGGATTCTTAAGCGGCTGCCACATGTGTAAATGCTCTTTTGCTATAACTCTCCTGTTTCATCTTCTTGGCATTAGATAAGTTGGTGTGAATGGTATGAGCTCTCATTATCTAACCTAGTTCGGAGGGGCGTCTTTCGTATTTAGTAGGGGTAGCTACAAAACTCAAAACTGATTGCATTGCACTGAGAATTTATGATGCATATTTGATTGCACTGAGAAGATGAAGCACCTGAACATGGCCCCTAGCACGCTAATATTGGATCAGTGAATCTGCTTATTGGATCAGTTAATTTAGTCTCTTTTTTGGCCCAATTAAAAAAAAATAGTCTCTTTGGTATTTGGGTGAGGCATCCATAAAATTAAACTCAAAATTAGATACCTGATAATAAGATATAATAAGTAGTATAAAAAAGTTTAATAAAAATAATATGAATACTTATTATATACACCCTCTCATATTTTGTGATTTAAGGTCCAATTTTATCCCAAAACAGTTTTCATGTAGAATGTGTGGGTTTCTAAAAGTTTTTTTTAGATCAATATTGTTCTAAAAGTATTAAAAAAGAATAATATTACTCTTAAAAACAATCAACATTTATTTTTTAACGTTTAGAGCAACTTTGCTCTTTTTCTAAGACTTTGGCGGTGATATCAATAAAAAAAATTTAGATACATCTATCTCATATGTGAAAACTTTTGAGACAAAATTAAACCTTAACCCTATTTTTTATAAATTACTTTGAGTACTTTCACCGGAATTAAAGAAAACATAAACTTCAATTTATATTCAGGTGTTTATGTAATTCTTGGAGCAATTTGCAACTTCATTACACGCCTTAGCTACTCCCATGACAGCGAGCACACCCCTTAGCAGACGTATACGTCGTGTCAATTGATTACATAACACCTAGTATCTTCATGCAATGTGTGTGTGTTATCGTATATTAGTATTTTCAGAGGGCGACCTAAGGAATCTGTTGTGGGTTCAGAGGTCGGAGATTCTTTCTGTTGTCGTACGTGATACCACGGGAACATGTTAGAACAGACAAGCTAGCTAGAGAGAAAAGCTCGAGGAGGAAGAAAACAGTGATCAAGGTGATCTATCCACAACCCTAATTATGAAGCGCAAGAAGGTTGAGTGAAAAATGAGTTCTTATAATCTAGCTACATGATTAGGGTGTTTCTTGCTATCTATTTACATATCGAGTCTTAGGTTCGATGGAAATAAATAAAAGCTTCTGTGTTGTATTTTATATTGGTGCAACAGCTCATCAGTCATTTGTTTTTTACATCAGTCCTATGTTGGGGGCACTAATATGGTATTAAATCCCAGGTTTGTCTTTTAGACTAATGAACCGTTGAATTGGTCCTTGAATCGATTTAATCAAAAGTTTAGACTCGTTAATTTGATTAGATTTTTTTTTATTAAATCTAAAACAATATACCTTTGAGTTAAAAGAAAAAGTCTGTTCAATTTATGGTAACTCTGTTATTGGATTATATGTAACTTATTCACAAATATTGTATTTACTTATAGATTAATAAATTTTTTATTTAAAATATACTCTTTTGAGGATTAATTATATATGACTATTTTTATATAATTTAGTTAAATTATATTATTTTAATAATAAGTTGGCACTAATTTAATTAGGATTGGACTACTAACATTAAATCACTGTTCCGTTCTGACTGATTTAATGACTAGTCCAAATTTTCAGTACTTGGTGGGCCCATATTGATTCACATTTTCTTCGAACTTGTATATAGATATTTTGGGTTTGTCGAGGAAAAAGGCAAAAGCTTGATTCCAAAACCACATGGGAACTGAGGTATATGCAGTTCTGATAATGGAAGAAGAAGAAAAAGGCTCAGGGAGACCTTGGTCTTCATGAGAAGGAGCTCTGTAACGAAAATGGCACATCATGATTCATGGCGAGGACCATGCAAGGAGTCAGTGGATGGAGATTGAAGATGCTCCTGCCAAAGTCGAAGTATATAATAATATCATATAGATGAGTTCATTATACTTACGTATGCATGCACTAGTCCCGGATGAGAAGGTAATTTTAAATTTTTGAAAACATTAACTAATTAAATTTCTTAATCAATTATTATCATAATAATAATAATAATAAATATTAGAAGGAGTATATAAATGAGTTCAGGTCTAATTTTGTCCTTAAAATTTTTACCAAAAGTTATTTTATATCAGTATCATCTTAAAAATATTAAAAAATAAATAATATAGTTCATAACTATTAAAAATATTAATAGTCAATATTAATTTTTTTAAAAGTTAGAATAATTTTACTTTTTTTTTTTTACATTTTCAAAATATCATTGATATAATTTTTTTAAATATCTATAACTCCTATTAGTATAACAATGACAACAATAATAATCAATAACATTGCATAGTTCAAAGTTTACAAGTAAGCTTTAAGCGAATCTCCCCAGGGTTTTCATAAACAAAACATAGAGTCTCCATTTCATAAATCAACGTAAGTCCCACAAGACATATATTTCATAAAAAAATTAACTCATATATAGCTTTAAATACATATATATATACACATACATATATATATTTCATACAAAAATTATATTAAAAAAAATAACTCACACAACACAATACAAGCATGCATAGTCCTATATTTTAAGACTATATTAGTAGTGGGCCAAACCCAAACAGTTTTTGCACTGTTTAACGTTTTTTTAAAGCCCAACCATTACTTTGAAGAAAGCTCCAAGACAAAGACATCCACTCACCCACAAAGGATTGCATTATGGGTGACTATGTCTCTAACAGGATTACCTCTAAATGTTTAGTGAAAAAATAGAGACATCCACTCTTATCTATAATAAACATTTCAAGATTCATCTACTTAGAAGTTTTATCAGTAAAATTATTTTTTCTTATATCCTAATTATAATAATTAGTTAATTTTTTAGTTAATTAAGAAAGTTAAATAAATCAGTTAATTATGATCAAATTTAACCCTCAAGATAAATTTATATTATATACTATTCAATCTATCTAAATTAATCAATTAATTCTTATATTAATTATAATTAATTAATTTAATTTAATTTATTTATTTAAATAATTAACTGATTCTTATAGTTATGATAGAATAATATGTCTTATTATGGGAGATTAGATTGTCACCACCCTTGACCCATGTCATCGTAGAAGCAAATTATAGTTGGAACATATTTTCAATGAATACTAAAATTAATATTACATTATTTTAATTCATTTAATATATCAACAATTAAAAGAAAATTGGGAAATAGTATTTATGCGCTCAAGTACAGTCTTTGTTGTCATCTTTCTCAGTTTAATTAAAGATTTTGCTTCTCTTATATGTTATCGCATTAATTGTCTTCTATTGTTTAAGAGATAAATATTTCCAAAATAAATTTGGAAGACATGAAAGATAAACTAGACTTAGCATCACATTAATTATTACACAGCAATTGTCTACCTTCCATTCCTATATATAGATCACACCCACTTAACATCACATTCATATCACAAAAATAACTTGGGCTAAAAAACTAAATTAAGGAAAATTAATATATAAGTTCATATAATTTTGTCTATTTTTAATCTGATCCCTATATTCTTAATAGATTAATGAGGTCTTTATAATTTTTTTCTTTATATTAGTCACTTGAAAATACAGTACAGGGACTCATTAAAAATTACGTAAAACTATACAAGACATGAGAAAAATGAAAAAAAAAATTATAAGAACCTAGTTAAAAATAAAGTGAAACCAAAGGATATGATAAAAAAATCTAAAGTAACTTGATAAAAAAATTAGATAAAATTATACGGAGATCAGATTACTACAAATAAGCATAATCTCTAGATAAACCATCTATGCATGGCTGAATAAACGACCAGTTTTGAATAATCTTGTCAATTCAAGATTAACTGAGAACTTAACTTGTGAACAAATTCATCAAGGTAAGCATCTTCAAGTCCAGGTTCTAGCAAGAACTGTCTCCATTTATTATGATTACTTCTTATCTTTTGACCTAATTCATTGTCACCATCCATTACCACTTTTACAGCCTTGCACACACCTTCTTTCGTGAAGACTCCATCTTCTTCTTCTCTTTCAACTTCAACTCCTACTTTCAGATCCTCACTCATCACTTTTGAATTTATGAACTGATCTCCAAAATTAGGTACAAGAACCAGTTGAGTCTCACTGCATAATGCTTCTGTCATAGACCCAGATCCACAATGACTCACAAAACAACCCACAGAAGGGTGATTTAACATTAGAACTTGTTGAACCCAACCTCCATGAACAATCCCTCTTCCTTTTACTCTCTCATTAAACCCTTCAGGTAATGCTGACTCAATCGTTTCAGCTCCCATGGGAGGTTTCAGTGCGGCTAGAAAAGGCATACCTGCAAGGTATTGAAATCAGACAGCTCGTCAATAAATCGGTCTAAAGATAGTAGTTTAAGGGTTAGTTGTGAGCAGTTATAATTAAAATAATAAATTTAATTAAATATTAAAAAATATCCATGTATAAAGAGTAATATTTAAATTTAAAAGCTATTAATCGTAAATAGAATATTTTATATATAATCTAACAAAATTACTAAAGCACAAATATGATTTACTACTATTTTTTATTTTTAAGCTTACAATAATGTTATTTTAGGGTTAGGAAGAAAAAAACATAAATCCAACCCCGTCCAAAACCCAAAAGTAGACCAACTAGGAAACTCATTCATTGGTTTACTGATCTGAACCGGGCTAAGCTTTTATACCATGCATACCTGTAAGTTCAAGACCTAAGAGCAGTTCCTGAAACTGATCTTTCTTTAGAATGCATTCACTTCCAAATGCACAGAAGATCACTGATCTAGGAATGAAATTTCCGAGCCATTTCACCCATCTTTCTTCCAAAGTTGAATTTGGGGGTGGATTAGGCAAAACTGGTCCTGCCAGAAAGATTGGCTTGGCGAATTGCCTTTCAAGGTAATCGATGTAAGGCCCTTCTATTTCCCTGCATGTTTTGAAAACAATGGCGTCACAATCAGTGAATGAGATCACATTTCTCTCTGTAAATGTAACTCCATTCTCAGGCTCCTTCTTCATCACAGTTATTTTGGCTAACATCCTAGCTGCATATAGTTGAACCCTAATGGCTGATGAAGAAGGAAAGTTAGGTGGAGGGACCATGAAATCAGTTATTTCTGTTGCTGCTGCAGGCTCTTCTTCAAGGACCTTCCTTTCAGGACTTAGCAAATACCCAACAGACGCAGGGCTTATTATGCAAAAATGGAAAGCTTTGATTCTTAAGCGACGTGCCAACCGAGGCATCCAGTGCTGAAAGTCGAAGAAGATGAAGTGGGGTTTGAGATCTCTAAGAGAAGCTTCAATGAAAGGCTCAGTGAGGTCCATAGCCTTCATGAGAAGGAACTGCAACGAAAATGGAATATCATGAGTGGTTTCAGAACCAGAAGGGAGGCCATGAACGTGTGGTACGTTGATGGGAATGAAGAAGATGAGATTTGGATGGAGATTGAGATGTTGCAGTTTGAGTGATGCATTTTTTGGAACGAAGAATGAAACCCTGTGACCTCTCTTTGCAAGCTTGTTTGCCATATGAAGGAATGCAGTAAGATGGCCAAGAGCAAACCATGGGTTCATTGCTACATGAAGGGTTTGGTCCGCCATTGTTGATGATAAAGAAGCTATAAGCTAAGATATATATAACACAGGCCTTCTTCTTTCAACAAGAAGAATGCGTGAAGTTAGTTGCTTTATGTCTTTGAGCCTTACAAAAGCCTCTTTATAAAGGAGTATCACATGGCGATGTGAAATCAAAGCATTTGGATAAATGAATTAATATATTATTATTATTATCCTGAAAAGAAATTGTATAAAAGGATATCCTTATTTATAGACTTCTGCCATATTCACGTGACTGAGTAGATGATATTGACAAGTAACCTATGTTTTTTTATAATAAATAATTATATAATATTAATATATATTTTTTATTATTTCACATTTTTTTAAAATTTATAGCTATAAAGATATATAATTTTTAATTTATATAAAATTTTTTATATGTTTTTTTTGTCTAAATGTTTTAATTAAAATATTTATCTATTGATCTTTATTCCTCATATGTTAGAGTTGCATCACTCTTTTTTATAGTTTCTTTTGTATAAAATAATAATTTATTTTAATATATTTTATGCGTTTATAAAATAGGATTTATGGTAATATAGATATCTGACTGCTATCACTGAAAAATCAGAACATTTAGACAAATAAATATATTATTATTATATTAAAAAGAATTGTACAAAGGACATCTGACAAATGAATAGACTTCTGCCATGTTCACGTGACCGCCAGTGAATTGGCAACTTTAGCATTTTATTTCAAGCTCCAACTTTATGTTTGGATGTAGTTGTAGTTGTTAGGAATTAATTTTAACCAAAATTTTAATTTAAAAAAATTTTAAATAAATATTAATTTTTGTCTATAATTAATTTTAGCTAAAATTTTAATTTAAAAAAATTTAAGTCAAATAGCTATTTTTATCTAGAATTGATTTTGGGCAAAACCTCAATTTGAAACCATAATTTTGAATAAGCTACTGAAAATAGATTTTGGAACTGTAAAAGAGTTTATAGATTATCTAATTACTATTTTACCCCTACTTTTTTTTATACTCTCTCATCTCTCCTCTCTCTTCTTCACACTATCTCATCTTTTCTCTCTCTTCTCTATACTCTCTCATCTCTCCTATTTCTTCTCTCTCCTCTCTCCTATTTATTCTTTACCCTCTCTCATCTCTCATACTTTATCAAATCATACCCTTTTTAGTAATTTATTAATATAAAAAGTGATTCTACTACTAATCATCCAAATATCTCTATTTTCAAAATCTATTCTTCTCATAATCTATTCTTCTCAAAATCTATTCTCCAGAATCTATTCTTCCCAAAATTTATTCTTCCCAAAATCTATTCTCCAGAATCTATTCTTCCTAAAATTTATTCTCCAAAAGCTAATCCAAACACACCCTAAATATAGCAAATTGACAGCGTAATTTTTTTTCAACCCTCATTTTTCTACATAGGTTATACATAATATTTTAATTTTATTTTTCAACATACAATATTTTAATATTATTTATGTATATTTTTATCTGTAATTTTTTTAATTTAATATAATTTTATCCATATTTTTTTTTAATTTAGTCTAAATTTACACATAATTTTATTTTTTAAATATCAAAAATTGTGTTAAATTAAAAAAATTATGGATAAAATTAAATCACAAAAAATATTAAAATATTAAATATATATAATAAATAAAATTAAAATATTAGGTCTCATGTAACCCTTTTAATATTTTGAAGATTTATTTTCCACGTTTCCGTTAGGTAGTGTTTCAATTTTTAATAGTACTTTCAATACTTATTTTTAATATTTTTACTATTGAAAGGAATAAAAGATAAATGTTGAAAATGTAGCAGATAAGTAAGTATTGATGAAAACATAGAAGATAAGTATGGAAAAATTTTAATTACGGCCAATAACCTTGGTTCTCTTTTAAATTTTCAAGATCCTTAATTTTCATTAATATTTTAAGAGCTGCTTAAATATCATTTTCCCTAAAAAAAAAAAAAGGCCCTAACTACTAACTTAGCTACTATTAGAATGTAAATGTTTCAGGAAGTCCTTCAGCTTTAACGGATTTTCAACGGTTATCTTGGTTTCATTTTTTATTTTTTCATAAACTTTACCAGATTTATTTTTATATATTTAATACTGTAATCATAATTATAATAAATTTGGATATATATATATATATAATATAGCAAATTATACGACTAATATTTATTTTAAATTTTTTCTCTTTATTTAATGGATCAATGAAAATTTATTCACAAGCGCGCATGCAGGTATTTCAGCTTCCCTATTCTTGGCACGCCCCTTCCTTAGCTACATAGAACAGCCACCACCAACACAAGTAGCTCCTTCGGGCAGAGACGACCGGGCAATCCACAAGGTAAGAGGATTGAGCTCGTATTTTCACTTTAATTTATCTTACAATCGTTCTGTCTGCTATAAGACTGAGTTTTGAGATTGGGTTTTTAATATGGTGATTGACTTGGAGAAAGATTATTCTTTAATCAGGAAGAATGGTGCTTTCGATTTCGATTTTCTCTTTCCGGTTGTTGTTTCAACATCTGGATTATCGCTCGTGATTTATTTGTTTAACGATGGCCTTTATGCATCTGATGCTTGAACTTCATGTTGATTAGGGTTTGATTTGATTTCCATTCCTATCTTGATAATTGGGGAAACAAGTGGAAAAGGATATACCTTTGTTTTCAGAAAGTTTAGTTTGTTATTAGAAAGTTTTGTTTTTTGTTTGAAAGCATAGCAAAGCTATTTTGAAATTTTGGTAGAATAGTTATCTGCTGATTTGCCGGAAACAGTTTGGGATATGATGCAGTTGTATGGGAAAGAGAGGGAGGGGGCTAGTGGAAGTTTGGTCTTTGGACCTTTAGGCTATGTAATTTCTTCCATAATCAGTTCGGCTGATATATCCAATAGTTTGAGCTCAAATTCTCAAATGTTTTTGTCACATTTATGGCGGGATTAATGGGTAATATACAAACAATTCCCTTTTTTCTCTGTTGGATGGTTTTGAAACAACGAGTTGGCTTTGAGAAGAGTAAAAAGAGCTATTGATTCCCGATATTTGCTTATGAAGTTTCTATTGCCCTGGTAGGGTTTTATTTTGTATTAATTAAATGTGGGTATCTGGAATTTGAAAATTAAGTCACACTGAATAGTAAAACTTGGTGTAGATTTTATATTATATATTGGCATATTGATTTATCTTGAAATTTTGATGTTGGATGACCATCATTAGGATCATTCCGTGTATAGAGAGAGGTGAGAAGTGTCTGTCTTTCAAAATAAAATAAAATTGGCAAATAAACATGAAAGATTTGATAAGTGTGTGATCTCTTTAATTGCCATGTGGATTGTTTACCGCAATCACCGAACCTTTGTTATTGTCATCAAGTTTGTGGATTGCTAAGAGGTTTTGATTTAAAACTTTTTATTTTTGATATATATATATATATATGAAATGTAGGATTTGAGTTATGGGAAAGAGGAAATCAAGAGCCAAGCCGCCTCCAAAGAAGCGAATGGATAAGCTTGACACTGTCTTCAGCTGCCCCTTCTGCAATCATGGTTCTGGAGTTGAATGCCGCATGTAAACATTTTTTAACAATTTGTTAAGGGCTGTGCTAGATGTTCTTTTTAAATATATTTGTCTCTGAAACAATATTCACTTATATACTCATGTTTGGTATACTTTGTGACAGAGATATGAAGAACCTCATAGGGGAAGCTTCTTGCAGGATATGCCAAGAGAGCTTTAGTACTACCATCACAGGTGTGTTTCATGCCCTTATTTGACATTTGTACGTTTTAGCAATGAAGACATTGATTTTATTGAAATAGCTAATAATTAATTCCTAGGTATTGTAGCACTGGCCTTGATTTTCTATATTAATGGTTGGCACTGTTTAGAGAAATAATGTCTAAATCAAATCGAGGAGGGCATTAGAAATACATTAAAAACCCGCTTGATATTGCCATATGCTTAGCTTTTACGAATGATGCTGTTTACCTTTTTATGATGTGACTTTTGATTCTCCTAAGTTGTACTTGTGGACATGAGGTCCTGTTAGTGTTAGGTATCAAGTTAGGAAAGAGATTTCCTTTCCTTCCTCGTTTTACAAGGCCTATTTGGTCTACCAAACAAGTCCTAATGAGTCCCATGACATTTTTTGTGAGAATCATATATCACCAAAAAATTCGAATTGGAGTTATGACAGGCTTTAAACGTTGGAAAGCTGGTAACTACGTCGTGTGGTTTTCTCCATTAACAAAACTAAAATCCAAGACCTTGCTTGAGGTGTATCGAGTGCCTGCCACTCAACCTACCCACTGTTAGCAGTGACGTGACATTTTGAAAGTGTGGGCAAACAATATATTTTATTCTTAAAGTTGGTGATAGTTTTGGGGTGCTTGCAGAACATAACATGCATATTAATTTTCCCCCCTTATCTCTTTGTGAAAGGCGAGAAAATGGGGGGGAAAATCCCTATTCTATTCTGGTTGGAATAGCTTTATGATTAACTCAACACTTCGTATAGTTAGTTGGGCTCTTACAGTTCTAACATCTGCTGAGATCATATGTACTGCTGATAGAGTTATTAACCAGTTTTGCTCTTGTATTTGCAGCTTTATCCGAGCCAATAGACATGTAAGTACCATCAATTTTTGGAAACCATCCTTTCTTCTCTGACACACATGCACGTACCGGCATCGACATGACTTAATAAACTGTTTTGCAATAATAATGCAGATACAGTGAATGGATCGACGAATGCGAACGGGTCAACAACCTGGAAGATGATGGGGCCTAAGCTAGGATGCTAACTATAACATAAAGATGGAGGAACTGTCTCCATCTTTATATTTTATTCTGCCTATATGTAAATTACTAATTATGCTTGTTCCTGTTTTAAGCACTTGTGTGCGAGCAAAAGTTTGATTCCTACGTGGACTGCTATATTATAATAGAATGTACCAGAACTTGACTAAGAATAATTGAGCTTGCTAGCTGTTTTAATGAAGTCTCCTTCACAAGTTCATATGTAAGCCTTGAAATGAAATTGCAGAGTATAAAGGTAAACAAAACAAAGGTTAATGGGTTTGCTGAATTTAAAATCAAACAGAATGATAAGGTATAATCAAAGACTAATTTAAGATAGAAAATAAATTTTGCGCTCTCATTGCAAAAAGAAAAATCACTCAACTCTCAATACATGGAAATTATTAGAAATGTTAGTGTCTCTTATCTTATTTATAAAAATTAATTGATTTTTGTAAATAGATTAAAGAAATTAAATAAATTAATTAATTATAATTAATATAAAAATTAATTGATTATTTTAGATAAATTGAGGATTATAGATTCACTCCCGTTTTATACTAAATGGGGCTTTATAGCTATCTTTTTTTCTTAGGAAAATGATATCTAAGTCCCATAGAAAGTATAAAATGTTAAAAAAGTCCCAAGAAATAGTATAATTAATGTCAAGTCCCATGAGATCTCATATGAATTTTTTCTAATTGTAAAAAGACATAATTGTCCCTAAAATTTTCTTTCATTTCTCTTTCTGGTAATTCCCTCTCATCAGCATCAGATTCTCTTATGTTTTCCTTTGACCAACACATGTTCTTCATCAGCATTGTTTGTTCTTCATCAATGTCCCTACTTCAATCTGTGACTCTTTTTTGTGTTTCCCCACAAATACAATTAGATTATCAAAGTAGCGGTGTTTCATCAGCACTGGGCGCTCTCTTCCCTTATTCAGCCTTTGCGCAAGTTTCCCTCATGTCTGGTTCATTCTCCTCTTAAAGTTGGTTTGGGCGATGCTAAGTATCCTACTCGTACGTCTACCTTTGTTGCTTTTGCTTCTTCAGCTCCTTTAGTTGGTGGCTTTGGTACTGAATATTCCGGTAATTTTGATTCCCCCATCTCGCTATTAACCGAATCAAGCCTGTTATTTGTGTGCTTGTTTGTAGAATTTTTGTTTATCAGTACTTTCCCACCTTCCCATGAGCCCAAGCCGAAATTATGTAGATTATCATTTTGTTGGGCTTCTATCGGACTTACTCTAGTTAGGATAATCACATAAGAACTTACAATTTTTTCTTCAATTAAATATCCACACTTTTTAATATGAAACCGCTCAAAGAATCGGTCTTAACAAGCTGACTTGTTTACACTTATGCATTTATGCTGCCTATATGTTTGTGCTTGGTTCTATTCTCACATGATTCATCTAATCAATGTGCACTAGAATTCCATCATGGGTCCGCACAACATGATATGGATTTTTTTAGACAGTTGTCTTTATCATATATGCAAAGGTTTGCGGACATTTGTGAGTTGGTGTTTTATACTTTCTGTTCATCAATTATACGTTAGGTTCTTTGTCATGTTATAAAGGCATGCCTTATCCTTAATTTCTGTATACTCTATCCTTTATTGTAGTATTATTTTATCAAGAAAAGATGGGCATGGAACAATGACTAAAAGCAGCATCTTTGTCATTTTCTTTATCTTAATATACTTGGAGATGGATTACTGATTAGTGTTTATCTTCTTTTGGTATAGTGAGTATTGTGGCATTTGTGGCTTACTTATAGCATTTTATTCTGAACCTCTTTTCACTAGAGCAATTGTTGGATATTGGAACAAAGAAGAAAAGGAAGGGAATAGCTGGCATAGATCAGGATGAATTGGTATATCCAAAGCTTTTAGATGATCTAGATAGTTGTTTTTGCTGGCTTAGATCTCTCTTTAAGTCTACAATAGAAATCTCTCATTTCTTTTCAAGATTCTTTTTTGCCTGCAGTATGGGTAATTCCCAATGCGGTATAATTTTTTTTGAGAATAGTGCATATATTGAAAGTAAATTGAAGTTTTCAAGTGTTGGGCAATCTCACTTTGTCAAAGGTCTCATGATTTCATTTGGTATTTAAAAGCCATTTTGAGGAGCTAGTTTGGTTCTTTTAGCATAAATATTATGGAGAAAACTATTGATATTCTTTATTTGTATGAGTATTATTTACTCTTTTCATTGGCTTGGCTTCAAAATAATTTAGAAGTTGTTTTCTTAATGGTTCAACATTTCTTGATTGCACGTGTTGATGGCTGTAACCCTTATAAGGTTGATATGGTGAATTTGAAGAAACTCATCCTAAAAATTATGGAATTGGTGGCTCAAAATTCATTAGTAGACCATGCCTCAGAATGTGGGCAAGATATACAAGCTGTGAATGTAAAGCAGTTGATTCCTGATAATGAAAAATCAATGATTTTTGGGGCTTGCTTATGGAAGCAAATTTCTAGATTCGTGATGTATAATTTGAATATGTGATTATGTGAAAATGATCTAATCATTTTATAATGATAAAGAATCTTAATTACTGAATTGTTATTCAAAGATGATGGCTCAAGCATTTTTATGTCATTGATCATATTTTAATTATAGTTGAACTTAAACGTAGTACTAATAATATTACTTTGCTTATATATATATATATATATATATATATGTCTAGTTCAACTTTGCACTTACAACCCCATCAGCTGTACTTACAACCTCAGCGCCTAAAATAACAACCACAGTACCAGCAACTAACAACCCCAACCTCAACCTCTGTAACTAAGAACCCTATTAGCTGCAACTAACAACCCCATTAACGACACTAACAACCCCAGCACCTGAACTAACAACTCTAATACCTGAAATACCAACCCTAACACATGCAACTAACAACCTCAGTCCCTGTAACTAACAATCCCAGCGCCTGAAATAACAACCTTAGCACTTGCAACTAACAACCCCATCAGATGCACTTACAACCTCTTCGCCTAAAATAACAATCACAACACCTGCAACTAACAACACCATTAGCTGTACTAACAACCCTAACCCCTACACTAATAACCCCATTAGCTGCAACTTATAACCCTAACACCTGCAATAACAACCACAGCGCCTGAAATAACAACCCTAGCCCCTGCAACTAACAACCCCATCAGTTATACTAACAACCCCAGCCACGATGATGAGTAAATCCATCTGTAACACACTGTACTGTTCTCGCAAAACACGCCAACTCTAATTTCTTCTTTAATATTTTTTTTATTTCACAATTTCATTTAAGTCTTTTTACAATTAGAAAAAATTCATATAAGGTCCCATAGAATTTGACATGAATTATAGCATTTGATATGACTTTTTTGTGATTCAATTACTTACATGGAACCTATATATCATTTTCCTTTTTTTCTTGATATATACGGCTTTATAGCTAACCACGGAGAAAGTCGTTGCTTGAAGCGCAGGTTGCTGTTGAACTTGAAGCTTTTGATTTTTAGGTCTCATGGAGAACCATTTTACGGGCAGCATGAACTTATAAAGGTGTTTTCAGAGTTCATTGAGTTACATCAATCATCAATATAAAATACTCCTCCTATTCTTAATATAAAATCTAATTAAAAAAATAATTTTAATCTTAAATATAAAATATATTCCTATATTTATTTTTTTAAAATTACCTCCATTAATACTCCCTCAACAATCATCAAGTAAAAGAGTAAAAAAAGAGTTAAAGAAATTAATTAATACATTTTAAAAAAATATATCATATTAATTAATTTAATTTTTTAATTTAATTAAATAGATCATTTATTACAAATGAGATGAATATAAACATTTTATATGTATGTCATGTATACTACAATTTATTTTTTAAACTGTGCAAATAATACCATATTTTTCAGATTTAGCTTCTCTCATCTACCCTTCCCCTCCCCTACCCCTCTTGTCTTCACTATTGGATTAACATTCCACTGGCCCAAATTTAACATTCTATAAAAATATTATCATAAATAATGTTGTATAAACAAATTTAAACTGTTAAAATTTGATCCAAGATCAAACAAATGATGAACAATGAAACAGGAAACTTGGCAAAATACATTATCATCCTAACACAAGGTAGACCATATCAATTGCGTCAATTCTAACTTTCAAAGTTCGATTCCCTTCTTGAGCCATAAAAATTACTCAAAAAGGATTGAAACGTTTATTACATAGCAAATAATAATATGTACCATACATCCCCTTGAAAGTTTGTCCTGAAGCTAATAGCTTCAAAAGGGCAGCAGTATAAGTGACTAGCATTAGCATAATCTGGAAAACAGAGTAATTGCTGTATCATAACCCTGCCTTAATACTACATGTCATTTTGTGGTGCTGATTCAATTTTCCCCAATTTGCTAGTCATAATAACAATAATAATAGCATACATCAATTTTTTGCCGTGATGTGATCATCTTCAAGAGTTAGAATCCACCATCCAACAGCCTCTAAATGCAGCACTCCGACCCGAGAATGAGCTATTCACAATATCTTGACAAGGCAAAAAAATGACCTTAGCTTCTTGTTGCTAAGGAAGAAAAGGCAAAAAGATCGAATGAGTCGAGGGGCACTGTGACACTGTTATTTAATATTAAACCGAGCTGAAGGCAGCATGTTGTATATCCTTCCGTGAAGAATCACGTCACGTAATAGTCACCGGTATTCTCAACTAGATAATCATATGGCGCAGCTAAACCATACTCATATGTTCCGTTTCCTGGAGTCAATCTGTTAGATGCTGGATAGACACCGCCTATGCCGATCTTGGCATTGAGTTTAGCACTGCCTTTCACTGACTGTTTGTGATCAGGAGGAAACTCGGCAGAGAGCCTCCCCATCTGCTTCTGTAAATCAACAAGTGAATCATTAGATACTTTTGCCTTGGAGTTCTTCTTGCCATCGACAAGCTTTAATTCCAACCGATACAAGGCACATGCATCGCACTTGCTAATCTCATACTCATAAAGATGCCACTCAAAATGGTCCAGTGGTTGTGGATCCATATAATAGGATCGCTTCAGCCCTTCAAATTCATTCATCAATTGCTTCCTAGATTCATGCCAACCACGTCCACTATAATCTGGCAGTGACCTCTGCTTCCTGTTTCCACTCTCAAATGCTCTTCTAGGCTTATCAAAGAAAAGCCACTCCCTGATAGTCTCACCTTCAAGAACAGAAAGATTGAACAACTCTGCAGTCGAATAGGAAATTGATTATACAAATGAACAGTCTTATCAGCCCTCTTTTGTTTCGCCTGAATGCCAACATCCATATCAGTGACTTATCAAAATAAAGCATAAACCATAGAAATAACAGAGCATGATTATATTACCAGGTGCATTCCATGGAGACTTTGCAGTTGCTGCTCCCTCACATTCAGGGATGCCAACATCTTTTCCCTGTGCCTTTGCACTAAGAGCAGCAAAGAGTAAGTTGTCCTTCAAGCCAATGCCCCCTGGTCGTAGAACGGGGGCCATTCCTGGTGGCCCTTCATTCAAAGCTAGATTAGCATGAAAGCTACTGCAGTAGTCTTGACACCAGTCCAGCCCTTGAGCAGGCCTTGGACAGTCCCAAAGCGCACATTTTGGGCCTAAGAAAGCAGAAGGAGGAGGGAAGATGCTAGGTAGATAGTTAGATATATGGGGAATCGCATCCTCCTCATGCAACGCTGACCCATAAAAACCAGCATACAAACTGTGATTGAGGTCTTGATGCAAATCAAACTGATGAAATTCTAGAGCAGCTCCATCCACATCATTAGCTGCAACATTGCAAACTCCAGAGGAAAATTTGGTCTCATCAACCAACGGGAAATCATGGTGCTGTTGACCCTGGTTTACAGTTAAGACAATAAATTTATTACCATTATAAGGGTGATTGTAGAAATAATGAACTAAACTGTAATGCATAATAACAGAAATGGACTTACAGGAAATTCTATGTAATTAAACAGCTTCATTACATAGTTTTTGGAGCTGGTGACAAGTGCAAACCAATAGCAGTTTGCAGGATCCGGACTTTTTTATATTACTATTTTTGTACATAGCTTTTGGAGCACTTTAATTTGGTGCTATTATGGCACCCCACATTTTTTTTCAAAAAGGAAAAAGGTATAACCTAGAAAGAAACACCATGTTGTAGCATCAAGCCCACAATTACTCTTTATTTTCCTAATCTTCCTATTCTTCAAATTTGTGTTTTTTCCCTTATCCCCTTCCGGTTGATGCCATTAGTCTTTCACAATAAAGTGATAGATGGAACTGCCATTAAATGACTTATTAGCAGATTAATAGATCACCTCGGAATGGCATATACATCACACATCCTGGATCAAGTAAAAACTCTGGGGTTCTGGCAAGCTACTGCTACATCCATTTCATTAGGAATTGATGATCTTTTAACAATACCTTCTAAGGGATGGCTAGTACAAGATGCCGAACAACAAAGTTTTATTTTGGAAAAACATCATCATTATGGGAATGTGCATGCGGTAGAAAAATTACGCCAATCCATTGAGTCATAACAAAAGAATAAAACTTGGATTCTGTTCTATAGATGCTTTCCATAAGATTCTCATGATTTGCGATCATATCTTATGGTTTGATACAATTCATAATTCAAAAATAAACTTCTAACTTGTGAGTCATATCATGATTTACTAACTACAATAGAAATGCCTTGGGTGCTCCAGCTGACAAGCTACAGAAATTTTCCCCCTAATTCTAAGAGAAACTAGGACAACAAGAAGTATGATATTGAAGTGAATAGAACTATGGAAGGAAACCAAATGAGCATGGCGTGCTTTAAACATCAAGCCAAAACGTAGGGTGTGCTTCTGCTTCCATTGACAAACCTTCCTTTTGGATCAGATTATAGGTTTGATTGATCAAAGCATTGCTTTAAGGTGATGGATCTAAGGGAAATACACACAAATCCAAGAGTTCCAGCAAGGGTACAGCATTCTTCAGCAATTTTTTACAATGAGAAACTACCAGAACCTTCAAGTTTCTAAACTATAAACACAGATCATGTAGTAGATGGTGGCGATCTCAAAAAACTTCTTTGAGGTTTGGTATGCCAAAGTTTTCTAATAAAAGGGATCAATGGAGCCCAAGTGGCTGAAATGAGGAGTCTCTACCACCAAAATATAAATAACAAATAACTTACTAATATATACCCATACATCCATATAACCCATTTTACAGTACGGATGGTAGTCCTAATATTCTCAAATATCATTTAATCATGTTCTGGTATTATCCCTTCCCCGAAGATTCAATTTTCACTTTATGAACACACAAAAAATTGCATACTCGGAACATCAAAAGGACAAAAGGCACTTACCTCTTGGAATATCATATTAACCCCAGCTTGCAGGCTCTGATCATTAGGCTCAGGCTTCAGAGCAGCTAATGGACTAGTGGCATCATCTTCTTCCTCACACAACTGCAATAAGCGACAGATATCGGTCGAGAATGATCCAAGACTGCCACCCTGCAGTCACGTTAAAATAACAATTCATTCACAGTTTCCCACCTTTTATCAAAATATCACCAACTTGCATTGCAGTTCAGGTTCACGTGTCCGTGGCAAATTCCACAAACATGCATATAATCTTCAAGATATATTAGCTTACTTGCTGTAAAGAAGAAGCGGGAGAGGGCTCATTAAGCTCAGCCTTCCATTCACGAAGCATCTGATGGACCTGCTCCTCGAGAACAGCAGCATCAACCGTCCGACTTTCCTTCCGGGCAAACTGAAGATCCATGAACATCAATTGTAGATCATCAACCCGATTCTTCGCCCTGTCTTTAAAGAGCCTATGTGATGCTGACTTGCAGCTGGTCTTCGAAACCTTTTTCATAGCTAAGCTTCAAATAATTACCCTACAAAACCATGGAATCATAAATGTAGCAAAACAGTTCAGAACACCACCTATGAAATCTTCAAAAGAGACAAACCAAAAGAATACATCCAACTTTTAGATAAATTTATCATGAACAGTAGTATATCCCCATTTTACATCCCTATACCCCAGAAGGCCAGAAATTCTAACACGATGAATCTATCATTTTTAGTTGAAGATAAAATCAAATTATAATAAAATAACGGATCGCATTTTAAAAGTAAGTAAAAAGACCAATTTTCTTATAGGAATATAAACCTAAATATCAATAACGACTACCAAATTATACTAAAGCCGTTCTATGAAATTGAAACAAAAATCCTCTAAATAAATTTACAAAGTGAGAGCCAAGCATCATAAAAACCCTCCAATCCAAAATCAAATAATAACATCAGCATGAAGGAGCACCACCAAGGGGCGAGGGAGTAGAACCAACCCAAGTCAAGATCAAAGCTTTTCAGCGAGAAATGGAAACCCTACAGCCTAAATTAGATAAGAATTGCAGAACAAACGAGAAAAGCTAGGGCATTCGAGATCGAAGAGAGGTGTCATTTTCTGTTCAGTGGAAACAGAGGAACCAACCCTGCTCACCTCAGAGTTCCAAATTTTGCTGTAATGTCTGCGGGTGGTCAGAGAAACTTGCTCATATAAGGAGAGAGAAAGGGGGAAGAGAAAGAAGCCGCTTTATCTAGTCGACGACCCTCATCTCCCTCTCTTGCTGAAATCAGTGTGAGTGGAATGGGGAAAAGGCAAAAGGGATATTTCTGCCAGGAATATAGGTTTCTCATGACCTCAAGGGGCACGTTTGGTTCACCCAAAAAAAATAATGGAATGTAACGTAATAACAGGAAATGAATTTATCGTGTGTTTGGTATGCATTTAAGAATAAATAAAAGGGCAAATAAACTAGAAAGACCCTAAAAATATAAAAACTCAGATTAAGACTCTTAAATGGAAGATGACATAAAAGTATGAAGATCTATTCTGATATTTAAAACTATGAGTGAAAAGACCAAAATGTTCATCTCTACTCACTCCTCTTTCCTACTTTCCCCCTCTTCTCTCTCCTCATATAGCAATACTTCGTGAGAGACATGGATTCTTCTGGGGCCATGACTATTTAGAACATATGATGTTATGCATTTTGAAAGTAATCAGATATATGATTCCTATTTAGAAAAATATCCAAAATTTAATAGAATCGAATCTAGTTGTAGAGCTCAAAAGCTATGGAGCAGATTATGAAGAACACCACCATTGTCGGCTCTAAGAGAAAGGGTCTTCCTGATTCTCCTTCTTCCTCTTCCTTATCTTCCTTTGGAAACTTAAACGCATCCTCGGAATCTGACTCCGATTCCTTCAAAGAAGTTACTTCTTCGTCGTCTTCTTTCGCCGGTCATCCCCCGGCAAATAACGACCCCGTGCTCGACAGTCATCTCTGATTCAGCACCTTCCCATCAAGTAATAAATCTCCTACTTCTTTCGACCTGGCTAACGTTGTCCGTCTCTCTGCTTCTGAAACCAATTTCTAATGGAACTGTCTTTTTTTTTTCTGATAGGAGGGGACTTTCAAAGCATTATGAGGGTAAATCGCAGTCGTTTAGTTCACTGGCAAACTTGGGGAGCTTGGAGGATCTGGCCAACCCAGAGGACCCGTACAACAAGAAGTCGAAGATGAAGGCTTATAGAAGAAGCTATGGAGGAGGGATGATGGGTAAGAATATTATAGAGGAATTTCGAAGAGTTCCAGGGTTTCGGATTCATCGATGAGTGTGAAAAGGGCAAGCTCTAACATGGGGATTACCAGCAGGCCACCAATGCCACCTTGCAGATCTTCCCCCACCACCGCATGGCTGTGTTCTTCATGATCTTCAAAATATGTGATTTTTCACATGCTCCTGTTGTTGTTGCAGTGAAAAATGGCCCCAGAAATTCTGTTCTTAGTCATGGATTCTTCTTCTGTTTCAGTCCATGGGACTTCTGGGTTGAAAGACAAAGTATTGCAATATGAGAGAGGAAGAAGTGGGAAAGTAGAGACGTGGAGAAAGAGAAGAGGAGACAGGATGAGCGTTTTAGTCTTTTCATCCAAATTTTAAAATGTCAGAATGGTTCTTATACCTCTATGTCATTTGTAAATATTAGAGTCCTAATTTAGGTTTTTTCTACTTTTCATAATCATTTTGGGTCCTTTTTTCTAATAAAATTAAAATTTATTTTTATACTTCATTAAGTATAAACAAGAGGAGAGTACAAAAGTATCCTTGACGCCAAAAGAATCCCTTCCCCTTCCTAACTCATTCCTCACATAACCTCCTCCTTCCTCAACTTACCTGCTAATCTAGGGTATATTTAGATTAACTTTTAGAGAATAGATTCTGGGAAGAATAAATTCTGGAAATAGAGATATTTAGATGATTAGTAGTAGAATCACTTTTTATATTAATAAATTACCAAAAAGGGTATAATTTGATAAAGTATAAGAGAGGAGAGAGGGTAGAGAATAAATAGGAGAGAGGAGAGAGAAGAAATAGGAGAGAGGAGAGAGTATAGAGAAGAGAGAGAAAAGATGAGATAGTGTGAAGAAGAGAGAGGAGAGAGGAGATATGAGAGAGAGTATAAGAAAAAAATAGGGGTAAAATAGTAATTGGATAATCTATAGGCTCTTTTACAGTTCCAAAATCTATTTTCAGTAGCTTATTCAAAACCATGGTTTCAAACCGAGGTTTTGCCCAAAATCAATTATGGACAAAAATGGTTGTTTGGCTCAAATTTTTCTAAATCGAGATTTTGGCCAAAATCAATTCTGGACAAAAATTGATATTTGTTTCAGATTTTTTCAAACCGAGGTTTTGACCAGAATTAATTCCTAAAAATTACATCCAAACAGGCACCTAGTCAAAATAGGGATAAATTGGGGAAAAGAACAAGATAAAAGAACATATCAAGAAAATGCAGGAAAAAAAAAACAAATCAAAGAAGAAGGAAGTCAAATTGATGGAGTATTCTCTTAAGTAGGAATGAGCAAGTTACCTATTAATCTAATACATAGGCCTATATCATATGATCAAAATAAATTGAGTTGAGATTGCCCAAAAATAGAGAAAACATGGGGCTTAAAAATAAGTATAATGTATGTTTGTATAAACTTTTAAAATATAATTTATAGTAAAAAAAAACTTTTGAATAGTTTTTAACAAATAATTTTTAAAGAAGAATTTATAGGAAAAAAATAATTCTGAATAAATAAATATTTAGATAATTATTTTTAAAATATTTTTTTATACTCGTAAATTACTAAAAAATGTATGAGATAAAAAATAAATTCTATTCGTGTCAATTGTTCATTTCTTCCACTACCCAACAACGGTAGTAACGGCAACCCAACAACAGGTAGTAGCTCTCAGCGATGGCGACCAGCGACCCAGCAATAACTCATGATGACTTATGGACAGCAACTCCTAGTGGCTACTCGTGGACAATGACTCTGGCATGACTCATGGATAGTGACAAATAACGTGCTTCATCGAGCAAAGGAGAAAGAGAGATAAGAGGAGAGAGAGAAGAAAAATAAAGATAAAATAGTAATTGGGTAATCTATAAATTTTTTACTATTCTAAAAGTTATTGTCAGTAGATTTTCTAAAACATTAACTTTAAACAATAGTTTGATCCAAAAATACTTTTGAACAAACATAATTATTTATTTTAAAAAATAAATAAATTAAAATTTAGGTCAAAAATCCTTTTAAAATTATAGTTATAAAAATTTTCAGACAGACCTATAAAAGAATTACCTCAAATTTTGGTTAAATTGTTAAGGAAATTAAATATGGTTAAATTGTTAAGGATATTAAATATACTACGTAAAAAAATGCATCTGAATCTATTAAGGGGAGACTACGATAAAAACCACATTTTCGAGGCTCCTTTCACTCTTATTGAAGAAGAGGCACTTCCATTTTTACCAGCTAAAGAGAAAACATGGTCTTTTGGTACTATTGTAACAACACCGCTGTGTTATTGCAACAACAAAAACAAACTGGCATTAAATGTTTATAGCCTAAATATTCCTCTAATCATAAATCAGAAGAGCTATACAACTAATTTATATATATTAAAAATTAATTAAATTATTTATTAAAAAATATATTAATTTTTTTAAAATATCCTCTTTTATTATTTTCAATATAAATATTTTTTTACTATATGTAATTAAAAGAGATAACTTTAAAAATATTATAAATTTTAAAAATAAAATGAATTGAAATTTTATATTTAAAATTAAAACAAATCATTCAATCTTACATTTATAACCATCATTGCTGGGAGGGATATCATTGTTTGACAAATATATCTGTGTATGTGTGTGAGCTAGCGCTAATGTTCCTCTTTTCACTTGGGAGAGAGAGAGGGAGAGAGAGATCAAACTCATTATTACAGGGGTCCTTCCAAAGACAGTTTATTTTGTTCCCAACTTCTCTTCAAACGGAATTAAATTGTTTGGTCCTTTTCTTACTTTTTTCTTTATTTGTCAACGTCACTCAGAAATTAAGGGAAAAGTATATATATTACACTATAGTCATTTTCTCTTATGTGATTTTCTCTCCAAATGCATTAATACATCCAAAAGAAGAGAATCTGAAGGCTCTCTCTATTATCAATAATCCATTCACATAAAGTAGAATTGGACAGAAGTAGCCCTTTTGGAGCAAAACTTGCATACTCTTTAATTATTTGAATACTACTTATAATCCTAATTATAATTAATTTTTTTGGATAGATTTAAAAAATTAAATAAATGAATTAACTGTAACTACAATAAGATCTTATTTAACTTCTTTAATTTTTCCAAAAAAAATTAATTAGCTCTTATATTTAGAATTAGAAAAAATATATAAAGGATATACATTATATCCCAATAGAATAATAAGGAAATTCCTTTGGAGTTTGAAGTTTAATGAGTAAAATTCTCTTGAAATTGTAACAAAATTGGGGTCATTTTCATTATAATTATATGGTATGGTTGACTATTCTAGATGGTGTATTGATGCATCCAAATAAATGCAACTCCTTTGATGTACTCCCTATAATTTGTTAATATTTATATATAAATTACAACAAATTAGTTAAATTAATTATTTATAAAAAATATGTTAATTTTTAATATATCCTCTTTAATAATTATTTGTATTAGAATTACCTTTTTTTAAAAAAAAAAACTCTCTTATTATATATATTTAGGGGTGCTCACGGGACGGGTCAGGATTTGGATAACCCTATCCCGTGTCCTATCCTATCCTAAATTTGTTCCAATCCCGTCGGGATCGAGATAGGAATTTCTAATCCTATTTTTTTAAAAAAATATTATAATAAAATTATCTCAGTAAGTCATTCAATAAAAAATACCACGATAACTGCCTCTAAATACCAATATTTCTCCCTAAATAAAATGATAACTTACATAGATAAGAGAAAAAAATAACAGTAAGGAAAAATAAAAATATCTGTATAAAAATATTTGTAAATAAAAATATCTGTATGAGAGTGGCGACTGGCGAGACATGTGACCGTGAGTAAGCAAAGCATAAGAGAAGAGAGACGGAGAACCTGAGACGAGTGAACAGGGTGAAAAAGATAAGAGAATATAATATATATTTTTATAAAAAGAAATTGGGGTTAGGACAGGATGGGAGTCCCGAAGATTAGGCTGAGACTCGCCCCGACCCTTTCCTTTGTCCTATCCCGATGATTTCTCATCAGTCTTTCTCAAAACGGGACAAACTTATCTTAAAATCACTAGAACCAAGTATGAATAGCCTGGATATGACAGAATTGAACAACCTTATATACACTTTATAGGGATAATTTATAAAAAATTATAAATTTAGGAAATAAAGTAAACTAAAATTTTATATTTATAATCAAAATAAATTTCATAATTAATTTTATAATTAGGATCACAGGATAGAGTAATTTGTTTAGGGGAAAACCACGCTTGAGGTACTTGTAGCTTAATTTAATTTTTAATTTGGTCCCTATGTGTTATTTTTCTTTATTAACTTCTTTAATTTATTCTTCTAACACTATTAGCCCCTGAAATATTGCTCTATTAGTATTGTAAATCTCTACACATAAAGCTAATTGTATTGACAAAGTAAAATTAAATGATTTAATAATAAAGAAAAATACACATATACCAAATTAAAAATAGAAGAAAACTATATGTACATTAAGAATAGTTCCCCCCCCCCCTCCCTCACCTTTTCAATGTACAAGGTTTGGAATCCACTATATTACCTAAAAGTAACCGAATCCTATATACTAGCCCAAACTCTGGTTGATCCAATTAGTCTTATTTATATTCAAATTTTATGTTTTTGAATTAAAAGATCTCATATGAATATGACTGTAGCATTAGTCCAACAAAAAAATATCTCATGTACCTTAACTTTGGCATAGTATATAGTACTAACTAAGACTAAATTTATGCTCAACAATATGGTTGCGTAGCGCTTATCCTCATTAATTAGCCAAGTTTAATTTTGATTTTGATGAATTAGGAAAATTATCTTGGAAGAATTTTCCCTAAACCCTAATCCACATCGAAATTAGTGGTATTAGATGCTGGATGGTTTCTTATTAAAAAAGAGTATAAATTTATAAGTTAATACTATTATATTGTTCATCTTTACAATTTGATCAAATTTTAATTTTAGTTTATATAATTTTTTATTCTTATAGTTTAAAATGTGTAAGTATAGGGTACAAAATTAAAATTTGTTAAAAATAAAGGGACCAAACAAGTTTTAGTTTTGATTACTATATTTTTAACGAATTTTAATTTTTATCCTTATACTTAACAGTCTTGACTTTGACTAAATCTTTATGAAATTACAATTTAAAGATGTATGAACTAAAATTAAAATTTAATCAAATTACTGTAAGAACCAACAATATTCCCATAATTAGTTTGGGCTAATTAGTGAGTATAAAAAATGAAAGAATAATTTCCTTATAAAAAAGGGAGAAGAAAAATTCAAGAGTGATCAGCATAGGACGCACAAGAAAAAGAAGAATAAAAGGGCGATTCCTTGGATTATGTGGGTTAAGGAAGGAATAAAGTGGCACTTCCACTAGGCACTAACAACAACATAACATCTACCAGCCATATTCCCTCCTGTTTTGATGCTTCTTTTGCTTATATATATGGAAGAGCTTTAAAGGAGATTATTATATTATTATTTATTAGTTTTGTGGAAATAGACACTGTTTAAGATTACCAGCATCTCATTGTTTCTAATCCAAACCAACCACATGGGATACCCATAATCCTCTGTTTTAAAGATTGGTTATACTTAATTCTAACATAATCATCACCTCTATAAGATTTTTCCAAAAAAACTTTTAGATCAAACAATGATTTAAAATCAATTATTATTTTATCCTTATTTTTTCTTATAACATCTCTCCTCTCTTCTCTACCCTCTCTCATATATCTTCTTTCTTCTCTCTTCTCCACTCTCTCCTCTCTTATTTTTAATAAAATAATATAAGTTTTGATAATTTTTAATTATAAAAGTCCTTCTGGTAATAACTATCAAAATACTCATTTATTCATAATCATTTTTTCCTATAAGCTCTTCTCCAAAAATCATTCTCTAAAAACTATCCAAAAATCATATTTTTTTCTAAGTCATTTTCCAAACTTTTTTTTCAAACAGGCTCAAAATAGAAAGAAAAAGTATCTATTAGTCTTAGGTAAAAAAATTAAATACTAATAGCAAGAAATTCAACACTTTTTTACAAGTTTGACTTATAAATTATGCAACTTGGTTTGTAAAATATACAGTTTTAACTTGTAAATATAAAACTTTTGGGATCTATCTGTGTTTAATTTTCTTAACTAGGACCTATGGGTAATTTTTCCAAAAAAAAACTCTCAATTTGCAATAATTTCGGATGATTTTGCCCCTCCCATTAAACCCTAATCCTACTGGCGCCATTGAATCTTATCCATCCAAATTAATCTAAAAGCTCACATTGTGCCACATCATCATACTATTAAAAATTAAGAAAAAAAATCTATCCTTACCCTAATTTATAATCGTGAGGTAGAGTATGTGGATTATGGTGAATAGCTAGTTATGAGAAAGTGGCTTGCTTTTTCTTTAGGTCATCAAAAATATTATTCAGTTCAAAATAAAAAAGCAGAGAACTTACATTGAAAATAAGTAGAGCTTACATTATAACCAAAACCAATTACACACAAATAGAAAACAAATAATAAAAAATCCAAACAACCAAAACAAAAAACTCCTAGCCAGCCAAAATCTCTAGCCAAGCCAACCCAGTATTGACCACTAGGAAAGAAGCAATAACTCTAAACCATTATTTGGTTGGGAGTTTTTAGAGAAAATGGTAGGGTAAGAGAGATGTAAGTGTGTTTGGTTGGAAAAAATAAATAGGATAAGTGGTAAACAATTTTGTCTTTTATGTATTCACCTCCATTCCTCCACCTCCCATCTAAAAGTGGAGGTTTTTGGAGGGGAGAGAAAATTTTTATCTATTCTTGACCAAATTATCCATTATGTTATTTTAATATTTCAATTGTACCCTCATGAGCTAAAACTTTTTCTTTTTTAATTCTCCTCACTTATAATTTTTGCTTTGATTGATGAAGCCTAATAAACATGATAAATGATTTATATATTATATTAATATATATAATAATTATAAAATTATTGAGAGATAATGTTAAAATTTTATCAGATTTTTTATTTTTTAATTTTATCATATATATAAATGAGATAAAAAGATTTGTGATTTATAAATTAAAAAATAATAATTTTGATATGAATATTGTAAATAAAGAGTAAATAAATTTAAATAAAAAGATAAGATTATATTTATCTATTTTTAATTAATTATTTTTCCCTCCTCTACCTTTATATATATAGCATTTCTCTATTTGCTCTTATATCAACCTAATATATTTTCTCTTAAGTTGAACCAAACAAAGTCTATTAAGGTTTTGAGTACATCCCTATAAAAATGGTAAAGAAAATCAAATAAATAGATAAATGAATATATATAAGAATGAAAATAGATTGGTGAGAGGACAATAGCCGCAATCAAGTTTGGAATTTTAAGCCATTTTTGTCTGTCACCATATATGGAACTACAAAATCTCGGTCTCCACTGATTCAATGTGAAAATATTCTAATTGATTAATGGCGAAAATAAAGAATTACCAAACCAGTTTCTGCATCCAATATGTCTGACTGTGACAAGGTTCCTTGATAACGAAAAATTATTCCAAGGTACAGCAAAACACAAAAAGCAAGCAACACAATTCCAATCAATGTTAATGTTGCAATCATTGAGTGCAGAACAACAAAAAAATGATGCCGACAAGGGAGGAAATTCAGGAAGAAAATAATATCGGAAAATGTTTCTAAATAGAAAACCAAGGCACAGCTCACATTTCACTCAGAATAATCCCACTAAACTTTGCCATGTACATTTTGTTATATCCTTCTATTATCCCTATAATATATGCTGTAATATATTAATTTTTATTTTAAGATTTAAATAATATTATAATTAATTAATTCTTATTAAATAAATTTTTTATTTAATTACTAAATTAAGAGAGTATACCTAAATTATGAAACGAAAAAGTAAACTGAAATTAAATAATACTAATAATTATTGTTTCTGTTAAAAAAATAGAAAGATGGATAAAAAATAACAAACAGAAGCATGGCCACAATTCATTAAATATATATAATATAATATTCAAAAAGAAAATTGGGGCCATCCCACTTTTTATAATATTTAAAAAACACATGTCCATAACACCAGCGGCATTCTTCTTCCTTCGCAAGTCCAGCAACTATTTTTTTCTCCATTAATGAATATGCTCATACGTTTAAACTCTAATTTATTTTCATAAAATTTTACAACTATTATATTTATTTTTTAATTTTTTTATATCAATAAAATTCTTTAAAAATATAATTTTTATTAGAAATAAAAAAAATTAAATATTAAAATTTAGAATAAATATAAATTTTTTAATAAATGAGAATTATCAAATCATAAAAGTAAGTAGATATTTATATTTAATCAGTTTAAATTTTTTTTATTATATTATTTAAGAGATTTTAATTATAGTTTAAATATTATATTGTAGAGATAATTTAATATGATAATTTTATATATTAAATTTAAGTTTAATGATTGTATTATATTTATTGGAGGTATAATGGATATTTAATCGGTTTAAATTGTGGTTAGAACTTGTAAATTGAAAATATATTTTTTATTAGAATCCTAAATTGAACAAATTGATAATTTTGATCAAGTGAGTTATTGAAATATAGAAAAAGAATTTAGATATTATAAATGATATTTAGAAATTAGAGGTTAAATTAGAAACTTTAAAATTATACAATTAAATTTATTATTTATTTATAAATTTAATATTAATGATTTGATAGATTGATTTTAAGGTTTATTATAAAATGTGAATATCAGATATTTTTAATGAGACTTTAATATTAAAAATTGGGATTTTAAAATAATTTGGGGAGTCTAATTCATGTGAAAACCCCAATTTTTAATCTCAAGTTCTCATTAAAAAATTTTATTATTCACATTTCATATTAAACTTCAAAATCAATACGTTAAATTATCAATATCAAATTATGAAATAAATATTCAATTTAATTAAATAAATTTAAAATTCTCAATTTACTTCTAACTTCCATATCTCACTCACACAATATCTAAATCTTTAATTCAATATTAAATTCTACCATTTATAAATTTCAATAACTCATTTGAACAATCAATTAATCTACAATTATTCAATTTAATTAAAATCTCTAATTTATCCAATTTAAAATTCTAACAAAAATATTGATTTTCAATTTGTAAACTTTAGTCACAATCTAAATTAATTAAATATCAATTATATCTCTAATAAACATAACTCAATTATTAAATTTAAATTTAATTAATAAAATTATCATAGTAAATTATTTTTACACTTTAATGTTTAAACCCTAACTCCAAATCTTTTAAATAATATAATAAAAAATTAAACTGATTAAATATAAATATTCATTTATTTTTATAATTATATAATTCTCATTTATTAAAAAAATACACACTTCTTCTAAACCTTAATATTTAAATTTATTTTGCTTATAATATAAATTATTTTTTAAAAGAATTTTATTGATAGAAAAAAATAATTAAAAAATTTTAGGAGAATAAATTAGAACTTAAATGAATACGTATATTCATCAATCGAGGGAAAATTGAGCTGGGGCTGCTAGACGGAAAGGGTTAAGGAAGAAGAAGGATGCGGTGTGTTACTTTTACGTGTGTTTTTTGAAATATTATAAAAAGAGGTATGCCCTATTTTCCTTTTTTTTAATATTATATTATATATATTTAATGAATTGGGCCAATCTTTTTTCTTCTCCTTCTTATTCTCTCTATTTTTTTAACAGAAACAATAATAATAATATTTTATTTATATTTTTAATTTTTTTATATTTTAGATAAACTCTCTTAACTTAATAATTAAATAAAATTTATCTATTAAGAATTAATCCTTTCTAATACTACTTAAATCTTAAAATAAAAATTAAAATATTATATATGTCATACCTAAATTGATGAAATAGAGTAGAATAATGCAATGATGCCTCATTTTCAGGTATGGGAGGAATATCCCACAAAACCTCTTGACAGGAAAAAATAAATTCATTAACATAGATGGAAATAAAATATACTCTAAGCCCTTAATGAATATTATTGCCCAGTCGATATTAGTATCACTTAAAAAAAAGATATTTTACCTTACTCTTAGATCGTTGGTGAATTTAACTCTTTTTAAAAAATTCTTTTATTAAAAAAAACTTCAATGAACATTAAGAGCTCTCCTAAAGAGATTTTTTTTTCCCCAAAACTTGAGGAGAAAAATTCAAACACAAAAAATAATGTAGTACATTAAAAGTTCATGAATACATTATATGAAAAACAACTCAGAACGGTGACACCACATGAGAAATGAGCAAGTGAACAATTTGACCTTATAAACTATTGGGTGTATAGTAATTAATAACTATTATTTGACCAGCGACTAATTTACTTTATATAAAACCGTCACTCGATTCCTGAGTAAATTAGTCCATTGGCTTTTTCTTAAAAAAAATTATCAGCGCCAAGGAAACCAAATCTAAAATAAAACGTCACATAAAAAATTCATATCTTGGGGCTTCGTCATCTGCAAGTTTTTCTCTTTTAGATTGAGTACTATGATTTTCTCATACTATCTATTTTTTCTACTATTTTCATTTTTACATGACTCGGGTGATGATGATTGCATAAAGATACTTAAAAATGCCAAGGAAGCTATTTCAGGCCATGGAAAAGGAGGAAAAGTGATCATCATGGATACAGTGTTGAATGAAAAGGAAGACGGTTATGAACTGCAAGAAACAAAGCTCTTATTCAACATGATCATGGCGGCTGAGATCAATTCGAAAGAGAGTTCTGATGAAGAATGGAAGCAAATCTTGCTGAAAGCAGGCTTCACAGATTATATGAAATATTTTCCTCTGTACCATTGAAAATGTGAAAGTATCAAATTCAAATTTCATTAAATAAAAGCTTTGTTTTTTGTTTTTTTTTCCTGAGATAACTAAATGCCAATAAAATAGGAAACCGACTACCACGATCTCTATATGATCTCTACGTGCTTACTAACTCTAAACGTGGGTATCCCACTTCTTTCTAAACTAAAGCATTACAACAGGAATTGAAATGAACAAAACTAATTAATGAAATAAACAGAAAAAGAAACAGGAAATAAGGTTTCAGTTGTTGGGTACAATGTGCTCCCTTGGTCGCTTTTGTCTCCTCGCATAAGTTTCTAGTGTTAGATTGCTATCACTACTGCCCCCTCGAAAGAAAGACTTGTCCTCTAGTCGAAAAGATGGGAATTGTGCTAAGAGGAGATCATAGTCTTCCCATGATGAGTCTTCTAGTGGGCGGGATTCCTATTGGACTAGCAATTCTAAGCCGCCATCTGTAGACCACCGATGACGTAGGACACACTGCGGCGTTAATAGCAGCTCGATATCAAAGATGGGTAGTGGTGTTAGTTGGACCCCTTGTGGCTGCCCTATTGCTGGCTTTAGCAAAGAAATGTGGAAGACTGGGTGAATCTTTGCCTCGGGTGGTAGCAATTCTAAGCCGTCTTCTGTAGACCACCGATGACATAGGACACACTGCGGCGTTAATAGCAGCTTGATATCAGAGATGGGTAGTGGTGTTGGTTGGACCCCTTGTGGCTGCCCTATTGCTGGCCTTAGCAAAGAAACGTGGAAGACTGGGTGAATCTTTGCCTCAGGTGGTAGCTCCAGTTCATAAGAGACTTGGCCAATTTTTCTGATCACTCTATAGGGTCCAAAAACTCTAGGAGAGAGTTTTTCAAATTTTCTTTTGGCCAACGTCTTTTGGCGATAGGATTGGAGCTGTAGCCAGACTAAATCTCCCGGAGAGAACTGTAGGTCCCTTCTCTTCTGGTCTGCCTAGAGTTTCATACAGCTTAACATACATTAAAACCAAGTATATTGACACATATTGATCATTCATTTGATGATAATAGCTAAAGCACCCATAGAAGAATTTTGAATGTTTCACATCTAGAAATGTAAATCTTCAACAGAAAAAGTTCAAAACCAAGTATCCCCAAATGATAAAACCATAATGAGTATTAATTCACTAAGAAATAGGCTAATATGAACCTCTAGATTTTGCTAGTACATACATGGCGTGCAATTAGAGAGAGACGGAGAGTTTGGGGAATATTGAAAGCAATTTCTAACATTGGAAGCTCTTTCATCTGTTAGTAAGGATCCGGTGTTATATAAATATAGAGAAGAAAATACCTTTACTCTCAAAGGAGGAGAAGAAGAAAATTAAAGGAAGAAGTTGCTCCCAAAAATGAAGAAAATAGAGAAGAAAGAATACAGACAGTGTTATGAAGTCAAAATCAAGAAAATGAATAGAACTGCAAGTTAAAACTAAGAAGTTCATATTCAAAAAAGTCTATGAAGCAAGAAATGTCATCCGATCACAACCTTCAAAACCAGAGCTCCAAGAATTTGTTAAAATACTTACAGAGATATATAACATCTCCCGTTTCACCAGTAAGACACTTGATGAGAAACTTACCTAAATTTGATCCCTGATAAGCCATGCTGCAAAATCTCAGATTCAGTCCATTCAGGTAAGTTAAAGAAAATTGTTAATATCTGGATAACTATTTCCAGTATTTCTCTTAGAAAAACAAACAGATTTCATCTACCAAATCAAGCAAGCATACAGGTATTTGGCACAAGCATAAATAAAACAAATCAGGAAACATGAAGAAAGGAAAAATTAAATCAGAACAGAAATAGATCGGTAAGATGAAACCCCAAGAAACAAGGTACAACTCACATTTCACTCAGAATTATCCAACTAAGCTTTGCCATAATATACAGTCCAGTTTCTAGACTATATTCAATCCTTCCGAGACCCTTATAGTATATTCCATAGCTGAGTTGATGAAATGGAGTAGAATAATGCACATGTTGCCTCATTTTCAGGTATAGGAGGGAGGATTGTCCCACAAAACTTCCTGATAGGGAAAAATAAATTACATAACATAGAAAGAATGAAAGAGAATGTACTGCCCAAGGTTACATAAATAGTATGAGCTACGTTCTTAAATAGTGCAACTTCAATGAAAATTAAGGATTCTCCTGCAGAAAAGAAACTCAAACAAGTCAAATAATATAATACATTAAAAGTTCATTTATATATTATATGACAAATCACTCAAAGTCATTCAGTCGGTTAGCATTTATATGCAAGAACGGTCACACCAAATTCAATTTATGTAACCTCCCATGAGAAATGAATCAAGGAACAAGTGAACATGCTGACCATAAGAAATTATTGGGTGTATACTATTAACAATTATTATATGCAAGAGTGGTGACACCAAATTCAATTGACATGTTACCTCCCATGAGAACTAAATCAAAGAACAAGTGAACATGCTGACCATAAGAAACTATTGGGTGTACAGTAATTAATAATTATTATTTGACCAGTGAATAATTTAATTTAGATAACACTGTCATCTGATTTCTGAGTGAATATTAGTCCATTGGCTTTTTCTTAAAAAAAACAATGGTCATGCATGTAGTAAATACATTTTAAAAGGAATCATCTCATTACACCAATGAAATTTCAACTACTAACAGTATGAATAGCATAAATTGCAGAGGTTCCAGACAAAACTGCATTAAATGGATCATGCAGTATTTCCATGAAGAAGAGAGACATATCTTTAAGCAATCAAAAGTTAAGAGAATCATTGACCGGGAGTTGCTGGATGTAAATATCCAAAACAACGGTGGCCAACTCCCAGCCTCTCCTCTTAAGATCCAAAAGGCTGCTAATAGTGTGCACAGCCTACAAATGATATTGATGATTGAAGAGTGCATAACAAGAGAGACAAGCATTACAATGAAACCCAGATGGAGAAGTACCTTATTAGCAAAAATTTTCTCCAACAGAAACTGCATCATCCCAAGTAATTTGACGAAGCTCTAATGTAACAGCATTAAGCCATGTGCTCAGTTTTTCCTTTAAACATGAATCCAGCACACTCAGAGATGAAATATTTTCTTCTCTGTACTATTGAAAATGTGAGGTATCAAATTCAAACTCTCAGTAAACAAAATCTAAAATATATAACATGTATGCACTCAATTGAAGACATTTCAACAGTTATTTTAAGGACCACATACAAGAATCACAGTGCAAAGTCTTGTAGAATCTGCTGAAAGTTAAAGGACATTTCTTAATTTTCTCCAAATGAAGCAAGGTATAACCTGTATGCACTCAATTCAAGACATTTCAAAATTTATTTTAAGGACCTCAAACAAGAATCACAGTACAAAGGCTTGTAGAACAATCAAGATAAATTCTTTGAAATTGAATCTGCTGAAAGTTAAAGGAAGTAATAAGTAACTGAAGATTTCTATATCTGCTGCTGCTTCCATTGCAAGATAGATAGATATATATAAATTGAACAAACATGCACAATTTCCAATAAGAGCGTGGCCATGAAACACTTATAACCTATAATAACGAAATGCTTGTGTATGTATGTGCGCACATGCAAGACTCGTTCAAATGAGAAGTGCTCCCAATATTAACTAAATCCCACAGAAAAGCAATCTGTTTTTTGTCCTATTTTTCCAATTCAATGCTTGCCACCCTTCCAAATAAAATGTTATAAGTAAAACATGGCCTAGGTCATAACCTTCATTTAGAATGTATAAGAAAACTCAGCCCTCCAGGATGAGTGTTGAGATGGTCAAAGAGAACTTCATAACGTGACCTGAGTGCATGCCTCAAATTCAGCTCAATGCAATAGAAAGAACAAAATAAGCCCCTCTTCAGATAAATTCCCTAGAACTTTAACCACGGAATGTTATGGCCTAAGATGTAAAAATGGAATATGTATATATTTGGTGCAAGAAATTTCAATGTGAACCGGGTAGCCGAGTGGTTAGAAGGAACAGGCTGTAGCTTTGGGTTCTGTGTTCGAATCCCAGCTACCACAAAAGTGTATATATTTTCATTTTTTCAGTGCGTGAATTTCCTATGTTGCCCTCCTGTCATTTCTTCCTGCAGCCGTACCCCCTTCTTCATTTTGTCTGAATTTCTTCAGCGGCTGCAACGGGACGAAAGACAGCGGCAGAGCGACGACAGAGAGAAGTTTACGCCACCGGTACCGTGCGAGTCATTCTCTTCCTCGTGCCATCCATCTCCTGTCGTGTTGTCGCCACTGGTATGTCGTGTCGTGAGGAAGGTTCTAGTTCTGCCGATAAATAGAGCCAGCAGGGAGAAATTTGGGTCGTCACGGAGAAATCAGGAGAGAAATCATGTAGTAGCAAGGTGGTGTGGCGATCAGCGTGTTGGGTGCCTCTGTTCTGGAGTTCTATTTGCTGGGTCACCGTCGTGTTTGGGTACCGTTGTTGCCGTGTACATTCCGTTCACTGTAGCAATTCCCAAATCCTCAATTCTTTTCATTTCTGTCTGTCATGGCCTATGGGCATGACAGATGCGTGAGGCTATGTGAGAGGGTCGGAGGCAGGGGAGGTAGTGCTTGGGCCAGGCAGAGCTATGGTAAGCGTATCGTGAATCTCAGCCGGCGACGCTTACCCAGTGGTCTCTATCCATTGTTGTGCAGGTATTGAGATTTTGACCATTATTCTCCTTCATTTCCTATCTTGATCAGTAGTGATTGCTCCGGGATACTTTGTGTTGTGGCTGTCGACTCCCCTGTTCTGGTCTGTGTCCGTGTATCTGATTTTCCAAAGTTGTGCTGGAGGCCGTGAGTTGAGGAGTTTGCAATCTCTGTTGCGTGTTATGTTGCCCGACTCCTCTGCTCTTGGCTAATTGTTATGTGTGAAATTTCCATTACTCCTTTGGTTTCTCCATGTGTTTTGTTGAATGTGTGAGCGGTGCTGTTCTAAATTAAAAGAAGTATTTATGTACATGTGAGTTGCTATCTTTGGGTGAGAAAACAGAAGGAAGAGGAGGAGGAAAGTGAACTGGAGCATATTATTTGTGTGAATGTGTCGCTGCATATGTGTGCTGGGATAATTGGTTGGTAGTTCTGGCATTCGGGTTGAGGGAGATTGGTATTTATATGTATAGGATGGGTATGCATGCAATGTGAAGGTATTTATATCTGTGTGTGTGTGGTTATGATGCCAAAGGGAAGAGGGAAACAGAGCATGCTAACTTTCTATTGAGGGATTTGGGTCTGTGATGATTTGGTGTTAGGAGTTTGAAGATAGAAAGGACTGTGATTTTGGTTAAAGGAATGTTTATACATGAGTGTATATGTATGCTGTTATGCTGCAGCCGTGTGCGTGTGTTCTTTGTATGCAATGAATGTGTAGTGGGAATGATTTGAAGCAGGATTAAGCCCATTTATATTTTAACCTGTTGAAAGGAAGGTATTGCACACCAGAAGCAGTGTAGGAAATTTTGAGCCATTACAGTTGAGTTAAAGGCTAAGAGGAGTGATTTAAATTATGTTTGTAAGGGCGTTGATATGGGATGATGGCCCTAAGCCCATGAAAATAAATTATAGGAGTGAAGGATTGAGGTTTAAAAGATAAGTGAGGAATTTAACTTAAAGTGATGGGTTAGGAAATTGTAAGAAGGAATAAGTGATTGGATCCTTGAGTTAATGTATGGCAGTATGAAATTTATTGAAATGATAGATTAAGGATAATTATTTCTGATAGAACGTTGATATGTTATTTCGGGATACCAGGGAATTTAGAAGCGAGAACAACCAGAAGTTATTGGCAAAAAAAGAGTAACAGTTTAGAAGCGTGGCAGGTGAGTGAATAACGTTCCCTAAAATTTACATTTTCAAATGCATTGTCATTTCAAATGTTGAAATTCAAATATTGATTTCGAAAAGCAAATTTTAAGAAAGTATGGTTTAAATCGTTGGAAAGGATTTTCTTTCGATTGGGTTACCAAAGAATTATGATTATGTACGAAAATTGATGAATAAGTTTTTGAAAAGAGTTTGGCAAAAGTTGCATTGAACTGATGTCATTCATGAAATATATTCCTATGTGAATTTCATATGTTTTTACAGATACTTGATTTTTAATGTACATGCTGGGGTTTTGAAATTCAAAGTGGTTTTTACCAATGATTATGGCCTTGAAACGATTGAGATTATTTCATGTGAAAAGGACCCCACGCATGATGGAAACGTTTTAAGACGGAATACAGAACGCCGGTTGCTAACTGCAGTACTGTTAGTCCTTGGTGCACCTTGGTTACCCGAGCTCGATGGATTTCACCGTGGGTTTCGTACTCACGAAGGGTAGTGGCTAAGCTACCAGATTTCACCGTGGGTTTCGTACTCACGAAGGGTAGTGGCTAAGCTACCAGATTTCACCGTGAGTTTCGTACTCACGAAGGGTAGTGGCTAAGCTACTAGATTTCACCGTGGGTTTCGTACTCGCGAAGGTTAGTGGCCTTGAGCCACCGACAGTTAACAGCTTCGAGCTGTCAGAATGGTTAGTTACCCTCGTGGACTGTGTGTCCACGTCTGTTTTCGTTCTGTTTAAGTCCTATGGAAATATTATAGTTTTTGAAAAGATGGTTTTACAACGATTAATTTGAAATGGTTATTTCAAATTGAATCTCTCAAATAATAACGTTTACGGAAAAGATTATGGGCCTGAAAAGATTATGTTTTTCCTGAAAGAAAATGTTTACAGAAAATGTTGCATTGAAATACGAGATGTTGGAACATGTTTATGCATTGTTTATTTCCACAATCTTTTAAATCATGTTTTTCATGGGACGTTATTCACGAGTAGATTATTTGGCTTCAGATAGTGCAGGTGACCCTAATCCTCCGGCTGAGCAGTAAAGAGCCTCGCTGTCGATCCGAAGCATTGTTTGACAGATATTACTTTTGATGTAATTACTTTCTTAAGAACTTGTATTATTTTGGAAAGGCTAATGCTCCACATAAACTTTAGAAAAGATTTCGTATGATTTTGAAAAACATTATGAAAACTTTAGACGATGTATTTGAGGTATTAGGCTTTCGGAATATGAAACTATTTATATTCCGTGCCGGTCACGGGCTAAATTTCTGGACGTGACAGTTTGGTATCAGAGCAAAAAGTTTTTCTGTGGCTAAGTGGAGCAGGGATACTTCG
Organism: Leucaena leucocephala; assembly: GCA_037074615.1. Lineage (NCBI taxonomy): Eukaryota > Viridiplantae > Streptophyta > Magnoliopsida > Fabales > Fabaceae > Leucaena > Leucaena leucocephala. The sequence continues at coordinate 5,671,665 of CM073550.1, forward strand.
GTGGGGTCTCAATTATCGTTATGAACCCGGGCATAACCATAGTTGAGGCATTTCTGAAGATCTCTATAGAAAATTTAAAAGTGTTTTGGTTTTCTTATGATTTTGAAACCATATTTTTCTCAGAAATTGAATATTTTTCATATTGTTGGCGTATAGTTAAATGACGCCTAGACGTCCACTATGTTGGAAGAAATTCTATAAGTGATAAGACTTCGGATTGAGGCGCTGCTCAGCAAAGAGAATTGTCCCATAGAGGGAGGGGACAGAGTCATAGGGTAGTTAGGTGTCGGGGAAAGCCGACCCCTTAGACCTCTAAAAGAATCTTATTTAAAAGTCAAACTATCAAATCCATTGTCCCTAGTTATTTCGATATCATATAGGCATGAAACCTGTGAAGAAACCCCGTAGCGTTATTGAAATGGATATTATTTTAGTCAAGTTATTATAATGCATTAAGATGGATCTTCCTAGGTTCACAGGTTTTTGTTCTAGAGAGAGACCTTATGGGATTTTTTTTTGAGGGCATTTAAAGAGGTGTATAAACTTGTTTTGAGGGGATTTTGAAGCTTTGATTGAATGAAATCAAGTTAATGGTTAGTGTTTTGATTATTATGATTTTGGGTTCTCCTGGGAGTACTTTGGAATGTGAAATGCTATGAGTTTTGAGCTTGAGGACGTGACAGTTTGCTTTTGAAGTTTAAGTTGTCAAGTTAAAAGAGATGAAATTGTTTAAATATATATCAAGTCTATGGTATAAATGTGTTTACGTGCTTGTTTAGTGCTGTAAAGCATTGATTACCCCTTGTTAGTCAAGGTCAAATTATAGGTTAAGTAGTTGAGGATAGATAGCTATTGATTACAGATTCGAAGTGAAGTGTATTTAAGAGAGAACTAGCGCATTGTGAACACCTAAAAGATTAAAGGTGATGCATGGTATGGATTCCTTTGATCAGATTAAGGAAGCTCAGTATTCTGACTTGAAGTTGTGCGAGTTGAGGGAATTCAGTTAAAAACAGAGGTAATTCAGAATTTGTGATTGATCAAGAAGGTGTTTTGAGGTTCGAGGGCAAGATTTGAGGAGGCAAATGTTAGAGGAAGCTTATTATTCTACTTATACTATCCTGGTATAACTGAGATGTATCAAGATTTGAAGAAATTGTTTTTGTGGCATGATATGAAGAATGAGGTGGCGGACTTTGTTGCACGTTGTTTGATATGTTAATAAGTTAAAGTGGAACATTAGAGGCCTGTATGACCATTACAATGGTTAGAATACCTGAATAGAAATAGGAAAGCATAGCTATGGATTTTATCGTTGGATTTCCCTGCACTATTAAAGGTTTTGACCTTATTTGGGTGATGATGTTGGATTGGCTAAGTCTGTTTATTTTCTTCCAGTGAAGATGACGTACAGTGTGGCTAGATACGCCGAGATTTACATTGAGATTCTACGATGGCTTGGAGTCATAGTATCTGTCATTTCAGATAGAGGACCACAATTTAATTCTCGATTTTTGGAATATCTCATAAATAATAGTTATCAAGCAAGTATTAAAATGGCACAATTTGAGGCACTATATGGAATGCAATGTAGATCTCCAATTGGATGGTTTGAAGTTGGAGACAGAGAGTTATTGGGACCTGACTTGGTTCAGGATGCTCAGGAGAAGGTAAAAGTGTTTTGGCGAAGGTTGTTGGCAGCTCAAAGTCGACAGAAGTCTTACGGAGATCGTCATTGTAGGAAATTAGAATTCATGGTCGGAGAAAAAGTGTTTTTAAGAGAGTCGATAATGAAAGGGATTAAAAAAAAACGGAGAGAGATTCCTTCAGTGAAAGTGTTTTGGCGTGATAACCCAGAGGAAGAAGTTACCTGGGAAATGGAGAATAAGATTCAAATCAAGTACCTATATTTATTTGAGCGTTAGGGTGAGACTATTTTCAAATTCGGAGGACCGAATTTCTTAAGAGGGGAAGAATGTTATGGCCTAAGATGTAAAAATGGAATATGTATATATTTGGTGCAAGAAATTTCAATGTGAACCGGGTAGCCGAGTGGTTAGAAGGAACAGGCTGTAGCTTTGGGTTCTGTGTTCGAATCCCAGCTACCACAAAAGTGTATATATTTTCATTTTTTCAGTGCGTGAATTTCCTATGTTGCCCTCCTGTCATTTCTTCCTGCAGCCGTACCCCCTTCTTCATTTTGTCTGAATTTCTTCAGCGGCTGCAACGGGACGAAAGACAGCGGCAGAGCGACGACAGAGAGAAGTTTACGCCACCGGTACCGTGCGAGTCATTCTCTTCCTCGTGCCATCCATCTCCTGTCGTGTTGTCGCCACTGGTATGTCGTGTCGTGAGGAAGGTTCTAGTTCTGCCGATAAATAGAGCCAGCAGGGAGAAATTTGGGTCGTCACGGAGAAATCAGGAGAGAAATCATGTAGTAGCAAGGTGGTGTGGCGATCAGCGTGTTGGGTGCCTCTGTTCTGGAGTTCTATTTGCTGGGTCACCGTCGTGTTTGGGTACCGTTGTTGCCGTGTACATTCCGTTCACTGTAGCAATTCCCAAATCCTCAATTCTTTTCATTTCTGTCTGTCATGGCCTATGGGCATGACAGATGCGTGAGGCTATGTGAGAGGGTCGGAGGCAGGGGAGGTAGTGCTTGGGCCAGGCAGAGCTATGGTAAGCGTATCGTGAATCTCAGCCGGCGACGCTTACCCAGTGGTCTCTATCCATTGTTGTGCAGGTATTGAGATTTTGACCATTATTCTCCTTCATTTCCTATCTTGATCAGTAGTGATTGCTCCGGGATACTTTGTGTTGTGGCTGTCGACTCCCCTGTTCTGGTCTGTGTCCGTGTATCTGATTTTCCAAAGTTGTGCTGGAGGCCGTGAGTTGAGGAGTTTGCAATCTCTGTTGCGTGTTATGTTGCCCGACTCCTCTGCTCTTGGCTAATTGTTATGTGTGAAATTTCCATTACTCCTTTGGTTTCTCCATGTGTTTTGTTGAATGTGTGAGCGGTGCTGTTCTAAATTAAAAGAAGTATTTATGTACATGTGAGTTGCTATCTTTGGGTGAGAAAACAGAAGGAAGAGGAGGAGGAAAGTGAACTGGAGCATATTATTTGTGTGAATGTGTCGCTGCATATGTGTGCTGGGATAATTGGTTGGTAGTTCTGGCATTCGGGTTGAGGGAGATTGGTATTTATATGTATAGGATGGGTATGCATGCAATGTGAAGGTATTTATATCTGTGTGTGTGTGGTTATGATGCCAAAGGGAAGAGGGAAACAGAGCATGCTAACTTTCTATTGAGGGATTTGGGTCTGTGATGATTTGGTGTTAGGAGTTTGAAGATAGAAAGGACTGTGATTTTGGTTAAAGGAATGTTTATACATGAGTGTATATGTATGCTGTTATGCTGCAGCCGTGTGCGTGTGTTCTTTGTATGCAATGAATGTGTAGTGGGAATGATTTGAAGCAGGATTAAGCCCATTTATATTTTAACCTGTTGAAAGGAAGGTATTGCACACCAGAAGCAGTGTAGGAAATTTTGAGCCATTACAGTTGAGTTAAAGGCTAAGAGGAGTGATTTAAATTATGTTTGTAAGGGCGTTGATATGGGATGATGGCCCTAAGCCCATGAAAATAAATTATAGGAGTGAAGGATTGAGGTTTAAAAGATAAGTGAGGAATTTAACTTAAAGTGATGGGTTAGGAAATTGTAAGAAGGAATAAGTGATTGGATCCTTGAGTTAATGTATGGCAGTATGAAATTTATTGAAATGATAGATTAAGGATAATTATTTCTGATAGAACGTTGATATGTTATTTCGGGATACCAGGGAATTTAGAAGCGAGAACAACCAGAAGTTATTGGCAAAAAAAGAGTAACAGTTTAGAAGCGTGGCAGGTGAGTGAATAACGTTCCCTAAAATTTACATTTTCAAATGCATTGTCATTTCAAATGTTGAAATTCAAATATTGATTTCGAAAAGCAAATTTTAAGAAAGTATGGTTTAAATCGTTGGAAAGGATTTTCTTTCGATTGGGTTACCAAAGAATTATGATTATGTACGAAAATTGATGAATAAGTTTTTGAAAAGAGTTTGGCAAAAGTTGCATTGAACTGATGTCATTCATGAAATATATTCCTATGTGAATTTCATATGTTTTTACAGATACTTGATTTTTAATGTACATGCTGGGGTTTTGAAATTCAAAGTGGTTTTTACCAATGATTATGGCCTTGAAACGATTGAGATTATTTCATGTGAAAAGGACCCCACGCATGATGGAAACGTTTTAAGACGGAATACAGAACGCCGGTTGCTAACTGCAGTACTGTTAGTCCTTGGTGCACCTTGGTTACCCGAGCTCGATGGATTTCACCGTGGGTTTCGTACTCACGAAGGGTAGTGGCTAAGCTACCAGATTTCACCGTGGGTTTCGTACTCACGAAGGGTAGTGGCTAAGCTACCAGATTTCACCGTGAGTTTCGTACTCACGAAGGGTAGTGGCTAAGCTACTAGATTTCACCGTGGGTTTCGTACTCGCGAAGGTTAGTGGCCTTGAGCCACCGACAGTTAACAGCTTCGAGCTGTCAGAATGGTTAGTTACCCTCGTGGACTGTGTGTCCACGTCTGTTTTCGTTCTGTTTAAGTCCTATGGAAATATTATAGTTTTTGAAAAGATGGTTTTACAACGATTAATTTGAAATGGTTATTTCAAATTGAATCTCTCAAATAATAACGTTTACGGAAAAGATTATGGGCCTGAAAAGATTATGTTTTTCCTGAAAGAAAATGTTTACAGAAAATGTTGCATTGAAATACGAGATGTTGGAACATGTTTATGCATTGTTTATTTCCACAATCTTTTAAATCATGTTTTTCATGGGACGTTATTCACGAGTAGATTATTTGGCTTCAGATAGTGCAGGTGACCCTAATCCTCCGGCTGAGCAGTAAAGAGCCTCGCTGTCGATCCGAAGCATTGTTTGACAGATATTACTTTTGATGTAATTACTTTCTTAAGAACTTGTATTATTTTGGAAAGGCTAATGCTCCACATAAACTTTAGAAAAGATTTCGTATGATTTTGAAAAACATTATGAAAACTTTAGACGATGTATTTGAGGTATTAGGCTTTCGGAATATGAAACTATTTATATTCCGTGTCGGTCACGGGCCAAATTTCTGGACGTGACACGGAAACTATAATATTCCAATCAAATGACTATAAACGTTCATAAATTGTAATAGTTCGCTAATAAATCCATCAAAATCTCAGCATTACGAAGGTCAAGTCCAAGATACTGTTTTATTATAGTTCAGAACATGTACTCTGATGAGATCATATTCTCTGGCAAGAAAAAGAAACAACTTTCGGCAGTTTCCAATAGAAAGATTAGCATAAACCTACATTATTATCAGCTTATCAGAGTCAAACAAACGATGCTAACAAGAGGAGAAATTATTTTCACTGATTTACTAAAATGTAACGCTACCTCTGTGAAATTATGAAGTGCATTATCCGGATCTTCTGTTTGGCTCAAAGAAATTGCGGAATGCATTGACGTATGAGCAAGTTAAAATTCTCTAAAAGAAAATGAAAGGAACAAGAAACAAATCAGCTTCAAAAGCATCGAATTAAAAAGGTTCTCCTCTTAGGAAATTGCCTACGTCATTAGTCCCCGTTTCACCTCCTTAATTACGTCGAATAGCATGCCAAGTGGATTGGTTTTCCGGGGAACTCTGCTTCATTTAGTTCATATATTCCTGTTGCGCATCAAATACAAAGAAAATGTAAATCGAAAGCACATCCTAAAAAATGAAATCAAATTCATGAGTCGAAATAAAGACTCATATTCACCTTGAATCAGAATATAGTAAACGAATTTAACCTAATCGCGTAATTCTTTTTATTCCAATAATTACGCTGATTAGGTTAAATACTTAAAGCGAAAAGGGGGAGATAAGGGTTGTTGGCATTGTTAGGTGAACAAGAAAGCATTGGCTATAAAATCGGCAGAATTTAAGTTTCGCATCCAGAATTTAACCTAATCGACATAATTCTCCTAATTCTCGTTCATTGCGATAAGCACATCCAACCCTAACGGCTATAATTTAATTATCTCCCTGGCCCAAGAGCCCAAAATAAAATTTGAAATTCAAATAATAATTTGATACGGAAGCAAACGGCTGGGTGGTCAAAGAAACGAAGCAAACCATGAAATACCAATCTAACGGCCATAATGCTATATCCCCGAAAACTGTACAACTCATTTATCACTATTTATTAAATTGTTACGGGGGCATCGGGGATTCAAAAAATTTATCAGGGGATTCAATCTTTTCTGTCTTTTTCTAAGGCTATGTGTTAGGTTTCTATTAATATTGCGGCTGGGGGGGTCTGAATTTCTCAGTGTAAGAAGGGAAGGGAATGTTTTCATTGGTTGAAAATTATCTGAAACTCAGCCCTTTAATTAAACAAGAACTTCTACGTTGGGGAAAAAAAACTTAAATGTAATTTGCCTATTTTTTCAATTCTACGCCAACTTTACTTCATTAAATCAAGTACTGCAGTTATACACGGGGACTTGTTAAATTGTTGGGATTCAAAAAAATTTATAAGGAGATTCAATCTTTTATTTCTGAAGTTTAGGTTTTTATTAGTATTATGTCTGGGAGGGGGGGGGTTTTTGGAAATTTACTGACATAAAAGGGGAAGATTTTAGTTGTTTAGAAACTACATAAAACTCAAACATTTTCAAATTAGATAAGTACTCATGCTTCTAAGAAACTTGCATATACTGTATGCTTGGATTCACTCCAAATTTAAATTTTAAATTTAGATGTGAACAAAATTTAAATTTTAAAAAATTTTAAAACAAACAGTTATATTTATTTAAAATAATTTTTAGATTAAACAATAATTTAAAACTAAAATTTCAGATAAACTAGTTAAAATAGCTTATAGAATAGTAAAAGAGTTTATGAATTAACTAATTAATATATTACTCCTATTTTTTCTTATATCATCTCTCATCTACATCATATCTCCTATCTCCTTTCTTTTCTACATCCTCTCCTTTTTTTTATATACCCTCTCTGATCTTTCATCTATCTTCTACACCCACTCTCATCTCTCATCTATCACTTTTTTTATAAACTATTATCTATAAGTTATTTTCTAAAAGCTACCTAAAAATTATTTTTTTATAAGTCATTTTTTTAAAATCTTATCCAAACAGGCCCATAGCGTGTGTTTGGTAACTCTAAATCATATTTAAAAAAAATTATGGCTTAAATTTTAATTTGAAAAAATTTTAAAATAAATAGTTATATTTATTTAAAAATACTTTTAGAAATTATAGTTTAAAATTAAGATTTTATATAAGTTATTGAGAATAATTTGTAGAACAGTAAAAGAGTTTATAGACTACCCACTTAATATTTTATCTTTATTTGTTTATACTATCTCTCCTTTTGCCTCTCTTTTTTTCACCCTCTCTCATATCTCTTCTTCAATCTCTCTCATCTCTCATATTTTTAATAATTTATTAATAATAAAAAATTATTAATATTTATTTAAATACTCATTATTTAGAATCACTTTTTTTATAAATTTTTTTCTAAAAATAGTTTAAAAATTTTTTATAAGTCATTTTTTTAAAATTTAACTTGCCACTTCCATTTCAAAAGCATTCAACCTTCGCTTTTTTTTTTCCTCCCTTTTGGACATTTTTAAGATTGATAACCTTTTTAAGGAAATACCGGACCAAATTTAAAGAAATATGGCTAACTATCGTTATTCAACGAATAATTTCTAAAAAGCTTTAGTTGCGCCTTTCGTGCTCCTACAAAATATCACTATTCAAAAACCAATCGAACACAAACTCATCCACACAACGCAATAGGTAGAAAAAAGTTTAAGTTGTTTCTTATAAATAGAACCAAAGAGAATCCTAAAAAAAATTCTCTTATAAATAAAGACCGATAAAGTATATTTTGAAAGATAAAAGTCAAGTAGCTTATATTTATCTTATCAAGTTTATATATAAATCTATAAGTACACATAAATATTTTAATAATTAACAACGACTGAATAATGAGTGTCTATAAAAATTCACAAATCATGATTTTAAGTTTTTAACAACTAAAGTAAAATAATAAGTATTCATGTAAAAATTTATATCTATTAATTTATACTATAAAAGCTAATACAAAAATTTATAATTGTTATAGTTGAATTTATAAGTATATATGGACATTTTAATAAACTAATAATAATAAAATAATAAATATGATCAAAGAATTTAACTTAATAGATGTAAGAAATGTATTCTAAGTTTTGTTCCTTTTTAAAGAACTTTATTTATCCCTCACACTAATCTAGATTCTCTCACATCACTTTTTATATTATTTATTAAATTATATTACCAATTGTTAGTTTTGTGATTCATGACTACCCTTCTCAATATAAATATCTCCTCTAGAATCGAACTCGAGAAATAAAATGATGTAATTTGATCTTATATCACTAAACTAAGTATATGTTGATCTCTCCTTATATTTTATCCCATCTCCATTCGGCCTTTACAAAATAGGCTTACTTTATATTTCTATGGTCTTTAATATATGATTTAATTGAAGAGTTAATATTAGTATCTATATATGACATATTTTTTATATTTATTATTTTTTTAAATTACTCTTATTGATATTCGCTCAACAATAATCCAAAAAGAGTGAAGTGAGAGAATTAAACATGATGATTAAGGTATTTTAGAAAAATATCATATTAACTAACTTAATTAACATCATTAATCTAATTAAATTAGTTAAATAAATCATATGTTAAGGATTCAGAAGAGTATATAAACTTCACTCACACATATTATCTTCTTGAGGATAATATTAATGATCCACTAAAGAAGAAGGATTCAGGTAATTAACAGAAGAAACAGAATATATATTGAGTGTTATTTCATTGCGCTAATTAATTAGTAGAATGAAAGGAATTTAAACAATGTCATGACTTTCTAAAGGATTATCATGTGGATATTTTGGATTTATATTTGGAAAATATCTATTGAATGCCCTAGTCATTCATATAACGTACTTCTTTGTACCCAAAATATATATATATATATATATATATATATATATATATAACGTACTTCTCCTCTTGACATTTAGCATATTTTGCAGCTTAATTTCCTATGTTGTTAAATGAGGAGGAGCTAGTTGGTACATGGTTGACCGAAAATAGGGAAGAAATTCTAATACGCGTAATATTCATCAAATTAAAGTGTGCTTAGCATCATGCATGATGGTTTCCTTAATAGAGGGGCAACTTCAAAATATATTTATATAAATAAATAATCCACTTATTACAGAGTTGACTTTAAACTATTAGATTATAAATTCAAATTTTACTATCGATATGTGATTTTATTAATAGATAGACAATTTATAAATATTTTTAAATTTGGAGGATGTATTTTGACAAGTTTTTGCAACTCACCTTACTTAATTTTAAAAAATGAGAGGAAAAAATGAGAGGAAAAGGAAATTCAAGTCATATGGCACTTTCATATGTGTGGACTTTTTTCTTAAAAAGTAAAAAAATAGTTAATATAATATTTAATTGCAATTTTTTAAGTTTTTTTTTCTATTTAAAATAGTAATTCTTATCATTTAATAAAAATTTAAATTATTTTATCACTTGAGGATTAAAATATATGATTTAGAATTTAATTGATTAAAATTAAAATAAAAACATTAAAGACGAAATATTGTGTTACCGTACCCAAGAGAAAACATGAAATTAAGGTAAATTAATGAAAAGTTTACTGCCGGCGGCGAAATTAATGTTTTTTTAGTACTTACGGTTGAATCAGACCCCATGAAAATAAAAATTTACCAAATGACAAAAAAAAACTTAAATGCTTTTTTATCTGTATTTCAAATAAATGGCATCATGAAGGTGCATATGGAAAAAAATTGCCATCTATTAACTCTTCAAAAAAAACAAAACTGGCGCCCCCTGTAACTTTAAAGTCAAGATTAAACTAATAATAAAAAACAAATAGATGTTTCAAAATTATCTGAATTTTGAAAATAAAAACAATAAAATTAGACGATTTTGGATAATTACCATATATTCCCTCTTGGATAATTATCTTATACTCTCTCTGTGTTCAATGCGAATATGTCCACATGGCCTCACTTTTGATATACCAAATTAATTACTCCCTCCACCCGAAGTAACCAAAAGAGGTTTACTTCCGGACTAGATATGAGTGTTCGATTCATTTTAATTTATTTTTTATATTTATAATTTTTTCAATTATCCCTATTTTATTAAACAAAGATGTTTTGATTAAATATACTTTCAATATAAATAATTAAATAAAATATTTTATCATTAAGTACTTAAATTGATTGATTGTGAGTTGTTTTATTTAAGGAGTGACTTTGTGTTCAAGCTCTGAATATACAGCTATAATAATTATTTAAGATAATAAGTTTCCCTATTGTGGGCTTGAAAGTATTAAGAATATTTTATCTTTAATTTATTTTTTTAATATTTATAAATTAATTATCTAGCTATATTATATATTAAATATCACTGACAATATATTTGAAACAAAAATACAGCACAAAATCTTCAACTATAAATAGCCCTCCATTGCGTTCGAAATCTTCATCCCAAACACAAATCAAACTCAAGCCAATATTCATACATAAACACATTCTGTGAAGATATGGCTTCAAAGGCTCTCGCAACCTCTCTTCTTCTCACTCTCATCCTTGTATTCTTCATCACAATTGGCTCATCTGCTCCGATGAATCCATCACCACCGATGCCATCTCCGACTACCCCTTCCGTACCAATGCCTCCTCCCCCTCCCCCTCCTTCCTCCTCCGAGCCCAGGTGTCCTATAGATGCCCTTAAGTTGGGGGTGTGTGCCAGCTTGCTGAACGTGGTCAATGTTACTATAGGATCACCACCAACAATCCCATGTTGCAGTCTCATCAATGGCCTGCATGATCTTGAAGCTGCTGTATGCCTTTGCACTGCCATTAGAGCTAATGTTCTTGGCATCAACCTCAACGTTCCACTTTCTCTCAGTCTCATTCTTAACAACTGTGGAATGAACAATTCTGGCTTCCAGTGCAATCAATAGAGTCTAATTAATCTTGTTTTATTTATGGTTTGTGTGGATGTGTTTGTTTCAATAAGTTTGTCTTTCTTATCTCGTTGTGTGTTGTGAGTAAATAAGGTCACATAGCTGGCCCCCCCTTCTAATGATCTGTAGTAGAAGCCTCTTTCTTTCTTTGTTTCAATAAGTTCTTAAAATATGATAAATCGCCTTCGGGCAATAATAATGCAAACAGGAATTTGTGGAACCAAAAGAGCAATTTAGGAATTGATCCCCTTCTAATGACTGAAAAAAAAGGTTCATAATAATAAATTAATCACTGTCTTTCTTCAAATTCAAGGCCCTTTCTATGTGTAACGAAAATTAATGCTTATTAATTAAAAAGAATTAACTGAATTAACATCCTCAGCCCCCCCCCCCATAGCTCATTTGAGACATTTAGATTAAAGTTGGTTCGTCTAGATTTAACTTTATCGTATTAATACATTTATAATAGTAAACATAGAATCTCAAAACGGAAAACTGTTTTGCAAGGATATATATTTTCTCTCAATTTTTAATTTGGTATATGTGTTTTTTTAGCTTAATTAAATTATTTATTGACCCTTTAAGGTGTTTCCTAAATTAAAAGTATAGTGGCTATCTATGTGTAGAGATTATATAAATAAGTTTTATATATTCTAATAGGATTTTTTTATATACAAACTTAAAAATTATATTCAAGAGACTTAATCATTTATCAATTATGTCAACTTTTATTAGTACGTTCAACTTTTAATATTCTTTATAATCCTATTTTTAAAATTTAAATTCATTTATTAATAATTACTTAATCAGTTGTATTATTTAATCAATTATAATTTATATATTATTCACTTGACGGGTTGAATTTGTGGGCCATATATCATAGTTGGCCCATATTCTAGTACAAACTTAAACAAGACTAACATAACATAAAAATTATTGACATAAAATTAATTTAGTATTGTAAATGTTAGATCTCTTTAGATTTTGAATTAAAAAATAAATTTGGTGTAGAAATGTTGTACTTAGCAAAATATTTGTCAAGGTCATCCGTACGAAACTTTCCATATGGTGAATTATGCAAGACAAAACATTGGAACATATGAGAAAAAGATAAAGTGAAAGAGGATCTCCTTGTTAAAGTCTTGATACAGCTTGAGAGTAGTGTCTAGAGACCCATTTAAACCTGATATGAAGCTGTGGTAACACCCTGCATGATCAAATGTATCCATGATTTTTTAAAAGCCATCTTATGTAGTGTCAGTTGTAGAAGTTCCCAAGACACCTTATCATATGCTTTTGCAATATCAACCTTAAAAGCACATCAACCCTTGGCATTGGACCTAATATGCTGAGTTTTAGCCATATTATCAGAGATTAATCTGTCTCTATAAGAATATATATATTTGGAGACAACAGCTATATTATTAGAGATTAATCTGTTTCTATAAGAATATATTTGAAGACGAGCTATATTATCAGAGATTAATCTGACTCTATAAGAATACATTTAGAGACAAGAGCCATATTATCATAGATTAATCTGTCTCTATAATCATATATTTGGAGGTAAGAGTTATATTATCAAAGATTAATCTATCTCTATAAGAATATATTTTGATTTGGCGTAATTAAATTCCCTAGGATTGGTTTTAATTTTAAAGGAATTCGGGCAAATTTGCTCAACTAATTGAGATATCTATGTATGAATAGGTTATAATGACAGAGCCAAAACTTTAATACATAGCAAAAATACTGCTCTACCCTTGTTTGGGTATGTAAATTTTTTAGGAGGGAAGGATTTTTTTTTTTAAATTTTCCCTCCCCTCTCAAGTTTAACTCCCCTCCAAAATTGGAGGAATTTAGAGGGGATGGGTAATATTTTTATTTTATAATAGTAATATACTTATAATTTTTTAATATTCTAATATTATCCATACATTATATTTAATTAAAATATTCTATAAAATAATATAAGGGTAAATTTATCTATATAAAAATACTTTCCCTCATCTTCCTTTTTGAACTAAATAAGGTAAAATGAAAATCTCCCCCCTCCCTTAATATTGATACAAACAAGCTAATAATAAAATCCCTAATCCTTTTTACCTATTTTTTTTTATTAAAATTCTTCCTTTCTCCTTTTTTTTGGTTGAGCCAAATATAACTAAGAGTGAGAAGAGAACTTTCTTACGTAGAGAGAAGGTAAGTGCCTGTTTGGGAACCAATTCTGGGAATCAATTTTGGCCAAAACCTCGGTTTGGGAAAATTTCACACAAACATCAATTTTTGTCCAGAATTGATTTTGGGTCAAAACTTCGGTTTGTAAAATTTTTTGCCAAACAGCCATTTTCGTCCAAAATTGATTTTGGGCAAAACCTCGGTTTAAAACCATGGTTTTGAAGAAGCTATTTTTCAATAGATTTTGGAACTGGAAAAGAGCATATAGATTATCTAATTACTATTTTACCCCTACTTTTTTCTTATACTCTCTCTCCTCTCTCCTCTCTCCTCTCTCTCCCCTCTCTCCCCCTCTCCTCTCTCTCTCCTCTCTCCTCTCTCCTCTCTCCTCTCTCTCGCCTCTCTCTCCTCTCTCCTCTCTCTCCTCTCTTTCTCCTCTCTCTCTCTCCTATTTATTCTCTACCCTCACTCCTCTCTCATACTTTAATCAAATCATACCCTTTTTAGTAATTTATTAATATAAAAAGTGATTCTACTATTAATCATCCAAACATCTCTATTTACAAAATCTATTCTCCCCAAAATCTATTCTCCATAATCTATTCTTCCCAAAATCTATTCTTTCCAGAATCTATTCTTCCCAGAATCTATTCTCCAGAATCTATTCTCCAAAAGCTAATCCAAACACACCCCAAATCTATCCATTGGAGTCACAATGTGAATAGTATATGCATGGGGTAAATAATTGGAACATGTCCATTATGTTCAAATTCATGGAGGGAATAGTTTATTCCCATAACGTGAATTGAGGAGCTTTTTGTGGTACCACATACAAAATATATGTGATCAGTACGTGGATGGTAATCTCTCACTTCAGTTTTCCAGAGGCACTCACTCTTAAAAGGGTGTGTTTGGATTAGCTTTTAGAGAATAGATTCTGGAGAATAGATTCTGGAGAGAATAGATTCTGGAAATAATAGATTTTGGGAAGAATAGATTTTGGAGAATAGATTTTGGGAAGAATAGATTTTGCAAATAGAGATGTTTGGATGATTAATAGTAGAATCACTTTTTATATTAATAAATTACTAAAAAGGGTATGATTTGATTAAAGTATGAGAGAGGAGAGAGGGTAAAGAATAAATAGGAGAGAGAGAGGAGAGAGGAGAGAGAGAGGAGTGAGGAGAGGGGAGAGGAGAGAGAGGGGAGGGAGAGAGGAGAGAGGGGAGAGGAGAGAGAGAGGAGAGAGATGAGAGAGAGTATAAGAAAAAAGTAGGGGTAAAATAGTAATTAGATAATCTATAAGCTCTTTTACAGTTCCAAAATCCATTTTCAATAGCTTATTCAAAACCATGGTTTCAAACCGAGATTTTGCCCAAAATCAATTCTGGATAAAAATGGCTGTTTGGCAAAAAATTTTACAAACCGAGATTTTATTTCAAAATTAATTCTGGACAAAAATTGATGTTTATGTAAAAAAATTTTAAACTGAGGTTTTGCCCCAAAATTTATTCCCAAACACAATGCCAAACACGCACTTACTAGCATTTTTTGAACTTAAACAACAATTAATGAATTTGAAGATATGTTAATTCAAAATTTACTGGTTTTTTAAATTATTTTATTTTACATATGTTAACTAAATATTTTCATAAATGAAAGCTTATAAATATTGAAAGATCCATATATATAATTGTTCAGACTTTGCACATTTACACTCACACACAATATTGTACTACTACCTCATATCCTTCATCTAATATTCAGTTTGTCATAGAATTTTATAAAAACTAGCTAGTCTTATATTAAAAATTAAAAAATTATACTACAAACTAAATTTTATATTACGGATAAGAGGGAGTATACTATAGCATTCAAATCAATAAATGGTTGAAATAGATAAATTTTTTGTTAAAATATCCAATACAGTTATCTTAATTTTCAGTATATCCAATATTCTAATCATATTTATAATACACTCATCATCTGTATGTTATTTTTCTAGTGCTTATAGCACTCCAATCTTATTTATATTATTTATAATACATCTAACAACATAAACTATAAATAAGATTAAAGTGATAAATAAAATTAGAAAATAACATCATGGTGCTAAATATTCTATAAATAATATTAGGGTATTAAACACTACTACCTCATATCCTAATTATAGAAGTGAGTTGATTTTCTTAATAGATTTAGAAAATTAAATTAATTAATTAATTATAACTAATATAATATTGACTAATTTAGGTAGATTAAATATATGATATATTTACCTAATTTGAGTATACTAAGGAATTTAGTTAAATTATTATAACATATATTTTATAAAGTACCCTTATCATCTTTATTAACTTCATCCATTTCTTTTTTAATTATTGTTGAGAGAGTAGGGATAATTTAGGAAAGAGTTGATAAATTTAGAAAATATATCTTATATTTAATATTAATATTAACTTCTCAATTAGATCATATTTATGATCAGAGGAATATGATTTATTTGGCTTATTATATATATTTAAAAAAAGTTATTAATTTTTATAATTAAGATATGAGATAATATTCCTACTTTATTTACCCAAAATTTCTCATGCCAACCCAATTGACTATTTGTTTGTCTTTTAAGAAAAATTGATTATTTGATTTCCCGCCGCTTAGGGTGTGTTTGGATTAGCTTTTGGAGAATAGATTTTGGGGAGAATAGATTCTGGAGAATAGATTCTGGGAAGAATAGATTCTGGAGAATAGATTCTGGGAAGAATAGATTCTGGAGAATAGATTTTGGGGAGAATAGATTTTGAGAAGAATAGATTTTGCAAATAGAGATGTTTGGATGATTAATAGTAGAATCACTTTTTATATTAATAAATTACTAAAAAGGGTATGATTTGATTAAAGTATGAGAGAGGAGTGAGGGTAGAAAATAAATAGGAGAGAGAGAGAGGAGAGAGAGAGAGGAGAGAGGAGAGAGAGGAGAGAGGAGAGAGAGGCGAGAGAGAGGAGAGAGGGGAGAGGGGAGAGAGAGGAGAGAGAGAGGAGAGAGAGTATAAGAAAAAAGTAGGGGTAAAATAGTAATTAGATAATCTATAAGCTCTTTTCCAGTTCCAAAATCTATTGAAAAATAGCTTCTTCAAAACCATGGTTTCAAACCGAGGTTTTGCCCAAAATCAATTTTGGACGAAAATGGCTGTTTGGCAAAAAATTTTATAAACCGAGGTTTTGGCCCAAAATTAATTCTGGACAAAAATTGATATTTGTGTGAAATTTTCCCAAACCGAGGTTTTGGCCAAAATTGATTCCCAGAATTGGTTCCCAAACAGTCACTTAGTAAAAGGTCGGATATTTATGTCAAGAGTCAATAGCCTATGTTTACTAGCCAGCGCAAAATTAAATTTCCCATCAAATTATACTTATTTAATTATATTTATGAATCACTTTTAATACATTATTTTATTAG
Organism: Leucaena leucocephala; assembly: GCA_037074615.1. Taxonomy (NCBI): domain Eukaryota; kingdom Viridiplantae; phylum Streptophyta; class Magnoliopsida; order Fabales; family Fabaceae; genus Leucaena; species Leucaena leucocephala. Next base: position 5,688,496 of record CM073550.1, read on the forward strand.
GATAAAAAAAATTCTAAACCTCACTAATTCTTCTTTTAAAATTTAATAATTTTTAATTTTAATTTTATTTAATATATATTATATGAATAAAGTTTATATAATAATAAAAGAATAGTAATATTATACAACTATATAAAAAATTAAAGATGTGACTTTAGATAAAAAAAAAAATCTCTCTCTAATTTATAAAAAAGGCACACGTGGAGTATAGCAAACCAAACCTTCCTATGCAAGCTGAAAATCACCATCATCTTCTTCATTACATCTATCTCCCAAGCTAACATATTGTGCAACTTAGCTTCCTATAAGTAGCTAGTTTTGGTACATTGTGGACCCAAAATAGAGAAGAAATTATAATAATATTCATCAAAGTGTGCTTAATCACCATGCATGATGGCTAATTTCCTTAATTCCAAGGCACTTTAAATGCATTCATATACAAATATTTATCAAATTTATAGAGTTGATTTATAAATTACTAAATCATAAATTCAAATTTTATTATTAATATAAATATTTTATTAATAGATAATTTATAAATATTTCTATAAATATTTTTTTTGAGCGATATCATGGCTCTAATAAGATTTTGAGATCCAATTTATCTAATTTATTTTAAAAAAAAAATATGAGGGAGAAGCATAAAAGTTGCGTTGATTCAAGTGATATAATTTAATTTTTGTGGACTTTTCTCTCCAAGTTTAGGGTCCATCCTCAATTAATTAATAAAGAAAACTTGAAAGCTAAATTAATGGAAGTGTGCTGCTGGCGGCGAACTTAATTTTTTCTTAAACCCACTGAAATGGGAAGAAAACCTCTCCACTTCCCTCCTCTTCTCTATTCTCACCGTTAGACCAACTTTAAAGGGTTGAGATTTAGTACCCTCTAAAAATATTATCATAATATTAAATAACAAAAAATGTATATAAATAAATTTATTTAAAAAATATTATATAAATAATTTAAATTATTTTATTAAAATTTACCATTAGTTCATATATTCATACTCCTATTAAAATATTTTATATATTTTTTATGCTTTTTATATGATATTAAATCTCAACCTTTCAAAGTTGATCTCCTTGTGAAAATAGAGAAGCGGAGGATAAGGGAAGTGGAGAGGTTCTATTTCCTACGAAATACTTAACGGTTGAACCAGACACCATAAAAACAAAATTTAACAAATACAGAAACTCAAATGCTTTTTGAAAATAATTTTCCTTTTCCCCATCTATTAACTATTCAAAAAATAAAAAAATAAAAAGCGGGCGCCCCTGGGTAACTTTAAAGTCAATATTAAACTAATTTTTTCCGTTCCTGAATTATGAAAAAAAAAAGATGTTTCAAATTTACCTGAATTTTAAAAATAAAATTAGATAATTCTCACATATTCTCTCCCTCTAAGTTGGCACTACATTTTCAATGCTAATTTATAAATATAAAATTTTAATTTATCAATTTTTTTATATTATTCTATTGATATTCACTCAATAATAATCAAGTGAGACTGGGAGATAGGAAGTTAATAAGGAAGATAATTATAGTATTTTAGAAGAAAAATATATTATATTAATTAATTTAATTTTTTAATCTAATTAAATTAATTAAATAAGTTTTATATGAAATATATGAAAAAAAAAACTTAAGTAGCTAGCCCCTATATTAACCATCAAAGACTTATTTACTAATTGAAATCACAATACGGCACAAAATCACAAAATCCTCAGCTATAAATATCCCTCCAGTGCCTTCTAAATCCTCATCCCAAACACACAAATCATATCAAGCCATAAACACACACTTTGTTATCATTTGTGAAGATATGGCTTCAAAGGCTCTCGCAACCTCTCTTCTTCTCACTCTCAACCTTGCCTTCTTCACCATGCTTTGCTCCTCTGCTCCTTTCATCCCTTCCATTCCGGTGGCTACTCCTCCCCGTCCTTCCACGCCTCCCGTTCCGATGGCTTCTCCTCCTCCTCCTTTCTCCCCTCCTCCCCCTCCTGCCGGATGTCCTATAGATGTCCTTAAGTTGCGTGCGTGTGCCAACGTGCTGAACGTGGTCAATGTTACTATAGGATCACCACAAACATCCTCATGTTGTAGTCTCATTAATGGCCTGGTTGATCTTGACGTTGCCGCATGCCTTTGCACTGCCATTAGAGCTAATATTCTTGGCATCAACCTCAACATTCCACTTTCACTTGATGTGATTCTTAACAGCTGTGGAAGGAACAACTCTAGCTACGAGTGCAATTAGTTCACTCTTGTTTTACAGTTTGTGGATGTGTTTGTTTCAATAAGCTTGTCTTTCTTATTTCGTCGTGTGTTATAATACGATGCCAATAATAATTGTTGACAACTTTTTATCAATGGAATTATAGTTTAATTAAATGTGCTCATCGTGATCTATTTATTGATATTATGGCTTTTTTCATTATGCTTTATTTAATTCGAATTCATTTCACTCATAATTCATTATTTTTATCTTTACAAATTCTTTCGTATTTAACTTCAAAAAATCTTAATTGCAGATGAAGCATTTAACTTTGAAATGTAACTTTTAATTTGCAAAAAGTTTTTTAAGGAGCTCATTGTCATCAATTTGTTCTCTTGATTCTTAAATGTCATTCTCCCTAATTTTATCTCTCTCTCTCTCTCTCTCTCTATATATATAAGCAATTGAAAGAGGAAGCTATTTGCATCCATAACGAATTCAAATATTAAGTTTGTGTTGACCAAAAATGCAAATCTATCATATTACACTATTTTATATTATATATATATATATATATATATATTTTCTGGGGAATGACGTATGCTTCGGAGATCAAAAGAGAAAACCAACAACTAACAAAGAAGCATGGCATAATTAGTAAATAATTGACCTTTTTAAATGTAATGGATTGATTTGAATCAAATTGTATGTATGAAAAATATTTTATTAAAAAATAAAATTTATTTTGATAATCTCTACTTCCTATAAAAATTAGCTATTGATTGGGAATATCGTCTAAATTCTATAAAAGGAAAAAAACGGAGAAAACTAACAAAATCCAGAATGGGAACCAAATATTGCCTCAAGCCTTTGAATATAAGCGTCACATAATTAAATATTCAACCCATGCACACGTGCATGTATGTGTATGTATACACACACACACTGGTCATCAGTTTATTATATACGTGCCAAAGACAAAATGCTTCAAGCAACATAGAGCAAAAATTTGATACATCTACAAAGATATACGTGTGTACATATATGTTGTATCAATTTGACACACTGTGTGTTTAGTTTGTTCATAAACCTAAATTTTAAATTTATATTTGGGGAAAACCTATATTTTAATTTTTTTTAAAATAAACAGTTATATTTGATCAAAAGGATTTTTAGATCAAACCATAGTTTAAAATTAATATTTTAGATAAGATGTTCAGAGTAATTTATAGAACAGTAAAAGAGATTATGAACTAACCAATTACTATATTATTTTTATTTTTTCTTATACCCTTTATTATCTCTTTTGTACAACATCTCTCCTCCCTCCTTTCTTTGTTGCACCCTCTCTCATCTTTCATCTCTCTTCTACATTATCTCTCATCTATATCCTCTATCATCTCTCATATCTTCTATCTCTTATATTTAATAATCATATATATTTTTTGTAATTTACCAATAATAAAAGTATTTTTATAAATAATTATCTAAACACTCATTTAATTCAAAATAATTTTTTTTCATAAGCTCTTATCCATAAACTCTTTTTTAAAAGCTACCCAAAATTCTTTTTTTTTTCATAAGTTATTTTTTCAAAATTTTATCCAAACGAGCTCATGGTATTTCATTCATATCAAGGCAAATGGAAAAGTCTCTCAAATTTATTCAAAACTCTATTAAAATTAAAAGGTTGTTTTTCCAGATACGTATGTATTAAACTACTACATCTAGTATTCATTATAAGATCTAACTAGTTTTTGAAGAGGATGAGTTGACTTGTGGGTTGTGGGAGGCCACCGTCATGTTGAGGTTGATGAGATGCATTGGAGTTGAGTTTGTTGAAGGATATGAAAAATAGGGGACAAAACCAAAATTCCATGGAATTTTTAACAATTTCATAGGTTTTGCCATGGGAAGCTATTTCCAAACAAACTTATAAATACTTAATTTTATAAAATGAGTTGGGTTCACTAATTACTATTAGATTAGAAGTATTAAGTTTAAAATCTTTACAATAAATAAGTTCAAGAGATTTAAACTCATGCTCTTTTTACGATAATGATATTAGTTATTGTCTCAATCAATTTTTTTTTTTTATTTGCAACTACTTTTCTAGATCAGTTTTTTTTTAACGTTTTTTGTACTACTCAAGCTAAGCATTTCTTTTTAATTTTTCCCTTTATTTATCTCTCTGACGTTTCTGTCCATTTTATACTACTCAAGCTTCAACTCAAATCAGTATTATTATTTTTTATTTAGTCCTAGTATCCTAAACTTACTTTAAACTAGAAATTAATTCCTTTCAAAAATTAAAAGATAAAAAAAATTCACTTATTCCAATAAATGTATTTTTAAATATTTGAATTTGTATTTTCCTTTTTATAAAATTAAATCCACTTACTAATATTTTTAAAATTGAACAATTAATGAATTAGAAAATATGTTAATTCAAAATTGACTGGTTTTTCAAATTATTTTATTTTACATATGTTAACTAAATATTTTCATAAATGAAAGCTTATAAATATTGAAAGACCCATTCATATGTATAATTGTTCAGACTTTGCACATTTACACTCACACACAATATTGTACTACTAACTCATATCCTTCGTCTAAGATTTAGTTTGTAATAGAATTTTACAAAAACTACTTAGATCTTATATTACAAATACACAATATGTATTACTACCTCATATCCTTCATTTAATATTTAATTTGTCATAAAATTTTTAAAAAAATTAACTAAATTTTATATTTAAATCTATAAAGAGTATAATATAGCACCTAAATCAATAAATAGTACAAATAGATAAAATTATATATAATTTGTACACTCATTACTTTTATGTTATTTTTTTAGTATTTATAATACTCCAATTTTATTTATATTATTTATAATACATTCAATATCATAAAGTATAAATAATATTATATTGATTATAAAAAATTATTTAATTTTTTTATATATATATTTATAAAGTTAAATTAATTAATTAATTATAACTAATATAAAAATTAATTAATTAATTTAAATAGATTAAATAATATATAATATTCTTTCTATCATAAATATAAAATATATTTAACTAATTTAATTAAATTGATAAAATTAATTCTTATAATATATTTTTTAAAATACTATAATTAATTATTTTTATTAATTTTTTTAATTTAATTATTATTGAAATAATATTAATAAAAATAATTTAAATAATTATAAAATTATTGTCAACTATAAGATTGCAGCCAAACCCTACATTGAAGCATATCAGCGGTCATCTATAGCAATCACTGTCTTATCACCAGCATCTGCCGCCTCTCAGTAAACAAAAGTCGTCGATTTATGTCCCTCGAGTAAACGGTCTATACCATCTGGTACTAGCAGGCGCAAAATTTCCAATAAAATTATATTAATTTAGATTTATTTATAAATTATTTTTAATATATTATATCAAGATAAAAAAATTTAAATCTCATTAATTCTATTTTTAATTTTAATTTTATTTAATATATATTATATCTCATAAAAATAAAATTTATTTAATAATAATAAAAAAGTAATATTGTAATTATTTAAAAACTTTAAAAATATGTTTTAAAATAATTTTTTTCTCTATCTCATATATATATATATATATATATATATATATAAATATAAGATACGTGGAGTATAACAAACCTCACCTTCCTATGCAAGCTAGAAAACACCGTCGTCGGCTTCATTATCTGTGTTTGGAAACCTTCTAAATTTAGATTTTAAAAAATTTATAATAAATAATTATATTTATTTAAACAAATTTTTAGATTAAATTATAATTTAAAATTAAAATTTTAGATAAATTAGTCAGAATAATTTATGAAACAGTAAAAAAATTTATGAACTAACCAATTATTATATTATCCTTACTTTTTCTTATATTATCTCTCTTCTCTCATATTTTTTTTATATCTTTTCTCCTTTATTTTCTTACACTGTCTCTTATCTCTCCTCATTTAATATTTATATATTTTTTTATAATTTACTAATAATAAAAATATTTTTAAAATAATTATACAAATATTCATTTATTTAAAATTATTTTTTTTATAAATTTTTTTCTAAAAACGACTTAAAAACTCTTTTTTTTTATAAATTTTTTTTCTAAACTCCCTACATCTAACTAGCATATTGTGCAACTTAGCTTCCTACGATGAGGAGTAGCTAGTTTTGGCACATTGTTGACGGAAAATAGATAATAAATTATAATAATATTCAACAAAGTGTGCTTAATTAACATGATGATTAATTTCCTTAATCTCAAGGCAACTTCAAATATGTTCATATACAAAAATTTGTCAAATTAATATAGAATTGATTTATAAACTATTAGATTTTATAAATTTAAATTTTATTATTAACACGATGATTTTATTAATAAATAATATATAAATATTTTTTTAATAAAAAACTTTAATAAGGTTTTCAGATTTAATTTATCTAATTTATTTTAAAAAATGATGAGAGAAAATTAGAAAAGGCATGTTGACTCAGGTCATTTACTTTAATTTGTGTGGACTTTCTCTATAAGTTTAGGGTCATCATCAATTAATTAAAAAAGAAAACTTGAAAGCTAAATTAATGGAAAGTGTGCTGCAGGCGGCGAAATTAATTTTTTCTTAAACCCACTGAAATGGGAAGAAAACCTCTCCACTTCTCAATTCTCACCATTAGATCAACTTTAAAGGGTTGAGATTTAGTACCCTATAAAAAATGTTATAATAATATCAAATAACAAAAAGTACATATAAATAAATTTATTAAAATATTTTATAAATAAATTTAAATTATTTTATTAAAATTTACCATTAGTTCATATATTCATACTCTTATTAAAATATTTTATATATTTTTTATGCTTTTTATATGATATTAAATCTCAACCCTTTGAAGTTGATGGTGTAACGGTGAAAATAGAGAAGTGAAGGATGAGGGAAGTGGAGAGGTTCTATTTCCTACGAAATACTTACTGTTGAACCAGACACCATAAAAATAAAATTTAATAAATACAGAAACTCAAATGCTTTTTGAAAATAATTTGCCTTTCCCCATCTGTTAACTATTCAAAAAATAAAAAGTAAAAAGCGGGCGCCCCTGGGTAACTTTAAAGTCAAGATTAAACTAATTTTATGAAAAAGAAAAAAAAAGATAAATAGATGCTTCAAATTTATCTGAATTTTGAAAATAAAAACAATAAAATTAGAATTTTGGATAATTATCACATATTCTCTCTCTCTCTCTAAGTTGGCACTACATTTTCAATGCTAATTTTGATACACCAAGTTAATTCCTCCCTCCATGGCAACAGGTAACAAATACATTTATTTTTAGTATAATAATAAATATATGACTTTAATTTATTTTAATTTATTTTCTAAATTTATATTTTTTTTCAGACTATTGCTATTAGTTAAATAAGAGGGTTTTTATGAATGATAGTTCTAGTACCAATAATTAGATATAATATTTTAAGGAAATCAATGTACATATTTTACAAAAGGTTAATATGTACTCAACACCATAAATTATTTTTTGAAATATATATAATATTCTAAAATATTTAATGATGCCCTCAGAACTTAGAACTATTTTTCCAAGTGCTATGGTCCCTTAAAATAATATTTAATAGTATAATTTTACCTATAACATATTAAAAATTGAGTAATCCCAGCCCTCTTCAAATTGACAAACCCTTAAAAATTAAATTTCTCTAATTGACATTTGGCATTTGATTTTTTTAAAAAAATAATGACATGTAATTCCAAAAACTACCACTTGTATATCACAAAGAAAACATAAATTATACTTTATAATACTAACTACACTTTAAAAAATAATTCAAGGTAGTCACTGTGCTTAATCATTTTTATAAATAATTAATTTTTTTAATATATAAACTACTCATTCGGTCTTTAATATATAACTTAAATAAAAAGTTAATTTTAATCTTAAATATAAGATCTTTTTTTTAAATTACTCTATTGTTATTCTCTCAATAATAATCAAGTAAGAGAGATAGTGAATGAGTTAATAAAGAATATAATTATAGTATTTAAAAAAATATTATATTAATTAACTTAATTAATATTTTTAATCTAATCAGTGGTTAGCCCTTATATATTAACCATAAAAAATGGTGTATTTACTATTGGAAACCACAATACGGCACAAACTCATAAAATCCTCAACTATAAATACCCCTCCATTGCCTTCTAAATATTCATCCCAAACACAACTCACATCAAGCCATAAACACATTGTTATCATTTGTGAAGATATGGCTTCAAAGGCTCTTGCAACCTCTCTTCTTCTGACTCTCAACCTTGCCTTCTTCACCATGGTTTGCTCCTCTTCTCTTTCCATCCTTCCTGTTCCGACGGCTTGTCCTCCATGTCCTTCCACTCCTCCCGTTCCGATGGCTTCTCCTCCCCGTCCTTCTACTCCTCCAGTTCCGATGCCTTCTCCTCCCCGTCCTTCCACTCCTCCCGTTCCTATGGCGTCTCCTCCCCGTCCTTCCACTCCTCCGGTTCCGATGCCTTCTCCTCCCCGTCCTTCCACTCCTCCCGTTCCGATGGCTTCTCCTCCCCCTCCTTTCACCCCTCCTCCCCCTCCTGCCCAATGTCCTATAGATGTCTTGAGGTTGCGTGTGTGTGCCAATGTGCTGAACTCGGTCAATGTTACTGTAGGATCAGCACAAACAACCCCATGTTGCAATCTCATTAATGGCCTGGTTGATCTTGAAGCTGCTGTATGCCTTTGCACGGCCCTTAAGTTGAATGTTCTTGGCATCATCAACCTCGACATTCCACTTTCACTTAGTACGATTCTTAACCGCTGTGGAAGGAACAACTCTGGCTACCGGTGCAATTAGTTCACTCTTGGTTTACAGTTTGTGGATGTGTTTGTTTCAATAAGCTTGTCTTTCTTATTTCGTCGTGTGTATTTAGTAAATAAGGTCACATAGTTGACCCCTTATAATACGATGCCAATAACAATCGTTGATAACTTTGTATCAATGGAATTATAGTTTAATTAAATGTGCTCATCGTGATCTATTTATTGATATTATGGCTTATTATTTTTTTATTATGCTTTATTTAATTAGAATTCATTTCACTCATAATTCATTATTTTTATCTTTACAAATTCTTTCGTATTTAACGTGAAATTTTTTTTCTAGTTGACATTACATTCACAATAGTGTATTTATAAATGCACTCCATTTATTGAGATGGGACTTATGTTATGGAACGTTTTATTCACACTATCATAATTCTCTATATATTTATATTTAAAAGTATCACTTGAAATAAAAATATTGACAGTTCTTTGTGAATTAAATTTATATTTTACTTTTAAAAGTGATTTTCTTAATTGGAAAAATTAACATGTAAATCCTTACTCAACTCATTTTAATTAAGTGTTTGTAGTTTTTTTTATTGGGTCCTTATAATTTTTTTAAGTAATACTAGTTTATATACTCATAATTTATTAATTTATATAAGAAATGATGTTAGTAGACGATGACATGGCTATCATCTAACATATACCTAGAGTAATTTTATCATATTGATATAAAATAAAATTAAAATCTACTAGATTACATTATATATACATGCAAGGAAACGTTTATAAATATAATAATTTTGTTATGTTGATAAATAAATTTTAGTCCATCATTTTATTTTAAAAAATCTTTTAATAATTTACATGTGGCTTGAATCAACATCAACAATAGTCATAATTAAGTAATTAACAAATTCCGAGCAAATGGACTAATAATACTTGTAATTGAAGAAATTGTAAGGGACTCTCAATAAAAAGAAAAAGGTATAGAAACATTATTCAAAAAATACTACTTCGATCTTATTGAACTAATTTGATTATATTATAGAAGTTAGTTAAATTAATTATTATAGCATATTTTTTTTAAAGTATCATAATCATATTTATTAACTATTTCTCTTATTCTTTTACTACATTATTATTAAGAGATTATTAATAGGGATAATTTAAGAAAAAAATGATGTATTTGAAAAGTATATTTTATATTTAAAATCGACGTCAATTTCTCAATTAAATTATATATTTAAGATAAAAAGAGTAATTAAAATTATAAAGACTAAATAATTAAATTTTTCTTTTTAATAAGCAACATATATAATTATATATTATATACACACACACCCCCAACATCTTCCAATTCCTTACCAAACTCTACGTCCTGATATGGCACGTAGTGACCCCACGGAGCTCACAAACATAAGAATGAACAATAGTTAGAGATGAGAGGAACTAGCTATCAAGTCCATGAGAGGTGACTTTTAACTAATAAAACTCTATATATAGTTGATAAAATTATAATATTTTATTAGTGTAACTGGGGGATTATAAGTTTGAATTAAGATAAAAATATTTTATTATAAAAAATATAATTTATTTTTATAATCTCTATATCTAAAAAAACAAATAATAGCTATTAACTAAAAGATACTGTCTGTATTCTATACAAAAAAATTATCACGCCTAAAAACATATTTTCTAATAATCAACTTTAAAGGTGTATTTTTATCTTTAAATTAATTTATTTAATTTACTATATATAATCTATTATTATAAAAGTGTATTTTGAAGAAATTAAGTCATATTTATTATAATTAATTAATTAATCTAATTTTTTAATTTATTAAAGTTAAACAGTTTCTATATATTAAGGCTATGAGGGTTTGTATAATTTTTTTTTTTAATATATAGCAAGCATTGGTATATACTTCCATCACCCGTTGAAAACATTAAAATTATAAAAGCCACACCCGCTTTATCTACTATTTTCAACATTTTGTCGCTACTCTTATATATTTTTATTTCATATTTTATACACACGCGCACACAAAAGAAGTGATATCAGTCTCCCCTCTCCCCGTCTCATCTTCACTCTCTGTTTTGTTCGCTATCTTCAAGGCAGAAAAGGTAAAATGCCTTTCTTATTGAGAAAACAATGGATGTCAGGGAAAAAGAAGCGAAAGATAAGATGCCAAGTTAGTTATAATTTTTTTCTATAAATTTAAATTTTGATAATATTTCGATAATATGAATACACATCAATTTAAATAAATTAAAAAATATATAATATAAATCTATCTTTTAAAATTTGATTTTTTTAGAATAACTAATTGATTTATTTAATTTTTTTAATCTATCTAAAAAGTCAATAAACTCTTATATAAAATATTAGAGGAGTATGCGTTACTGCCAAATAAAATATGGTACAATATATTATACTTATTTAATCCTTAATATAAGATTTAATTAGAGAGTTAATATTGATCATAATTATAAGATCTATTTTGTATATTTATATTCCCCTGATTCTACATATAAAACTATTTAATTAATTTAATTAGATTAAAAAATTAGTTAAATTAGTTAATATAATATATTTTTGTTAAAATACCCTAATTATCTCCTATAATTTACTCTCACTCTCTATTACTTAATTATTATTAAATATCAATAGGAATAATTTGAGAAAATTTTTGATAAATATGATATATAAAGTTTTATATTTAGAATAAATATTAACTCTTTAATTATGTCTTATATTAAGAACTGAAAAAATATTTTTTTTCTAAATTACTCTATTAATACTCTATCAATAATAATTAATTATTATAATATTATTAAAAATATATTATATTAATTAATTTTTTAATATAATTAAATTAATTAAATATATTTTTATATTAAATAGTACCATATTTAAGGGATGAAAGGCAAGAAGCCAACATTAAGCTCCATTATATATCAACTCTATCCTACAATGATAAAATTATCTTGACAACATTTTTAAAAAAGTTGCATGCAAATGTTACATGCAATTGTTACATGATATTCTCTAGTTATATTTTCAGTACTAATATTATTCTTTTTGAGCCAAAAATAATAATTATATAAATGCTAATGGAGGTTACTACAATTTTTGATTAACTTTAAATAAAATAAATATTTCTACATATAGAAAAAAGTGTAACTTTATAATATACACAATTATTCGTAAAATTTTAACCCCCTTTTAGTCAATATCTATTATCATTATTCTATAAAAACAAATGGTTTAATGCATACTTTCACATGCTATGAATTATTCCCATTTTATTTTGGAATATATTAATTCTAAATTCAATCTATAATTGTTCAGTCTTTGCACATTTTCATATATATATATATATATATATATAATAAATAGTACTAATATAACAGGCAAATCCAGAAAGAGTCCAAATAGATAGATTTATTACCAGGCAATCCAATCATTAATTTGATTTTCTTCCAAAAAGAATGATTATTTGATCTAGTTCGCTCGAGCAAGGCACATGTGCCAAGTCATCGATCCTCGTCAATAATAAGATTCCATCCAAACCGTACATTGGAACATATCAACGGTCATCAATAGAAATCACAGTTCTATAATCCGCATCGGTCCACCACTCAGTAAACATAAGCCGTCGATTATCAATACCGTCAACGGTCTATATCATCTAGAACTCGGCGCGCAAAATTCCCAAATCGAATGCTCTTGATATATAATAAACCACACCTGTGCGAGCACAGAATCGCCATCGTCGTCTTCATTGAATCCCTCTCTCTCAGGCTAAAATTCTGACCGAATCCTTCCAATGGCACGTACCAAGCAAACGGCTCGCAAGTCCACCGGCGGCAAGGCTCCGAGGAAGCAGTTGGCGACCAAGGCTGCTCGGAAGTCGGCTCCTGCCACAGGTGGTGTGAAGAAGCCGCACCGTTTCAGGCCCGGTACTGTTGCGCTCCGTGAGATCAGGAAGTACCAGAAGAGCACCGAGCTTCTGATCCGGAAGCTTCCATTCCAGCGTCTGGTTCGTGAGATCGCTCAGGACTTCAAGACGGATCTCCGGTTCCAGAGCTCTGCCGTCGCCGCCCTTCAGGAAGCAGCCGAAGCTTATCTGGTCGGACTGTTCGAAGACACTAACCTTTGCGCTATTCACGCTAAGAGAGTCACTATTATGCCTAAGGATATTCAGCTGGCGAGGCGTATTAGGGGTGAGCGTGCTTGAGCATTCAATTATTGCTGTATAGTGTGCTGGTTAATGTGCTTAGATGCATTTACCTTTTGGAACTTTTTTGTAAGCAAGGGCTGATGTAATCGTTTAATCAATGGATCAACACAATCTGTTCTGTTTCAATTATTTTTCTTCTGTTATTTTGTGTATTAATGTGATATTTTCTATTTCTTGACAAAAAAATTGAAGATTTCTGGGACATTTATATGGTTGATCGTTGGCAGGAATTTAATTTTGTGCCTCTCTTGGGACTCTGTTTTTGGTTAAACTGAGATTCATGCGTCTTCAAGTTTCCTCTAGGAAAAGGGAAGAAATTCGAAAATTGTTAGTGAAATTCGAACAGTATGGTCTAGACCTGAAACTAAATAGTCATAATTGTGAAGTGTTCTGAAATCTTATGTAGCATTACTTTCTGGGCTGGGTTCATCAATAGATATTATTTGAGATGCTTCTAACAGTTGTCTTATCAGAGATTATGGATAATAGTGTAACTTGTTCACAAAAGAGGCTGAGGAATTTTGTTAAATTCCCGTTTAAAGTAAGTTTAAACTGCAATATTTTGGAACTATTGTTTCCACCTCGTGTTCTGCTTAATTCCGTTATAGTTTCAAGATCCTTGATTTGATCCATCTGTCAAAATAATGAAGATATTAATAATTGAAGCATCCAAGTTGCTGGAGGAGATGAATTTGAGGTTGCATTTGCAACCAAATTCATAATATCATCCTCAACAAGTCTCTGACTATATAAGGCTGCGAGTCGCCATAAACACAACAAAGAAGATGCTGAACATGATATCATTCAGATTTAGAGGCAATGAAGTTTGAACATTAGAGGGGAGATAATCAACATTGACTACTTGATCATTCCAGAGCAACCAAATTGCCTTAGGTGTGTTTTGAGTCAAAGGGACGGGAGAGGTTTTAACAGGAGAGTGAAAAGTAAAAGAATGAGCGAGATTTTATTATTATTTTATTTAAATTAATATTAAAGGAATAGAGTAGAAAGATTTTCATATTATTTTATTTAATTTAAGAAGAAAAAAAAAGAAAATATTTTTATATAAATAAATAAATTTATTTTATATTATTTTATAAAATATTTTAATAAAATATAATATAAAGATGATATTAAAATATTAAAAAATTATAGATATATTAATATTATAAAATAATAATATTATATTTTCTATTTAAATTTTCTCAAATTTAAAAAGAAGATAAGTTAGGAAGAGGAAAGCCTTCATAAATATTTTAATAAATTAAATAAAAAGAGAGGAGTAAAATCTTTTTCTCTCCTTTTAAATTACTCATATCAGACAGGGTTAAGAGAAACCTAGTTTTCTAACAATCTTTTATCAGCTTTACTCCCATTAGCTCTAGTCTCAAGACTATCCATAATTCGTATTTCTGGAACATACGAGTGTTAATTTTAATATTAAATAGTAGTATACTTTATTTTTTATATTTATCATTTTATTTAAAATTAATTAATTTAATTTATAAATTAATATATTCTTCTAACATTTAATATAATATTTATTTAATTAAATTAAAAAAATTAATTAATATAATTTTTTTAAAAATATTTTTATCATATTTAATTTTCTCTTTTCTTTTTATTTAATTATTATTGAGGGATATTATAAGGATACTTTAAAAAAAATTAATAAATATATAAAATATATTATCTAGGACTAAAATTAATTTTTTATGTATATTTTATATTAAAGACTAAGGAATATAATATAATATTATATAAGAGTATTTTAATATTGTTATTTGTTATGAATTAACTAATTTATTAAATTTAATTAATTATTTTTTATATTAAAAATGAGATAAGTTTCGCATAATTAAAAATATAGGTATATAGCTGAATCATAGTGGCACCCGACTTAGTCTTTAGGAGCCTTTGGTGATAAATTTTATAACGAGAGACTTTTATTTGCCATATTATTTTGGTCCAATGGGCTTTAGAGTCCAATTTCCTTATACACTTTTTTTTGTATACAAATTTTTAAAAACAGATTAAATTCACGACTTAATAATAAAATGAAATAGTTTTTTTTAAATAATATTAATATTAAGTAGAGCTATATGTTAATTACCTTTAATATAAATTTAAATATCTAAAAAATAAAATATATTTTTAAATATCATAATTAAAATTATAATAAAAAAGTATTATATAAAGATAAAAATAATACAGAATTTCCTTATATTTCGCTTAGTCACGTTATGAACTCTGCCTAAAGCCTTTGTTTTCCTCACATTGGGCCTTGTATTGTTTTCCTTATATATCTCTTTTTGTACAGTTTCCTTAATTTTTGCTTAGTCACGTTAGGAACTCTGGCTAGAGGCTTTGTTTTCCTCACATTGGGCCTTGAATTGGGAAGTATTTGTTTATGTTCATGTGAGCTGCTTTGGACAAAATCTTTTGCGTCCTCTTCACATTTCAAGCTCTAGTTTTTTTTTTTTTTTTATCTACCCTATTCATCAGAATTTTATCTCGACTATATCTGGATCTGACCTGCATTATGTACTTAGCTATAGTGGGTGAATCTTCCAACGAGAATTTCTTACCACTCGAACCAACCCGTTGGTATTTCAAGCTCTAGTTGAATCAATCCTCTTCAATCTCTCTTGTACCACCAAAAAAAATCCTCTTCAATCCTTGTACCAAAAAAAAAAAATTTCCTCTTCAATCCGTACTCACATGGGTTGAATCTGGGGAAGGGGCTTGTGATTTGTGAACCAGGTGCCAAAATTTAGTGGCGGGCGGAGTCTGGAAAACAGTGTTTTCACAACATTGCGACTAATAGGAGGATACTGTGCGCTGCCGTCATCTTGTCTGACATTTCCGCCTTACAATTTCTCTTCGTTCCATCTCCCTCCTCCTTCTGCTTTTTGGTTGGAATGGGCGTTTAACGGATTTAGGTTTGGCTTCCCTATTCCCTTGCATGGTTTCATGATTAAGGTCAGCAATTGCTTCACTTCGTGATTTTGATGTCTGAATATTGCTTCAAGTATCACGCCTTGGTCTTGTTGCAGATTGTTTCTCAAATTTATCCCTTGGTGCGTGAAAGTTCCGGGTTCTGATCGGCCTTTGAACAACCCAGGTGAATCTCTGTCTGCGATGTCTCATTGCTGGGTTGAACAGTAACGTTTCTTTGATGGTCGTCAGAAGACTCGTAGAAGTGATTTGCTACTGAGCACTGGTAAAATTATTTATTTGTTCAGGAGAAATTTTCCCTCCATCATCTACTTTCTTGTTGTCCAATTCCCAGTGGAATATGCTGAGTGCAAAAAATTGATGACTTCATTCGGTGAAGAGTTGTTAACTTGTTATGCTGTTCACTTACCAACTTTGAGGGTACGGTGACGAACTTCAAACCTTGAATATGCCCAAGATAAAAGGAGTTTTCCCTGTCTGAAGTAAGTTACCTCACCATCGAAGTTGGTAAATGGACAGCAAAACAAGTTACCAACCCTTTTGTGATGTTATCCATTTTTTCTCTCACTTAAACATATTCCATTTGGAATTGAATCTGATTGAAAATTTTCGAGGATCCAATCATAATCATTAATTATCTGATGAACTCGATTGATAAGGATTTCTAATTTAATGATCAACTGATTTAGCCTTAACTTCTTCCTTCAGAAATCTCTAGCAGTGGTAGAAGCCCAACAGAGATGAGTACCTCTGGGAAGCTCAAATCTTCTAGTTCTGAATTGGACCTTGATCGACCCAACATTGAAGATTACCTCCCTTCTGGGGTGATCATTCAACAAGAACCTCATGGCAAGCTTTGCCTGTATGTATCTTTCTCTTTTAGCGTAACTACTGTTTATTTGGATGTTAAATAATAGCGAGTTGTAAGACAGGAGCAGTTTTTTATTCAATTGATTCTGTTGGAGCATAGAGATTTACTTGCTCCTGTAAAATTTCAACTCCCCCCTCTCTGTTAATTTCAACATTTTTAGATTTTTGCTATTTGGTTATTGGTTTTCAGGCGTGACTTGCTCAACATTTCTCCTACTTTATCCGAGGCGGCTGGTGCCATTGTAGATGTAAGATTTGCCCTTTTTCTGAACTTCGCTGTCTTCTTACTTTTGTGGTTTTGATGCACCACCATTATTTATAGATGAATGATTATCATATTTTAAAAATCATGAGGCGTGATGCTTAAAAAATAGCACATGGACTAGCTGCTGTGTCTGCTTCTCCTTAGGATTTTTTTTGATTCTGTTCTCAGGGATTATTTAGGCTTGCTATAAGAATCAGCAATTTATTCTCAAGCTCATAGTGTTACACAGTAATGGAGATGTTTTTCAACCCCTTGTTTTTGACCATTGTTACCTTTGGGTGTTTGCTCACTAGTTGAAAATTTCTATGTTGGATAGGATTCATTCACAAGATGCTTCAAGTCAAATCCTCCTGAACCTTGGAATTGGAATGTTTATTTGTTCCCTTTGTGGTGTTTTGGAGTCTTAGTTCGATATTTGATACTGTTCCCCGCAAGGTTAGCGTACATCTTTGCCATATTTACTAACAATCATGTTATGCATGGTGCAGTAATGACGAGTCCTGCCATTTTAGTCTACTTGGCTAAAAATTGTATAAAATTTGAATTTCAACTTTGATTACATCAAATTTCCCGTTTAAACTTGATGTATGGATCTTCGTTGTGTCTCTCATTTATAAACTCATTTAGTGTTGATTATGTCTGGCCTTTTGATATTTCTTATTTGAAATTACAGGGTTATAGTGTTGACAATAGGATGGATAATATTTCTTTCATCCTTCATTCCTGTGCATTTCCTACTGAAGGGACATGACAAGTTGAGGGGAAAGATCGAGGTGACTATTCCTCCCCCATAAAAAATGTTATCCCATTCAATTTGTAGTTTTCTCCCTCTTTTAATATATACCATAAAAAGAACAAAGAAGGCTTAAACGGTTTATTTTAAATAATTTTAAAGCACACAAGATAAATTTTGGTTCTTAGCACGTATGGTAGGATAGAAAAGTTTTTGATAGAAGTGGAAGTGGAAATGAAATTAGGCAAGAAATGGGCTTTAAAAATTTGTTTGGTAGGTTAGAAATGAGTATAGTATTGATGTATATTTCTTTTATAACTTGGGATAAAATGATGTAAAATATTTCTTTTATAACTTGGGAAGGATTAAAGTTGTTTATAAATTTTATAACTTGAGGTTAAATGGTCTAAAATATTTCACATCCACTTCTATCTGAAATGGCCCAAAATGTTAAAAGTGGAAGTGGAAATGACTTCCATTGTACCAAACAAGAGAAATGCTTGATTTCACTTTTATTTCTACTTCTCCATGTCCACTTCCATGCTACCAAATATGGCCCTAGTGTTTCTTAAAACACATACCTTAAAAATAAATGGCACAAACATCCCGAGTTTCATTGCTATTACAGAAGCATACCCTTTAATTTCAAAGCATACACTTTAATTCTATTTTAATTATTTTTTTGGACTAAAATGTCCTCCATCAACCCTCTTATGTATTCTGGCAAAAGAAGACCGACTTACATATTTTTTATGGAGATTATTTTGGTCCAGAAGAATAAAAATTGGTCTAAAGTGTATGTTTTACAAATAAAGTACCTTATAATTTACTTATATTTTAAAGGTGCATTTTAAGAGGCACGTGCTCTAGGTCATTTTCAAATGGTATCTTGTGTTCATTCTACTTCTGTACTTTTATGAAATATTTGTTTAATTTTATGTTATCTTTGAGTACCTATTGCTTGGTAGACTTCAATTCATTTTACTCCGCATAAAATGAAAAGCATGCTACATGTATTTTCTTCACTTCTGTTCACTTTACCGTTTAATTTGAAGAATTTTCCACTCACTACCTAAACTAGTGGGAGTAAAATGTTAAAACAAAACACAAGCAGTAAATGGCTATCATTTTTATAACATATGGTTAAAGAACTGCTTATACAATTATATTACTAATCAGACTAATGCAAAGCCAATGAATGCCTGTTTTTAAAAAACAAAACACAAGCAGTGAATGGCTATCATTTTTATAATATATGGTTTGTACTGTAAGGTTGGCCAATTTATTGGTGGACGTAATTTCAATTAATACTTTATGTTGTAAATGAACTCATCTTTTTGAACGATGCTGTATACGGTGGAGTGCATGGGGCAAATTATAGTCTAACGGTTCAACCTGTGATATTACGACACATTCTGTCTTGAGACTCTAAATTACCGTCTTTCATATTTTCTCCCTGTTGTACAATTCTGATGTGACTTTTATACATCGAATTGGATGTGATGCAAATTGCACTTGTCCTTCAGAGGTCTTTGGTGGAGATGATGTGCAGTTTTTTTGTGGCATCATGGACTGGGGTTGTCAAATATCATGGGCCGCGTCCTAGCAGAAGACCGAAGCAGGCATGTCTCATATAATAACGATTGTCAGATGTAATTTTATTTTTATATTAAGTAAATATGAATGTTATTGACGGATAGTCTGAGTTCTCCCAACATTTCTTGAACAGGTTTTTGTGGCCAACCATACTTCCATGATTGATTTCATTATTTTAGAACAGATGACAGCATTTGCTGTAATTATGCAGAAGCATCCTGGATGGGTTGGTAAGCATTTGCCTCAACTAAAAGCTGTTTGTTTCTTTATATATAATATACTTTTTTTTATATATATTATATTATGACAAGATATTTGGGTATTTGACTTTAAAGAATTGGCACCCCACTATCAGGATGACTTCATACTGTTGCTAAGATAATAATGATAACGTGGAAAGTAATATATCTAGACCTTTTTGTTGTTAGCACTGTTCACTCTGTTGGCCGGTTTAAATGTTTGCTGAGAAGAACAGGGCATGTGATGAACTAGTGATGACTTGAAGCTTGTTATGTATAATAAATTTTGGAAATTTTCCTGGTAAAACAGTAATTTGTGTATTTTATAAATATTGGCTGTTTTGTGTAGGATTATTGCAGAGCACCATTTTGGAGAGTGTAGGATGTATCTGGTTCAATCGTACTGAGGCAAAGGATCGAGAAATTGTTGCCAAGAAGTGAGTTTAAATGAAAATTTGGTAAATGTCTATTTCCAATTTCATTTGTTTTTGACTTTTTCTCTTTTACATTCTTCAGATTGAGGGATCATGTCCAGGGAACTGACAATAACCCTCTTCTCATATTTCCGGAAGGAACATGTGTAAATAATCACTACACGGTCATGTTCAAGAAGGTGCGTGAATCTGTGAAGAATGCAGTTGTGTTCACATATATGCTTATGCAATGGGCGTTCTTTCTTTCTTTTGTTTCTAATGCTCCTCCAGCCCCCCACATTGATTTCTCTATAGTTGTATTCTTAATCTATCATCAAAGCATTTAACTTTTCATTGATGTTTAGGGTGCATTTGAACTTGGCTGCACAGTTTGCCCAGTCGCAATAAAATACAATAAAATATTTGTGGATGCTTTTTGGAATAGTCGAAAGTAAGGTTATGCTTTTCAATGTTAATTACTACTATACTTCCACTGTTCCACTGCTGTATTAGAGGTGTAATGGTTAGATTTCATGGATTTGCAGGCAATCATTCACTAAACATCTGCTGCAGCTAATGACATCTTGGGCTGCTGTTTGTGAAGTTTGGTACATGGAGCCACAGAATCTGAAGCCAGGAGAAACAGCCATTGAGTTTGCTGAGAGGTAAATAATTTTCCTCTTTGGTGTAAGCAGAAAGTTGCATGGTGGGAACGGCTGTACATGAAAGCGTATGCTCGGCATCTTTTAGGTGTTGAAACTGTCTGTATTTTACTTTAATACAGGGTGAGAGACCTAATCTCAGTTCGAGCTGGCCTTAAAAAGGTTCCTTGGGATGGATATCTGAAGTATTCTCGTCCTAGCCCAAAGCTGAAAGAAGGAAAGTAAGTTCTAGTTCTTAATTTCTCTCGGTGCACACCCTTTTGCTGTCACATGACCAATAGCCTTGGTGTTATAGTTAATATTAATATCAATATAAAATAATTCACTGGTCTTTAATATAAGAGTTAGTCGACTTTTTTAGATAGATTAAAGAAACTAAATAAATCAGTTAATTATAACTAATATAATAACTAGTTGACTAATTTTGGTAGATTAAAGAGTATATAATATGAATTAGTCTTGAGGGGTTGAATTTGGTCATAATTAACTTATTTGGTTTCCTCAATCTACTTAAAAAAGTGAACTAGCTCTTATATTAAGGACCGGAGGATCAAATTTATGACAATTCTCTCAATCCACAAGTTGTTAACAGTGTGGATGAATACATTGGGCCACCTAGTTAGGGATATACATTTAGTTAGTTTGTTCTATTTTGTTTTGCACTATATGGCTTGGTAGGTTATGATATGCCCATTCAAGCATCGTTGTTGATGATTGAAGCATATGTTCGCATGCTTGTTTAAAGGAACAAAACCTTGTTGGATGAGTAGTCACTTCCAAGATTTTACAAATTTCTTGCTTTGTAGAGGTTCTTTATGAAATGTTTATTTTGTGGCGTTTATAATTGATTATGCTTTTTCGGTTTTGGCTTTGTACTGGATTTTGAGAAATTTGAGTCATGGCACTTACTGGTTGGCTACTGGTCGTTTTGTAGGCAACAAAACTTTGCTGAGTCGGTGCTACGGCGGCTGGAGGAAAAGTGATGTGCAACATTTTGTATATCCCGTTTACCCTTTTCCTCCTTCAACCCGTTTATGTTTTCCTTTGACGTAGTCTTTATTTATTTTCACGTTTAGTTATATATACAGATGGATACGAATAAGTCGCCTGATAAACTTATGTTGCCTGCTCTGATAAACTTCGGCTATTTGCATGTCATTTATATTGTTGACATCCTAGAAAATTTTATCTTGTTTTTTATTTAATTGTTGGCTTTGTGTATATACTCCATTTGTTCCAGAATTATTGTTTTATACCTTTTGTTCTGTTTATAAACTTTTGATGTTTTAGAAATCTACGAACTGGTCAATTTCCCCCCCATAACCATACCCTCATTAAATAATTATTGCATTAAATGAATGCGTATGTACTCCAATTTCTTTCACAACATCAAGAGCAAGAAGGCTACCATAGAAGTAGAGGGTTGAAGAAACATGAATGACCCACCAACATTGGGAATCTAATGATCCGCTATCTGAAATTTTGATTCAAAGGAAGCAAAAGCATTTGCTTTTGATGAGAAATTAACTTATTCATGTTTACCATTTTCCTATTATAACTATAAAAGTTAACAAATTTTCTGAGGAAATTTATTTTTATTTCAAAAGTAAATAATAAAATATATTAGGTAGCGGAGTGCATGAACGCTACGTCTCGGTTGGTAGGTCCTTTTCCCCTTAACCTTTAGTTTGGAGATGAGAAGAAAACTAGAGAAGAAGAAATATTAGGATGAAAACTCTAAACCAAAGTAACTTTTTTAAAACTATTTTAGGAAGTTTTTCTTCAAAGTATTCTCTCCTTATTTTTCTCTCAATCCAAACCAAGTTTTCCTGTTCTGCTTAATCTTCACAGTCACTTATTTGGGAACTTGCAAGATCCATGACCTGCTCCATCAACCAAAATAATTAAGATATCAAGAATTGAAGTATCAAAATTGCAAGATGACAGCAAAATTACATATGAAGTTATTGGTTGTATTTTTTTTGGGGTCTAGGATATGAGAAAACTCACTGGGGTTTGCTGCTCTTGCTCCTGCACACCACACCTTCCCTCTGTATGATGAATTGTTCTTTGGAGCATCAAGTAACGGTGAAAAATCTGATGCATCCCTTTTTCCTGTTAAGTCAATTTCATAAAGTGGTGTCCCATCTGGATGTAACAGTCCCCAATGTCGCTCTATTCCTTGACCACTCTTCAGGTTCTCATCATACAATGAGAAGATGAACGTTGGAATAACGACACCAGGCCGAGCCGGTGTCCCAATGGGGGGTTTTGCCGTGATTTTCTTGATGACATTCCGGTTGTACGTTGCTGCATTGAATATGTTCGCGCCGGTGTCATCAGAGTGAGGCCACCCGGTTTCTGATATCACCAGCCTCATGCTGGGGAATCCGAGTTTCGCCATGGCGAAGATAAACGAGTCAAGCATTTGGTCCAGTAAATTGGTGTAGATCAAGCCACTAATAGGGTCAGTGATGCTGAAATTTCCTCTGAGAAGGGCAAAATCTAGGCTTATATCGTTAGGCTTTGATGACCATGGGAAATAAGTATATACATCAATGAAGAAGAATGAATTGGTTCTGTTAAGAAACTCAAGCATTGGTACCATCACGGTGTCTCTTATTCTGGACAGGAATGTCCCCGACGACGGCGGGAAAGTTGTCTCTAAAACATCCATGGCTAGTGGTGTACTAACTTTGATATTTGTAATGTTCTGAGTTTTGAGAGACCTTTTGATCCTTCTCATTGCTGGAACAAGATGAAGCCCAATGTTTTGGCCTTGTACGGAATAATCACTCAGAACTTCATTACCTACAAGCAAAAAGCGAATCAACGTTTTGGGGTAATAAGGTAAGACATTTTGCCTAACCCATTCATCTGATATGCTTTGGTCTGAAGCAATGCTTGAGATTTCACTGTTAGGGACCATAATGGAAACTTGAAACTTGGTTTCTGATAGAAGATTCAGAATTTGTGGGTTTGCATCATACAGCTTCACTCGTCCCGCTTTCATCGTCTTTAGTAGCTCGATGGACCGAGCCGGAGAGGGCAGGTTGTTCCCGACACGGCCATAGTTCACACCAATCTTACTTGAGATTTCGGCTTCTGTAGAATGAAAAAGAAGAAACTGGTGTTAGTGCAGAAGAAAGATATGCTTTGAAGATTAAAATTGATGAAAACAAAGAGGAAGGGAATGCTTCATACTTGATATTGATAGTAAAGAGAAGAGAAAGATAGAAAGAGCATCCATTATTCTAACTTGTAGTTCTATGTTGCTGATACAACGGTTTAATTTGATATTGCATTCAGATGCTTTTAAAGGGGAAAAATATGAATTGTAAAGAAAATGGAATAAACACTACCAAACAAAAGAAAATCAAGAAGAAGAAAATGAAATAAAGATTGCATCAAAGTCAAGCATCTTTCGAAGTGACTTTAAAAATCTTTTGGATTAATATGCATGCAATCCATTGGGTATATATTTGAATGTTTAACACAAAATTAAACGTGGAATTATTAAATTTGAATGTATAATAGCTAGGGTGCACTTAAAAATTGGGTTAAGTTTGATAATCTTTAATTTGTTTAATTGTTTGTGGTAGAACTTGGCATGATTTCTTGTGTGTAAGATTCCAAGAAAGGTAGTTACATCAGAATGGAACGTAATTAGCATGGATTTTATGTATTAATTAAATGATGTCACGCATAGGTAGTGAAATGGAATGGGGCAATTCATGTATGTAATTCGTGCTCTTTCTTCTTATAAAGGATTACTATTTTATATTAAAAAAATTTTAAAAAAATAACTAACAGTTAGGTCTAATAAAAAAGGTTAGTCTTTTACAATTTAGTGAATCACTATTAGAATCCCTACTATCAGAGGTCCCCACAATTAGTACTTAATAATGTCTCAAATATGATTATTTTCAATAAGATGATTCATATTCCTAACAAAAAAAAAAAGGTTAAAAATGGTTATGTGCAAAAGCTTTTATAATTTCTCAAAATTGTCCTTAGTTTCTGGTTAACCT
Organism: Leucaena leucocephala; assembly: GCA_037074615.1. Lineage (NCBI taxonomy): Eukaryota > Viridiplantae > Streptophyta > Magnoliopsida > Fabales > Fabaceae > Leucaena > Leucaena leucocephala. The sequence continues at coordinate 5,713,608 of CM073550.1, forward strand.
TTTTAGAAAAACATTTACATTTTTAGCAATATACACCTCTAAACTTTAAAATATGATCTATTTAACTAATTAAATTAAATTTAAAAAATTATTTAAATTAGTTAATATAGCATACTTTATCTAAAATATCCTAATCATATTTCTTATTAAGGGAATATCAATATAGGTAATTTGAAAAAAAGTTAATAAATATATAAAATATATCTTATATTTATGATCAAAATTAACTCTTCAATTATATCATATATTTGACCCCTAGTTTTTGCTATAAACACATTCAAGTTTGAAAGGTACTGCTTCAAAGCTAGATAGCGATGTGGGCATAATCGCTGTCCAAATGATAAGCACTTATCTATGGGTTTGTGTAGATAGGTTTTTAAGAAAAAGTTTATAGAAAAATGACTTTTAGATAGTTTTTAGAAAATAACTTATAGAGAAGAGTTTTTAAAAAAATAGTTATGAATAAATGAGTGTTTGGATGATTATTACAAGAAGAATTTTTGTGATTGATAAATTACTAAAAAATGGTATGAGATTGAAAAAAAAATCATTCTCCTCTTGTCCCATCATATCTGTAGAACTCTCTTCTTCTCTCTCTTATCTTCTCATTCCTTCACCATCTTCGCTCAAGCCAGAAGACAAAGACAAAGACAGAGACAAAAGAAGATGACATGAAGTCAAGAAGCACCAATAGAGAAAGAAGATGCTGCTATAGTCGTTGGTCCATGCGACCCATGGCGATCTAGAAAGATCACGGTGAAAGAGAAAGAAGGAGGAGGCGATGGGCAAATTTTGGAGAAGGGGAGAGAGGAGAGAGAATAGAAAAATATAGGTAAAATAATAATTAGATAGTCTATAAACTCTTTTACTATTATATAAGCTATTCCTAAGAGTTTATCTAAAACTATAATTTGGTTTATAAGATCTTTTTGATAAATATGAATATTTTAAAAAAATTTTAAACTAAAATTTGGGCCACAAATCTTTTTAAAACTAAAGTTTTACAGTTATCTAAACAGGCACTAGATTAATTGTGAGTAACGTGAACATATTTTATTGTACGAAATATCAACATTCACAGGATCAAGTAATTGACAAATAAATAAATAAAAAATGTAAAATTCGACGCTTAGATCAACTGATAGGAATTATACTATTTTGACCAAAGGTCACAGTTAAATCCGTTGAGAGTGTAGTAATATAGGTGGTAAAGTCGCCGATCAAATAGGTCATATTATGGTCATGCAAAAAATGATAAATGTATGTGCTCATTTGAAAGGTTATACTAGGAGAGGTATGAGAATATATAAGAAGCGTAACATATATAAACGAAGTGAAGCAAATTTTATTTCCTTGCAAATTAATATCTGAGTACAACAAAGCCTGTATATGCATATAGCTTCTTAATATTGCACAAGTAGAGCAAGATATGAAAATTTCAAAGGCTTATTAGGTTGCAAAACAGATCCCATTAATCATAATTATAAGAGCAAGTTGACTTTTTTCAATAGATTAAAGAAATCAAATAAATAAGTTAATTATGATCAGATCTAACTCCTTAAGATGAATTCATATTAGATTTTATTTAATCTATTCAAATTAGTCAATTAATTCTTATATTAATTATAATTAAATGATTTATTTGACTTTTTTAATTTATTTTAAAAAATTAACTAGCTCTTATAATTAGAACTGAAAGTGGTATATAGAATAAATAATTAAGGATAAGCTTCAATAATTGACCTAAAGCCAAAAGGAAGAGTAATCTTGTGACGTTTGAAGCCTGCAGAGATAAGAAGTTTGTTCCATTCTTTCTCAGTTCTCTCCTTGCCATTGAATATACTCATCATTATAATGTCAAGCGCGAGTTTGACTTGTGCCATGTCATTGTCATCTTCTTCCTTCTCCTTTATCACTGCGTCAATGATTATCACCTTTCCTCCTCCTCCTTCTTCACCTTTCTTTGAGATTGCCTCCTTACATTTTTCCAGTATCTTTATGCAGTTTTCATCATCCCAATCATGTAATATCCACTATACAAAATTCACACCAATAAGAATGAATGTTCAAGTCTTAAATTAAATATTCAATATATATAAATATTAATATGAAATATAAAACTCATTAGAAGCCATTTTTACCTAATGCACACCCGCCCAGTGAAACAGTTATAGGTAGTTATTAAGATTTTCATTTTTTTAAAAAATTCCTTCTCAAAATACAGGGGAAATAGACCATATTAATGAAAGGATGTGAGTAATTTTAATATACTTTTATGGTTGTTTTAGGAAAAAGAACATTAATTTTCCTCATAAATTGGCAAAATGCCTTAATATTGATGATCTTTCCAAAATAAGCCTTGTATTTCAAACAGGGATACTACTCTCTTTGGTCCTATATATAAGATATATAAATAAGTAGATAAATAAGTTTGTTAAAATTAGTTAAAGGCAATGGATATATAAAATATGTATTTTATTTTCTACGAATACTTTTATTTATGGATAAAGATAAATAGTAAGTGAATTAATTAATGCAATAATATAACATGTCATAGATGGAAAACGTTGGTTAAAATTTCAAACTCCCTTTAAGAATGTCTTATAAATATGGCTGTCCCGAAAAACCACTACTTATATATAGGATTGGAGGGAGTATATACGGGAATTTAAGAAATTGGTTTGGAGAGGTGATGCAGGATGGGATAGGGGAAAGGGAGAATAGAGAGAAGAGATGAGGGAGGAAGGGATAAATAAGATGAATAGAGGGAGGAGGCAATAACCATACTCAATTTTTACTATTCATACATCGAACAAAACAAATATATTATTGAGATGCTGTTTGTAGATCTCAACTTAATCCTAGAAATTAATGATTGGACATTTTAGAAATCTAAAATTAAATGTAAATAACAATTGATGATAAGATAACAATCAAATGAAAATTAAAACAAAAAATATTAAATGTAAATAACAATTGATTATAAGATAACGATTAAATCAAAATTAAAATAAAAATATTTCCTAATAATACTAAATATCTGAAATCTGAAAAATCCAAATCAACCATTATTCCATATCCTACAACTGGTTTATACTTATATGTAATTCATATGATAGACTTGACTCATAATATTAGTGAGCATACCAGCCTTTACAAATGGGTAAATATTGCCAGAAAAAGAGAGAGAATGGAATTTTAGAAAAACAACTTAATTACCTTCAACAAAACAGCATCAGCAGAAGGGATGGATTCAAACATGCTGCCACCAACAAAACTCAAGTTATTGCTTCCTGAAGAGTTTTCAACGACTTGTGGAAGATCAAAGACAACGCATTTCAGATTAGGATATCTCTCAGAGATTATTCTAGAAGTAGTGCCTGTACCACCACCAACATCAACTAGGGTTTCCAATCCTTCAAACAGAAACTTGCAGTCTCTAAGTGCCACATTAATCATCTGAGAATCACAAGCCATCGCTTCGTTAAAACGCTTCATTCTTTCAGGATCTTGTTCAAGAATATCCCATGTCCCTACACCAGACGCAATCTCATAGGCCGTTTTCTCTTCCCCAGCAGATTGGAACCACCTTCCCAATGAATTAATTGCAGAAATAACATCACCGTGATACCCTAACACAAATGGTGATAGGTTAGGTTCCAAGCCCTTGATCAGCAAGGTAGAAGAAGGCGTGAGACCGTACGCATACGTATATGACTCATCATCATCTTCTTCTTCTTCTTCGTTCTTCACTAGGGTTTTTGTTAAGAAGCCATTGTGAACCAGGAAGCGAACAATCCTCTCTACATAAGCAGTTTTGGTTGGATGAGCTTTTTCAAGTTTGGAGATCAAATGAGGAAGAGTAATGGGATGGCCATTGTTGTTGTGGATTATGTCTGGGATGTTTAACTCAAGTGCACACTTGAGAACCAATCCATTAATGTAGCCTAAAATGTGTTTATACAAATGAACTTGAGCTGCAAACAGCTCATCACTTGTTCTGGAACCCATAATAATAACTATATTTGGTGTGATTTCTTTCAGCTCTTTCTTCTAACTTTCGATTCGAAGTTAGATTTTGAGCCTTGAAAGAACAAACTCACTAGTGTGCTTGCTGTGTACTTTCAATGGCAGAGTTTCCTTATATAGAGCATTTTCAAGGATGTTTGGATTAGTTTTTTGGAAGTAATTTTAGGTAATTATGTTAGAGCGTTGAGTGTAAAATTACTTTTAACAACATGGTTTGAAAGTTTCTCAAGAAATGCCATAAATGTCTTGTCGGTTTGACTAAGAAAATTCCATTTTGTTTATTTTTCAAATATGCATGCATGGAATTCTACGATTAGTATGTCTCTTCTTGAATAATTCAAAGGAGGAAATGTCTTCGTAAAGATTCATGTATCATTCTTTAATTTTTTTGGCCCCGTGCCATAGTGCTTTAATTTATTTTGTCCCGTGGCATAGTGTTTAGGTTTGTTTATAATAAGTATATACACGTAATAAAATCACGATTAAAAAAAAAAAAGACTGGAGCTTCTAATCGCCAATTCAAACAAGAATTTAATAATTCCAAATTTTGACTGTATATATATAAAAAAAAGAACTCCAAATTTTGCATTCCAACTCAAATATTAAATGATATACTATTTTTAGTTTATTTCAGTAATAAATTAATAACAATTTGTACTTTAAAATAAAATATCAGATTTAATGGGTTAAAATTTTTAATATTTGAAAATTCTTCTACTTGAAATTGATATATTGTTCATAACTTCACCCGCATATTTTAATATATAAATGATCTACTATAAGAAGTCAAGCCCATAAATTAAGGGCTTATCTCTCATATTCAATGTGCCAAAATTATGCGAAATTGGTTTCTCTCCAATTATTTTTTCTCTACGTTTTCATTATAGTTATATACTATTCAAATTACATTTTAATGATACATATTAGTTTATATGTAAACAAATACTCTTTTTAATTTTATTTATAAGTCATCTCCAATATATTTTATTGAAATCAAGAAAAATATTAAACCTCATTAACTCCATCTAAAAATTTAAATTTTCTCTTATTTAATATACACTGTATTCCATGAGAATAAAATGTACATGATAATAAATAAAGGGTAAAATTGTACATTCATATTTTTTCTTTACCTTACAATAGGACAATGGGCCTATTGGGATAAGTTTTTAAAAAATGGCTTATGAAAAAAGGCTTTTAGATAGTTTTTAGAAAACATGCTTATGGAGAATGACTTATGAAAAAAAGTAATTCTGAACAAATGAGTATTTGGATAGTTATTATCAAAAAAGACTTTTGTTATTGGCAAATTATTAAAAATGATATGATTTTATAAACAATGGGAGAGAGGAGAAAATGTGAAAAAGAGAGAGGAGAGAGGGTTGAAAATATATAAAATATAGGAGAGAGGAAAGAAGGTAAAAAAGATAGGAGAGATGAGACATAGAATAATAAAAAACAGGGATAAAATAATAATTAGATAGTCTATAAGTTCTTTTATTGTTCTAAAAAATTATTCTCAATAATTTATGTAAAACCTTAATTTTAAACTATAGTTTTGTTTACAAATATTTTTTTTTATTTTGAAACTTTTTTAAATTAAGATTTAGACCAAAAACACTTTTAAAATTTTGTATTTATCCAAACAAGCATGACAGCTGGAATATAAACCAACAAAGCTGATTCTTCAGATTTAATCCAACGGGGCACAATTGCTAATTAAGTCATCCTCTAGTCATTGAATGAAGTGGTCCCTGCTTTGTACAGAGCAGATTGGACGAAGAAAATTCAGATATTAAGTTGGGCATGAAAGTTCCCTTTTGATCAGACATAATTGTATGGGATTCAATACTTTTGACTTGATACTATTTTTTTCTTGATGGCTTTTTTTTGACGTTTCTCTTGTTTGGCAAGAAAAAAACAATATTTTTGTATTGACTTTTAATCCTTTGATATATTTAAAATTTGTAGGGAAAATCCCATTTGAATTATGAAATTCAAAAAGGGCATCCGAACATATAAAAGGATATATTGTCATAAGTATCAATTTATAATGTTAATATTTATAAGAAAAGATGAAACTGCTATAGAATCTAAAATAGTAATTAATATCATTATTAAAGTTACATGTGTTGTTAATTTTATTATTAGTGCAGTTAAGGCTTATACACAATCCTCTCTACAGAAGTAATTTTGGTTGGATGCACTGTTAGATATTTTATAAATTATTATGGAATTTCTCATTATCTAATACAAGGATTATGTCTTGATATTATAGATATTGCTAAGATTATTTCTTGTTCTTCAAGACATTACAGTTTCCTAATATTAAATAAAATATCTCTTTATTGTAGCCCTTATGTGAGTTAGACCCGGCCAAGGTTTAGGGTTATCACTCAATCCAATTTCCTATTACTAATATTGATGGGAGGTTATAAATAGGGTATATTGAATTAGGGTGGCAGGGCATAGTAACATACTCACTTACCTTAAGGGCTCCATGATTGGTGACAGTTATTAACAGATTATCACTGTGCCTATCTTTCAATAAGAAGATTCCTGATTTATTTGCACGGACAATATTCTTTGTTTTCAGTGTATTCTATTTTAGATTGTGAGCGTCTTCGAATCAAGTGACTACTATGGCTGGAGGTATTTCTAATTAATTCTTCCTCAACTACTCTATTTTATGGATTTGTTGTATAATCATTGAATTACTACTTAGTGTTTATTCGAACATTAACTTTTTCAAGTTTGGAGATCAAATGAGGACGAGTAATGGAATGGCCATTGTTGTTGTGGATTATGTCTGGGGCGTTTAACTCAAGTGCACACTTGAGAACCAATCCATTAACGTAGCCTAAAATGTGTTTATACAGATGAGCTTGAGCTTCGAACAACCCAGTTGCTGGTGATAATTTGGCTTCATGATTAATATTGGAACCCATTATGATTTCTTTCAGCTCTTTCTTGTAACTTTATATTCTCAGTTAGATTTTGAACTTTGAAAGAACGAACTCACTAGTGTGCTTGCTGTGTAATTTCAATGGAAGAGTTTCCTCATATAGAGCATATTTAAAGATGCTTGGATTAATTTTTTAGAAATGATTTTAAGTAAGTATGTAAGAGGGGTCGAGTGTAAAATTGCTTTTGAAAGTTTCTCAAGAAATGCCATAAATGTCCAATCGGTTTTACCAAGAAAATTCCTTTTTGTTTATTTTTCAAATATGCATGCTTGGAATTCTACCATTAGTATGTCTCTTCTTGAAGAATTCAAAGGAGCAAATGTCTTCGTAAAGATTCATGCATCATTCTTTAATGTTTTTTTTGTCCCGTGGCATAGTGCTTGATCGATCCCTTGATATAGATTTAAAAATTTTCAGTCACTGAAATGGAATATAAACGCCTTATATTTAATATTTTTGTGAATTAATATTTTAATGATAATTTTTTAAAAATGTGTTGTGACTGGGTAACAAAGATTTTTGTTTTATTTTCGTTACGTTTTTAAAAGAATTAACTTTTTCCCTAATCAGTATTATGATTTTTGTTTCTTAGTTTTTGACCATTTATGTAGACGACTGATTCTTTCTTTCTTTCTTTTTTATCAAATTAGCTTTGGTTGAGTCCAATTTCAATAATAATAATAATAGTAGTAGTAAAAAAGTTAATGTTAGTTAAGGCAGAAATACTAAAAAGGAGGTGAATTGAGTGTTTTAAAAAATTTAAACTAAATCTAAACTTTAATAGAAAGTATATATGAATAATATTAATAGGAATAAAGAGAAGAAAAATTTTACCAAAGATAAAGCCAAACAATTTATACTAGCTCTTGTCCTATATCTAGTCCTAAGAGAACTTTTGAGATTTTTACTATCTCCAAAATTATAACAGGCTATTGGTGCATTTAGTACAGCAATTGACTCCATCAATTACTTCCCTATAAAGTTATGATCCCAACTTAAGAGAATCGATCTCTTAAACTAACATAATAAAAGAAGAGTTTTTACAATCTGTCTTGAAGAGTAAATATAATGTTACACACTGAAGCTCAAGGTTTGTAAAATTGCACTGAGAATGTAGATTAATTGAGAATGCAATAATTTCTAAAATTGTTATATCATATCATTGGTTATTGTTTTATTCAATAAAGAGTCTTTAAATATCATTTATTTCAGTTGTAGCTATTAGACTCCAATTTATTACCGTTGAAGTGAAGGCAAGATGGGTCACTGACAAGTATGTGAGCATTTAATATATTTTTAGAAGTAAAAAGTTTCCATTGTGTAGCCTTTATCATTTCAAATTCTTAACATTTTTTTAATATACTTAAATAAAAGATATGTTAGTTATTGAAGCGTTAATATGAGTATAAGATACATGGCTTGCTATTTAAGAGATGGAGTTCACAATTAAATTCAGATTGCTCTTGTCTTTTAAAGAAGCAATATGTTGTATTAATCGATTATTTAATTGATTAAAACTTAGTATGAGATAGTAAAATAGAGTATCACGATAATCATATTATTCAACCATATATAATGTAAACCTATTATGATAAATTTATGAAAGGGACTAACACAAAGAATAATGAGAAACATAAATAAATTATTACTTGAATGAGTCATATGAAGACAAAATCAGTTTTAGCCTTTAAAACAGAGGTATATTAGAGATTTTTGAAGGTTTCTGAATTAATCGATTAACCAATGGATTAGTTAGTTTATATTTGAGTTTGACAAAACTGAAACTTTAGCGATTAATCAAACAGTTAACAGATTAATATAAATTAATCGATTCATAGTAATATATTTATTTAAGAGAAAATCTATTTTTAATATATTAATTGATTAATCAATCAATTAATTGATTTATATTTGAATTTCATAAAATTAAAATTTTACTGATTAATTGAACATTTAATATATTAATATAAATTAATTGATTAAATAATCAATTAATAACAATATCTTTGTTCAAGAGAAAATTTATTTTCAATATATTAATCAATTAACCAATAGATTAATGAACCAATTAATCGATTACTAATAGATTAATTTCAATTAATCGATTATCTAATCGTTTAATTGGTTAATTAACTTACTTTTAGAAGGTCAGCTCTCAATATTAATTGATTAATTGTCACTCATTAATCGATTAATTAATAGATTAATTTATTTTCCTTGTAAAACAGATTGCTGCCTATCTAACATTCAATTAATTAATTGATATTAATCGATTGATTATCAATAATTAAATAATAAATTGATTGACTCTACTATCATCTTCATTAAACTTCATTGACCAAAAACATTTTCATTATTACAAAATCACTTTTCTCTTCATATACCAACTTAATTCTTTATCCTCTTTTAACATTGTCAAAACATATAGAATCTAATAAGAAATACTTCTTAGATAACTGTTGAATAGCTTTTAACCACATAGGAGTAATTTATCAATTTGTTTAATCATTTGAGTATATTTAAAACATTCTTAGTATTATTAAAAACTTTTTTATATTTGATATCATCAAAACATATTTTCTAACAATCTTCCCCATTTTTATGATGGCAAATCATTAATGAAAAATAATACTTTCTTTTTTATTTGTCATTAGTAAAAAATTTAAATAAAAAAATAGTTTAAATATTATATAAAATGAGTTACGAAGAAAATTATTGTCATGAAGCAAAAGTCAAATAAATAGATTGAGTTCACAGATACTCATTGGAAATTGATGCAAGTGTGGCAAAGATCTATGAAATTATGTGCTTTATACTCTTTGCTTCCGGATTTTCAGTTTCAACGTCCAGCTCATCACTTTTCAGAAATTCAGAACCCCCTTCTACCTTTTTGAATCATCTCTATTTAAAAGAGAAATTTCTATTATATGAAGAGATTAATCGATCCTATGCTTAGTTCTATTTTTTAATTTTATAATAGAACATTCTACAAAAATTTTAATTATATACTCTGATACTTAAGTTAATAACTTCAATAATCAAAACATATTAATGAAGAATGAAGAATACTTTCATAAGCTTAATTTATAAATTTTACAATTCATTGAAATTTACTATTCTCAATTCTCTTCTTATGTAGTTGAATTGATCTTGAGCAAAATGTTTGGTAAAAATATATTCTAGCTGAAAATGAGTGGACATGAATTATACTGTTATGTCTTTTTTCTGTACTTGATCTCTTATGAAGTGATGTTTAATATCAATATGTTTTGTTAGTGAATGAAATACAGAGTTCTTTGAGAGACTAATTATACTTGTATTGTCATAAAGAATTAAGGTCTCGTTCACTTTTATTCTTAGATATTGAAGTTGTCGCTTGAGCCATATAACTTGTGTACAACAACTTTCAATTGCTATATACTCAGCTTTTGTTGATGAGATAGTCACCGTATATTACTTTTTACTAAACCATGAGACTAGACAATCACTAAAGAATTCACATTGTTCACTAGTATTTTTTCTATCAGTTTTGTATCCTCTATAATCAGAGTCTCAGTAAACTACCAAATATTCATTTTGTTTAGATTTGTTTATGATAAGTATATACACGTAGTAAAATCACGATTAAAATAATAGACTGGGGCTTCTAATTGCCAATTCAAATAAGCACTTAACAACTCTAAATTTTGACTGTATATAGAAAAAGAACTCCAAATTTTGCCTTCCAACTCAAATATTAAATGATATACTATTTTTAGTTTATTTCGGCAATGAATTAATAACAATTTAGTACTTTAAAATAAAATATCAGATTTAATGGGTTAAAATTTTTAATATTTGAAAATTCTCCTACTTGAAATTGATATATTGTCCATAACTTCACCCGAATATTTTAATATATAAATGATCTACTATAAGAAGTCGAGCCCATAAATTAAGGGCTTATCTCTCATATTCAATGTGCCAAAATTGGTTTCTTCCAATTATTTTTTTCTACGTTTTCATTATAGTTATATACTATTCAGATTACATTTTAATGATACATATTAGTTTAAATGTAAATAAATACTCCTTTTAGTCTTATTTATAAGTCATCTATAGCATATTTTATTAGAATCAAGAAAAATATTAAACTCTATTAACTCTATTTAAAAATTTAACTTTTCTCCTATTTAATATATATTATATTATATGAGAATAAAAATTTATATAATAATAAATGAAGGGTAAAATTGTATATTCATCTATATAATGGTATAAACCATCAAAGCTGAATCTTCAATTTAATCCAACGGGGCACAATTGCTAATGAAGTCATTCCCTAGTCATTGAATGAAGTGGTACCTGCTTTATACAGAGCAGATTGGACTAGGAAAATTCAGATATTAAGTTGGGTAAGAAAGTTCCCTTTCGATTAGACAGAATTGTAAGGGATTCAATACTTTTTTGACTTGATACTATTTTTTTTCTTGATGGCTTTTTTGACGTTTCTCTTGTTTGGCAAGAAAAAAAACAATATTTTTGTATTGACTTTTAATCCTTTGATATATTTAAAATTTGTAGGGAAAATCGCATTTAAATTATGAAATTCTAAAAAGGGCATCCGGATATATAAAAAGACAAATTTATTATAAGTATCAATTTAAAATTTTAATATTTATAGGAAAAGATGAAACTGCTCTAGAACCTAAATGAGTAATTAATGTCATTATTAAAATTACATATTTTTAGTACAGTTAATGCCTATATACCTACAAAAATAGTTTTGATTGGATGAACTGTTAGATATTTTATAATTATTATGGAATATCTCATTATCTAATACAAGGATTATGTGTTGATATTATAGGTATTGCTAAGATTATTTCTTACTCTTCAAGACATTACAGTTTCCTAATATTAAATAAAATATCTTCTTATTGTGGCCTTTATGTGAGTTAGACTCGGGCCAAGGTTTAGGGTTATCACTCAATCCAATTTCCTGTTATTAATATTGATGGGAGGTTATAAATAGGGTATATTGAATTATGGTAGTAGGGCATAGTAACATACTCACTCACCTTAAGGGTTCCATGATTAGTGATGGTTATTAACAGACCATCACTATGTCTATTTTTCAATAAGAAGACTCTTGATTTATTTGCATGTACAGTATTCTTTGTTTTCAGTGTATTCTATTTTAAGAAGACAATACAGCTTTTGAAAGTGCCTTTGGGATGGAGTTTTGGAGATATGGAAGTGAGAATCCTGAATTTAGCAGAGTGTTCAATGAAGGTACGATTAGTGATTCTGGGATGATGAACTTGGTGAAGATGAAGAAGTTTAACTCAGTGTTTTGGGGTTTGAAGCCTTTGGTTGATGTTGGAGGAGGGCAAGGTGGAGCAGCCATGGCCATTTCTGAGGAATTTCTAGATTTGAAGTCCAAGTGATGGATCTTCCTCATGTTGTAGCAGATATGAAGAATAGTGACAATCTAAAGTTCGTAGGAGGTGATATGTTTCAGTCCATTCCTTTTGCAGATGCCATTCTCTTAAGGTACGTAAGCACATAGAAGATTTAGAAAAAATCAATGAAAAATTTCTATATTTAAAAATTTTATTACTCAAAACAACTTAATATATTTTTAATATTGAAAGTATCATAATTTATATCTTTCTGACTAATAAAATTTTTAAATAGAGATTTTTTATTAATTTTCCAAAAGTTTATTAGTTTTAAAATTTTAAAGTGTTAATATGATTCTAATTAAGACACTTAAAAAAGCAATCTTGGAAACTATATTTTGGTGGAGCACAAAAATATATTAAAAAAATTTTGTCTTCAACTACTCTGCTATTACAATGGCGAGTGCAAAATAGATCAAATTGACATTATAAACTCTTGTTTTAGTACAATAATTTTTAGAAAGAAATTAGGCTCACTTACAATCTAAGAGTAAGACAAAGTCTCCTTTCCTCCTAAGCGATACCAATGTTAGATAGGGCGAATCATCAATTATCCTCAGACGTAAATTTAGGTACTCAAAAAATAGAATGCCCTTCAAGTGTAACTGGAATCATAACAAAGTAATATTCCTCAATGATTGAATATATTCTAAATAATTACATGTCTTATCCTTTCACCAGCTGAAATAAATTATTTTGTTGATTAAATTAGAGTGATCAAAATGATCCACTGCAAGAAAATAATGAAATTCTCATGCAAAACATTTGTCACAACATCTCCGTTGAAAATTTCACAACCAAATTCCTTGAGAAGTTTTACAAAAGATTAATTTTTCTTACAAAATTTTAGAACTTTTCTCTTCAAAATATCCTACAAGAATTTTATCTTCGTCTATTCTAAATATAAGATATCAATTCATTTTATCTAATATTTATTATTTTTTCTCAAACTAATTTATTTAACTTATAAATTGATATATAATATAATATTATACAAAAAGATATATTTATAGAAAAATCAAATAATATTTGTTATAATTTAATAATTTATCTTCCTTCCTTAATATATCTAAATTAATTAAATAATTTTTATAATAAGGATCATAGTAATATAAAATAGCTTATCATGTTTTGTTTATAAAACACACGAGTCATGAAAATCTAATATAAATGGGGATGAATTGGCAGCTAGTTTTGCACACATTGTATGTTTGGAAAGAAAGAAAACTAAATTTTTAAAAGAGTTTTTAGCCTAAACTTTAGTTTGAGAAAATTTTAAAATAAATAGTTGTATTTGTCCAAAAATACTTTTGGACCAAACTATAGTTTAAAACTAAAGTTTTTGATAAGCTACTGAACTAACTTTTAGAATAGTAAAAGAATTTATGGACTACCCAATTATTATTTTCCCATTACTTTTTCTTACACACTCTGTCTTCTTTCTTCTTTCTTCTTTCTTCTTTATTCTCTACCCTCTCTCATCTCTCATTTCTCTTCTTTCTTCTCTCTTCTCCACCCTCTATCCTCTTCATTTCTCCTCACTCTTCTCTCTTCTCCACCCTCTCTCCTTTCTCATATTTTTAATAAAATCATACTCTTTTAGTAATTTTTCAATTACAAAAGTCTTTCTAGTAATAACTATCCAAACAGTTATTTAATTAAAATTATTTTTATCTATAAACTCTTTTTTAAAAAGCCTTTTCTAAAAACTTTTTAAAAGTCTTTTTTTTTCATAAATATTTTTCTAAACTTTTATCCAAACATGTCAATTAAGTGATGAAGAGTGCAAGAAGGTATTGAAGAATTGCAGAGAAGCAATTTCAAGCAAAGGGAAAGTAATAATAATAGACATTGTAATGAATGAAGACAAAGATAAGTAAAAAATGACAGAAGCGAAGCTTTATTTCGATGTGATGATGTTGTGTTTGGTGAATGGCAAAGAAAGAGATGAAAAAGAATGGAAGAAGCTCTTCTTAGAAGCTTTTTTTTTTTTGGTTACAAGGGAGGGTATTAAAGCCCTAAACAAAGAAAATTAAACTATAAGGGAATCAAATCTCAAACTCTCCTTATCCACAAGAGCCCTCAGATGAGAAGGGTAAGAATGTAAGTTTGCTGTAGTTGTGAACCCATCTTTTGCTAAGGTATCTGCTAGTTTATTCTGCTCTCTAGATATATACGTAATCTTCAAATCCCAAGACAAATTCATGAACTTCTATATTTGTAATACAAGTAAGCTACACTTGTGAACTTCCTGCTCCATTAGCATATCATTCAATCACTACAAGATAACACCAGGTTTTGGTTTAAGGTCCCTCATTGAAGTTTATCCCTTAAGCCCAATAATGGAATAATAAAGAAGTCCTTGCTAACATTATTGGGCTTGGCCTTCTTCATGTGGTCTCTACAAAATAATAGTTAAGTCACTATAAACATTTGGACAGTGACTGAGACCCATAATAATTATTGTAACATGAATAAGGATTGGTAAAGAAAAGAACATTTATGGTTAGAATAGCATATTTACTATTTTAATCAAGGTAATTAAAACTAGAAGATACATATTTTTAATGACTAAAGTAACTTATATATGTAATTTATAATCTTACCATAACTTTATGATAGATTTCTAGCAAAAACCAAAAAAGAGCTATTAACCAAGTTAAAACGCCATTTTTAGGAAGGAAAAATAATATAAACACCAATCTAATTGACCTGTTCAACCTATTATGTTGACCAAGTTGCATCAGGTCAAAACTAAGTTGACCAATTTAATTCAATTCACTCAAATCATAGCTTAATCAAATTTCTAATTCGTTTTACCAATTCAACCAATTGAGTCCTTTAGTGTTTAAGGTCCCTCATTGAAGTTTATCCTTATTTCAAAACAATAGTAAAGTCTCTAGAAACATTTTTGTGCGCTTGTGTGTTTGAGAGAGAGAGAGAGATAATAATTATGTAGTATGAATAAGGACTGCTAAAGAAAAGAACATTGAAAATCAGAATCGAAGATCTTATTTAAATATGTTGACCAGCTAAGCCAAGAAGTTTTTGCGGTTATTTTGGTTAATTATTATTAAAGAAAATTATGAACATAAACCACTTCTATAAAATCATAAACAAAATTTTATCTTCTTAATCCTATTCATATTCACATAATTTAACATGAAAAAATTTATGTTCCTTTGGAAAGTCTATTTTTTACTTAACAAATAGAGGATAATTTATATTTTTATACTTCAATTTCATAACCTTAAAAAGGTAGGATCCAAATCCTTTACATTTGCCAAAATGAACGAACACACACACATTCATAGGGGAAAAATTGATGAGTATAAGATGAAGTGTGATAGGGCCATATGAATTCATAGAGGGGAAAATGATGGGCATCAAAATGAGAATAAGCTCAGCCCATCCTAATCACCAGCTCTATATGAGAGAAAACAGAAATTTTTGAAATTACAGAGTTTCAGTTCCATCATAAGAGATTGGCACAAGTATATCTCATGGCTCTAGTTAGCTGTCTCCTCTTTCAAAAGTCAACTTTCCCACCAAAGTTAACTCTTAATTTCTTCCTCGTACAACTGTTTTAGCTGTACACACACATCTGAGTTGTTAAGTACAGCAAGTTGTACTTGATTTGCCCAATTACGAAAGGTCAAATCAAAGATGCCTCTATCAAATTAAATATTATGTACCAAAGATGAAGGTAGAGTCCTGTATTGAGTGACCAAGTTTATAAAATGAAGCAGTATAATCATCCTCTGTATCTACCTTTCATTGGATCTCCTTGAAAGGAAAATAATAATAATCATGGAGTTTCATAACCAGGAGTACCTTGATCTGGTTCTGGTCCCTTGTGGATTGCTCATCATGTTTGTTTACCACTTATTTCTCCTTTACAGGTACCTTTATCGCCCTCTCACTACAAGCATGGGCTTTGAGAACCACAACAGAAAAAAATGGGTTCAAAGAATCATGCAGGCAAGTCCTTCTTCTTCCTTTTGGTTTTCTGCATAATAAGGAAGACCAGATATACATAGGATCGGACATAATACAATATATGGATAAGTAATATCATGTTTAAATACAATTTGATATAATGTCTCTTGCATAGGATAATTCTGTTCCTCATGCATTGATGCTTCATATATACATTATGTACATCAACCTCAGCTTCTCTACTTCGCAGTTTGTTTGTTGTCATCTTAATTTTGAATTCTACGAAAAAATTAGGAGGAGAGTACCTCTTTATTCATATGCAACAAATGAGCTACACAACAAATTAAGAAGTCTGATTGATGCTTGTGTGCATATTCGTGAGAGGGATAAGCTAGGCTTAACCTAATCAATCATCTTACAGATTTAAGTTTGATTTTCTGCTTTTACATTTTAGCCTTTCAGTCTTAACAATAAATCAAGGTCATGGGCTAGCTACTAACTATGTCATTTCTCGTTCTTGTTGAACATGGGGATGATCAGATTCAAAACAGGGATGTTAAGAATGCTCTCGACGTACTTTCGTCAAACACATCATCTGCAACTTTCTTAGCCACAGTTTCCATAACCATCTCTTCCCTAATTGGAACTTGAGCCGCAAACAATTCAAACAATGTGGTCCAAAGTGAATTAATCTATGGAGGCACAAGAACAATCATCTTATCCATCAAGTACATATGCCTACTAGCCTGCTTCATCCTTGCTTTCTGGGGCTTCGTTCAATCAAACAGACACTTTGTTCATGCAAATTACCTCATATGCACTCCAGATCAGGAACTGTCAAAACCAGTGAGCAAAGAAGAAAAAGAATTCGTAAGGGACAGCGTAGAACAAGCAGTCATAAGGGGAACTGAGTTCTGGAGATCGGGTCTTAGAGCACTCTATTTCGCTCTCAATTTGTTGCTTTGGCTTTTTGGGCCGATTCCCATGTTTGTTTCATCGATCGTCTTAGTGATTGTTCTCCATTGGCTTGACTATAATTCAAAGCTTCCCAAGGGACTAAGTTTTGAGAAAGCCAGAGGTCAAATTCAGAACGGAATGTCTAGTATGGTATAGTTCATTGGTGAATTTGTGAAGCAATTTGATTTTTCGTTGATGAATAAGATTACATTAGATTGGGTAAAGTGGTAATTACAGTTTTGAGGATGGAGAGAATAGGGATGAATGAAAGTGGGCAATAGTAACAATGCATTTGGATTTTGAAAATGGGTTTTGATTTTGAAGAAAATAACATCAGTGACATTGAAGATAGTTCCCGCCAAAGAGTGCATCGGTCATTGACTCTTTATAGCCCGAGGAAGAAAGTTAACAGGGGTTAACATGCGACAGGCAGGTTAGTCCGTTTTACAACTCTATATATTAGTTTTTATAAATTACCTTTTAAAAGAAATAGCTAAAAGGCAATTTTTGCATTGAATTATTTTGAAATTATTTACTAGAGCAATGTCAAGTGTCAAAATTATTACAATGTCATCATTTAATTAACAAATATTCACACTAATTATTAAATTTACTCTCCCAGTCTACAATATAAGCCACTTCTAAAAAATTATTTAGTTCATAATATAAGTTACTTAAAGAATAATTAATATTTATTTATTAATTTTATCCTATAATTAATGCTTAAATGTGGCTCTTTATATTTTTCTTTCTTATTTAAATTTCATTTAATATGGGCAAAATTTGAAAAAAATAATTTAAAATATATTTAATAAGTTAACTCTCATATCCTAATTTCCTGATGAATTACTTGAAATGAATTATGTAGTAGATAGGAGGGAGTATAATTTCATTCTAACATAGGCATGAGTATGTCTGGGCTTTGGTTAGCTGTCTCCTCTTTGAAAAGTCAATTTTCCTACCAAAATCAGTTGTTAACTCTTAATTCCTTCCTCTTACAAACACTAGTAGCTGTCCAATAAGAAATACACATCAGAGTTGGTAAGCACAACGAACAAGTTGCACTCATCAATTGCCCAATTACAAAAAGGTCAAAGATGCCTCTATCAAACTAAATATTATGGATAAAAAATTAAGGTATATTCCTCTTCTGAACCACCAAGTTTATGAAACGAAGCAACATAATCTGATTAAATCATATGATTAAAATCCCCAATCAATCATCCTCTATCTTAGCTTTCTTTCACTGAAACTAACTCCTTGAAAGTAAAAAATAATAATCATGGAGTTCCATTTCCAGAAGGAGTACCTTGATCTTGTTCTGGTCCCGTGTGGATTGCTCATCATGTTACTTTACCACTTATTTCTCCTTTACAGGTACCTTCATCGTCCTCACACCACAAGCATGGGCTTTGAGAATAACGACAAAAGAGAATGGGTTCATAGAATCATGCAGGCAAGTCCTTCTTCTTCTTCTTCTTCTTCTTCATTCTGATTGCTTCACTTCAGTTTTATGCATAATAAAGTAGCCCAAATTTCCAGTATCAAACATAATACAATATGGATATATATATATATATAAGAATATAAGCCAATTTTGTTTCTCAACTATGAATGCTTCATATGTACACCAAATTCAACTTCTCTCCTCCACGTTAGTTGTATCTTAATTTTGAATTCTAATAAAAGATTCAGAAGGGAAAAAAGAGAATCCCTTTTCATTTCTGAATAGTCAGGTGTCTCCGCTACATAACAGTACACAACAAGTGAACTACATAGCAACAGAATTCATGTTTGGTTTGTCACTGGAAATCATCAAAACCATGGTTTTAATCCCAACCCAAAATCAAGATTTTGATAGTTATCAACGTCTAACCAAACATACTTAGAGACGTCAGATATGCATATCTATTCAATATAAGAGGGATAAGCTTGGCTTAACCCAAAATCATATTTCTCATTTTTTTTCTTTTCATGGTGATGATCAGATGGAAAACAGAGATGTTAAGAATGCTCTCTCAGTAATTTCATCGAATATATCAGTTGCAACTTTCTTAGCCACAATTTCCTTAACCATCTGTTCTCTACTCGGAGCTTGGATAGCCAACAGTAAAGGCAACGTGTTCCAGAGTGAATTAATCTATGGAGACACAAGATCAATCACCATATCCATCAAGTATATATGCTTACTAACCTGCTTCCTCCTGGCTTTCTCATGCTTCGTTCAATCAACCAGACACTTCGTTCATGCGAATTACCTCATATGCACACCAGATTTGGACTTACCAGTACCAGTGAGCAGTGTAGATAATGCAGTCATAAGAGGAACTGAGTTCTGGTCACTGGGTCTTCGAGCTCTCTATTTTGCTCTTAATTTGTTGCTATGGTTTTTTGGGCCGATTCCCATGTTTGTTTCTTCGATCGTCACTGTGCTTGTGCTCTATTGGATCGACTATAATTCAAAGCCTCTGAATCCTACTAAGTTTCAAGAACGAAGTTCTCAGAAACCCAGAAGCCAAATTCACAAGGGAATGTCTCATACGGTATAGTTCATCGATCAGCAAATTTGTGGAATCAATTGATTTTTTTGTTGATGAATAAGATGATATCATATTGGGGAACTAGCGTTACGATTTGGAGGGAATGTAGAATTTTAGAGAAAGGCCTATAAAGAAAAAGGGTTTTAAAAAATTTTGAGAAGAAGGCTTATGAAGAAAAGTTCATTGGAAAAAATAATTTTAAATAAGTTAGTATTTAAATATTTATTGTTAAAATTTTTATTATTATTATTATTAAATTATTAAAAAAGGTATGGGATAAAAAAATAAATTCTTTTATGTTTCAAATAGTTTTATGATCACTATTTATTTATTTTCCTCTTTTAGTGTTATCTTTTTTCTACTGTCTCCCTCCTCCGCTATCTTTCACCATTGTCTTTAATCTATCGTCTTTTTTCCTGCACGCATTCTATGACCTCCACCCAGAGAAAAATAGTGATGTCTTTGTGCTCTAGAATAGAGACAAAGTAACTTTGATGAGGAGGTGGTGGAAGTAACTAGTGACAGTAGAGACAAATTTAAAGGCAACACTAATCGTGATAAGAAGGCAGAGAAGAAGCAGTGGAAAAAAAAGAGATGCAAAGAAGAAAGATATGAGAAATGAGAGAAGATGTCAAAAAAAATGGTAAAATAGTAACAAAGTAATTCATAAATTCTTTTATTATTTTAAAAATTATTCATAATATTTTATCTAAAACTATAGTCTTAAACTATAATTTAATCTAAAAGTTATTTTAGATAAATATATTGTCTGTTTTAAAAAAAAATTAAATTAAAGTTTAAATTAAAAATTCTTTTAAAACTTTAATTGATCCATGGGAGATTCAATGGGATTGGATTTAGAAAATGCGTTTGATTCTCTGTAATCAGTTAAGTGGCCTTAGAGAGACGAGAGAAGTGTGTGAAGGGTATTCAACTTTGTAGAATGAAGATTGTTAGGGAAAGTCCGTTTGTAGAAGTAAATTAAATTAAAATATGGTAAAAAATAGAAATATTGGTCAAAAGTCATAATTTGAAAACTTTATTAGCTATAAAGAAATGTATGAAATTAGAAAAAAATCTAAAAAATACTACTTAAATTTAAAAGTTCTAAATCAATTTATTTACACTATTGACTACTTATATAAATTAAATAATAACATATTTTTGTAGTAATTTCTTATTTCAAATTTTAAAATTTAAGTGTTATTTTTTTTTTGAATTTTTCCTACATATTAATACTCTTCAATTTTTATACACAAAAATATCGTATTCGAATTTATGTCATTTTAATCAATAAATTTTTATCCTTTTTTCTAAAATCATTCCTAAATCTAATTTTTTTC
This sequence comes from Leucaena leucocephala, assembly GCA_037074615.1. Classification (NCBI taxonomy): domain Eukaryota; kingdom Viridiplantae; phylum Streptophyta; class Magnoliopsida; order Fabales; family Fabaceae; genus Leucaena; species Leucaena leucocephala. The sequence continues at coordinate 5,734,826 of CM073550.1, forward strand.
AACCTAAAACCAAATTCAAAAATTATATATTATCATTCACCAAAAATTTACTATTCATACAATATAAAATGACATGGTTGAATCCACGGCTATTCATTACAGTGAAAATAAATTTTAACCACTCAGTACAAGATCTTAAATTCAAGTTAGTATAAATGTATAAAATATATTTAGGAAAATTATCTTTAATTAAATCTGATAATGTTTAAATCTAAATCAGTTAGATGGCCGTGTAAAAAAAAAAGAAATTTACAATTGAATTAGAGTATTTATTATTAAAATAGCCCAATTTTATCAATCAAATAATATCTACTATTATTTTTAGCCAATAATATTTACTACTCATCGTATCTTTAATATATTATATATTTAATTAATTTAATTATATTAAAAAAGTTAGTTGATATATTATATATTTTTTAAAATACTCTAATTATATTTTATAGTCTATCTACTTCTTCTCTTATTTGACTATTGTTAAGGGAGTATAGATATAAATAATTTAAAAAAATTGATAGATATAAGAAATAAATTTTATATTTATAATTAAGATTAACTCTATAATTAACTTCTGAATATTTTCTATATTAACTTCTCAATATTTATATGAGAAATACTATTTTTAAAATCAGTACTTGAAAATATTTTCCCCAAAAATATTAACTTATGAATATTTTCCACATGGATGACTGTTCTCCCCAGTGATGCCTGCACAAGGATCTCAATCTGTTGCTTTCACTCCATGAACACAACTAAGAAAGAGAAACCTAATATACTAGGTATAATAGACATACATATGTGTCTATATATATATATATATATATATATAACAAATCATTTGACATATGTTCAGTGCAAACTACTCTAGATTACGATTTCAATCTGATTAATTCTATTAGATTCTCCCAAAATTATTTTAATAACCTTTTCAACCACCAACCATTTCCTTCTAATGATATAAATATTTGAACTTAATCATACCATGATTTATTTATACAATATTCTTTTCAGTAATTCAATAATAATAGTACTATGAGAAGATTTTTTTCCCCCTTTACCGCAGCAGCAGTAGGAGAAGATTAAAAAACATGATTAATTGCTTTTATGTAGGATTGGTCTTTCCTTCTTCTTTTTTGTTCGTAATTATATCAATTATCAAGACCTTAACACATCCCTTTTCACATATCTTATTCCAATCTCACATGACTTCAATATCTTCTCAAATACTCCTCTTTCGGTATTTAATATAGATTATATTTTATTAATTTAATTATACTAAAAAAATTAATTAATATAATATATTTATTATAAAATAATTTAATTATCTTCTACAACTTCCTTACTTTTTTATTTGATTATTGATAATAAGATATTGATAATGGTAATTTAAAAAAATTAATAAATATAATAAATAAATATTATATTTATAATTAAGATTAACTATCTAACTATATCATATATTAAGAACTGTCATTATATTATATATTAAAAATTAAAAAAGTAGTTTCAAAGTAGTTATATTACATACATACATGTCCTTTGAATGAGATGGAGAAAAAGAGCCAATCCTAAATAGATGGGATCCATTTAAGTATAGATTAGGCGATGTAATCGAATATTGGATAGTAAAATAAAACGTTACAAATTGGTGAGGTTGCTTAAGGTGAAATGTGTTTGCCAAGAAAATAAAATAAAGAACGGTCAACACAATCATGTGGGTCAGTTAGTGAGCAGGCATCCATAAACATAACTATTTGTTTTTGAATTAGAATTATTATCTCCAATTTTTAATATAAAATTCACTTAATTAATTTAGATATATTAAAAAAATTAATTAATTTAATTATTTATAATAATTATATGTTATTTTTTTAAAATATTCTTTTTAATTATATATATTTTAAAATATCTTTAATATAAATTCTTTTAATATGTTTAATATAGAGATATTTTGTAGAAAAATTATAATTTTATGAAATTAAATGGATTGAGATTTTATAATTATGATCAAATCAAACCATTAACATCATGCCATGGTTGAATTACAAGCCATATTTTCCTTCAAGGCAAACCTAATCGTTTTCTTACACTTCAAGAAATAGTATTAATATAAAATAACCTAAAGCTAGAGACAACTAGGAAGAAAAACATTATAATTAACGTATAGTCCCTACATCATAAAAATTCTTTATTCTAAACTTTTTTTCTCAATTTCAAAATAAAAAAAAAATGGATACACTTTTTATTTATTTATTTATTTAAGAGCATCATCAAGTCATTTTGAATTTGCTTTATGATATTTGAACTGAATTTATGTTCTCCTCTTTATAAAGTTAAAGTTATTTATTACCTTAATTAATAGTTTATTAGAAAATTGATATACACTTTACTACATGTAGGGTGATCAATCAATTAATTCAACTTGGTTTGGTTACAAAAATCACTAAACTAAAATTCGAAAAGGGTAAATTTCAAAAACTAAATTGAATCAAAATTGTTATTTCGACTGAACTGAGCCTAAATATTTTGGTTTATTCAATTTTATCAATTTAATTTTAGCCTTTAGGCCAATTTGGGCATTTTTTTAATAAAAACAAGTTTTTGAAATATTTTAAAATATTATATTAGAAATGTTCCAACTCATAAATTTTAAATAATTAGGAACAAAGTTTTAAACTAAAGAAACTAGATAAAACATATAGGGTTTATTTGGTTGGGGGTTTTGGAGGGGAAAGGAAAGTGTGTTTGGTTGGGAAAAATAGAGGGGAAGGGAAATTTTTTGTCTTTTTGTGGTCCCCTCCCCTCCACTCCAAAAGTGATGGTTTTTGGAGGGGAGAGAAAATTTTACCCCCTCTTTGACTAGAATGCCCCCAACATTTTTTTAATATTCTAATTATACCCTTGAATCTTTTTTTTTAAGTTTTTTTACATCTAATTTTTTCTTTAATTGCATAATAATTATAATAAATTATAATAAAACTTAATAAGTATAATAAATTATTTATATATTATATTAAAATATATAATAATTATAAAATTAATAAAAAATAATGTTAAAATTTTAACATATTTTTTATTCTTATTATATATATAAATGAGATAAAAATTTTTAAGATTTATAAATTAAAAAATAATAATTTTGATATGAATATTGTAAATAAAGAATAAATAAATTTAAATAAAGAGATAAGAGTATTTTTAATCAACTTTTAATTAACCCCTCTCCCCTCCCCTCTCCTTCTGAACCAAACAAAAAACATCATTCATTAACCCCCTACCTTTTCTTACCCTCCCTTAAATTAACCTAACCTACCATCCTCTATGGTGAACCAAACAAAGCCATAAGAGTAAGCCAATTATTATTTTCTTTTACTATATTTCATTTTACTAATATTAATTTTTCATGCAATACATGTGTGTATGTATTTTTTAACAATGCCTCTCATTAGGGCTGTGCATAAAGCTTGTGGCTCGATGTGTCCAATTAAACTCGCAATAAAAAAACCTTGCTTAGCTTGATATATATAGGGCAATGCTAGACATTGAGTTATAAAATATAATCCATGCTTTTTCATACTAGGCACCTGGCAAGGGTTGTCCTACCCATGAGCACCCCTTCTTTTATTTTTTTTACTTTTTTCCTAAATTCTATACTTGGAAGAAAAATGTGATAGCTATTAGTTACTAAATAGTCATTCTATAAATATAAATAGTTAAGTAAGGAAGTTATATCTTTTAATATTTATATATATATATTATTTTTTTTTTAATTTTAGTAATCATCGTATGATTATATTATAAATTATAATTATTTATTATATTTTTTTAGTTGCTTTATCTTTGTTCATATTAGAGAGATTGATACAAAGTTGTAATTACAAATTACTTAAACTTCAGGCATTTTTTTTATATGCAATAGATTTTAAGATTTTAATTATTATCTTTTTGTTATCTTATTTTAAGTGAATTATATATATTATTTAATTCTTAAAAATATATGAATATGATATTATTTTAAAAATTTATAATTACATATTTTTTCACAATGTGAATATGATATCACGGCTTAGGTATGCCTAATCTAAAATAGTTAAAATTTTTATTGGGCAAGACTGAATATCGAGTTACAAAATACAGCCTATAATTTTTTCGTGTAGGCAGGAGGCATCCTTGCTCATACACACGTCTCTCTCATGTAGAAATTAAATCGACTTCTTTCAAGAAAATAATTAAAGATGAAATTTTTTATACAAATCAAACTATTGTTCTATCATATATATATATATATATATATATATGTCATATTAAAAATATAAAAATATATATTTATGTGTGCTTGGGTCAAATCGGTTTGTTTCTGCAAAGTTTGGAAAGAAAGAAAAAAGTATAAAAGGTAAGAAATTTTCGTGACAAAAAAATTACATACTCACTTTCTAAGTTTTTGTATCTTCCGTTAAAAAGGGGAAAAAAGTTTTTGTATCATTTTTTCATCGCTGCAAAAGAAGTATAATTAAAAACTTACAAAGATCCTATAGTACCATATTATTACATCAACTTCCATTTATCCCGCTAATCCATAGAAGCTATATATATTTCTCCTGCTTTTTTTGAAGGACAGATAAATGATGCACTATCATTTTGAGAGATTGGGCCATTCACGAGTAATTTGGGCCTTGGACATGTATTGGGTATTATATTTCCATTTTGTTTTTAATTAACTCTTGCCCATAGGCCAAAAAAGGTTAATCCGAGTAATAGATCACTCAGTATCGATTAAGTGAAATTTTGAGTTTAAACCTTAACATATGTAAAAAATTTCTATTGGGAGATTCACCCACCATAGCCAGGTGTGCAATGCGGGTCAAATCTGGATGTACCATGGGCAAAACTTCGGTGAATCAGGCGGAAAAAAAAAACTCCTGCCCATCGTATGTGGGTTCAACTGGCAAAAATGTGAGACATACGACTATTTGGAGTGTGTTCGATCTTTAAAGAGTATCATTTTATTATAGTTCCATTTTCAGTACTTAAGGAGACATCATAGTTCTTGGGTGTTTAAGTTTATACCTGAGAGTAATAGACAACTCGCCCTACCCGATATTAGTATCGTTTATGAGGAAAGAAGATTTTGCTCTGCCTTTAGATTGTGGATAAGTTCATTCCCTTTTAAAAAAAATTTATACCCAAAAAAAAGAAATTAACTCTTTATGCTTGTCCTTGAATCATGATGAGCTCAATTCATTTTCAAAAAATCTTGTAAAAAAAAAAAACTCTTTCGATTAATCCAAATTGAGATTTTACAAATAAGATATCTCTCCCTAATGATCTTTTTAATAATGTGGTTCCAACACAATTCATCTACTTTAAAGTATAATTGGTCTACCACTAAACCAAGAACCCTTATTTTGGACAATATATTTCCTCTAAAATAAAAGTAATAATTTATTAAATTCACCTACTAGTTCTTATTTTTATATAATTAAAAATATTATTAAAAATTTAAAATTATAAGTATGATTAAACCCGTGTAGAGAGTTTTTGCACCGCCAGGCCATTAGCTTAATATTATTAAATTATTTACAGTTATTAATAATATTGATTCTAAAAGTGGCAATTGTCTCTTACGTTCATATAAAATGCAATCATATTGATTTTGATCCATATAATAAAATTAATCTAGACGTATACCAAGTGAGAATCGCATTATCAACTACTAATATCATTTCTCTTACAAATTAAGAGAATATAGATCAATGTCTACAATTGAAGAAATTGCCAAGAGTAAATAAAAAGGGAAAAACTATAATAACCTAATTAAAAATAATATGAAATTATAGATAATTACATATTAATTTTCTCCTAATAAGGGGAAAAAAAAAGAAAATGTTGATTCTGAATAATTATTAAATAAAATTTGATATAAAATTTAAGAAAGTGGCAATCATATTGATTCCCCTTCCTTATAATTTATTTATTCCCATTTATTTTTATGCTAAGAGTAGAGGCCTATACATTCATTCATAGGTTATATAGAAAACAATTAATGGTTAGCCTAAGAAGATGAGGCTGTGAAGATTTTCATGATAGGTAGGGAAAGGCTGGACCTTAATGATTAAACCCCCAGTGGCATACCTGTTTGACGGTCGATTTCTTCATAAGCTCTGAGTCATTATTAAATCTGATTTTTTTTTAAAAAAAAGTTAATTTACCACTTCCCTAATTATTCAGGCACAATGAATGGATTAGTCACCAGTTCTTGTACCAGAGAACAGATCATTATTGTGAGAGGACCCTCTAATGGCAAAGTCCAAAACATGGGGTTGGGTGGGTAGGGAAAGTAATTGGCAGTTTGTAAAGTGAAAAGACTACACAGACAGACTTTGTAATTATAATTTATTTTTTGTTTTTTTGCCGATTCACTTGTCTTATTTATTTTGGTTAATTGTCAACATTAATCACCAGCGGCCAATTCCAATATTTTTTTTTAAAAAAAATTAGGGTTCCCTGCACTCCTCAGGCTCAACATTATTTGATCCAATTTTTCCTCTTAAAGTATAATTTCATTCTCACTTGATCACTGCTTGTTCCCCATTTTCAATTACCCTATTCAATTTAATTAGGATCCATACCTCTTCATGATATAAATAAAAAATTATGAAAAATACTAGTTTGTATTATTACCTTTTATATATGTATTATATAATACATAATCTAATGTTTATGTAAAAATATATAATATAGTTAACTTTTAAATAATATTTCTAAAAAAAGTATTTTTATTATTGATGTAACAATAGAATAAACTTAATTAAAATTAAATTTTACCATGGAAGCGTGATATTGAATAGTTTCGTTTTAAATCAGTATTATATTAAAAAAAATTAATTTTGTTAACAAAACATTAACCAAAGAAAAGTTGAGTTTAGATTTTTAAATTAAATATAAAGATAAATAAAAGTGAACTGAATAATTATATAGTTTGTGGAAAAAAAAAAGAAAATTAATATAGTTTATTAATTAATTGGAAATTTACATTGCAAAATTATTTTGAATTTTATTAAAAACTTAATAATATAATATTTTAATATTAGCATTAGCTATATTATAGAGAATAAGAGACAAAATATACTATTAATATTAATAATTTTAAATAATGTGAATTAATATAAATAATTTTTAATATAATGTATTGATACATAAAACTTGAATTTAACTCGGCTCAAATTATTCAACATGAAATATACTTCTAAAAATATTTTATAATAAATTGCTTATTTTATTTTTATAATTCTAAAAAAGCCTAATTATTTTTCAAATAAATATAGTATTTTTAATACTAAAGACAAAATATCCTTTTAAGGGATTCTTTTTCTAATGTTAAGGATATGTTTGGAAAGATATAATCAATATCAGTGAAGTAGAATTTATTTGGGGTAAGTTTGAGAAATTATTTCCCTACTTATAAAGAAATTGTGTAAAATTAATTTTTTTAGTGAGTTAATTAAAGTTATTTTACTATTCATTGAAAAGTTTAACTTTTCATACGTACTTAGCACCAACCAAACAAATCCCAAATTTTATTGCCATCGAACTCGTGAAACTATCTAAATGCTTCTGCCTTCCACAAAAGGGTAAGAAGGAGGTATTGTTAGGTATAAGGGGACTCAGTTAAAAAGAAAAAGGTACAAGGGGACAAAACAGAATTGTCATATTCTCTCGGAAATATGGAGGGATTTTAACTTTATGATGATCATCTTCGTCATAAAAAATATCCTTTTCTTTTTATAATTTCATGTTAGAATTCAACCAACAAAAAAAATAGAAAAATTGTTCCCACCCGTATTGATCCAAACTCATTAATTTTAAACAGATTTATTTTAGTATTGAATATAAAATTTTAATTTATTTTTTATTAAATTTATATTTTTTAAAAAAATTATCTATATTAATTGTACATACTAAATTTTCTATCAAAAAATGATTTTAATACAAATAATTAATAATAATATTTCAAAAATATTAATATATATTTTTATAAATAATTAATTTAATTAATTTTTAAAATCTTATAAATTAGTTATATGGACTTTTATATCAATCATACTATTTTTTTTAATCAACTATCCTCTTCTATATTAGACTATAACTAATCCAAATTTAAGGGAGGTTGGGTCTAAAAATAAAAATAGTACTCCTACGGATACTTCTTGCATTCAATTTTTACTATTAAATTTAGTAAAAATAGTTAATATTAAATAATATAATAAATTAATATTTAAATTCCTATTAATATATATATATATATTTAATGCTTAATTATTTTTAAAATAAAATTATTTTTAATATAAGAATATATATATTTAAAAAAAATATTTCACACAAACCCAACAAAAATTATTGTTTATTTATAATAAAATGAACTAAAATTTAATATTAATTTATATTTAATATTTGATAGTGTCTCATAATATAATTAATTTTAAAAGAAAGATCCCTATATTTGGGGAGAAAAAACTTTAATAATTTTATCACTTAATTCTAATTATAAGATTTAGTTAATTTTTTTAATAATTTTAAAAAATTAAATAAATAAATTAGTTATAATTAAATTTAATATCTTAAAATTAATAATATTGTATAATCTTTAATATAGTCAATTAATTATTATATTAATTATAATTAATTTATTTTATTTCATATATCTATAAAAAAATTGATTATATCTTATAATTGGATCATATTTAATATTTTTATATTTCATTGGAATTTAACCTATAAAAAAATCACATGATATATATACTATATTTAATTTTAATTATAAAAATTATTTAATTTTTTTAAATAAATTTAAAAAATTAAATAGATAAATTAGTTATAATTAATATATTAATTAATTAATTAATCTAAATAAATTGAGATATATATAATATAAATTTATTTTAAAAAATTATATTTAATTAATTTATTTAAGTTTTTAAAATATTTTATATTTTAATAATTAGAATTGGAGGGAATATATATATATAGGCAGTGGTTATGATGGCTAATATTCGCTCGCACCTCCCTTTATCTGTGTGTCTCGACCACACATCCCAGCCAATCACCCACCAGTTGCAGGATTGTCAGCTACTGCAGGCAGCTTCAGGCTGCACAGAAACAAAAACGAAAAAACAAAAACAAATTCAAAAGGTGAGAAAATAGTAAAAATCGCTTCTTAAAAGAAGCCCCATCTTTTAATCCCATGAAAAGCTGGAGTTTTTATGCTGCCCAAGCGAATTCGTTACACAGTTCGCACGCAGGATTGAAGCTCTCTCTCTCATCTCACACAGTTCACAGTCTCTTTCTTTCTTCCATTCATTCAAAAAAGGTAAAAGAAAAGTGATCTATAAAAGAAAACAAAGTTAAAATTAGCAGTGAGTGATAGCTCAGTGGGTACAGAAGAAGGAGGGGTCTCTTTCTTTTTCGGAGTGTCGGGTCACACCTTCTTTTAGCAATGCCAAGGCCTTTCGTCTCTCACGCTCTCTGAAAAATGCAGGTATTGATGAAACCACTCATCACTCCTCCAATCTTTTTCACTTCTTCTATTTCTCTCTTTCACGCCCACTGTGTAACCACTACTGAGCTGCTTCTTCTTCTTCTTCTTCTTCTTCTTCTTCTTGGTAGATTCGCTAACATTGTGTCGCGAGGGCTTGGTTCCTATGGGGGGTTTGATCGATCTCAACACTACGGAGGACGATGAAACGCCGTCGTCTCTCTCGTCGGCGGCTTCTTCTTCGTCCTCTCACTCGGGTGTTGTAACTACTACAATTACTACTTCGGCCCCTTCTCCTTCTTCTAACGCTGTGTGCTTGGAGCTATGGCACGCATGTGCGGGTCCAATGATATCATTGCCTAAGAAAGGAACCGTTGTTATGTACTTCCTCCAGGGCCACATGGAACAGCAGCTTCAGGATTTTTCGGTCGATGCCTGTAATATCAATTTCCCATCTCATATTTTCTGTCGCGTACTTGATGTTAAGCTCCATGTAAGCATTCTCCTCCTTATTTCCGGTAGAAAAAGTGATTTCTGTACCTAATTGGTCGGGCTTGGATTTTTTTTTGTTTCTTTATTGGGGTTTTGTTTGCTTGCTGAGAAAATTTATTGGAAATATATTTATTTGATACCTATTATCTTGTATTCGCCTAAAATATTGTGTTTAATCAGTGGAAAATTTTATGTGCATCCTGCTATTTTTCCTCCCTTCTTCATGTATGTTGAGTGATAACTAAATGCTGGTTTATTACATATGTATGCCTTTTCTGAGCAGGCGGAGGAAGGGAGCGATGAAGTGTATTGCCAGGTCTCGTTGGTTCCTGAGAGAGCGGTGAGGTTTATAATTTTAGTTTGGTGTTGTGTCGGCGAAAGTACTGAAAAAGGAAATAAATTTCAACCCTTCGATCTTGCATTCATGGTTCTATGTGTCAAATAAAATTAACTAAACTCGCCTATTGTAATGAAGTTGCTAAATTTAGATGAGTCTTATATTTCTGGAAACTATGAGAGCTCAAAATAGTTAATATGCACATAGGTTCATCCATTTTTCATGCTATGCTAGTCCTTTCCCCATAACCTCTGTGAAAAAGGGAAGGAAAAATTGATATTACTATTACTAATAAATATAAAATAGACTACCTTTAGTAGAATTACTTTTTACTTTTTTGGCTACTTGAAGAGGAGGAAGGTTTGAAGCTTTTAATCTCTACCCATATACCATCCCATTCTTACTGCCTGTGCTAGCCTTAGGTGACTTATTAGAATTACTTTTATTTTGCATGCTTGGCCTTTGTTCTTAGCAAGTGGAACGAAAACTGCCAGAAGGAGAACTCGATGCTGATGGTGAAGAGGAGGATGCTGGTGCTGTGGTGAAGTCCACGACACCCCACATGTTCTGCAAGACTCTGACAGCTTCTGATACTAGCACTCATGGTGGATTTTCTGTGCCCCGTCGAGCTGCTGAAGATTGCTTCCCTCCCCTGGTAACTATAGATTATGTTGCATTCCAGTACCCCCTCTATATATTTCACAATTTCGTTTTAATTTCTCAGTTGGTCATGGTCTATATATTTCACAATTTCGTTTTAATTAAAGCTAATTTGTATGATCTCTTTGAAGTGTGGTGGCTTTATCCAATTTGAAAATCTGCAGTTATAATAATATATCATAATGAATGAATTGTTTCTTTAGGATTACAGCCAACAGAGACCTTCACAGGAGCTTGTAGCAAAGGATCTGCATGGCCTGGAATGGAGGTTCCGGCATATTTACAGAGGTATGGCAACTTGTGTTCAGTGTTTCTATCCAATGGATATTGGGACGGTAGTTTTTTAAAGAAACAAAATTTATAGACAACAATACCATTTGACTCTCTTCATATTTGTATTTTTACTCGCTGTATGATATGGGCAGGTCAACCAAGGAGGCATTTACTCACAACTGGATGGAGTGCATTTGTAAACAAGAAGAAGCTTGTGTCTGGAGATGCTGTGTTGTTTCTTAGGTATGAAAACTTAAATTTGAAGCCCATGTTGGCATGCATTCCCAACCAGGACTAACCATTTAACTTTTTTGGGTAGGGCTGAGGATGGAGAACTGAGATTGGGAATTCGTAGGGCTGCTCAATTAAAGAGTGGTGGTACTTTATCAGTGCCATCTGCTCATCAGTTGAATCCTAGCACTCTCATGGATGTGATTAATGCTTTATCCACAAAATGTGCATTTAATGTGTATTATAATCCCAGGTATTTTCCTGCTTGTCTCGTAGTTTTCTCTACTGTTAGTTAGAGTTTAGAGGAAATCTGTCTGTTATGAAGTGTAATTTCTGAGTGTAATGTTGATTTAACTTAATGATTTAGGATCATATTTCCTTTATCAAAAGAGGGGGATATAAATATCCTCCTTCAACTTTAGGCCAGTGACTAACAACCCAGTTGAGGGAAGTGTTAGCAAATGGCTCCACGTTGAAGAGTTTATTTGCATTTTTCTCTATGCATATAGGGACCATTGCTTGTCCTCTTTTTAGCCTTTCTCCTCTAGTTTAGGAAGTGGTTTGTTTTAAATGGGTTAGGAAGGACATCGCACTCCAATAATGCTTCTAACTCCATATCTCTACTTGTTTTTACTATTTATAATATTTTGCGCAGATTTTTTCCATTATTTTTTTGGCCAAAAGGGTTTATTTTGACCTAGTTTACTAGACACTTTTTATTATCACTTATATGGTTTAATCACACTAAAGTTGCTCCAGATGCTTTGTAGTACAATAACTTTCCCTTGAAGTTCCAATTTATTTCCTGTTCTTCTTTCACCATGTTTTCTCTTATTTGGACTTCTAGGTAACACTGCCTTTTGCTTGAACGTTTTAGCTCACTACTTTTAACCTATAATAGTCCTATAAACAACTCTGCAGTGCAATCAATTTAATACTGGTTGCTGCTATTACCTGATTTTACTCAGTCACTTCACAGCAAATGGGTTCTTGATGACAATAAGTTGAGCAAGTATGCTTGGGAGTATGGGGTCTTGGGTTTGTTATGCACGCTGAACTCTTTACATACGAAAATGTTTTATTATCAATGATACTATCAATTCGTCTACCATCTTGGTTAAGTTTTCAATGGTTTCTTGTATCTTTCTGATTATTGTCTTCTTTCGTATATTTTCCTTTTCATTGTAGGGTTAGCTCATCAGGATTCATAATACCCCTTCACAAATTCTTGAAGAGCCTTGATCATTCATATTTGGTTGGAATGAGGTTCAGGATGCGTGTTGAAACTGATGAAACTACAGAGAGAAGGTTTTTCCTGATTGTGCTGCTGGCATTTAAATAATTGTTCTCCAAGCAAATTTTTAGTGAAATTACTTTTGGTGGCAGGTGCAATGGATTAATTGTGGGAATGAGTGATGTAGATCCTATTAAGTGGCCTGGATCAAAATGGAAATGCTTGGTGGTATGTTATGAGAATCTTCTTAACATCATCTTTTTATATGCATTAGGTGGCGAGTTAGGAGATGGTTGTCCACATGTGTTGTAAGGTGTGCACCTTAGGTTATAAAAATAAGATATTATTTCCATCATTAGAGAACCAAACATCAAAATTTATGTGGGGTTTTCTCCTGTATCATATAAAATGCAATTCTTGACATTTGACATCTAATGAGGATAGTTTCCATGTTTGAATAAAGGAGTGATCTTAGGAGAAATCTTAGGGTGGACTTATTGAGGCAAAATTGAAGTAACTTTGGCTTCTTTGAAATACAATGCTTTGCTTCCTTATTAATAGCATAAAAATGCAAATACCTCCTTCAACACTAAGTCATTTGCCAACATGTGTCTAAATTCTGAAACTGTGAAATTTCTCCCTTAACTTGCCCTTCTCCCTTAGCTTTGTTGAGATGCAACATCAAATGCTATCATTTGTGATGTAGCGAAATCCCAATTATGTGGATGCTAATTACAGCATCTGATGTGCCATCTCCACTGATGGAGTAAAGAAAAAGAAAGGCAAAAGGGTTTAAAATCCTAAAGTGTGATTGTGGAGAAGAGTATTTGTGGGTGGGTTAAAGTTGAATGGATATATATTCAAAAGGGTTTCTGGCCAATATGTTCAGGCCTATATAAGTTTCGTACTAACCGAAAACACCAGTATCCAGACTTATTTTGGTAGTTGTGGCTAATAATTCAAGGCTGTTTAGTCTCTACTTACAATAGTTACTATTGTTTTGAACATAAAGTTCTTGTGGAAAAGGGGCAATACTAGAAGGAAGTAGTGCTTATATGTTCTGATTACCTCAATATTGTAAATAGTTCTCTGTTTTAGTGCCAGCGTTGCTTTTCTTGTCATTTGTCTGAATCTCTAAGCAAATAGAGTCCATGGTTATCCATTTTTTGTTTTCACTTCAATTCATTTAGAATGGATGCTTCTCTTATGGTTCTTTCTTGCTTCAAATTTGAATATTTGCATAATTCCCAGATTGCATTGCGTTTTCCTACTCTTGCTTTCAGTATGGTATACCTTATTTGAAAGTAGACTAATATTAAAACATTATTCTTATATTTGTTTCCGCAAATCATATGCCTATTTAGTTTGAATTTTATTTTTAATTTTTGCTGTACAGCTTATATATTTGATTGCCAGTTTCATGAGCACTCATGTTGGTATCTGAAATTAAAATTATGTTGATTATTTAAAATGTTGCTCAGATAACTTCAAGTTCTCAATTTGTAGATTTTCTAGGAAATACCTCGTTCATGTTAATTTGAAAAAAGTCACGAATTTGATAACATCTTATATAAATAAAAGATTCCGGTGAACAAAGAATTCACTGATAGTGGTTAAGTTTACCATTCCAAATCAACCTAAAGATTGTTAGTGATAAAGGCTTTTTTGGGCTTCATCTAATTGCTAAGTGCTTGCCTAAACTTGGATTTTTACGAGTCTTCTGCAATCAAGAGGCCACAGATATGACATTTGTCACCTGTCCATCAATGAGGGGTTTATCAGCTTCTGGATGTTTTGAATATAAATTAGCTTTTGCTTGAGTTCGTGCATTAGAAAACTTAGTTGCATGTTTGATTTGGAATTTCCTGCAAGCTGCTTCCTAATGGTTTGTTGCTATATTCCTCCACAATTTTTTTAGGGTGCCCCTAAATACTTTCGAAATACTTTTGGGGCAAAAGTGCACTTGAACCCTTTTTCTTTCTTTGCCAGTTAATATTATAATCTCTTATTGTAACGTGATTTCATTCATTTTGTTATATGATTGATGACAGCCATAAACTTTTCTTATCTTTGCAGGTCAGATGGGATGACATGGAAGCCCCTAAGCATAATAGGGTTTCCCCTTGGGAGATCGAACCATCTAGTTCTGCTCCCAATTCCAATAATTTCATGGCAGCTAGTTTTAAGAGGAACAGGATTGGTCTGCCGTCAGAAAAGGCCGAATTACCAGTTCTGAGTAAGTTTAGAATCTGGCTTCTCTCCATTTAAGGCGAATGGCTCCACTTTGAACAAAAATTTGTTCTGTTAATCTGAATGTCCAAATTTCTTCTTTTATTAATGATATAAATTTTTTTTTCTTAATAAATTTAGACTGTTCAAATCAATGGAATGTTTATAATTTGTTCAATGTAGCCTTAATTTTTCCACCTGAAACTGAGAGGATCTTTTGTAGGATCTAGTATGAATATTGTTTGTTCCTAATATTTTTTTCTAGAGTTGGTTCTGTTATTTCTTCTCCTACCTCTCTCAATGTCAGGTCTAAATTACTTTCTTCTACAGATAGGATTGGAGGATCAGACTTTGGAGAATCATTGAGGTTCCAGAAGGTCTTGCAAGGTCAAGAAATATTGGGCATTAATACCCCATATGTTGGTATCAATGCTCAGAGTCACCAATTATCTGAAATTAGGTGCTATCCTGGTTCAAACTGTTCCAGAATTGTAACAACTGGAAATAATGTCAGGGTCCCACAAGCGAGTTCTGACATGTCATGCTGTGGCATAGGCTGTAGTGAATCTTCACGATTCCAGAAGGTCTTGCAAGGTCAAGAAATACTTCCAAGCCAACCATACAGAACCTTGTCTGTTAATGAGGCTCATAAAAATGGTTGCTTTGGAATCTTTGATGGTTGTCAATTGCTGGGATACAGAAATCAATGTTCTACCCGGATGGTGGACAATTCTTCCCATATGCATCCATCTGGGCCAGTTTCATCTCCATCATCTGTTCTGATGTTCCAGCAAGCAGCCAATTCAGTTTCCAACTTTGATTATGGGAATAAAAGTAATCAAGAGATGGAGAGAAAAATGCACTACCTAGGTTCGTATGCTTCTGAAGTGAAAAGTAGAAAATTAGCACAATCACCATCTTACGAGCCTGGTCACTTTGGGCAAGCTGAGGAAGGAACAAATTCCTTTGGTACGTCAAATTTTCATAATCATCTGGTCACAGTAAGTTCAGATGATTCTCTTTTGCCACTGACAGGTAGCCCAGAGTTCGTTTCCACATGTAAAAGTAGCTGCAGACTCTTTGGTTTTTCATTGACGGGGGAAAATCATATTGCCCGTGAAGAAGCAGGCTCTTCTACAGTCACTTGTCAATTAAATTCTGGACCTTCCTTTATAAGACATGTTGGGGATGAACTTCCACTAGGCATTCACTCAGAAGCAAGGCAGCTGGAAGCAACAGTGCCAAAGTAAGCAACCTTAATCCTGTAAGAGATGCTATTTTACATAATACTTAGGAACTTATCCAGTCTTCATTTGCTCCACTCCTTTTGTTTTTTCGATATCCTCCAGATAGGATTGAACCCATTTTGTCACTGGAGGTTGGCCCTGGGAACTAATCCTTTGTACCTTTTTCCTCTTTCAATCTTTTTTCTTGCCTTTTGTATCAAAAAAAGAAAGAAGATAATGAATTTGCAAAAACAACGAGAAGTTAACCGAGTGAATGATTTAATGTTGATGGTAGATAGCGCATGCCAGTTAGTGCTTATCATCAGTACCATTTCGAGAGTTATTAGTGATTTTATTGAGTATAATGCCATAGTGGGGTTGAATATCAGTACGTAAATTGGGTTTAGTTTTTATATAGGGAAATTACATTTGAGGACAAAAACTCGATAAAATTTACTATGAAGGACTTTAAAAATTTAAATTATTCTGAAGGACTGAAGAACATGACTTTTGCCTTGAACGAACAACAAATGCCCTTATGGTAAGAAAAGTAAAATCCTGTTGTGCAATAACCTTAAAATCTTTCTAACTTTAGGAAGTTTGGGTTATTGAATCTTAATGCTAAGTCTTTAGATGCAAGATGATTAATGCCTAAATCTGATAGTAACAATAGCAAGAATCTCGTTATTTGCTTGTTTACTTCTCCCTCAGTTTCTTTTAGTTCTGCATCCTCCCCCTCCTTTCCTTTTCTCTCACTTGTCCTACACTTGGTGGTAACTCTTTAATGTCCAGAGTTGGGAGGAAATGCTGTAAGAAACCTGAAACCTTCTACTAGTCCTGTAAGTTTCATGTAACATATGGAAGCCTAAGTGCTTTCTTAATGACGAGAACATGGAAGGATAGTAAAGCATATAACCTAGTGGTAAAAAATAATAATCTTAAAAATTTCTTCCAATTTAAGAAAGTTTGAATTGTACCCTTTTTGTTTTTTCCTTTTTTGCAATAGAATCATACCTTTTCTAATGCCGAGATAAGAAGTGAGGTGGTTAAAAACTAAAGAATTTGGTAGTAACAGTCCTAATAGTCTCTTGCAATTTTTAGAAGTATAAGACATAACTTTTTAAAAGATAATTGGGTATTGTCATTTTAGGGAAAAGTTAAGGTCTTTTGATCCTTAGAAATAAATCAAGTTTTCACAAATTCTTATTTACAAGTTTATCAATTTTGAGTATTTAAATATAATTTTTTTTAATAGATTTGTTATCAAGTTGCTCAATCAGAACACTCCAAGTACTACATTATTTCAGCATAGTACATCTTGATTGTATCTTCTCATCTTCCTAGTTTTTCTCATTGAGTTTCTTCTTAAAATAGTTTTAAACTTATATTCGACTCCGTTATAATTTCATATTGTTTGCAGGGAGTACTGCGGTATGGACTAGAGTCTAATGATGCATGTTTGCAAACTGAATGTGGCATGAAGGCTAGCAAGAGAGTATGTATAGATGATAGAGTTTCATAAAAACTCAGTATTTTGCTAAGAACAAAAAACATGTATTTGTTTTCTATATTCCCTGGATTTATATCTAAGTTGGTCAGATCCAAGATCCAAACTAAACTGCTTGTATTAAATATTAATCCTCGGTCATAGACTTATTATATTGACCTTTTAGACTATCTCTGAAGTACGAAGTTTTTATCTTCATCTGAGTTAGGTACCATTCCTAGTTTGACTGGTATTTCAACCAAAATTTGAAATGGTTGAGATGGGGACAAATGAGAAAATACTATTCAATTGGTATTGTACTCAGCTTATATACCTCCATTGGGTGAGAACTCTAGTTTTATTGACAACTAATAACAATAACAATAAAATAATAAATATCTATATAAAAATTAATTAATTTTAATTTACATTATAATAAAGTGTTTTATAATTAACAAATATGTATACATTTTTGACAATGACAAAATTGTTAGAATGAAATCATCTCATATATAGTTTAATCAATTCAAATTATAATATATATATATATAAGTATAAAATTTATATAAGATACAGTGGAATACTTATAAATATTTCTCGCAATTAGCTTAATTGATCTAAGAAATAATTTGAATTTAATTCAGAGATCTGTTGATTAGAGAATACTGTTAGATGAAAGAGAATATGTTCTTACAGCTGGTGATTAAGCACAGTGATGACAATTTGTATATTGCTGTCACCAGTGGGGAATCTTCAGATAGTGAGCAGAGAAAATTGTATCGCTCTAAGACTTAGAAAACTATCACAGGAATAATTATTGTTAATTTATACCACCATAAAATTAATATTAATAAATTGAATCAATAACCTACCTTGGACAGGACCTAAAATGACTATAGGTTACAATAAAAAATATTTATTAATTATCCTAATTGATATCTAAATAAATTATATTATAATAATAAATATCTCACATTCTCCCATTTGGCATATATAGTCAATGGCATTATCCTGTCAAGGTAAACTGACAACTATAAGAATTATAGTGATAAGTCATCTTCTATTGAGTATTCCATGTATTACATGTAGCATTATCACTTAATGGGGTATCACTTTATATATGAACTCAATGTTCATTTGGTTCATGTCTCAATATTTATCAATTTCAATATTACAAATGTATACAATCATAAATTTGAAATGGTAAACCACAAAATCTGATTTCATTATTCATACATCCACTAATCAAAAGAAAGACGAAGTCCCATATAAGGTACATGTATAACAAAGATATTCGGCTTTAATCCTTTCGTCAAAGGATCAGCTAAGATATATAATGTACTAATGTGTTTAACAAAAATTTAGTCATTCTAAACTCTTTCTCTCAAGCATAGGAATTTAACTTCCACAAACTTTTTTCAACTTTAATTCCTTTTGTTGTTTGCTATGGCCATTGCAATTGTGTTATCATAATACATTTTAATTGGCTTAGGTATTGAATCTACAATATTGATCCCAATAATGAAACTCCTTATTCAAATAGCTTGTGAACTTGCTTCAAAACACGCAATATACTCAGCATCATCAGTAGAATGAGTTGTTTGAGTTTGCTTTGGGTTTCTCTACGATATAATACCTTCTTCCAATAGGAATATATAACTAGATGTAGATTTATTTGTGTTTATACATCCCCCAATGTCTGAATCTAAGTATCCAATTACATCTAAATTGTTTGTTCTTCTATATGTGAGTATGTAATGTTTAGTACCTTGTAGGTGAACATCCTAATTTTAATTCTGAGCATTTGAGTAATATTAGTTATTATATAATTTAAGGTTTAGATTACTTCAAATATAGTATTTCATATATAGAATTATAAAATTAAGAAATAATAAAATAGGATTTGAAATCGAAGGTACTATGTACTTATTTATATTTATATTGAGTTAAATTTAATGGGGTTATTCTATAGTAATTGGCAATTATTGTATAATTATTTGAGGGTAAAGAATTTATCCAAATTATATTCTCATATAAGTAGAACTTAATTATTCAAATTTCAGACAACCTTAACAACTAGTGATTAATTAAGAAAGTATATTTAGATAATCTTTGATATTGAGATATGGTGTAAGAGTAATTAGAAAAGAATTTTCAATCTTCAATACATAAAATTATATATAATATAGAGAGAGAATAAAAAATAAAAAAAGGAAAGGAAAGAATTAAAGAAAAAGAGAGAATGAAAGAAAAATAAATAAATAAATAAGAATAAGAAGACTACCGTGGTACTTTTGGAGAGGGAAGAAAAAAAATAAAAAAAAATAATATATGTATATATATATTATAATGGTATGGGACCCATACCATTATAATAATACCCTACACGACTCCCTCATCTCCTGACTCTATTTTTTTCTTCTTCCTTCATCTTTTCTCTTCTCCAGTGGCCATCAGCAACTCTTCCTTCTACCATAAAAAATTTTAGATATATTTGGAGCTTCAATCTTACTCCTAAAATCTTCCAACTATAATAATTAGTTTTCAAATATTGTTTTTACTCAATGAGAGTTCTTCTGAAATATAACTTTTATTGGGAGCAAAGCAAGTTTGAGGATTAGGGTTTGGAATAAGTGTAATTTTTTAATAAATGAAAGCTATAGAATTATAAAGGTAAGTGAATACTTGTCTTTAATCGGTTTATAATTTTTCTATTTGTATTATTTAAGAGACTCAAAGTTAGAGTTTAAATGTTAAAGAGTATATATGATTTGATATGAAAATTTTATTTATTTAATTTGAGGTTAATGATTCGTTTATCTTTATTGGAGGTATAATTGATATTGGCTAGAGCTTATAAATTAAAAATGGATATTTTTGTTGAAACCCTAGATTAGAGAAATTGGGATTTTTGATCAAATTGAATAATTGTGGGTTAATTGATAGTTCAAATGAGTTATTAAAATTTAGGAATGAAAATATTTAATATTGAAATGAAGATTTGAATATTGTGATGTGAGGGAGATTTGGAAGTTAGAGGTAAAAATTTAGAACTTTAAACCTATAAAAGTAAATTAATTATTTATTTAACAATTTAATATTAATGATTTAATTTATTGATTCTGAGGTTATTTATGAGATATGAATATTGGAAATTTTGAATGAGACCTTATGATTGGAAATTAGAGTTTTTAGGTGATTTGGAAAATTTGATGTGAAATAAAGACTTTAAAGGGTATAATATAATTGATATAATATATGATTATCATTGGGATGATAATTTGAGAAAAAGAGGAATTATTTTTTCTTCAGGTTTAAAGTGAGCTAATTTTGGAGATTTTATGATGATTGGATGCAAATTTGATGCTATCAAGTAATTAGATGATAGAGATGTGACTGAGATAGAGTAATTAAGTTATGGTATTGAATTAAAAATTTCTAAATAAAATAAAGTTAGAAGAGAAAAATAAGTATTTATTTAAAAGTATTTGTTATGTCAAATGAACAACTTATTGATGTATGTTTATACAAATGATGTAGATTGATTAGTAAATTGTGAACTAAGCACATGGCTTCTCATTTATAATACTTTTATTATTTTTGGCGATATGTAACCACTTTTCATTCATTGTGTGTGCTAATATGATATTTGTGAGTAATTTGATATATATAAATATACTGATAATGATATGGTTATATTGAGAAAATTTGATTGATAATTTTATTAAAAATAGTCTTGTGAAACTTAAAGTTTAACTTGGAAAGTCTGAATTGATATTAGAAACTTGTTATATTTTGATATTGAAATTTGAAGAAAGTTATTATCTTGAAAAAAATATTAGTCATATTTATTGATTTTATTAATTATCTTGAAAATTATGAATTGGGGATTAGGGATGAAGGAGTTGTATTTTTACCATATGGTATAGCCTCTACTAAAACTTAATAGTTGACTTTTATCATACCAGTTTACTAAGGGAGTGCCCTACCAGTTTACTGAGGGGCTGCGATACCCTTCTAGTTTATCGAGGGAGAATGAACTCATAGTTCAGTCTTGTACTCTGAGAGAAGGCTTCAAAAGCTTGATTGATACTATATCAATTGTATAGCATTCTCTTATTGCTTTATCTGTGAAATAGTTATATATTGCCACAGTATGACTCATTGTGCATACTATGATATAATGAGATACTTTATTTAGATTTGATGATGGGAATACTTTCTGATAGTGGTCTTGAAACCTTAAACTATTGCTTGTGATTTGTTGATTGTGGGTCCACTTTCGGAATGTTAAGATTGAGAATTTATTTATGAATGGATATTATACATGATCTTTTTTATGAAATGGACTTGTGTGATGTTATTCCTGACTTTGATGCCCATATGCCCATTTGAGATGATTGTGAGGATAACTCTAATAGTGATGTTAATTGGGGGGCTTGAACCTTATAACCATTTTAGTAGGGTCGAATCCTTTTTAATATGGTTTTATATGTGAATGTTGTGTGAAACTCTTATATCCATGATAGTATCCTTATATAAGTTTTATTTATTTCTATAATGGATGATATTTTCAAAATAAGTTAAACTCTTTTAACCAAGACAGTGTTTGAGAGATGATTTTGTCGTTTTCTATCATGGTTAACTCTTTAGATGTAAAGTTTTTGTCTATAGCTATGATAACTTTCAAATGATTAATAAAAATTATTTATATCCTGTTTAGTTTGTAATTAATTTTAGTAAAAATAATTTAATGTGGTTCATTATGGTTATTAAAAGGAGATTTTTTTTTATAGTAGGTACCTAAACACTTTATTTGTAGTTGTCCAATATACTTCTCCAGGATTACTTTGATATCTTCCTAACTTACCTACATCAAAAACAATGTTAGGCCTTTTACAAATATATGTATACATTAAGCTTCCCATCGCTTAGGCATATAAAACCTTTTTCATATATTTTTTTAAGCTCAATTTTAGAACATTGACCTATACTAAATTTATCTCCCATTTCAATAGGAGACAAGTTAGATGAATAAATTTACATTCTAAATGGTTCAAGAATTTTTCCAATATAAGCTTCTTGAGATAAGCCTATAAGACGTTGAGTCCTTTTTCTATAAATCTTTATGCTAATGACATACCTCACCAATGTCTTTCATATCAAAACTCTTAAACAGAAATTGTTTCACTTCACACAATAGTCCTAGATCATTGGTAGCAAGTAAAATTTCATCCATATACAAAATCAAGAATATGATTATACTCCCACTAGTTTTGTGGTCCATAATATTCTCAATAAAACTAAATAATGTGATCACTTCATAGAACTTCAAGTATCATTGCCGTGAATCCTGTTTTAGGCCATATATTGATTTCTTTAGCTTGCATACCAATTGTTATTTATCTTTTGCAACTAAACCTCATGTTGTTTCATATACACTTCTTCCTTCAATTCACTATTGAGGAATACAATCTTTACATCTATTTGGTACAATTCTATATCAAAATGAGCAACCAATGTCATGATGATGCGGGACAAATCTTTCTTGAATACAAGTGAAAATGTTTCACTATAATCGATTCCTTCCACTTGATTAAAGCCCTAAACAAACAACCTAGCCATGTAGATATCAATATTGCCTTGTGAGTCTCTTGGTTTTATAAACCCATTTACAGCCAATGACCTTAGACCCACTAGCTAACTCTACAAATTCACAAACATAGTTGTTTGCTATGGAATTCATTTAATCAATCATAGCATCATGTCATAGTTTAGAGTTCACACTCTTCATGGCCTGAGTGAATGTTAAAGGACCATTAAATTCTCAATACTTATATCACAATCATCTTCAGTAGAATACACTATATAGTCATCAGGTAATGCCGGTCTTCTATCTCTAGATGACTTTTTTAATTAAACCTCTTGGGTTAATTGAGGTTGTTGAATATGAATATCCTCTATCACATTTTGTGGTGATTTCACTTGTGTAATAGCTTGATCTTATATGTGTCTATCTTTTTTAGCATTGTCAACTTGAGCTACAGGGTCTACATCATGTTTAATGTTAATTCTAATAGTGGGATGATCATTAACTATTAATGTTCTCTCATGAATTATGTCAGCAGTTTACTCTATGTGATCATCTTATGGATAATCACTCTCACTAATCACATCATTCTTAAGAAATTTTGCATTCATATACTCTACAAATCTTTTAAAAGGTAGAGGACAATAAAACTGATAACTCTTTGACCTTTCTACATAGCTTATAAAGTAAGCTCTAATGATCTTGGGGTCTAGCTACTTCTCTTATGGATTGTACACTATGACTTCAGCAGGACAACCCCATACCTTGAAATAATTTAAACTGAGTTTCTAAAATTTTTAGATTTCAAAGGGTATCTTAGACACTGCCTTTGTTGGAACCCTATTTAATATGTATATGTCTTGAGTGCTTTCTTCCAAAGGAAAGTTGAAAGTTTGGAGCTATTCATCATACTCTTAATCATACCCAACAAGATCATATTTCTTCGTTCAACTACATTATTCATGTTAAGTGAGCTAAACATAGTATATTGGGCTACTATACCTTGTTCTCGAAAAAAATCAGCAAATAGACGTGGTATTTGTCTTTCACTAGTGTGTCTGCCATAATACTCACCACCTTAGTCTGATATCACATTTTGATTGGTTTCCCAATCTATTTTTTTTACTTCTATTTTATATTTCTTAAAAGCATATAATGCCTTACTTTTATTATAAAGTATGTAGAAATACATGTATCGTGAGTAATCGTCAATAAAAGTGATAAAGTATTTTTAATCATGCGCAGTCAAATAGGGGAACAAATATCTATTTGTATAATTTTAAGCAATTCAAAACATCTCTTTGCCCCTTTATGTGACTTATTTGTTTACTTTTCCTTTATGCAGTCCACATAAGGATCAAATTTTAAATAGTCTAAAGATAGAAGAATTCTATCTTTTTTTAACCTTTTGATTCTATCAATAGAGATATGTCATAATCTCCTATGCCACATGCTATAAGAATTCTCATCAATGACAATTCTTTTAGTACCACGTGATATAGAAAAAGATTGAGGCGAATCAATTTTTTTAAAATAAATCATCAATCATAATTACATTTGTGATTAAAACATAATCATTTGACAAAGTTATAAGTTTCTTATAAAGAACTAAATGATAATAAAATATAATTAATTTTGACATAGAAATCAAATTCCTCTTATAAGAGGGAATATAAAAAATATTATAAAGTTCTAAAATATGATTATTCAAAAAAGTTATGTGAAAAGTTATAACAGCTTTCATAGGGTCTCCTCTCCTACTATCTCAAAGGACAATTTTCTCATTGGGATGTAGAGGCTTGCTTGTTAGAAAGCCCTACATGGTAGTCAAAATGTAGATCATTAAACTAGTGCCAATCCATCAAGTGTCATTATTAAAGCTAGAACAATTAGATTCAAAAGTAACACACGATGAACACATACCTCTCATCTTCTTATATGTTACCTCACACCACCAATACTTATAAATCTCATAGCACATAGTTCAAATATGATGGCACCACCTATCTGTATGTCTTTCAACTTGAATTTTTTATCTGAAATTTCCAGGTAACCTTTGGCAGTATCACACTTAGGGATCTCCCCTAATACTTCTGGTGATCCTTTGTTGTATAAGCAGAAGAGATAAAGAGTTACTCTGCTCCCACATATTATACATTTTCTTTGTCTCTTTGTCATTGGAGGCATCATCTAGTCCCAGAGTTTTTTCACACCTCAAGGTATAATCTAAATCCAAGAAATTG
Source organism: Leucaena leucocephala (assembly GCA_037074615.1). Lineage (NCBI taxonomy): Eukaryota > Viridiplantae > Streptophyta > Magnoliopsida > Fabales > Fabaceae > Leucaena > Leucaena leucocephala. The sequence goes on from CM073550.1 coordinate 5,760,359, forward strand.
AGCAACAGCAAAACATCATCTCTCTAATCAGTATAGTTAGTAGTGTCATCTAAGATTATTTTGTTACTTACATCAGCCATAATCCTGGGGCAGCAATTGGATCTACAAAATAAAAATAGACAAATGTACAAACAAGCTCATGAGTTAAAATTTGAAGCAATCACAATTCACTGTGCTATTATGCATGCTTAGCACAAATGTAGCATGCAAGCAGTATAAATATGTATAACTAATATCTACCTATGGGAAAAAATATTAGTATAGCATGTATTTATCTTAAATGATGGAATTAGAATGCACTTATACTTTTCTAATACCTGTGGGTTACTTGAAAATAACAAGGTCATTTTATCCCACTCTAATTAAATATTTAATTATGAAATATCTACGTGTGACTAAAGATAAATCATAGCTATATATTTAACTACAATTGATACTTCAAATCCATGTGATTTATTAATACATGCAACAAAATTAAATGAATAAGGATGTTGTGGCTACTCCTCAGGGAATTACAGGCTAATCACAAATATCATTGATGTACATTTAAAATATAAATATACACAACTTAATAGAATATTTAATAAATTAATTTAATTAAAAAATATGACTAAATAGTTTAATTTAAATTCTTCCAGTTATTCATGTGCCCAAAAAAATTTTAATAATTAATTTTAATTCAAAAGGTTTTTACAAAAAGTAACTAGTTAATTTAATTGTCAAAGAATAATAAATGTACAAAATAGGCAATTAAATAAAAAATTAAAATTAAAATTTATAAATATCTTTTTAAATTTCAAAATAATAAAAAATTAATTTTCTTTTATTTAAATATTTGTTGTGCATGTAATAGTATTAAAAATGACATATTAAAATTAAAAGAAATTTAATTTATTTTAAACAAATATACTCTAAAAAATAAATAAATTGACACAAAATAATTTTCTAAAAATAAAACTAAATGTCCCATATACAAGTCTAAACAGAGTCTAAGTACAAAAGTCTATTAACAAAAACCAAAGTCTAGGCCCACAATGCATTTTCTAGAAGCAACACACCAAAAAAAATTTCAGGCCCAAAAACGCTAGTCCAATAGAAAAAAATTATTTTTGGCCTAAGACTGTTAATAAAATTAATCACTTCATCTTTCGGCCATCTTCCTTGTTGAGTCAGGTTGACTTAACTCGATTCAGTGACCCATCCTACTACAGATGACGTCGGCGAGCTTCCTAGGCATTTCTATCGATTTCAACCACGATGACTGTGATGGCAACTCATTCTCCATGTTTTGGCGAGCTTTGGCAGCAATTTTGACCCTAGTTTTCGATGACCTTAACGTGTTTAGATTATGTCTCATCATGCTGTCATGGTGGAGGTTTCCATTGTAGGTAGCAGCAAAGTGGATCGAAGCTCTCATCCACCATAATTTTATAATCTCTTTCTCTCAATTATAGATACACAAGGACAAATGGGTTACACTAAAAACTCAATAAATTATGATCTCTAGAGGTCCATGTTTCATATATTCTATCTTAAATTGTTACTCATAAGGATTATAAATTAACTAGCAAGGTAAATGGATCTCAAACAAAGCTCTGATACCATATGTTGGAATAAAAATATCTCATATTTAGTTTACTCGATCTAGATTATAAAATATATAAGTATATAATCTATATGAGATTGAGTATAAAACTTATAAATACCTCTCGTCATTAGTTAAACTAGTTTGAGGAAGAATTAGAACTTAATTTAAAGACATGTCAATCAGATAACACTGTTAGATAAAAGAGAGAAGATTCTTCCATATTGTGATTAAGCACAATGATAGTAACTTGTCTACTATAATCACCAATGGGAATCCTCAAAAAGTGAGTAGAGAAAATTGTATCACTTTGGGACTTAGAAAACTATCACACGAATAATTATTATTGTTAATTTCTACCATAAGAAAATTAACTTTAATAAATTGAGTCAATAACTCACTTTAAACTGGGTCCAAAATGACTACTAGTCATACTAAAAAATATTTATTAATTATTCTAATTAATATATAGATAAATTATACTATAATAATAAATATTTCACATACCTCCATTGGGTGTGAACTCTAGTTTTATTAACAACTAATAGCAATAAAATAATAAATGTCTATATAAAAAATTAATTAATTTTAATTTATATTATAATAGTTAATATGTACAAATTTATAAGGGTTTCATAGATAAATTAACAAATATATATACATATACATATATATATATATATATATATATTTGACAAATGATAACGATAAAATAATAACTAGGGAATTTTACTTGAATAGATATAAAGAATTTGATTTAAATTTTATCCTTACTTATAATTTATAAATTTAAAGTTTATGAATTTTATATTTTAAAATGAAACAGAACATTGATATATATATATATATATATATATATATATATGATAGCATATGATTGATTCGAAGCAGCATGACACGTCAAGCATAAAACTTTTTTCAATATTAATAATACCAATGGAATATTGGAAACATAAAAAACGGGATATTATTTTTACACCTAGTGAAGTGTTTGGATTTGTCATTTGGCAGCTTTATGAAGCCTTTGATTAAATGACGTAACTTATATATATAATGACATACATGTTTATAATATGATATACATCATATATGATTATGAGAATCCAAACCAACCTCCAAAGTCAAATTCTACGCCCAACTTTCTATGTTGTTGATGAGAATGGAACCTCCTTTAATTTATTTGGACTGTTCTCTAAGGGACAAAAGAGATATGTTGGAGGTTTGTTCGTTCTTATTCCATTACTTTTTTACTTGTACATCAAGAAATACTAATATATTAATTAATATGAAAAAGAAATGGAGACGATTTGGTCGGTTAATCACAACATTAATTAATATCCTTTAAATCCAATTTTGATGTGATTTTTACTAGACAAAGGTCACGAGGCGTACGTGGAACATGCACAAATGCTCTATCTAGAAGCAGTTAATTTAGACTTTGATAATTTGCTCCTAACTTTTTTTTGTTGGGACATGCCGAGAGAGAGAAAAATTCTTTACCTACATTTGTTTTAATTGCTGATTGAACTGGGGAATCATTGATCTTTCTAATATAATATTAATCTTGATCCATTTAGATTAATTTTTAGAAAATAATTTATAAAAAATTATTTAAAAATAATTTTGGATAAACTCTTTTAAGAAAAAATTTATAGAAAAAATGATTATTAGTGTGTTTGGATTTTCTCCAAACCTAGGTTTTAAATTTAGATTTGGGTAAAACTTAAATTTTGAGAAATTTTAAAACAAACAGTTATATTTGTTTAAAATAGCTTTTAGATCAAATTATAGTTTAAAAGTAAAGTTTCAGATCAGCTGATCAGAGTAGTTTATGGAATAGTAAAAGAGCTTATAAACTAACCAATTACTATATTACCCATACTTTTTCTTACGTTCTCTCTCCTCTATCCTCTCTCATTTATTTTCTATACCCTCTCTCAACTCTCTTATACACTATCTTTCATCTCTCATATCTCTTCTATAGTATCTCTCTTTTCTCATCTATTCTACACCCTCTCTCATCTCTCCTATATTTAATAATCATACCATTTTTCATAATTTACCAATAACAAAAGTATTTCTAAAAATAACTATTCAAACACTCATTTATTTAAAACTATTTTTTTTCATAAGTTTTTCTCTAAAAATTATTTTCTAAAAGCTACCTAAAAATCCTTTTTTTCATAAGTCATTTTCTAAAATCTTATCCAAATAAGTCCTATAGATAAATGAGTGTTTGAATATTATTATCAAAATGACTTTTATGATTGATAAATTATCAGAAAGTATATGAGATCAAATGATATTTATATAAAGTAGTATTTTTATTTTTTATTTCTATTGATATTAAAATAATAAATATTAATTAAATAAGAATTAATAAATAAAAATAACTACTTTTATTAATTATCAATTATCAATTTATTATTATTAATTATTTAATATTAACTAATATACCAAAGCAAACAACGGACAGTGACAGTGATTCTATAAATAGCATGGCAGACCGAATGATGGCATGATGCCATCATCATCTTTCACTTTCGTCGTCTCCACCCCCACTAGCAATAGAGAGAAGAGAGAGAAATCGAAGCAACAAAATGGCCGGGGGAATGAAGTTCATAGATTGACTATCATAGAAAGCGTCCATGGAGGGAGAGAGTGTGGATAGTGACCATCGGAAGAGAGCGTCGCTTACAGAAGGCATAAATAGGGTGAGCGAGGGCAAGTACTAGAACAGCGACAATGGCCACAGAGAAAAAGTGAAGAAGTTGACAGGTTGGGAGAGAGCTAGAGTAAAAATAGGAGAGAGAAGATAGAGTATAAAAAATTTAAAAATAAAATAATTTATTAATTTTTATAAATTATTTTTTATATCCAGAAATTATTATTAAAAATTTATCTTAAATTATATTTTTAAATTATAATTTTATTTAAAAATATTTATGAATATTTATGATTATTTATTTAAAAAAATTTAAAATTATAATTTAGACTATTTTTTTTTAAAATTTCTTTCTATCAAAACATCCACAGTATACCAAATGAGACCACAAGCAACAACTACCTATGGTCTGTTTGCATCAATTAAAATTTTCTCTTTTAACCCTATTAATTAAGTTAGCATCATTACTATACAATCACTATAGTATGAAACAATCAATTAACATGAGCATATACTTTGGAGGGGAAAAAAGTTAAATGTCAAACATTTATTATTTTTAATTATATTTTTTAATCTAGATAATCTAATTATTTATTTTTTATAAATAAATATACTATTAATGGTCATAAGAAGAATCTGTTAGCCGTGTCGGTGACGCAATGACACGTCAACAATGTTGCCAATGACGCAAAAGAAGCTTCACTGTCGTTGACGTTAGAGTCTTCCCCAACTTTTCCCATATTCCCACCTCGGTCCTCTCCTATTTACCTCCCCACTCTCTCAACAACCCTCCGCACACCACACTCCAATCCTCTCTCTCTCTCTCTCTTCAACATGCAGCACGCAATCCCCTACAGAACTAGCCTTCCCGTCGGCTCATCACCGTCGAACGACCTCGTTGTGGATCCGGCGAGTAAGGTGGTGAGAATGGTTTCAGAGAACGCAGTGATCATCATAGGAAGACGTGGCTGCTGCATGTGTCACGTCGTCAAACGCTTGCTTCAACCTCTGGGCTTCAACCCTGCCGTTTATGAACTTGAAGACGATCAAGAAGCCGCCGCAGTGGCCGGTGAGCTCTCGAAGAAGATTGTTGCGGGTTTTGATGGCGGGGAGGTTCAGTTTCCGGCGGTGTTTGTGGGTGGCAAGTTTCTCGGAGGATTGGAAAGAGTGATGGCCACTCATATATCAGGTGAATTGGTTCCTATTTTGAAGGATGCTGGTGCCTTGTGGCTCTGAGATATCCATTTGATCTTTGTGTTAATTAATTTTCGACAAAATTTTCTTTTTGGTTGATGATTTTAGACAGAGGAATCTCTCCTTTTTCCCTCCTTTTTTCTTTTCATTACATTTAATAAATATATAGATAAATTTAAACCATTAAAATTTAATCTAAACAGTTTAAAACTATTGTGAAGTGTTCTGATAAAATTGTAACAATTTATATTTATTTATATATTTTCATATAAAATCATAATAAAATATTCAATCTCAACCGTTAAAATTTTAATATGATGATGATGATAGAGAGAAAATGAGAGGAAAAAGGAAGGGGAGGGAAAAGGAGAAGTTTCTACTTCCTTTGCAACATTTGGTTTCTCTTCATTTTCTTATTCTCCTTACCAGCTATTAAATATGCAGAATACAAGTTTATTCTAATTTTTGGTCATCTTGAGATTAAGGAAACTAGATTTCTGAAAAGGAAGTGAAGAGAGGTTTCCGCGTACATTGTTGACTTTTGACTAATGCCCTAACGTGGACTGTGAATTAACGGAAGCAAATCTTCTACAAATAAATGCACATGACAATTAAGAGGGAGAATAAGAAAGTGGGGGTAAAAGTAATTAAGACCTCAAATGTAGGGTTAATTTGATTTAATTTCGTTGGATCTGGATTTATATAATGTAATTCCAACCTTTTTTTTAATTTAAAAGAGTAAACTATATAATTACATATAAAATTGAATCCATATTTTTTTATTTATACGATAGTTTTCATCTTAATATACTACAAAGCTATTAGCAATTCCAACCATTTTTTTATACTAAATCATCACCATTTATTAATATAAATATAAATTGTTTTTTGATAATTTTCTTAGCACACAATAACTCAATTATATGAATCATATAAATCATTATATTCTATCAACTACTAAATTTTTAAAATAAATTATTAATTAATATGATCGCTCAATAATATTATTTAAGTGTTATTATTTCACCTTAAGGAAAACCCTAAATTAAGCGACGTTAGAAGTCGATTTTAACCATTTGCTTGCAATTAAAAGGTCGGGCTAGATTTTACAAACCAAAATACATAATCATTTGATTACCAAGGTTTCTAAAGTAATAAGGAAAAATGAAGGGCATGCTTGTTTCTATTTGTAAAAATAGTTTTTAAAAAAAAAAAAGAAAAAAAAACTTATTTTTATTTAATTGTTTTAAAAAATTTAAATCTTTTTTGAAAATAGAAAATTAAAAACAAGTTTTAGATATTTTGTAAAATTATTTTCTTTTTTATATTTTTTATTTTTGTTTTGAAAAAATAACCCTTGAAAAGCAACTTTTTACCGCATATGCAATAATTTGTAAGCCGGACCGGACCGGACGGTTTGACCGGAGTATTCAGCGGCTTGGTTCGCATGATTAAGTCGTTTATGTGGTTGGGCCATTTCGAGCCGTTCAAAACCGGCGTTTAAGCCGGAAACCGGAGTGAGTTTATTAAAACCAGACGGCTCTGAAAAATAAAAGATGTTGAGGAAGAAGATGAAGAAATAGTTAAGAGAAGGTAAGAGAAGTCTAGGAAAAAAATATGAGAAAATAGAGATGCTTTTACAGCAAATAACTTACTCAGATTGATCTTTGAAACCACTCGATATCAGCAAAATGAAGAGCTTGCACGATAACCGCGGCGGCAGAAAAAATGCAGAAGGTTGAATGGTTGAAGACGACATTCGAAATAAAAGGGAAGGAAGATGACAACTAGGGTTAGCCGGTTAGGGATTAACTTTTGGGCTTTGGCAGAACGTTTCTTTCTCTCACCCACGTTCGTCGCTTAATTTGATTTTAAAATTGAGGAGTAAGAGTATTATTATTATTAAGAGATAATATTAAATGTTTATATATTTTCTTAATAAAAATTTACAGGATAATTTATAATTAGATGTTATATATTTAAAGTTAATTTCTGATGCATTTAATTTATTCTTTTTCTTGTAAAACAAATTTAAATATTAATTTATTACTTAATATGTTGATAAATTAGAGATATGGTGTTTTTTCACACTGATATTTTATTTCTTACCCCTATATTGTTGTATAAATATATAATATTTTTATTTAATTATTACATCATCAGTTTGACTAAACTGTTCGACCATTTTGACTGTTTGAATTATGATCAGTTGATCTTTTTAGCTCAGTGTCCAATCCGACTTTTAAAACCTTGATCACGTGTCACTGCCGCCACTATTGCCTGCAAATTTATCACCTCTGCCGTTGGCACTACTGACCACCATTGTCAAATGTAAGGGTGTACATTAATAGGGTTAGGTAAAATAGTTTTCTGCTCGGTACCCTATCTAAAAAATATATAGGTTATATTTTACAGTCTGGTACCCGGTCTTATCCGATAAAAGCCCTAACAATTTTAGGCAGGGCATGAGCAGGCTGGACATGCCCAAGTCGTGATATCATGCTCATGTTGTGAAAAAAATCTGTAATTATAAACTTCTAAAATAATATCATATTCATGTATCTTTAAGAGTTAAATAATATCTATAATTCACTAAGAATAAGAGAACAAAGATAATAATTAAAATCTTGAGATCCATTGCATATAAAAAATAAGCGTTGAAATCTAAATAGTTTGTAATTATAACTTTGTATCAATCTCCCTAATATTGACAAAGATAAAGTATCTAAAAAAATAAAATAAATAATTATAATTTATAATGTAATCATATGATAATTAACAAAGTTAAAAAAAAGAAAAAATTAGTATATTTATAAATATTAAAAGATACAACTTACCTACTTATATTTCTAAAATTACCTTATAGTCACCAGAAGCTATCATATTCTCCCTTCTAAGATAGAGAAAAATTAAAAAAAAATAAAAGAAGGAGTGCTCATGGGCAGGGCAGCCCCTATGCCCGGTACCCAGCCTGAAAAATGCATGGGTTGTATTTTGTAACCCGATGCCTGATCCTGCCCGGTAAAAATCGAGTTGGGCAGGGCATTTTTCTTACGAGTTAGGTAGGGCATAGCAGGCTATGGGTATTGTACACAGCCCTAGTCAAATGTTACTGCATCAACTGCCACCGATAATCGCTACCACCACAAATTATTATTTAAATTGACAGTAAAAATAAATATTTTTTTATTATTTACGTTATCTCTTAATCTTTCAACTGTTTTCGTTGTCACTGCACTCTCAACTTTATATTTTACATTCTTTTAATTCTCAGTTACTTTTAAAAATAATTGTTCCAACTTCCAAATAAATTTTTATATTTTTAGAACAATTATCTAAATAGATTTTTTTATTTTTTCTAAAATTTATTTTTAAAAATAATTTTAAAAAAATAGAGAATATAAACAAACAGATCGAAAATATAATGATATACCAATTCTTTTTCTAAATCCAAGACATCACAAATTAATATTTACTATTTTTATTTTTGCATTTCAAACACATAGAGGCGAAGATCTCTCATACAATTCACTTCAATGCCATCATTCGGCATTCCGATTAATTTAATGGCGAAGTATGAAGGAAATAATTAACTTATAATGCGAAGAAAATGATGAAATCATATGCGTATATAATTAATAGGAGTACTCGAAAAGCCATGACACATTCATGAGAAGAACCATGCTATCAAAACTTAACCCGCGTTGCAATGTTAATTGATGAATCAGTTTCTTAATCGATCTAATCAAAATTTGTATTTTAATAATTTTATTTTATTAAATTATACGTAGTTTATATATCAATCATTTACTTATAAATTAATGTATTTTTTATCTAAATATTACTCTATAATTTTTAAGTTTATATATAAATATTTTATATATTTTAATTAAATTATATTATTTTAGTTATAATTGAATTGATTCTAATTCAACCATAATTAAACTATTAATCTTTGAATTTTTATTTGTATTGGTTTAATAAATGGTCCGTTTCAGTATCTAAAACAAAATTGTTCACATTTTAGCGAGAATAAATAGCATTTAATTTGAACCTAACTCACCATCTCTAGTAATTGTATAGGTGTGTGTTGAGTTGGATACCGGCCATGATCTTGTTTTAAAGTCAAAAGATGATTTTAGTCGCTAGCTATATTTGTTATCGATGAAATGGAAAATCTCTAAAGGAGAATTACTCATAGCAGGAAGAAAATTTATTATAATTTTTTTTTGTGAAATTAGCAAATAATTAAATAATTTTAAAAGATTTGGAGATTATAAGTTCAATTTGTGTAATTACTAAATTTATGCACAAATGACAAATTTTGGGCACGCCATAATAACTTCATATGATGGTGCAAATGACAATTGATAAAAACAATGATAATTTAAAATAGCACAAATAATAACTATGTAAATACGATAACAATTTAATTGGCGTAAATATTCTTTAGATGTCATTTGTGTCACTTTAAATTGTCATCATATTTTTAATAATTTATAATTTATGTATAAGGGTAATTTGATAATTTTACAAATCAAATTTATTATTCACATGTCTCCAATAACTATTAAATTATCTAATGATTTCGTAAGACTTTTTTATTCTATGATCCCTTACAGCATGGGGGTAAACAAGCTAAGTCAAGCCATACTTTGGCTAAATAAACATGGTGGGTCTATAATAAAAATATAAAACCTGAGCTTAACTCTGAGTTTGTAGGCCTGACAGGTTTGAAGCATTTTTACAAGCATACATATACATATACATATACATATACATTTAGTTGGTCTTTAAAAGGTAAAAATAGGTTTAAACATGCTAAAATTTATATAAATATAGGATTTAAAATAATTTTACAACATTCATTATATATTATATATCATAAAAATATATTTAAAACATTAATCAGGTTAGCCTATGTAAATCATATACTTATATAATCTTTAATATAAATAATAATTAAGTCTTATAGTAAAAGTTGGATGAGTATATTTTCTAAAGTCAATTTTAGAACACTTAAATGTACCTTGTATCATTTAAAGTTTTATTTTAAAATTTTAAAGTCAGTTTAAGGGTACATGTTTTATATAAAATTTTAACTCAAAAGCACCCCCTAACTATTCATTATTTTTAATTTTGTATGATTTAGGAGGAAATTGAATTTCATTTCTCCTTGAATGTAAAGGTTGCATTCACCTCATAAATATAGATATATCCATCACTATCAATATCAATCAATATTTAATGCAAAACATATCATTGCAATCTTGATAAATCTTATAATTCAATAATCATTAAAAAAATCTATAATTTAACAAATATGATAGATATATACTGCTATATTATAAAAATATTTTAAACACAGCTAAACCAGAGTTAAATTCACACTCAAAAATAGCAAGATGCTTGATCCTTCTTGATCTCCAAAAAAACAAATCTAATAAAAAGTATAGGCATTTTTAGGAAGCTTGATTTCATCATTCTTTCTATATAAACAACATACACAAACTCATTGAATATCCCCATTACCAGAGACAGTGAGATAGGGAGAAAATATTATTTGATTTGTTATGAGATCCTTTGACTCTATTTTGCTGTGTGTTCTTTTTTATTCTTTATTTTTTTCAGTTGATTTAGTTAAAAATCACATAACAATGATTTGAACATGAAAACAACGATGCAAATAAAATTGAGAAAGACAAGAACCAACTCCAAGAAGATGCACATAGTATCATTATTGACAAATGGCCTCAAATTTACTTTATGAGGCATGACCTCCCCTAAAAACAAATCAGGCGTCATTGCTTTCATGAATTATTATAAATTCCTATAGTGTCTGTGTAGGAATGCATTCACTATTCTACTTTTTACAATTAAAAAGAATTGGACATATGAGTGTTCTATATGGGAAATGAGAAGTTTGAATATAGATGCATCAACAAATACCTAAGCAATTAAACATGTTCCAATTTAACACCCGGTGACAATTCACCCAAAAATGAACCTTCAACTCCTTCTTTAACATATAGAACATAAATTTATTTAAAATAACCATCACTTTATACAGTGATTTATTTCTTGCAAGAAAAAATTATAAGAATTTTTTTATAATTTTATGAAATGAAAATGAAATAATATGATTGCTTGAAAATTATAAGGAGAGAGAAATTTTTATTTAATTATTTTTATTGAAAATCATTTTTTGAAAATTTTATAATATTTATTTAAATTTTAAAAATAATCAGATTTTTTTTTAAAAAAATCTAATTGTTTTAAGAAGTCATTTTAGATAAGTTCAAATTATAAAGCAATCCAAAGGATAAGAGAGATTGGAAAATAGACATATGGAGATATATAGATATATTATAAAAATAATTAAATAATAATTTATTTTTTTATGAACAAGATTTGTGAAGATATCATAAAATCTTAAGTTACTAAATAATAAATTATTTTTTTATATTTATAATTAACTTTTATTAATATTATATTTAATAAAAAAGTTTACCATTAAATAAAAAATCATAGATTGTGCTCCGCATCCCATCATTTGTATATGTATTATTTTGCAAACAACAGGACAAATTAAAACAAAAAAGGAATTTCTCTTCACAAACCAAAGCAAACAATACAAGTTCTTTGACAGTCTTTTTTACTCAATGAATTTTGAAATTTTTTAATAAGATTGCTCAAAAGTTAGTCTAGTGTTTTGATAAAAGATATAGTGTTTTATCATGATCCCATCCCCTTTATTGTTATTAGTTTGTGTATTGTGTATATTATTATATATGTAAAAGCAGGCTTCAAAACCTCAATTCTATTGCACCACATGAATCTCTCGCGTTATTACAAGTGGCTCTTTTGGCCAAAATTCTAATAATAAGGAAATCATGTCATGTGGGGCCATTTAGATTAGTTCTTAGAGAATATTTTATAAAAAAGAGTGATTTTAAAGTGTTTTTAGATAAACTCTTATGGAAAAGAGTTTATGAAAAAAATAATTATGAATAAATGAGTTATTATTATCAGAATGACTTTTATGATTTATAAATTATTAGAAAGGGTATGAAATGAAATGATAATTACATAAAGTAAAATTTTTATTTTTTATTTTCTATGTGATACTAAAATAGTAAATAATAGATATATTTGATTTATTGGATAAATAAGAATAAATAATTATTAATAAGTAAGTAAATATGTAATTCAATTGATTTATTATGAATTATTAATTATTTAGTATTGATTATTTATCAATAATTATTTAATATACGGGGAGTGGAAGTTTAAAATTATATTTTATATACGTACATATACGTATATTTATATTAAAATATAAAAATAATAAATAATATACATATATATTTAGTTTATGGGGTAATTAAGAATAAATACTTGATAATATATTAGTGATGGAAATATCAAGTGAACATTTGGATATAAACATATGTACAATAGATAACTATAGGATTTGTCTATATTCAACAATTTTATCTTTAAGTGTTCCATTTCACATAAAGATTGTATAGAAGAATGTGGTTGTGACCCCTCATTTTCATCATTATCTGCCTCGTCATATTGTGAATCTTAAAGGCATTATTCTTGTTCCTCAAAACCAGGATCAAGCATACTAGTTTTTCTTATAAAATTATGTATAGTCATAGTTGAGAAAACGATCTTTACTTGAGTTGGGCAGTCGTAGCTATGCATTTCACATACAAATCTAAATTTATTCTTCCACACCCCAAAAGTTCTTTCTATTGTGAACCTTAAACTTGAATGAGCGAAGTTAAAAACTTCGTCAGCAGTATGTTGCCTGCTAGCTATCCTACGAAAATAACCCATATGGTAACATATGGACCAAGATATCCATCCAACTTTGCATAGCCAATATCGAATAAATAGTATTTACCTGAATCAAAGAGTTTAACATCGTCTAAATATATGTGTTAAAATATACACGTAAATAATTGAAACAAATAATAGGCATACCTTGAGGAGGAGGATGGAAGTTCATAGAAGGCATTGTCAACACATGGTTGAATTTGCGGGCATCATGAGCATTACCTTCCTAACTAGCCAAGACAAAAGTGAAGCATATATCCTAATCACAAACCACCATAATATTTTTTGATGTGTACCATTTCCTGCAAAAATATTTGGCTTGTTTCGTTGTAGGGACAACGTAAAGAATGTGTGTACTATCAATTTCCAATTATGTTTTTTAAAATTGGCCAATATCGCCGATCTTGACTGATTTTGCTATATACATGCCTAAATTGAGGATCCATTGTTTTATATCATCTTTAGCAAGTCTACAACATGCTCGTAAAACCTTATGAAAGTGTCCTCTAAAAGTCTCGCCAGAGTGTTGAAACCTTTCTTGTAATTGCCTACTAGTCTCCGCGTGTGCAACAGTTCATAAAAACATCCTTACCTTCTCATGTATTCCATGTGCCTCCTTTCCTTGAGGCCATGCCTTTCTAACGCATGTCATAGATCTAGGAACACGCTGAGATACATTCAGAATTGTTCGTAGCATCAAATTCCTTTACTGGTTAAAACGTTATTCACCCATTGGGAACAATTAGTTTACTTGTACACACATGCTCTTTACACATATACAGTCCTGCATAAGCTCCAAGACTTCTTTACTCGTGTCTTCACCTTCCTCCTAGCTTTCTTGTGGATGCATTAATGACTCCATTTCTATCAAAGAATACGTTCAATAATTAGGTAATAGTCATTGAATACAACATTTTAAAGTAACATCACACATATGACATTTAGCTAAAAATATGCAACCAGTTTTCATTCATATGAAAGCAAATTTAAACAGTCAACTACATACTTAACAACTAGTGTTCATACATACAACTAGTGTTCATACATATTTAAGCAATCGCAAGGAACTGTTCCAACTACTACATTCCTCTCCAATAACAAAGGCAATGAAAAAATTCCCAAAGTACTTTCATGTCATCCTTAATTGTCCAATATATCTCTCTGTTCTTGGGATTTCTCAAGATATCCATGCTTCTGATGAAGAAATCCATATTATCCCTCTTGGTGGACACTGTGGAGATAAGAGAGTACTATTGCCAATGACAGAATGGCAGGTGGCAGTGGTTGTGCTACTTGGTTTACACGTTCCATGGTTGACTTCTGAATGACAACCAGATCTTGCCGTGCTTTCGCTATGATATAGGTTCCCTTCTTCTTTCCACCGCTTGCCTTATTAAGCCCTAGTGTGCTATCTACAAAATTTATGCCTTCCCTTTAACACTTGCAACATTCCCATTGGCACCTGAGGATGAGACAAACGTCACCCTGTGCAATTCCCTTTTGCACCTAGTTAGGTTTACTACGACATCATCAGAATCTCTGAATCCCTCCTCAAGATTGAGAAATTCATCATCATCATCATATAAATATTTGTGCCCTGGTTCAGGTGCCGTGTTTGCAGGTGCCCAATTACATCACCCCGTGGCAGCCACATTGTCGAATAAATGGTCTAACTCATGAGATAAATATAGCCCTTTGAATATGAATTTCTCGATAGATAAATTTTCCTAAAAAACAACAAGTACCATGGGTCAAAAAATGTTTTTTCGAGTTATGTTTAAAAAAAATGAAATGAATGACAAGAAGAATATCATACCAATTTAATCTTCTCCTACCATTCATCTTCTGCCACTATTAGCCCATTATCCTCATCCCACCCTAAACCTGTCTTATAACTTCTTAATTTGTTCCACATTTGTCATTCCTTTCATAACGTGTCATACTTATATTTTAGTTGTACCCCTGGAGTATTCCCTACTAGTGCACTGATCAAATCTCTACCAATCAGTTTCTAGGCAACCTTGATCATACTACCCCCTTTTCTTTCTCCTTCTTGCACTTGTTGCAAATACAAGTCAATGAATAGTTTACTTGTCTAACTATCCCATGATGCTTTTGATCTACTTATAATGCTATGAAGACATCACAACAACTATCAGATATTCATCCCATTGGTGATCAGCTTCCTCACAACATTTTATGATCAACAAATTTGAAATCATCAAAGACCAACTAGGAAATATGACAACTATCATTAAATAAAAAAAAATTCTACAGTAACTGATGCCATATATATTTTATTACGGGGTTTCACTAGGGGTGAGCAAGGTGCCCGTAATCCTTTATCGTTTTACCCATATAAGCCCGCCTAAAATAGGCTCATAACTGGCGAGCTACATGTTGACCATCAGGTAGCCTGTAGCCCACTCATATATTTTTTTAATAATTGATTATTTGATCTATTGCATTATATTCATTTTTTATTTTTAGGGTTCCCAACTTCCTTCCGAGTTTTGACTATGAGGGATTTTATTTCTGATTCAGTTTCTCACTTTCTCTCATAGTCACAGCGAACAGCACAGCGTGACAGGTGGTAGCGGCGGTCCTCGTGTTAGTGAGTTCCTCGAGTAGTAGCGGTAGAGGTCCCCGACAGTTTCCTTCTTCTGTTATTCACGGCGTCACCTAATCAACTGTTGATTTTCTGTTCTCTTATTCTTCGATCTGCCACCTCGTTTCTTGCACTACAGTTTTGGATATAACCTTCGTTGCTCCCGTCCTTATATCAAAATCTCACAATCGAAGGCGTCCTTCTTCTGTTCTTCATGGCTTCACCTGTTGATTCTTCAATCTCATAATCTCACCATTACCGTAATCGTCGGGTTTATTGCATTCAAACCTAATCTTCTCTGTTCACTGTGTGATAGGTCTTTCTCTATTTCTTTAATCCTTTATGACAGGGCTTTCTCTATTCCTCTAATATGTACCTCTAACCTTCAGGCTTTCTCGGTTCCTCTAATTTTCAATCAAGAAAGTTGTAAATTGTTCTGATGCTATAGTTTGATGGATGAGTAGATGGGTTAAATTGAATTTGAATCTGTCATTGGTGATTATTTTTGACAATATGGGTTAGATTATATGTGTATATATATATATGTGTGTGATATGTATTCCCCTCGTGCCTCTAATGATGGCATCGTTGCCCTAATTGGTGGAGGTCAAAAGGGTTATGCGGAAGTGGGTTTCAGGTTTGCCTTAATTGTGTTGTGTGGTTTTCTCAAGCCTCCCATTAATAGTTTGCTTCCATCTTCTTTCTCTCTTCACCACATTTCTTAATCCCACTAAAATGAATTTATTCGATTCAGTATACACTTTATAGTGAATCATATATGACTAGGTTTTAATGCAAATCGGATGAACATATCGGTATTGCTTTACCAGTCTCTACAGTATCTTCTGAATCGACTTTTAGTACCGTGGGTGGAGTCATCGATATTTTTAGGAGTTCCTTATCCTTAAACATGGCCGAAGGACTCATATGTGCTCAAAATTGGCTACATTTGACTCCTCCTAAATTGCAGGAGTTTGATGTTGATAATTTTGAGTAGTTAACAAGTCTTGTTGCTAGTAATTTCAATAACATTTTCATCTTGTATTGTTTCATCTTTTTATTATATGGCCTGTTTGGATAGGATTTTGAATACGGACTTATGAAAAAAAGAGCTTTTGAGTAGCTTATAGAAAATGGCTTTTAGAAAAGAGCTTATGAAAAAAAAAGTAGTTTTGAATAAATGAGTGTTTGGATAGTTATTTCCAAAAGTACTTTTATTATTGATAAATTATGAAAAAGGGTATGAATATTAAATGAGGAGAGATAAAAGATGAGAGGAGAGAGGAGAGAGGGTGTAAGAAAAAGTAGGAGAGAGGGTGTAAGAAAAAGTAGGGGTAATATAGTAATTGGTTAGTTCATAAGTTCTTTTACTATTCTATAAGCTACTCTGACCAGTTTATCTGAAACCTTGGTTTTAAACCGTAGTTTAATCCAAAAGCCCGTTTGAACAAATATGGCTGTTTGTTTTAAATTTCTCCAAACATAAGTTTTGAGCTAAACCTAGGTTTGCCTATTTTTCAAACAGGCACATATACTAATATACTTTTTCAAATTTGTTTTGTAGAGGTAGAGGCAACTCTATCTACAACCATCATAAGTGAATCTAATGAAGATGATGCTTGATCATAATCCAATTGACTAATGAAGATTATGAATAATTATGTTATGTGTGCATTATGAACTGTATGGTGTTTTCTTTTCTAATTTTAGGATGAACAATTATATCATGTGTGTATTGTTATTGTTATTGTTATTAAAACTTCAAATGGGTTTAAACATAATTTTTTTTTTCATCTTTGACAAACGTGCTACCTATGCCTGTTGTAGCCCAAACGGGTTTAGCCCAACCAATTTAATACAGGCTTAAACGAGGTAGCCCATGCCTAGAAAAAATAAATAAGCAGGGCATTGGCTGATCATTATGCTAGCTCGCCCCACCCGTTACTCTTAGGTTTCACCCCTATTTTTTTTATTATGGCCTCATATTTCCCAACTTCACCTTATTTCCAATTATATAAAAATTAAAAAAAGTATACAAAAATCGTAGATCTCCTAGGAACACAATTTACAGTAGAGAAAGATATTTCCTTCAGTTATGATTTTTATGCAACATCAAACTTCCCCACATAGAATAGGATGAATACAGGATGTTGGAAGTCCATAAAACTTGTTAAGTACGGTCCTCGAATCTCACATTTTTCTTTCTGATGATTTGTTATAATCAAATGTCTAACTACTTGTTCATCAGGAAATATACATCAGGAACCTAAAGAGATGGATGAACTCACTTACCCAAGGATGAAACGATGAGATCTAATGGGGAAGAAGATGAAACCTCCAAGAACCTCTCTCTACAACCGAAACACAACCACAATGAAGAACACACCACAAGTGGGTGAAGCTCCAATCTACAATGGAGGAACTGACAATCTCATTTCCTGGTCCGCACTTACTACTAAAGTCTTCTTGTCGATAGTGGGTTTAGAACTCATAACCTTACAAGTTATTAATCAAATCCTTACCAACTAGACCAATATTTATTAGCTTTCAACAGGATAATTACACCACATATGCGCATGAGGAATTTACTTGCAAACATTTCAATGTTTGAGGATTAACCATGTCACTGTTGATAAGTCCAAGGATGGGTTTGAAAAAATTTTAAACTTTAAGTACCAACTTGAAAACAATCTATGTAAATTATAAAAACTAACATATTAACCGTATATCAATAAGAAATAATGAGGAGTAAATTTAAGATTTCAAGATATATTGATTCATATGGGGGTGGAGGCAAGCCTGGTTGGGGCGGGGGACGTTCATGTGACCGTCAAGAGCTTGGGCGGAAAGAAACTCCCTTCTGCAGAAAGTGCAGATGTAGGATCTGGGAGGCCAAGTGTTTCCGTGTACATTTCATGTATCTTCTGCAGATTAGAAAAGCTCTAACCTCCCGCGAGTCCTCTTCTTCTGGGTTTCATATCCAGGAGGAGGTAGGGTTTGGGTGATTTGGAAGGTGTTAAATAGATATATAGATGGCGATTGGAAGAGACTTGTGATAGATGAAATTGGAGAGAGAGGTGTACCGAGACTGAGGTTTGATTTGTGGGTGCTGAGATTGAGCTTTGATTTTCTGACTTAATCAATCAGTTTTTTTTTTTTTTTAAAAAAAAGCAAAAGATATTAAAAAAAAATTTAACAAAAATTTACAATGCTCATCATTCCACCCCATCTGCCTAGTCACGTACCAAGTTAAATATTTTTAGTCAAATCAAAACTGAATCATAATTTTAACGGTCAAAATTACCATTAAGTTATATTTAGATGATATTATACCATTTAAATAATTTTATAAGTAAAATTATATTATAAATTATTTTAGGACTATGGACATAACTTAAACCTTTATATATTGCTTAAAAATCTTCGAAGTCACTTAGTCACGTAGTGAATATAATATAAACTAGTCTTAAAATTTGATTTCCTTATGTATTTAAAATGAGCTTTTAAATTGGAGAGATTGACGTGGAACTTAATCGGCTCTTTTAATTAATTTATTATTTTCTTTTTCTTTGTATAAAAAATGAACTTTTAAATTGATGACAAAAATCATAATCAGTATAGACATTTTTGGGTGACCCTAATAAATTTCATATCAAAATTCAACCCCAATTATACCCAGATAAATATATATTTTTTGATTTACTGTTGCCTTTCCAATATTTTTGTTGTAGTGCATATAAAATTATTTCATATCAAAATAATAATCCATCATGAGCATGTAAATAGACTGAATTTTTTTTTTGTATACTTATGAAAATGTTATAATAGGTAAAGGATATAATCCTATTTAACAAAAATATTAAATAGTGTTATACAGCAGGATGGGATTTTATGCCTCAATATAATGTTATTCAGTTATTAGCTTAGTTTTGTTTTGTTCCCATACACAATGATTCTTTTTTTAATATCAGTCATGTTAACACAGAACAAGCAGCAACCAATTCATCCTCAAACATAAAAATAACTATTCTTTCTATAATCAATTATACTCTTACAATATTATAATACTTAGTTTAGTTAAAGATAAATTTAGATTGATATGACTCAATACTTTTAATTCTTTTATCTACAAGCTACAATCGATAATCTCACTTGATCTCTAAAAGATTTTGAGTCACATGGAAGTAATTAATAATTTTATTAATTAATTTTATGATATTTAAATTTCTAACCACAATAATTGATAATAATTATATACCACCTTGACTTTGAAAGATTTTGAACTCCATAATATTAATTAATTAGTAATCCTATTAATTAATTATATATATGATATTTTAAATTTCTAACTATAGTAGTAATTCATAATAATTATAAATAATTAATTAATTAATTATAATCTAATTTTTTTCATTCCCAGCATAATGAATAGGGAGAAATCTCTAGTTCAAAAAATTATAAAGCAATCAAACGCTCTACCTCAAAGCCATATACCTCTATACTCTATACACAAAATGATTATTCTCATTCTTAATGGCCTCCTAATTAGGAACATTGTGTCTAACCTTGAGATTAATATCATCACAGTAGAATCCTTTAGCTTGATTAATAAAAGATGTAGGAAAAATTGAATTGGAATCAAACTGGATCAAGGGATTCACGTCAAAACTTGTTTCAGCATTACACGTTGTTTGAGAATTTTTATGCTCGATGGATTTTGAAATGGTTTTATCAGGATTTCTAACAAAAGCTAGTCAAGTATTTTTGATAAAGTGTTGTATCATGATTCTCATCCCTCTTGGTTGTTATTAGTTTGTGTATTGTGTCTGTTATATATGTAAAAGTAGGTCTCAAAACTTCAATTTTATTGCCCCACTTGAATCTCTGTGGTAATTACAAGTGGCTGTTGTGGTGAAAATTCTGATAATAAAGAGATGAGGAGAATTTTTAAAGTGAAAAATATGTTATTACATCGTGAAAAATAAAAAATTACACAAAAGTATAAGAAAAGTCTCACCGTTCATAATTTATAAATAGTCATTATATAAAGTTTATAAAAAAACATATCATGTCTTACATCAAATTTTCTGTATAGCACAATACTTATATATGTATATTCTAGTTTTACCATAAAAATAGAAATAAATTACCCATTTTCTGTTTTTTTTTTCAATAAAGGACTAAAGGTACCACACAACACGCAAAAACGTATATAATATTCTTTAAAACTCTTAGTCTTGTATTGAGCTTAATGAACTGGTCTCAAAAATCAATTTCCTTGGGTAATTAAAATTAGCTTTTAAATTAATGAAGAAAATCATAATCAATGTGGACATTTAGTGAGAGGCAACAAATTTCATATCAAAATTCAATCCCAATCATTCCCAAAAAAATTACATTTTTTTTACTTCCTGTTTCCTTTCCCAATATTTTTGTCTTAGCGCATATAAAATTATTTTTGATATTATTACTTATTAGTTTATAGCGTGTTCCTTTCTTTCATCTAATAGATTCACTAATGCTATCCCTATGAGAGTGAGACATTGTCTAGAAAAAAAATCAAGAATCAATTTCTAACCATGAATTAATATTTTAATAATTGATAACTAAAGAACACATTGCAAGTTTATTAATATAAAAATAATATTTTTTTCTAAGTATAGGTATCCTCCTATTGGACCTAGTCCTATTTAAAATACTATAAAACACTAAATATTGATATATACAAATAAATTAATTTATTATATTATAAAAAATTAGTCTTTTCCATTATATCTAACTGTTGATATATAAAAATAAGAATTGATCATTAGTATTGTATATATAGATTGGATTATGTATATATGCTTATGAATAGCCCGCAATAGGCAGGCCCACCATAAGGCCATTTAGTGAAAACAAATACTCATTTCATAGTAAGATAGGCTTTAATGGCCCAAATATGTTTTATTACGGGATATTGGTTTCCCATATCATCGATAAATTATATTAGTCCAAATGATAAATAATTTAATATTATTTAAATAAAATTTTAAATTTAATTTTTAATATATGTTAAAAAAATTTGTTGAAAAAATCACCCACTATAACTAAATACGTAATATAAGTCAAATCCAAATATAGTCAGGATAAAATTCTAGTGAATTGGGCAAACAAAAAAAAAAGTTATTTAATTGAAATGATAAATGATGTTATTCTTATAAAAAGAATAATATAAATTTAAATTAAATAAAACACTATATTTGACTTGATAATAGAGATATTGATATCAATCCCTTTAAATTTGTTATATTGTGTTTTCGTATATGAATGTATTCCTCTTATTTTAATATAGAATTTGATTGTAAAATTGATTTTAGATAAACTTAAATATAAGAATTATTTTTATATTTATTAATTTTTTAAATTATTATTAATAATATTCTATTAATAATAATTAAATAAGAAAGGAAGAGAATAAATTAAAGATAATATTTAGGGAGTTTTAAAAAATATTATATTGACTAATTTAAATAATTTTTTTAATATAATTAAATTAATTAAATATATCATCTATTAAGAATCATAGGAATATTATACTCCTCTTGTTCAAAATATATAAATTATTTAATTAGTGTAATTTAATTAAAAAAATTAGTTAAACTAATTATTATAACATAATATTTTTAAAATATTATATTCATTTTTCTTTACTCTATCTTATTTTTTTATTATTTAATTATTATTGAGAGAGTATTAATAAAAATAATTTTAAAAAATTAATAAATTTAAAAAATAAATTTTATATTTAAAAATTGAGGATTATTTTTGTATAAAATAATCTCTTTATTTTATTGCACCAAAAACTTTTATGCTTTTGCTTTTAACATATTATATTTATAAAGATATGCAATTAAAAAAAATATAGAAATCATCATTACGTCATTAAAATATATGAAGATCGTCGCACTGTAATTTGCGTTCTCTTATATATGTTACACTCTTTAAAATAAATAAAAGTATACTTTTAATCTTTTAAAATTATATAAACTCTCAAATTAATTTTATAAAATATATTTTTAATCATTTAACTCTAACATTATTAGTTCACATGATGATTGTTTTTGTTATTTATTGTTATTTTAAAAAATTTAAAAAATATGTTAATATTTTAAAATAATTTATCAATGTTTAAAATTCTAATCTCATCATCTGTTTTATTAAGGATCTGTTTAGAAACTACTCCAAACGTAGTTTTTAAGAGCTTTTAGGCTTAAATTTTAGTTTAGGAAAATTTTAAAACAAACAGCTATATTTGTTCAAACAGGTTTTTGAACTAAATCATGGTTTAAAATCAAGATTTCAGATAAGCTGGTTAGAGCAGCTTATAGAATAGTAAAAGAACTTATGAACAAACTAATTATTATATTACCCCTACTTTTTCTTACACATTCTCTCCTATTTTTTCTTATACCTTCTCTCATTTCTCTTACTTTTTCTCTATTTTCTTTATTATACTCTCTCTTCTCTCTCTTCATTTAATACTCATACCATTTTTTATAATTTACCAATAACAAAAGTATTTTTGGAAATAACTATCCAAACACTCATTTATTTAAAACTATTTTTTTTTATAAATTCTTTTTCAAAAACCCTTTTCTATAAGCTGACTATAAGCCCTTTTTTTTTATAAGCCTATTTTTAAAATTTTATCCAAATACCACTAATAGAACTCATGGTATTAAGATCAGATTATTTATAAATTTATCTATATTGTCCTATGCACTTCATCCTTATACTTAGGAGTAAAATTTTCCATGACAAACAAGAAATTCATAATCATAAAGAAATAAGAAGTGTTTGGAATGAGTCGCACAAAAAGGGTACTAAAGTTCCAAAACAGCTCTAATTAGTTGGCCATCATTATAAAATGCATCTATAACCCTTTGTTGACCCAAAAGAGTGGAAGACGCAAATATCAAAGCCTTATCAAATGTACTTGCTTGTTTTTCTCACATGTCAAATCAAATTTAGTGCATAATCCTATTTTAACCAGTTCATTAGTTGAACAAGTTAAAGGAAAAATTATATTTAAATTTTATGGAAATAACTCAATTATAAAAAAAATTCTTATGAATTCCTAAAATGATTTTAAAATTTTACAAAATTTATGATTAATTTTTTTAAATTATAAAATAATAGAGCGTCTTTAAAAAAATAACACAAACAATATAAATAATAATTTTATATAAAAAATAATAATTTAAATAAAAATAATAATAACTCAAATAATATGAATAATAATTTAAAAAAAAGAATATTAATATAAAGTAAAAAAATAATAACTGATTTTTTTTGTTAGAGGTAGTTTTATAAGTTTACAATCCAAAAAACAATAATTGTTTCTTCATATTTTTCTATAATTAAATTTTTTATAAGAGATTTAAATATAATTTTTTTTATTTAAACCCCTCCCCTCTTTCTCCAGTCGCCAAAACTTGTCCCCTCCCCAACTCTTTCTCACAAACGGTTGAATCTATCAGATGGGTCGATGCAGAAAGAGAGGCGAGAGATTAAGGGATAGCCAATGTAGCTTCTAGATGAGTTTTAATAGAAGGGTGTTTATGTGGCTATGAATTGTGACATAATGAAATGCTGTGGTGGATGTTTCTTTCTATCAGTTAGGACAATTTTAAATAGTTATATTTTCATGTCTGTATTTTTAGTTAAATAAAATTTCAATATTTTTTATATCCATGGTCAATGAATACCAACGTATGTCCATGTGCACGGAATGGGGTTTGTTTGATGTTTTTTTTGGATTGATGTATGAAATTGTACCCGTATAGTATTTATGAGTATTTTTGCCTTTATACCATTTACACGTGATACCTCGTGAGACCCGGGGACTGTTTGAAAAATGTCAAAGATTTAAAATTAAAGTTTGGCTCAAAATTTAGATTTGTAGAAATTTTAAAACAAACAATCATATTTATTTAAATGGATTTTTGGACTAAATTATGGTTTAAAACTAAAATTTCAAATAAGCTGTTTAGAGTAGCTTATAGAACAGTAAACCACTTATGAACTAACCAATTACTATATTACCCCTACTTTTTCTTACACTATCTCTCCCCTCTCCAACTTTTTTTACACCCTCTCTCATACTTTTTTTTTCTATTTTCTTTCTTACACCCTCTCTCCTCTCATCTCTGATCTCTCTTCATTTAATACTCATATCATTTTTCGTAATTTATCAATAATAAAAGTACTTTTGGAAATAACTATTCAAACACCCATTTATTCAAAACCATTTTTTTTTCATAACCTCTTCTTCAAAAACCCTTTTCTTCATAAACCCGTTTTTAAAATCCTATCCAAACATATCTATAGTTTACTTTGGCAATATTTGTATTAAGTATCCAGTTTAAATTAGCTTTTAAAAAATATTTGATAGAAAAAAAGGATTTTAAAATGTTTTTTGACAAGTTATTTTGAAAAAAATTATAAAAAATAATTTTAAATAAATGAATAATTTAATGATTATTATTAAAATAATTTCTGTAATTTGATAAATTATTAAAAAAGTTACAAGATAAAAAAAATTAACTATCACTTTTTAGCATAAACTTACCTCTATCATTCTATTATTCATCATTTATTCATGAAGACTATCAACTAAAAGTGATAGCATAGATCTACAGCGAGTATCGACACAACAAAAGGAGAAGATGATAAAGAAGAAGTAATAATATTGTACTTATGATCTCTTGTCACCATGATGACTAATGACGACTTCCTCTCACCACCATCGACTAGCGATCTTAGATCTAAACAATGAGGTGAAATGATGATGGTGGAGGCAACAACAACAGTAACACGGAAGTGATAAAAGAAGAGAAGAAGAGAGCAAAGAAGAGAGAATATCTAAAAAATTAAGGGTAAAATAGTAATTGAGTATCATATAAACTTTTTTTTCTTCTTAAAACTTATTCACAAAAATTTATTTAAAATTATAGTTTAAAACCATAATTTAATCTGTAAATTATTTTAAATAAATATAACTATTTATTTTAAAAATTTTTTAAACTAAATTTGGGTCATAAATGTTTTTTTTTTAATTTTTAGTTTTGAGGAAAAGCAAACATAGGGACTTTTGTACCGCTTTTTGAGAATGAATGGGCAAAATTGCAACATACTTAAATTTAGGAAGTCAGCCGCTACTTGCTGGCTGAACATTTTATGGTATTTTCCCACTCAACTCAACTAATTATTGTTTAATTATCAGTCTTTTTTATTGTAGCGTTTATTTTCAGCTAACAAAATATTTATTTTCTTTGGTACATTGTACGAAATTTTAAATTTAATAATTTATAATTGATGTTAATTGATAATTATATTAATTATATGATCATTTATTAAGATTGATTATTAATTAATATATTCATAATATATTAATATATTAATTATTTTAATTTAATAGTTGATATATCATTATTTTATTTTTATTTTTATTATGGGCCCGTTTGGATAGGATTTTAAAAACGGGCTTATGAAAAAAAAGGGCTTTTGAACAGCTTATAGAAAAGGGCTTTTGAAGAAGAGATTATGAAAAAAAAGTGGTTTTGAATAAATGAGTGTTTGGATAGTTATTTGTAGAAGGGGTTTTGTGAGTGGTAAATTACAAAAAAGGGTATGAGTATTAAATGAGGAGAGATAAGAGATAAGAGGAGAGAGGAGAGAGGGTGTAAGAAAGAAAATAGGAAAAAAGTAGGAGAGAGGGTGTAAGAAAAAGTAGGAGAGAGGGTGTAAGAAAAAGTAGGGGTAATATAGTAATTGGTTAGTTCAAACGTGGTTTACTGTTTCAGAAGCTACTCTGACCAGCTTATCTGAAACCTTAGTTTTAAACCATAGTTTAGTCCAAAAGTCCGTTTGAACAAATATGACTGTTTGTTTTAAAATTTCTCCAAACATAGGTTTTGAGCCAAACCTTGGTTTTAAACCAAGGTTTGGATGCCTTCCAAACACGCACTATGGGCCCGTTTGGATAGGATTTTAAAAACGGGCTTATGAAAAAAAAGGGATTTTGAATAGCTTATAGAAAAGGGCTTTTAGAGAAGAGATTATGAAAAAAAAGTGGTTTTGAATAAATGAGTGTTTGGATAGTTATTTATAGAAGGGGTTTTATTATTGGTAAATTACGAAAAGGGGTATGAGTATTAAATGAGGAGAGATAAGAGATAAGAGGAGAGAGGAGAGAGGGTGTAAGAAAGAAAATAGAGAAAAAGTAGGAGAGATGAGAGAGGGTGTAAGAAAAAATAGGAGAGAGGGTGTAAGAAAAAGTAGGGGTAATATAGTAATTGGATAGTTCAAACGTGGTTTACTGTTCTAGAAGCTACTCTGACCAGCTTATCTGAAACCTTGGTTTTAAACCATAGTTTAGTCCAAAAGCCCGTTTGAACAAATATGACTGTTTGTTTTAAAATTTCTCTAAACCTAGGTTTTGAGTCAAACCTTAGTTTTAAACCAAGGTTTCCAGTTTTCCAAACAGGCACTATACCCAGCTTTATTCCGCCCATCTCAAGCGACGCGCCCACTCGGAAACAGAGAAGAAAAACATTCACGTCCTTTTGACCGCCAAACCACTCTTGTTCCTTCTTCCCCAATTTTAAACCATTTCGTCACTTCCTCTTCTCACTGATAATAAAAAGTAACACCGCAAGAAACTTCCCAAAGCGAAGAAGAAAGCGGGTTACTCTGTAAGTTTGAATCAAAAGGGGAAGCGAAAACCATAAAGCAAGGCAAAGAAACTGCGAGAAAGTAAACCGACTAGACATGCTGGGATTCTTTCGAAGAGACAATTCTGCTGATGCTTCACCAACATTGCCGGCGACGTCGCCGCCATCTGTGCCCCCGGTGACTGGCCCGGCGAGGCCCATACGATTGGTCTATTGTGACGAGAAGGGAAAGTTTCGGATGGATCCAGAAGCCGTCGCAACTCTTCAGCTTGTGAAAGAACCCATTGGCGTGGTCTCTGTTTGCGGACGAGCTCGCCAAGGCAAAAGCTTTATCTTAAATCAGGTAAATTTTCGTCCCACGAAATGGAATTTCAGCGAGGCTTTTTTTTACTTTTTTCTTTTTGGTTGAAAAGGAAGTTTAGGGTTCATATTTGCTGGGGCGGTTTAATTAGGGCTTTGAAGGTTTTTTTTTTAATTGTTTTGAAAGATTGGATATTGGATATCTGGAGATTACTGCTGTGTTGCTGCTTGAGATCACTTTTTGTTGACTAAATTAATGTTGAACGGTTAGGAGACCATTCTTGCCTAGCTAATACCACACAGGGGAGAATGGATTTGTGATTTGGGACTTGTAGAGGTTTTTTTAACCATTGTGCGACAATTACATTGGGGATTGGGAATAAATAGTTTTGTCGATGGATATTTATGTGCGGCAATTTTGGAGCTCTTCTGTAGCGTGTAATAGTTTGAAGAGAGAAAAAAAAGAAAAGAAAAAGAAACTGAGGACCTTTTTGTGTATCTTCTAAATCTGCTTGACTGTATATGTTTTGAAAGACAGTTTATTAAAATGTAATTGAGGAGACGTGAATAGTGATCGGTTTGGAGCTTATGCTGTAGCTAATAAGGTAGACAGGGCATATCTTCTAAGTGTAGGTACATTGTTGATTGAAATTTTGTCTGGTGTAGGCATTTCCTTCATAAATCTTATGTAACTGTGCAATTCTTATTTATTAAAGACAACCTTTTGTGCGCAAGAAATTTTATGTCAGGGGTGGGTTGGAATGCTGAACTGTTTATTTTTTTATCTAGCTAAAAGTTAACATCCTGATGGACCTGACCAAAAAGTTGCTCCGGGAGAATGGTCGATTGTTTTGACGGAGCAGATGTCAGGGACTGCAATATTACACGTCTTTGGGATTCTGTAATATAAGATATAAAGTGGAAACACACATTCGCAGTAACACACGCATGCCTCTGTGTGTGCACATGCAAACACACACATCCATATCTAGAGTTTGTGAAGAAGAAAGATGGTAGTCATATGCTCATTTTTTAGTGTGTTTCTCTGTGGAGAATATTATTCTGGATCTAGAAGAGGAGAGGAAGAAGCTTGATTGGGCAGGAAGCCTCAAACTGAAAAATCATTCGTAGAATCTCCTTGGCCTTGGTTCATACTGAGGGCTTATTGTTTGGTCAAATCTCGTGTTTAATTTTGGTTACACTATAGATGGAGACATGCAGTCTTTGGAAGACTATACAAATACTTTTAACCAGGGAGTGGTTCTGTTAGATCAATTTATGTTTCTTTTTCTAGGAACCTTGTATCATTAGGAAAAGTAATTGGAAAAAACAGTATACATAGCAATATAGTATTGATATAAGCACTATCTAGTGAAGAATTTGATTGTTATTGACTTGGCAGCTTCACTATCATGTAAATTTCCTTTTATAAATTCATTATAGATGTAACTTCCTGGAATTTATTTTGCCATTAAATTCTATTTTGAAGGTTATTCCCATAAGTTTAAGTTAGATGAATTACTATCATTCATAGCTATAAAAATCTCTTTGATAGCGATTTATAGCACCTGGTTTATCATATGATTTGATGGAAAAATTTCTGATTCATGGGAGAATTGTTTCATGGCTGGAACTAATATAAGAAAATGAGGCCATGTTATTGTATTCTAACTTTATGCCTTGCATATTCATCTTGCAGCTTTTAGGGAAGAGTAGTGGATTCCAAGTAGCATCAACACATCGGCCATGTACAAAAGGTCTCTGGTTATGGAGTGCACCTTTGAAGAGAACTGCATTAGATGGAACAGAGTACAATCTCCTGCTATTAGACAGTGAAGGAATAGATGCCTATGATCAAACGGTCAGATTTTCAGTTTTCCAAGTGATAAATATGTGTTTTTTTCTTTTGTACATAAATTTGTATTGGTAACTGTTTTATTTGGTTTCTTGTTTACATATGGGTATCTCTTTCTGATTATTATTATTATTTGACTTGTTTTGTCCCTTTGGTATTATACAGGGAACATACAGCACCCAGATATTTTCATTAGCCGTGCTTTTGTCTAGCATGTTCATATATAATCAGGTTTGAACCCCTTTTGATGCTGGATGTTCAGTTTGTTGGTCTGTTGCTTGGTATAGGTTTTTACTCCCTCTTCTATTCCTTTCTCTTCTACATTTCTTGCTGAAAATTTTCTCTTGTTCAGATGGGTGGTATTGACGAGGCTGCCCTGGATCGTCTTTCTCTTGTCACTCAAATGACAAAGCACATTCGTGTCAGAGCATCTGGAGGAAGGACTTCCGCATCTGAGCTTGCGCAGTTTTCCCCACTTTTTGTTTGGCTTCTTAGGGTGAGATGTTTAAAGGCTTTTTGTTAGTGTTTGCTGTCGGCTAAGCTGAAAATATGGAACTTTGAAGTTTGATGGTTTTTGGTTTTGTAGCATAGTTTAACTACTTTATTTTTCCGCTTTGTTGCTTGCAGGATTTCTATTTGGACTTGACAGAAGATAACAGAAAAATAACTCCTCGTGACTATCTGGAACTTGCTTTGAGGCCTGTCCAAGGGAGTGGAAAAGACATAGCTTCTAAAAATGAGGTATTTTTTTTCTGTTTCTATCCAGTTCTCTGTGGTTTCATGAATCTATATTACAAATATTTCTTTTTGAAGTGTTGAACGATATATTTAGTAACGGGGCTTTGACAGGTAGCTTACTTTTTCTTGGTTGGCATTGACTTATTAAAATCGAGTAATGCTTAGCCAGATTGTTGGCCCTAATGTAGTCCTTTTTTATTTTGTGTTAATTTTTTTTGGTTGCATTGAAAATGGTTTGTGTCAACACATTAGTATGGCTGAAGTTTGACGGATACAATGTGGAGGTTTCCTGCAACAACAAATTAATGTCAAATGGTTGATATGATGTCTTGGTGGTGAAATAAAACTTGATTAGCTTTGGGTAATTGTGGTAAGAAGAAAATCAAAGGTTTTATTGAGATGGACAAAGGAACCTTCGGTCAAGAGATAGGAAGTGGACAGGAAGGGATGAAATAGAGAAGTGCTACCTTCGTGTTGTGTGGATGTTACACGAGAGAAGAAGGGGTTTGGTTTAAAATTTTTATTTGATTCCTTTTAAAATACTTGGAAAATAATAGGAAAGGCATTTCCCTTTAGCTCACAATTTGAGCTGAACATGATGTAGAATAATAGGAATTTTATGGGCATTGTGGACTATAATTATGTGGGAATATGTCTGTAAATTTGGATATGTCCTTGATTTTACTCTCTCCCCACCCCAAAAAAAATATCAAGAATATATAGCCCTTCTGTTTTGAAAAAATTACACTTCCCTCCCGTAAACCTAAATGCATTATACTATTCCTCATACGCAACAAAAAATAAATTGCTTAAACCTAGTTTTACCGTACGTATTAGTTTTAAATGTATATATGATAATATAAAGTAGTCCTTTTTCTAATTACTTAAGTTGTAAATCATTTACAAGGACAGTCAATTTTGTCCGTTAAGAGTTCAACGATTATGTTCCGTATATGGTTGCATGAATTTTGTTAAGCTCTTGAAGAATAATTGGAAATGTGTTTTGTTTTTTGTATGATTGCTAATTATCTTATAATATCAATCACAAGATTCGGGATTCCATTCGCGCTTTGTTCCCTGATAGGGAATGCTTCACCCTTGTGCGGCCATTGAATAATGAAAGTGATTTGCAGCGACTTGATCAAATATCGGTTAGTAACTTGCCAGTTATCTATATATATGTTTTTTTTTTGTTTTATAATATGGTGCCTAATTATATGTGGAAATTTTATCTTCAATGTGCAGTTGAACAGATTAAGGCCTGAATTCCGATCTGGTCTTGAGGCATTGATGAAATTTGTTTTTGAAAAAACAAGGCCAAAGCAAGTTGGGGCAACCATGATGACAGGTCCTGTGCTGGTTGGCATTACCCAATCTTATCTGGATGCTATAAATCAGGGTGCCGTGCCTACTATTTCTTCCTCTTGGCAGGTCAGAATTATACTTTTAGATAATATGTTATGACCTGTGTGATAGAGAGATGTGCTTAATGTATTATAACATAGCTTAGTTAATCATACCAAGTATAATTAATCAATCAATGGAATGAGAAACTTTACGTTATTCATATAACATAGCTTAATCTGATTTGTAGTTGAAGCATGTTTTGGATTTGATGTTCTTTTTTGACTTTTTATCCATTAGATATTAATTGCTGGTTTTTTTGCAGAGTGTTGAAGAAGCTGAGTGTCGTCAGGCATATGATTCTGCTACTGAAATGTATATGTCTTCTTTTGATCGTTCAAAGCCACCTGAGGAAGTGAGTAAACCATATTCATGAATGTGGAGTGTTTATATTCTTTCCTTTCCTAATTATAGTGACTGCAGGTTGCTATGAGAGAAGCACATGAAGAAGCAGTTCAGAAAGCAGTGACTGCCTTTAATGATAATGCTGTAGGGATTGGTTCCGCAAGGAAGAAATATGACAGCCTTCTGCAAAAATTCTTCAAAAAAGCATATGAGGTATTGGATATTTGAAATTAGCTGTTTGTGGCTCATTATTTGCTCAATGGTTATTTTAAAGCTATAATCTGAGGTAATGTAGCATCCACTCATGGTGAAGTGTTAAGTATTGTAGCATCCACTCATGGTGAAGTGTTAAGTATTGTAGCATCCACTCATTGTGAGTGATGCTACATTACTCATAGTCTGCGATCGCAATGTCAGTTATTCCATGCACATTGTATCGAAACTGATATCTCATAATTTGAATAGTTTCTATTTCAAAACATCTAGCGGATGAGTTTCTGTGTATGTGCAATTTAGTTGCCATTTCTAAAGTTTCTAGAGGGCTGGTATGTTTTTAAGTTCCAAGTGGGATTTTCTGATTACAAGGTGAATCTATTTTTCTTTTGGCTATATGCACTCTTCTGTTTTAGTTTTCTCACTCTGGCCCTCAAGTATTTTGTAGTTGCGTGGTTTAGATTTTTCCTTTTTCCAACTGGTTCAATCTATTGGATTATGCTTATATTCAATATTTTCTTTTGTTTTAGCCTTGTATTATTGACAAAAGTAATGTAGCATCCACACATGGTGAAGTGTTTTTCTTGGTTGACTCTCTAACTTTCTATTCCCTACGGTCTTACATATAAGGTCCATTTGAGTTTTTTAGTTTGGTCGTAAAGATGAAGTCCAATTGCCTCATCTCCCACATTAATTGTTTCCTTCCTGTAATTCCCCCCTATTTATTGGGCATTTGTATTTAACCAACTCAATTCGGAACTCATGTTACATTGTATGTTGTAGCACTGATCAACATAATTGCCTTCTTAACAGGATTATAAAAGGAATGCATTCATGGAGGCCGATCTTCGATGCTCGAATGCTATTCGGAGTATGGAAAAGAGGCTCAGGGCTGCTTGTCATGCTTCAGAGGCAAGCGTAGATAATGTTGGGAAGGTAATTTGTTGAGACTAAAAGAACTTTCCAGTGCATCTTTTATGGTCCTTCCTCTTGCAAGAAAAGGCTGCCTTGTTGAACTAACAACTGCATTTGATATCGATTGTTGGATGCAGGTTCTTGATGCTCTTCTTTCTGAGTATGAAACATCAGTTCAAGGTCCAGGGAAGTGGCAAAAACTAGCTGTCTTTTTACAACAAAGGTTTGTGGAGCTATTTTTCTGCCGTGTTTTGTTTCATCAACTCTTTCTAATCTATTATGTTGTTGACACCAGTTTTGAAGGACCAATACTGGACCTTGTCAAGAGGCTGATTGAAAAACTTGGATCAGAGAGGAGTACTCTTCAGACAACATGCAGGATGATTGAAGATAATATGGCCCTACTCAAAAAGCGCTTGGAAGCCTCTGAGAGTCAAAAGTCGGAGTACATCAAACGCTATGAAGATGCCATCAATGATAAGAAGAAGCTTACTGATGAATATATGAATCGCATTACTGATCTGCAGGGAAATCGTCGCTCATTAGAGGAGAGATATTCTAGCTTATTGAAAACATTGGTCTCTACCAAGCAAGAAACCATGGATTGGAAAAGGAAATATGAACAAGCTTTATCAAGGCAAAAAGCTGAGGCAGATCAAGCTAATTCTGAAGTAGCAGCCCTTAAATCCCGAAGCAATGCTGCAGAGGCAAGGTTGGCAGCAGCAAAGGAACAAGCTCAGTCTGCCCAAGAAGAGGCTGAGGAGTGGAAACGGAAGTATGATATTGCTGTTAGAGAAGCAAAAGCTGCTCTAGAGAAGGCGGCAACTGTTCAGGAACGCACAAACAAGCAAACACAGTTGAGGGAAGATGCTCTAAGAGAAGAATTCTCCAGCACTTTGGCTGAAAAGGTGAGCTCCTTCTCTTTTATTCCTTCACATTTCTTTTGCAAATATTTATTTGCCTAGTATTGCTGGCATATGGAGATTTCTTACATCAATGTTAAGGATCCCTGCTTTCAGCTTATCAGTTGTCATGTGTTGCATGCAATGCCAAATGTTGTTTCCAATATATGATTTATTCCACCTTTGCTGACTATGCAGGAGGAAGAAATAAATGATAAGCGTGCCAAAATTGAGTATGCTGAGCAGTGTTTGACAACTTTGAAGGTAGATTTGAAGGTGAGATTCTCAGATTAAGTTGTTCAAAGAATAACTGTATAGATACCTCAGGATTTGTTGCACTAGAAGTAATTTTTACTGGCATATATTAATCCTTAGGATCAGCTTGAAGTTCACATATGTTGCAACT
This sequence comes from Leucaena leucocephala, assembly GCA_037074615.1. Taxonomy (NCBI): domain Eukaryota; kingdom Viridiplantae; phylum Streptophyta; class Magnoliopsida; order Fabales; family Fabaceae; genus Leucaena; species Leucaena leucocephala. The sequence continues at coordinate 5,795,054 of CM073550.1, forward strand.
TATTACATATAAAACCCAACAGAAAAACTTGTGTAATTTGCTTGGCCGCCTTTTCATGATACGTTCATTTGGACCATTTTTTCACCTTTTGAGATTGAATTACATATCTGTCTGGCTGTTTTTGCAGGCTGCTGAGTCAAAGATAAGGAGTTATGATGCAGAAATATCATCATTGAGGTCTGAATTAAAAGAATTGACTGAGAAGCTCGAAATCGCAAATTCCAAGGCCCAAATGTATGAGAAGGATGCTATGGTATATCAGCAGGAGAAGATTCATCTGGAGCAGAAGTACCAATCTGAGTTTGCGAGATTTGCGGAGGTCCAAGAAAGGTGTAGAAATGCTGAAAAAGAAGCTGCAAGGGCTATTGAAGTGGCTGACAAAGCACGGGCTGAAGCAGGAATGGCTCAGAAAGAGAAGAGTGAGATGCAGAGGCTGGCTATGGAAAGACTGTCGCAAATTGAAAGGTCTGAAAGGAAAATTGAAAATTTAGGGAGGCAGAGGGATGATTTGGAAGCCAACTTGCAGAGAACAAAGGAGTCAGAGAAGGAGGCACTTTCCAGAGTTGCAGAGCTAGAGGAAAGGGTGGAACAAAGAGAGAAGCAAATAGATTCACTTTTGGATTCAAATGATGTGGAGAGAAAGAGTAATGTTCAGATTCTTCAAAATCTTCTGGAATCTGAACGCGCAGCACATGCGGAAGCGAGTAACAGGGCTGAGGCTCTCTCTTTACAGTTGCAGTCTGCGCAGGCAAAGATTGATTCTCTTCATCAAGAGGTGACCAAGTATCGACTCAATGAAACCGCATTAGACAGTAAGCTCAAAACTACTTCCCATGGTAAGCGCATGCGTGTAGATGGTGAAGTTGGTGTGGAATCTGTTCAAGACATGGATATGAGCCCAAGAATTATTAGGGTAAGTAAGAGATCGAAGAGCACTTCCAGCCCTGTGAGATTCACACACCCGGAAGATGGTGGTTCCGTCTTCGAGGGGGATGACAACAATCATAGTCAGCAAACGAATGAAGAGGATTACAAGAAATTTACAGTCCTGAAGCTTAAGCAAGAGTTGACAAAGCACAACTATGGTGATCAATTACTACAGTTGAAGAATCCCTCCAAGAAAGATATTCTTGCCCTTTATGAGAAATTTGTTCTTCAAAAGTCATAGCTGCATATGTGGAGGCCTTGTACAATTCAAGATTTCTATCCCAAAAGAACAAAAATTGTCTTTACATTTAGGTCCTGTGTAAGGGGATACATGTTTTCATCTCCAGTAGCTGACACTGATTGGTATATAGGCCCACATAAATTTGTGTGGCATAGGTGAGATTTAGGACTAGGAATGCTGTATCAATATGGTCAGTCATGTTTGAGTGCTGTAATTCCATTTTGGTTTGTTTTCTTGGATTTGCTTTCAATGATTGTACTGTTGGCAAAGGAATTTTTTTGCGGCCTTATATTTATTTGTGTATTACGTCCAGTGTGTCTATGCGTGTGGTGTATTTTGTATTGATCATGCTTTGGGAACCAGTAACCCTAGGAAGATGGTTTGGAGATTAGGTGGTGTTAAACACTGGTTATGACTTGCCAATTGAGCCTCATCCTAAATTCGATTTGTTTATTGATTCTTTTGTGCAACTTGTATGATTTTGCATATTTGTTATTAAAACTACTGCTATATTTTAATTGTGATTGATTTCTTTAAAAAAATATTATACTATAGTCGGTTTTACTAAATTTGGTTCAATTATATTCAGGCCTGCAAATGCATGGTTGTTCTTTCATGTTTCAATGGCCTTTTTCTTTTTTTTTTTTGGTGGAAGTTTGACCTTCCATCTCATTGTAAGAATTCTCTTGATCATGAAATTGGTAGGTATAAGTATCAAGTAATGATATATTTAATTAAATAAGTAATAAATTTGAATATGTATAGAGTATTAGTACTCTTTAAATTTTGTATATACAGAAAGGGTTGATTAAAGTGCTGGATATTCATGGTATTGAAATTGTGTTGTCTAGAACAATTGTAACGTGTTCCCAAAGCATCAAGTTGACTCTTAAATTTTATTAGCTTTCTAACTTTATCTATTTTTAACATATATTTTATCTCAAGAGTATAAAGTCTATATAAAAATAAATAAAATATAAAATTATATATTCGTATAAAAAATTTAATAATATAATTTATAAATTAGAAAAAAAAACTTATACGTGCAGCAGGCAGAGAATAAAACTCTACTTTCATAATAACATCTACACAACACTTCAATCATTCTATGAATAGTATGTAACTGTACACATTCATGATTGTGTTTCTCCACTTCAATCTTCAAGGTCAATTACAAGTAAGTCCAACACACACACACACACACACACACACACATACATACATACATACATACATACATACATACATACATACATATATGTTTCTTTAATCCTTGAGTTCCTTCTTTCAAATCTCATCATTCAAATAAATACATTTACTTATTCATAATAATACAATAAAAAATAAACATATAAACTCTTGCATGCTCTCACTGTACATATACTTGACAGATCAGATTATACAAATCTGATCATTACATACAAATGAATATATGCAAGAACAATCTCCATAATTATATGTATATAATGTCTGTTAATGCACTACTATATCAGGAAGTTTTTGAATCCCCTGAAGTAACTTTTCTCAAAAGTGAAGAGAAAGATAGATATATAACAGTGGGTATTCCTTTTGTAACATTCAGAAATGAGACCTACTATTATGTTTCTATTTCTCTCTCTTGGCTTCCCAAATCAGGCTTGGGGTCTCTAATATGACTCCCTATAATGCCTTTATTAATACCCCAACCAACGAAATGATTTTTGTTTTCTTTTTATCATTAGATTCTATATAAAAGGAGTGACATTTTAATAACTTATGGTAATAAAATGATAGTGTTTTGAATTCTTCCGATTTTCTAAAGAAAAATGTTTTAAAATTGTGCAGTTATGATTTATTTTCTTTAAAAAATTATAAAAAAAAATTCAAAACGGCACCATTTGATTACCAAAAGATGTCTAAATATTACTCATTTTAAATAAAATCTAATGATCTAAATGCAAAAAAAAAAATATTAGAGAGGGTAGAGCATTACCAAGGGACTTTAGAGGGAGACACATCAGAGACTCCCGGCCTTCAGAAACTTGGGATCCACACCAATAGAAGCTCGATCCGAGGACTATATTTTTCGGTCAAGTGCTCTTGCTTTGCTTGAATGTTCCATAGCCAGACGAAAAAAGGGAGAAGAAGCATGGTCACCTTGAACAACCAAGTTGGGAATAAGTTGAGGAGAGCTTTCAGAATTACCATGATGATGATTCAAATGGTCATAACTTAAGTAAGGAGGAGGAGTACTGTAATAATCCACAAAAGCTGCTTGTTCTGAACTGTCATCATCAATATTATTATTGTTGTTGTTATGATCATTCTGGTTGTTTAGTATCATCCCTTTTTGATGGTCATAAGGGTCCTTCATCAACATATTAATGGAACCACATTGTCTTGGTTGTGTCTGGAAGAAAACCTTGGAGACAACTAATTCTCCATCTTTCTCTTCCTCGTTGGTTCCGAGGTGGTACTGGTGCATAACCCAGTTGGTCTTTTCTGGTTTCTTCTGTCTGCCATAGTTGGTGTAGAGGACGAGGATCTTCTTGAAACCTTTGACGGAACCATTGCATAGGACTGGTCTTGTTTTGCCTGTTTTGTGCCACCTTGTTTCGCTTCCTTCTTCGTCTGTGTGAACCTTTCTTCTCTTTCTTGTTCCTGTTGTGTATGCTTTTGATGGCCTGTGAAGGAAATGACGGATTTGTCCATCTTTGCTTACCCCTACATCACACAACAAACACATGTTTTGTATACGTCCTCATTCATAATTAATTTCCCCAAAAATGACATATGTATAATTAATAATATCTATGAAGGAAAAAAAATGGTATTAAAAACTAGACCAATCATTAAATCGGTCAAATAAATAATTCAAGGGTAAGTGGTTCAATCATAGTTGAATTGATAAGTTAATCTAGTCATGATTAAAATAATATAATATAATTAAAATATTTACAGAACTCCTAGATATATAGAACTCTGAAAAAGAATAATATTTAAATAAAAAGATATTAATTTACAAATAAATAGAATATTTATTATATATATAACATATAATACAATAAAACAAAGTTATTAAAGAACAAATCTAATTGACTACTATTTCTTTATTTTTTTCTTAATTGAAAAGAACTCGAGATGATATTGTTTCAAGTTCAAGAAGGGGAGAAAAAAAATATAACATCCAACCCAATTGACTCATCTAAAACTCATGATAAAACTAGCTAAAAGACTAATTCAACTGGGTTAAATTTTAATACCACAAAAAAAGATAGAAGAATAATTTGAAAAGTAGTCCTAAGATGATTCAATTGTTAGTAGAGTGAAATTTCAGAAACTAAAATATTTTTATATGGAATAAAAATCTAAGAGACTAATCAATGATCATATTGATGCTTATTAATAAAGATTATATCGAGTCCTATTTATTTAATACTGCACGGCAGACAAACGCATAGGATGGGGTGGCTAAAGAACCATACCAACCCAAAATGCTAAGAAATTTTAAACATTTGATCTTGTAGAAGTCAAACCTCACCAAATGTGACAATCTGCAAGAGTAAAAAGACAGCAACATAACCCAGTTTATGTTCCTTTTGAGAGGTTTGAAAGTTAGTCGACTGCCATATTTACAATTAAAATTTTATTCTTCAACAACTTTAGTTTTAGAAAGAACACTTTTCGATTCTAATTTTGTCTCAAAAATTATCACGTAAGAAAAATATTATTCTTAAAAAAATTTAAGGTTCAATATTGTCTTAAAAGTATTAAAAACATATCAATGCTGCCCTTGATCGTTAAAAATATTAATAGGCAACGTTAATTTTTTTAACAATCAACGTTAGTTATTTAACGATTAGGACAACTTTACTCATTTTTTAACACTTTCAGGATAATATTAAACTGAAAAAAACTCTTAGGGCAAAATTGCTGCTACACGACTATTTTTAGGATAAAATTAGACCTTAACCCAAAACTTTTTAAAAAGAGAGATGTTGAATTAAAAAAAGATCAACTTTAATTTATATGCGTCACTAACAATTAATTTTGACATGTACCTCTCTCTATCTAGATAGTTACTGTAAGATAAGAGGCTAATTTTCAGTTTGGTAGGCATTCCATTTCGGGTGATTTCTTATGACACAATTAAATGAGTTTGTTGAAAAGGGGTCACACTAACAATTCCATGTGCACGTTTTAACGTTTCTGTCAATCTAACATCTCACTCCTTAAATACCACCAAAAGTTTCTCTCATACGTTATAAATACAAGAAATGACCAATTGAAAGATATTGACAAAACATTTACTTCATGAAGAGACCGAGAATGCTAATATTAAAATTTTAAATATTAATAAAACATTTATACATACTAATATTTTAATTTTAATTTTTTAAAATAAAAATAATAGATACAAAAAATTATTATTTGAAACTAATAATATTATGGTTAAAGAATTGAAAAGATATTTTATAAAATTAAAAGAAAACTAAAACTTTGTACGAAGTTAAAGGCTGAAGGTTTACTTTTGTCTCTTTTATTATTTTCATGTATAAAAATTGGTCAAATTAGTTGTAATGTGGTTTATTTTCACTAATGATTAAATTGAAAGTGCTTTAATATGTGTTTGGTTTGTGTAAAAAAGGTATTTTTAGACTCAAACCATTGGGTTCAAAAGTAGCCAAACACTTAAGACCACAAGTGATTATTGGCAAAATTATGGTTTCCCATAAGCCAATTTTACTAGTTTTTATATACATTTTTTAGATATTTTCATAGAAATTGATAATTTTGCCCCTTTGGTTATTTGTATCATCTCTCTCCTTATGTAATTATTATTTTACTTTATGTCTTTTTTGATAATTTACTTATAAAAAATTATTCTATAATAATCATCTAAACACTTATTTCTTCAAAATATTTTTCATATAAAATCTATTTTATAAAATATATTATGTAAAATTACTTTATAATCAATTTTTTCTATAATCTATTCTCCAAAAATTAAAATAAACCCACTCTAAATCTTAAGGGCAACTCTTATCTAGGTTATAATATAATGAGCTATTCAAACCCAACTTGAATACAGAAAATTTGGGGGAGAAAATAACTTAGCTAGGAATGAGAAATAAGAAAGAATTTTTAACTTTATTTTACATTTGTAATTGGTTTCCTTGAGAATATCTATTCGAAATTAACATGTGTGTTAAATAATTAATGTCCTTAAGAATATTTAATGTCTTGGCGGTCATTCTCCACTGCTTTTATTCCATGCGGCAAATGGCACATCATGAATCCGATTTGAAGTGAGAATTTAATAGAGCTTTAATCACAAGAATTGACATTAATTAATTTCCTATTTGTTACTACGAAAGGATGAAAAAAAGAAGCCCAAAAAATTAATTTGACCATTTTTTCAAATATGGATTTTGGGGTGGTTTTCTTTTCCCTATATGGCTGCTGTTGTTTTTTCTCACATATTTTTTTTACATATTTATAAAATGAAAAAGAGAAAGAAAAAAAAAGAATCTTGATATGCTTGAGAATCAAGATTGATATTTTCAAGTAAAACCTGGAGTTTTGTATCTTTTATTCGTTCTAGTATAATTGTGTGTTAGCCTTTTCTTTTACTTTTTGATCCCCTCCTCCACAATACTTAATCATAAGTACTAATTGTCTTTTATATCTCATCTAATTATAATTAAGCCTTTTGCCTTAAATGGCAATCAAGAGGTATTTACATCTTAAGCACAAATTAACAAAATGATTAAGCAACAATATATAATAATAATAATAATAATAACACCACAAATCATCAGAAAAACATAATGGCAACATAACATACCTGGAAGCTTTTGTGGATGAGTATAACAGATTCCATTTTCACCTTCAAGAGTGGGAATGAACTCATCAATGAGAGGATGAATCTTACGAACATCAGACAAAACCTTGGCCTCTAAATGCTCCAATATCTCTATATCATTTGGATCAAACTTCACTCCTGCTGGTAACCCTGGCAGCTCATGAATCCCTCCCTATCAATTAAAAACAAACACAAACACAAACCCATGTCAACTTCTCCAACATATGTAACACAACTTCGCCAGCAAGGTGCCTCTAGTGCTTTTTTTTTCCCTATCGATCGTTAGGTTCTACATAAAATAGGTGAAATTTTGATATCCGAATAAAATGGTGGAGTTTTTTAATCTTTTAAATTTATTAAAGAAAATGAATCAAAATTACACAATTTTAGCATAGTTTTCTTTGAAAAATCATAAAATTTTTAAAACTGCACCACTTTTTACAAGTAAGATATCAAAATGTCACTCTATCTATAGAAAAAGGAAAAAAAAAATATTAGGAGGTTGAGACAATTGAAAGGACAAATAACTAGAGGATTGAATCTGAGGGGCCAGTCTCTTAAAAAAAATAAGATTATTGTCTCCAATAGAACAATACTCATGAGCAATAAAAAATATATCTGGAGAGAATAATATACATACATACCTGATCTTGGAGTTGAATGTTATGGCCACATGAAGGGCAAGTAATGGTTAGAATTTCAGAGGGTTTTGTTGTTGTTGCTGCAAGGGCTTGATCATTTGCAGAAGCTTGAATAGGAGGAATAACAATGGACGGAGAATTAATAACCTGAATCGCCTTATTATTATTACTATTATTATTAAGCTCCTCTTCATCTGATGACTCATTGCACCATGTCATCTCTTCTTCCTCTCCTCTGAGAATGATCACTTGAGCTTTAACTATCTCTTATTACGCCCACACACAGCCCGAAGAAGCACAGAGTGATGAATTGGAATAAATAAATCAAAACCAGAAGAGAGAGAAAGAAGAGAGAGAGGATGAGGAAGAAGAGGAATAAAGAAAAGGTAAAGATAGTATATAAGTTGTCTCTTTGGGAACACGTTTTTTGGGCAAGTAGAGAGAGAGATCACCTTCTTCTTGCTGAGACGGCGTGTAAGTATGAATGAATGAATCTAAATAAATTCTGTGTAGCAGACGATTTCTATCTCAGTGGATGATGATCCAAATGATTCAATATAATAAATAATATTCATTCGTGGCGTTGTGACTGTAGAGAGAGAGAGAGAGAAGGCATAGGGTGCAAGCGAGAAAAGGAATGTGAGAAGCAAAGAGAGATTTAGAAATAGTAGAGAGCGGCTTCGGAGGATTGCTTGGACGTCAAGTTTTGAAGGGGGAAGGATCCTGTACATTCGCGTGTATCACGCTATCCATGCACTTCCACTGGAAGCTTTCCCAACGCGACACATTAGTTTGTACTTTATGTTGTGGGCTCTACTATAAACTTTTTGTCAGAATATTAATTTAAAACAGCGAGAAAAACAGAAAAAATACTTGAGTTTTATATAACTAAAAAAATAAATATATTTTTTATTTTTTATAAAAAAATATGTTTGGGACAGAATAAAATTTAGGGTCATAATCCCCTTATCTAGATCAAATATATTCTTATCCTGAAATATCTGGGACCTAATCAAGACAAACTCAAATAAGAAATTTTTGACACCCCTGATTATATTTAAAGAAAATTAGCGTCAAGGACCGTTTGGTTGGTGGAAAATCAGGGAGGAAAATGGAAAATTTGAAAAATTTTCTTACGGTGTGTTTAGCTCAAAGAAAAAGATAGGATGGAAGAAATTTTAATAGAGGGAAATGGAAAGAAAAAAATATAAAGGATTTTATTATTATCTTATTTAGATTAAAATTAAAAGAGGGAAAGAGAGGGATTTTAATGTTACCTTATTTAGTTTGAAAAGGGAGGAGAGAAAATATTTTTATATGGATAAATTTATCCTTATATTATTTTGTAGAATATTTAATAAAATATAATATATATATATATATATAAATAAAAATATAATTTTATAATTATAATTATATTTAATTTGTATAAATATCAATATTTGTAATAAGAATATGGAGAACAAAAACAAAGAAGACAAAGAAGAAGAAGCAAGGGAGATATGGGTAATCGACACAACATAATTTAGAGAAAGGCAAGCAACAACAATATTATAAACTAACAGTAATCGATAAAGAATAAGAAGCTACCACAACAAAGACAAATTGTGGGTGATTGATGGAGTAAAATCTAAAGAAGGGCAAACAACAGTTATAATACGAGCTCATGGTGGTCAACAGAGAACAAAAAGAAATCACTGTGATGACAAGATGTGGGTGATGGATGCGACGATGACGACGAGCTCACCGTGGGGAGCATGGGTAGAATTGGAAGGAGAACAAAAAGAAGAAGAGAAAATAAGAGTATAATTGTCAAGACAAAACAAAATATTATCTCTTTTCTCAAAATTCCCTTAATTTTGAAGGAGAGGGTTAGAAGAGGATGGGAAGAACAATTTTAATTATAACATGGTCATTTTCATGTTTTCCTACCTAATTTTTTATCACTTTAAACCAATCAAATATAAAATTTTCTATCAAACTATTTTCTTCTCCAGCGTCAACCAAATATTCACCTTGTCGACAATTTTTTATCACATTCCTTTCCGTTCCAACCCTTTCTGTAAACCAAACGGACCCTAAATGATGGTTTCATTTCATAGACTTTAATAGTAAAAAATTAAATTAAAATAAATAAATTTATGAATACCTTATTTTATTATTACATATAATAATTAAATATAAAATAGTATTTTGAATTTTTTAAATTTACTATTATTAGCCTAACTTAAGAAAAAATGAATTAAATCTTATTGTTGATTATAAAGTAAATCATATTTTAATGAATTATTTAAAAGATAATATTACATATTCCCAAATTCATATGTATCATAAAAAAAGTTATTTTATAATTAAATATAATTGAGTCATGCTGTGTTTTATATTACATATTATCATATGAATTCAATATGGGGACTGTGAAGGTTGTTGAACAAGGGAGATGCACATGTCATCTTCCATTGACCATAACTAAAATTTAACACTTGCTGTCTCAAGGTTTTCAGGCAGGTGTCATGCTTTATTGTAAAGTTAATGTATTATCTTATAATTGAACGGTATAAATTACAATTAGTCAAGAAAACTAAATTTAATTATAATGACTTTAAGTAGGCCAAATGTTTTTTTTTTTTAAAACTTAAATTAGTTTCTACCCTTATTGTTGTTTGAACCAGTGTAGAAAGTGTTTTCTACGTTGGTTATTTAAGTAACAGGTGTGAAAAATCAACATTTCCATATGTTCTCAAAGTTTTATAAGAATATTTTGTATATTTTAATTAAAGTATATTATTTTAGCTTTATATATTTTAATTAAAACATATTATTTTAGCTATGATTGTGTTGAGCTCGATGTAATCATGATTAAACCATTTACCCTTAAACTACTATTTTAATTAGTTTACTAACCAGTCTAATTTTTTCTTAGTTAAGCAGAGGGATGATTCTATTAGCGATAATTATATTCGAGATATTGTCATACATTAAATGTGAGTACTACTTCCAATAACAATTCAAGTATTAGTTTATTACGTTGTGAGGGGCTACCCCTTTGTCACTATAGAAAAATTTGAGAGGTGCAATAGTTATTTTATAACAGTTATAATGAAACATTACATATATTTGACTTTGTAGCGGTTTAGTTATAGACCACTATAATTTTGTAACAATTTGATTGTGAACAATGAATCTACAATATTTATATTAGTTATAACCACTACAAATATGGTGACAATTTAACGCCTACACCCATTCAAGTCGTTGTAAATTTTAGTTTGTAAGGATTATAAACCGCTATAAATATCTACAAAATCGCTATAAAGTTCACATTTTTACTCTTGCTCATTCTTCTTTTCTTTCTCCTCCTCTTGCATTTTGTCTTCCTCTTTCTTTTATTTAATTCTTTCTTCATATGGTAATAAGATCGTTTGGATTTATAAATTTATTTTTTTCTAAATTTCTATACTTATTCTTTATTAACATATATATTATTTTGTTTTTAGGTCATTTTTATAGATATTAGAATATCTTTTCAATTAATTGTATATCCTATTTTTTACACTTTCTTTACTTTTTAACTATTTTCTACACATTCTTTTACCTACATTCATAACTTTTCTAACTACCTAATATCAACTTGTACACATTTTTAATCTTAATTATATCTCATCAAATAAAATATATCATGTTATATAATATAGTACAACTAAATAATATACTCAACTATCATAATAAAACTTTAACCTATCAAATTTAATAAATTATCTATATATATGCATATATGTACATATATATATATATACTATTAAAACAATTTTTTTATTTTTTATAAAATATTAAATATTTGTAGAACGTTACAAATTTTAGTGTCACGCTGAAATTTTTGTTTCTGGCCTAAAGCTAGTAACGATTTTTAAACCGCTACAAAATTTTTAAACCGCTATAAATGTATGTAATATTTTAACCGTCATGAGTAACAGTTTTTCTTAATTGCTACAATACTGTTTGTAGCGGCTATATAAACTGCTCCAAAACGTTGTTTCAGCAGTTTAAACCATTACAAATGTAAAGAAATAAACCACTATAAAACACATTTTTTGTAGTGTTTGCTGCACCTAGACCAATTAATTTTTTTTTTAAATATAGATATCATCATATTAGAGACAATAATATTTTGAGATATTATTAGGCACTTCTCCTAATAGGGATTAAAATCTTAGTTTGCTATGTCATAAAGAATTAGTCTATTCCATTAGACTTAACCCTCATTGATCCCATACTAGTCTAATGTTTACTACCTTGATTAGAAGAGTTTCTCTTTATTTAAGGTCCAATACAAATTAAATCCAAATTAATTGGGAAAATAAGTTAAGTTTTTTGGGGGGAAAATAGAGGAAAAGAAGAGGAGGGAGGTGGTAAGAGTGGAGATGGGGAAATCACCAGATTCTAGGGAAGACGTTTCACCTCTTCAATGAGACAAAGTTGGGAATTCAGCTGATGTGTCAAATTTGAGTGCCCTTAACGCCATATTTTCCTATTTGTACAGACATATATATACTAACTAACCAACAATTATCTTACCTTCGTCTCCAATACATTCATTCTTTTCAAACATATATAGGTAAAAAGTGTATTTTCATCCTTTTTAACTTTACACAAATTTTTGTTTTGATCCTTTTATTCTATAAAATATTTTTTTAACTCATTTAACAATAACATAGTTAATATTATTAAAAAAAATATTATCATTAAAATTTTAAATATTAATAAAATATTCTCAAACATTAATATTAGAATAATAATCAGTAAAAAGATCGTTTGATACTAATAATATTAAGATAGAGGACTAAAAAGGTAGTTTATAAAATTAAGAAATTAAATTAAAATATTATATAAAGTTAGAAGACCAAATCTGTATTTCCCCCACACAAATGTATGTGTTAATTTTATTATCCAATCTCTAATAGAAGAGTTAATTAATTTTTTTTGAATAGATTAATAAAATTAAATAAATCAATTAATTATAATTAATATAAAATTAATCGACTAATTTAAATATATTAAGAATTATATAATATAAATTTATTTTAAGAAATTGAATTTGATTATAATAGATTCTGGAGAATAGATTTTGTGAAGAATATATTTTAAAAATAAAGATATTTGGATGATTAGTAACATAATCATTTTTTTATAAACAATTTACTAAAAATGACATAAACTAATATGATAATTATATAATGAATAAATTTTATTTTTAATTTTTTTATTTAAGTGATTAAAAAATAATACATATACATATGTGCTTGAGCAAGGTACAAATTTATAATATTTATCTTAATTTTAATTGTACTTAAATAATACTTTTTAATTTAAATTTATGTGGATAATTTAAAATTTTATATAATATATAAATTTATATATGTATATATAAATTAAAATATATGTTATGCATATTACGGCATCCCAGAAGTTGTAGCTTGAGGAATTAATTACAAACCATGGTTTGAGTCTCAAACCATGGTTTGTGTTTTGAAATTGATTTTTTTAAAAAAAATTTTATTTGCCAATCATTTCACATAACCATAGTTTTACCTCATAATCTATTCTTAAACCTATATGCCAAACACACACTAAGGATAAGAAGAAAAAAAGAAGTACAATCTTATTGCACTGTGTGTATATTTGTTTTATCTACCCGATTTATTAGAATTTTACCCCAACTACATTCGGATCTGACTCGTATTACGTACTTAACTATAGTGGGCAAATCTCCAAATAGAGATTTTATATATATGTTAAGGCTCGAACTCAAAACCTTGTTTAAGCGATACTAAACTGTTTACCACTTGAGTCAACCATCAGTGGTTGCACTGTGGGTGTATTCTTTATTCTTCACTTAGTGTGTGTTTGGAAGTCAATTTTAAAAATAGATTTTAGGTGAAACTACAGTTTTGTCTTTTTGTAGCCAAACAATGTTAACATTTCAAAAATAGATTCTGGGATTGAAACCATAGTTTCAAAAAATTGCTGACAACATTGCTTCCTTATAGCTTCCACAATTTCTCTCTCCCTCCATCTTCTTGATTTTTGGACCAAACACACACTACACACTTGAACCCACTGCCACATGGTGGGTTTAGAGTTAATAATTTAAATTTTATTTAAAAAAATAAAAATAAATATTATTTTTTTTAAAATCTAAAATTTTAAATTTTTGGAAAAAAAATGAATTTATCAATAAAAATTATCATCTTTAATATTTTTTTTTACGGTTATCTAGATTGATTAATCCTAATAAAGTTTTCAGTATGAAAAAAAATCAAAATTAAGGTAAATATTATAAATTTTTACTTTACTCAAATACATATGTATATGTATTATTTTGTAATCACTTAAATGAAAAAATTTAAATTTAAATTTATTTTTTATGTAATTATCATATTACTTTAGATCATTTTTAATAAATTGTCTATAAAAAAGTGATTCTGCTATTTATCATCCAAATATCTCTAATTTTTAAAATTATTTTTTTCCTAAAATCTATTCTTCCCAAAATCTATTCTTTCTAAAATCTATTATTAAAAAACTAATCCAAACACACCCTTAGACTTTTTCATTTCGGCAACATATCTCTTTAATTTTCTGTGTTCTACATAGAGAGAGAGAGAGAGAGAGCTATGTAGATGTATTGTCTCCAGAATTCGACTCTTTTTGAAATATTTGATTTTTTTGGCCAACTTTTGAAATATTGGATTGGATTAATTATTTTATTAATATATAAAATTGACAAGGATTTTAATATCTGAACAAGACATTCCATTGTATTTGTGTGCCAGTTTCAGCGAAATTGTATTAAAATAATTAATGTTATAAATCCAGTGGGTCTTTTAAAACCAATTTAAGTAGGTCAAAATGATCTTTTAATATAATTTTATCATTTATTTTATTTTATTTTATTTATTTACTTTAATTAGTTTGAATGTGATTATGACTTAATATTTTGTTTGAACTTGAACTACTTTTCACTTCTAATTTCCTAATAAACTTGTGTTTTCACATTTTATGTTCTCTTCCTTATAACAATGAAATGGCTTACCACATTAACATTGTTCTATATTAAATAATAGATTATGACGCTTCAACGTGTTTTGATTTTTAGCTTAGGGAGCACGGGTGTTACAGTCAGCGTCCTTTTCAAACGAAACGGCAACTTCTTCTGATATACGACACTTACACAAACGCGACGCCGTTTTTAAATTTTAAAAGAGTTTGTGATTTAGATTTTATTTTAAAAAAAATTTAAATTAAATAATTATATTTATTTAAATAAATATTTAAAATAAATCATAATTTAAAACTAAAATTTTATATAAACTATTAAAAATAAATTATAAAATAATAAAAAAATTTACTATCTAATTATTATTTTATTCATATTTTTTTATATATTTTTTCTCTCTTATCTTTTTTATATTATCTCCTCTTTTTTCTTTTATCTCTCATATTTTTAATAAAATAATATTTTTTTAATAATAATTTATTTAAAAAATAATTATTTAAATATTTATTTATTTAAAATAATTCTTTATATACTCTTCTTTAAAGAAAATTATTTAAAAACGTTTTTTCTATAGTTTTTTTTTATAAATTTATCCAAACAGTATTCTATGACAGGTCAGGTTGGTGTGGCTATTTGGTCAATTCGCATTGACAAATGAATGACATGGAAGTTTATGAGTCGTTGGAGGGTCGAGAGGAGAAATTAGTGAAATGATGGCGAGCACAGGTGAGCAAATCCCATCATTAAGTAAATGTTTGAAAGGCGCCAGCCGACACGTCTCGGTGGGCTTCTCAAAGAAGTCACGCAAAACGAGAGAAGAAGCTTAAGAAGGAAGCTTCTTTGTTTTTGTTTTGGCTTTTTTTATTTAACTTTAACGTATAGGTATGCCACAAATTAAGAAATGCTTTTTTTCCATGAATTATAAATTATTAAATATCTTTATAATATAATATATAGGACATTTTTTTTTATTTAAACCGTAGAACATTTTGTAATTTTAAGGAATATCCTACTATTTTTACCTTTGCTTTGGTTACTGTAGGTTGAGTAATTTATATATGAAAAATTGTGGATTAGTAGAAGAGAAGAGTAGAAATGAAAAAAAAAAGTCAATTTTTTATGGGATATAGAAAAAAATCAATTTTCTTTAATATATATAATATATGTTGAAGGTGTTCTGTATTATAAATTAGATAAAGTGTTTTAAATTTTAATTTTTTATATAGTTATTTGATTTGGACGAATTTAACTATTATAAAACTTAATTAGTTACAATTTTTTAAAAAATATTTTTTATATTAATATAAATTTAAATTTGAGATCAGATATTTAAATTATAAAAGCTCTTTCCATAATAACAAAGATATAATATTTTAAATTTTATTAAGGGATAAAAATTTTTTATCTCTAAAATTTGATTCAATTATCATTTGATCTCTGAAGTTTAATTTTTATTAATATAGTCTATGAAATTTCATAATCATGTACAATTAGTGTTTATAGTTTGAAAGACATATAATCCTTGACATATTTGGAGTGTAACCATTTAAAAAAATAAATTTTAAAAAACTAAATAAATAATTAAAGTACACTTGAGGATCAAAAGTTTCCTGATCTCTTTTATCAATATTTCCATAAATGGTAAACATTTCAACTTATAGAATACATAAAAAGTATACTGACAAAGGGGAATTACAATAAAACTTAAAGTGAGGGATTTAATTATTTAAAAATTTAAATGATAATTGAGAGGGTTAATAATAACAATTTATAATATATGAATTGACAATAAATTATTTTATTTAATGTTTATTTAGTAATTAGATATCTTTCTTAAAATCTCATAATAATTATATTAGATTACGTTCGGTTTACTTTGAAAAAAATATATTTTTACGCTATAAGATAAATCTCTCGTATAATTACTTTATACAACGTAGGTAATCCCTACTGGCATTAAATCTAAAAATATAAGCCATAAAACTGTATATGATTTACTAAAATTAAAATCTTAAAAACTAAAAATTCAAAGAACGTTGACAATCTACTATTTATATATTATATATTTTTTAAAATTAAAAATCGTATTTTTCTCTTTATACTCTGAGTATAGCCGTTTATGTACGCACCCACCCACACAATCTGCTGCTTAACAAATTACAAGAAAAATGAAGAGTTTGGTCGTAAAAGAAAAACTAAACCGAATATTGGAAATCGTGCCCTAGGGGCCAATCATTGTCTTATGAATATTATTGATTTATGAATTTATTAATTGAGTTATCATATTATTTACATGTTTACTATGATGACCATCCTTGGATAATTCATGATATTATCCTAAATGTCCCTGGTCGATCATCTATATGGGAGCACAGATGAAATAAGACCAGTATAACTTTGAAGATGTATAGAGATATAAATCAAAGTCATAAGCACATGTAAGAGTACAGGGTGTTGGACCGACCCGCTATGAGAGAACTGCATGGGTAACGTCATAAGCTTCTCTCATATACAAACCATGTCAATATGCCCTTTGACCTGAGATCATCATGGATTCCTACATGACAAAACGCTCAGCTTTGACCTAGTCAAAAGTCACTTTTGACCGAGTGATCATAAAGACTATGTTCGAGCTTAGTGGTTTTTCATGCGGAGGAATGTGAATGGTCAAGATGGAATTTGTCCCTCACATTCGTGGAGAGATATTACTGGGCCCCTCGATGAGTGAGTCTGAGAAATGTATGGCCATACTGTAATGGAAAGGTAGTTCTATTTCTATAGTCAGACTACTCAGGGATCGAGAAAGTAACGGTCGGGAATAGGAGGATGACATTATCCATGCCTCATCCATGACCAAAATATCGTATGACAGAAGGGACATGATATGGTTGTATAAAAGGTTACATCGTTTATCGATCCTCATATGATTTGGGTAGTCGTTATGTCTTGCTAGAGACCGCTTGCGACTTGTGGGTTAGTATAGCAAATGGCCCACTGCCAACTTCATATGGGCCTACAGGGTCGCACACAAAATGGCCCAACACGAGCTATGATGTCCAGATTCATTGAATCTAAGACATGTCCAGATTCAATGAATGATCCAGGTGAATGTATATATATTTATTTATATTTATATTCGTATATATATAAATTTGTATATATATATATATTATATATATATGAGATATATGAGATTTAATTTATAAGGATAAATTAAATCCCTATCACGTTTGAATTCGAAATTCAAATTGATAGGATATCTCATATAAGAGATATTTATAAGATTTAATTTATAAGGATAAATTAAATCTCTATCACGTTTGAATTCGAAATTCAAATTGATAGGATATCTCATATAAGAGATATTTATAAGATTTAATTTATAAGGATAAATTAAATCTCTATCACGTTTGAAATTCGAAATTCAAATTGATAGGATATCTCAAATTTGATTTATGAGAATAAATCAAAAATAGTTCAGTCTCATCTTTATTTAAAATTAAATAAATGGGTAATTAAATCTGTGGGACGGATTTGATATTATTTTATTTAATTAGTTTCTTATAAAATCATACAATATATGATATTGTATTATTTTTGGAATTAATATAAGATTAACTCCAAAATCCAATTCGGTTAAAAGAGAAAAACGCATAGCATCCTATATATCTGATTTTAGGAGCTGCGTTTTATAGAGAGAAACACACATAGATTTTAGGAGCTGCGTTTTATAGAGAGAAACACACATAGAACATAGAAAGGCCGAAGGGGACTCTGCAAAAGGTTTGCAGATAAAAAACTGCCGAAATAGAGACGGAGAGGACGAACTTTTGAGAAAGCCCTGGAGGGACAAGAGACGCTAGCACGTCGTTCGTGGTTGAAAAGCTGTTCGTGTGGATACCAGTAGAGGAAGCTGACCTGAGTCGTCGACTTCTTGTGATCAGAAAGGGAGCACGAGCCGCAGAGCGAAGCTGTGAACGTCGTGACCGAAAGCTGTAGAAGTCGCTGAGGCACACTAAGGGTAATACTTCTTCCCACTTGACTTAAACACATACGGTAGATCCTGGCAAGGAATGGAAAAATTTTTAAATTAATTTCCGCTGCGTGTCTTCCAATTCCTTACACCGAATGCCTATGATTTGATATGCAAATGATGGCCAAAATATTTGTGTCCGTTATCGTATATTTAACTTACAAGTTGCCCATTTAACAACAGTGGTTTTTTTGTATATGAAAGTTAGTGATATATATTCAAATTAATCATTCATCCTTTTTGGGAGAAACTATAGTTTGTTAGTTTTATTCTTATAGTAATTAATTGATAATTGAATTATTAATTGTAAATAATTAATGGTAATAAATAAATAAATATAATAATGATCAAAGGATAATTAAATTATCGGTACTCAAACTTTGAATTTCGTATAACAAGTATAAGTTTTTAGAAAAATTACGCTTTAAAAACTATTTGTTAGAGTTACAAAATCAAAAGTTGTTCTTATTTTAAGATAACTCTCTTAATATAAGATTCATGACACTTAAGTGAAGATTGGTTTTGGTTTTAATAATTTACATTCCTAAAAATTATTCTTATTTTATAATTTACATATTTCAAAACAAAAAAAGATGTGCGAGTTAAAAAAAGTTTTATATTTAAAACGTTCAAATATGATTTCGGCTATCCATGAATCTAAGAGTTTTCTTTTTTTACTAATAGAGATTAGTCCGAATGATAAGTGACTCAGTATCGCTTAAGCGAGATCTCAAGTTTAAACCTTAACGCATGCAGAAAATCCCCGTTGGGAGACTCACCAATCATAGTCAGGTGCATAAAGCGGGTCGGATCCGGATATAATTGAGACAAAGCCCCAATGAATTAGGTGGACAATAAAAAAATAGTTTTCTTTTTCTTTTTTTGTTAAAGCCCACACTATGCAAAAAACAATTATTAAGCAAAATCAGTGCATAAATTCGGGGACGTGAAGACAAGAAAATTTTCACTTTGAGGTGAAACGAAGGGTCGTATTCAAAGGGGGAAAAAACTTTAACACCATGTGTGGTCATTGGCGTGGGTAAGCAAATTCACATAAACGACAATGGAAAAATAATAATTAGGGAGTGGGAATCAATGACTTTTGATCCAAACATAGCAATTGGGAAAACTTAATAATTAGTTTGGATTTTACATCAAAGTTTGCACATGAGATTTCCATCATGTCAAAAAAAGTGAGGCGATTGAAAGAAGCTCTCTACATTAGAAAACTAACCTTCTTCTTGTTTTCTTTGACTCTCAAACCTATAAAATAGGAGATGTTGTTCATATATTGCGAGTGTGTGTTAGTACGTGAGAGATGAATTGAAATATTTAGGATTAAAAGCTAAGAAAAAATAAAAGTTACATCTGTTAATTTAAATGCACCAACAACACATGTTTGGTTTACAATTTGTAAAACGGAGTTTTACCAAACTAAATTGATTTTGGCCGAAAAGCTACTCTAGTTTGTGTCTGTAAAAAATGACTTTCTATTTATATTTTTTCTGGATTTTTTTTTGTCTTTTGTTTTCTGGATTTTTATGAAGGAACATTCTGATTGCTTTTGTAATTAGGTTAAATTAGGGAAATCCTTTTGTGTGACTCTGAAACCTATAAAAACCAAAAACCTTATCAAGGGGCTCATATAGCACATGTTTAGTCTAGTACTTTTACCAAATTAAACTGACTTTTGCCAATTGCTACTCTAACTTGCCCCTATAAAATTTTCATTTTGCAATTTGAGTTGAAAAGTAACCAAACATCAGTTAAGGCAAAATTCCCTTTTCTAACAAGAATCATTCGTGTCAAGCCAACGAGATAATTTAGTAGTATCGCATGTATCATTTTTAGAGAATTTTTTATACTGTTTACTAGATTCAATTATTAGTTACATAGTATTAAGGTTTATAGTTATACATCTTAGTATAGATGTCTCTTCTAAGAATCGAATTCGAAACTCAAAAAAAATTAACTGAATTTTACAATACTAAATTAACTCTATATTAATATTTTTTTTATAGAGTTGAGAATGATTATGAGTTGACTCATTTTGTTTGAATAATTTGGGTTGAAAAAATCTAGCCTAAATATAAATGATCTTTTTTAGTCTTCATCTTATAAACTCATCTAGCACGCAAGTTGACCCATTAAGACAACATTTTTTGCCCTATCTCTATAATACTTAAACACTTTACACAAACCTTACCTTAAAGATTTATTTGTTCATTTTTATAATTGACAAATGATCATAAGATTGTGAAGGTATTTGTCAATTCATGATTGTACATTGTGGTGGATGAACATAAATGTGGTGTGATTATAAATTGAGAATTAAGTCGAAGTATGTTATACTTTTGAGGAAAAAGTAACATTAAATGATGTGTGCACAGATTATAAAACCTTCAGGTAAAAACAAAATAGCTAGGAAAATCAATTCACACTTGGAAAATCATGAAGTTACATCAAATAAACAACATAAACATTATATATATATAGAGAGAGAGAGAGGAGAGAGAAC
The DNA here is from genome assembly GCA_037074615.1 of Leucaena leucocephala. NCBI lineage: Eukaryota > Viridiplantae > Streptophyta > Magnoliopsida > Fabales > Fabaceae > Leucaena > Leucaena leucocephala. Next base: position 5,816,316 of record CM073550.1, read on the forward strand.
ACAGCACAATATCAAGAATAAAACTTAACCACACACTTATTATCATTTTGGTTTAGAGAAGACTTAACTGCTAAAACTTATATATGTGGTATACTTTTTTTTTTCTTAAATAGTGGCTCATGTGAGTGCTTTATTGCAATTTTTCAAATTGTGCATAATATTTATAATTATTTTTTTATGTAGCTAATCAAATTTAGTCAGATTTAAATATTGTTGAATTTAATTGAAATAGTTCTCCTAAATATATTTTTTATATTTATATAAATTTAAAATTAATACTTTATATTTAAACTGTCGAAACCTTTTTTGCTAACGCCTACATAATATTTATAATTATAATTTTGAATGCTTTCAAATTTTGATGTTCATTCAATCAGCATCCACACATGCATTAGAACAATACATCCCAGTAGTCTTCAAAGGATTGGATGTGACAAGGTGTCAAATCATTAGCTTACCAATACGCTATTGTGTGATGCTCAAAATTACGGGGTACATGAATATAATAGAAGCAATACGACATTATTGTGTCATGATTAAGATAAAGAAACATCATAAAAGTTCAGATCTTACCGCATTAATTGGTGGGCCTGATTTGGAGAAGGGAGACAAGCCCAGCATGATCATAGAAGCCCATGGGCCCAGTATAGAATCTCTCACATCTTCTTGTGGTTTGAATTTCTATGAGCTTGGGTTGAACTGATAAAAATGTGAGACATATAATTATTTAAAGTGTGCTCTATCTTTAAGGAGTATCACTTTATTATAGTTCTAGTCGCGATGCTTAAGGAGGTATCCTAACTTTTAGGTATTTAAGTTTACGCTTGAGGGTAAAAGATAGCTCGTATATTGGTATCATTTAGGAGGAAAAGAGACTTTGTCTTGCTTTGAGATTATAGGTGAGTCCAATTTTTTTTCAAAAATTTTTGTATAAAAAAAATTATATGATGTAGCTGTATATATAGCATGTAATGACTTGGGGTTTCCCTCCAATTCATTGCCCTTGTTGAAAATATTATTCAGATTATGATATCTCTTATTTAGACTTTCTATTAATTCTAATAAAAAGAAAATAATTAGACCGAGGAAAAATTTTGCGCTTTGAAAAGAAAAAAATTTCTAAAGTTGGAGTAATAAAAATGGAGATGTTGATATAGCCATATGCCATACAAAAGAAGAATATATTGGTAATGAATATTTACGATGAAGAACTTGTATCTATTAAAGATAATATAATAAAAAATTATTTGAGGTAATTTAGACATATAAAAAAGACGGCTAGCATCATTGAGGAGAGCATGTTAAATAGTATTGATCCCTCCAAAAAATAGTAGAAAACGACTAAAGAGAACACTTAATATAAAAGTTATTGAACGAGATTTTTTTCTTACTAACATATTTATAAAAATTAGTTATTTATAAAGGATAATGATGTTGTGTCAACCCTTATATAAGAGAATAGGACAAAACTTATTATTTTCTTATGTTCTAATTATAAGAGTTAGTTAATTTTTTTAGATAGATTAAAGAAGTTAAATAAATTAGTTAATTATGACTAAATCTAACACCTTAAAATAAATTTATGTTATATAGTGCTTAATCTACCCAAATTAGTCAACTAACCCCCTATATTAGTTATAATTAACTAATTTATTTGGTTTAATATATCTTTGTCTTCTAGTTAATTGAGATAGTCTAAATTTTTTATTTTTTTAAAAAACTATGATTAGTACTCACCCATTTAGTCATTTAGATATATGGTAGAGTCCATATTTATTCAAAATAATCATTATCTTCTTACAAAAAAAAAACTCTTTTTCTTTCTTTCCTTTTCATAGTTTACACCTATATTATTACTAACTATTTGTCTCATGTATTTGCATCTAATCTGAAATTAAGGTTATTCCCTACAATTCTATATATAAAAAAATTAGAGATGGCATGTTCCTATTTATAAAAAAATAATAGCAAATTTGAAATTTTTAATATCATTTTTTTATTTTTATCCCCTTTAATTATTAGTTAGTCCCACTATTAATTATCCTATTTGTTCATTCTCTCTCACTCACTTATCCTCCTCTAAATAAAGATATTTTTTAATTAACAATTATTTGTATCTTATAAAAAAACAGAGTATTTATGACTGTTTAATAGGATCCACGGCTTCAGACATTTATGATCTATCTATTTCATTTCATCATAATAATACATTTATTATATATATGTGAAAAGGACACACTTAAGCAATGGCCATGAGGGAAGCAACTATTGGATTCCAAGTCATATGCACAGATCATATCCATATCATTTCAATATATTACCCCGATACTAAATATAAGATATATTTAAATAATTTAATTATATTAAAGAAATTAGTTATTATAGCATGTTTTCTTAAAGTATCATAATCATCTTCATTAAATCTCTCTCTCTTCTTACTTAATTCTTGTTATTAGGAAATATGTCTTATATTTAAGACTAATATCAACTCATTAATTAAATTCTATATTTAGAACCGGAGGAGTATAATGTTAACAAAGTTTCTTCATCGATCTGCTCATAAAGTCTTCCTACCATGAACCACCACAACCAAATCTATCCATAAACCTTCAACTTTCTACCAATCCACCCATTTTTTCAAACAAAATCCTCCCACCATTTTCACACACATATTATATATATATATATATATATGTATATCCCTTCTTCATCAATCAATCAATCATCCTCCTAAAATGAGCTTTAATATTGCTTATGATTTGGCCATCATTGTTCTGGCCATATTTCTCTTTGTTCTGGCCATAGTCCTCTTCTTCACATGCAAGAAGCAGAAACCAGTTGAATCTGATGACAGGAAGGAAGGAGAAGAAGGAGAAGGAGAAGAAGATGATGATGAAGAACAACAAAAGAAAGCAGTGCCTGCAGTGAAGATCTGTGGTCGTGTGTACCCATTAATGGACATTGATGCTGCAACAGATGGATTCAACCAGAGAAGAATCATGGGCAAAGATCTCATAGGAACTTTATATGCTGGTGTTTTGGGAAGTGGACAACTTGTGGCTGTTAAAAGGATTCATCCTCTTCTTGTTCTCAGAAATGCAGGCTTGAGTGGCTTCTCTTCAGTTCTCAAATGCCTCTCTTCAGCTCAACATCCCAACATAGTTTCCATTATTGGCTTCTCAGAAGCACCAGGTAATATAATAATAAATTAATCTTTTCATTATTTTATGGGAAAATCAGCCTCTCTCTCTCTCTCTCTCTCTCTCTCTATATATATATATATGATAATTGGGATCTTTTAGAGTTTAAACTTTTAGAGTTCTCAAAAGCACCAGATAATTAAGAATAATGAATTAATCTTGTAATTATTCTGTGGGGGAAAATCAGGCTCTACATATCTCAATTGGGATCTTTTAAAGTTTTAAACTTTTAGAGTTCTCAGAAGCACCAGGTAATACTGACTGTGATATATATTACATTTTCTTGATTCAAACTTTATTTGCATAACTACTATTGTTTTATTCACCGTTTTTATATTATGTCTCGTTTTATATACAAATGAATTCATCTTTTCATTATTTTGTGGCAAAATCAGGCTATATATATCAATTGGGATATTTTAGAGTTTAAACTTTTATTCTCTGTTAGTGTGTAAGAATAACAAATCTCCATTAATAAAAACAACAATTATTATTCAAAAAAAGAACAAAACCACAACAATAAGGACAAAAGGTTGGGGAGGGCAGCGTTTGATGTGTATCCAAGTTTCAAGGATATGCTGAATATTAAAAAAAGCAAGAACCTCTTTGCTTTTTTGATACCGGAGAGATCGAAAGTTCTCAATAATGTATCCAAATTATTGATATATATTATTGAAAAAGGAGATAGACTCTAACTACTTCATATTTGCCATTTTTACCCCACCAGGTGAGAGAATCATAGTGATGGAGTTTGTGGGCACATTGAGCTTAGATCTCTATCTTCATCAAAACCCCGATGGCAATTCACTCTTAGATTGGAACCAGAGGTTGAAAATTGCAGCAGGAACAGCAAGAGGGCTTCATTACCTTCATGAAATTGCTTCACCAAACATAGCTCATGGCTGTGTCAAATCCTCAAACATCTTAATAGATATAAACGTCTGTGCTAGGGTTTCTGATTATGGCCTCAACTTTCTTGCTCCCCAAGAAAAAAGAGCCCTCTTAGGTTATGTGGATGAAGAGTATTGGATCACTAATAATGGAAGAGGAGGAGGTAGTTGTAAAGAGAGTGATGTTTATGGGTTTGGCGTGGTTTTGTTGGAGCTTTTGAGTGGAAAAAGTAGTGAAGAAGGTTTGTTGGTAAAGTGGGCTTTGCCATTGATTAAAGAAATGAGGTATAGTGAAGTTTTTGACCCCGGGTTAGTTATTCCTTCAGAGATCAAGCCTCTAGTTAGGTTAGCCAAAGTTGCTTCAGCTTGTGTCAGTAATTCGAGAAAATGTAGGCCTTCCATCGCTCAAGTATCAACCATTTTAAACCATTTAGAGAGGGAAGTATGCCTCATAACATCTCAGAATAAGAGTATATGATCAATAAAAGTTAGTTCCTCATCACAATGAGGTGAATCAACATCACTATTTTTAGGGAATGTGTATGTATTTAATGTATGATAATACCTTGAACACGATTAACTCAAATAAGAGAATGTTCATATGTTAGAAAAAGAAAAAAATCAATGTTTCTGAGCTATACTCAAATCTAAATTAACCAATAGTATCAAATATGGTATGATTAATAAAAAAAATGTATACAAAAATTTGGAGATTATGGTTTAGACTTATCTATAGGTACTCACCTTCTATTGTGATGTTTCGATCGAGTACACTTTTATGAAATTTTCAAATGTAAATTAGACTAAGAGGTTGCTGCCTTCAATTTTGGAGCAAAGGAATGGGATTATTCTCATATCTCTCTTGCATATGCCCTTTTAAGCCTTGTATATTAAGTATAATTTGCTTGAGGAAAAATTATATTGTTGTCTATATGATTTTATTCAGTTATTATGAAAAAAAATTATAGCGACAATATTGAAAAAAATATATACCACAAGAATCAAATATAATTTTATTAAAAGTAAGGCTAACTACATATAGATTATATTATATTTATTGTATTTTATCTATAACTAAATCTTTGATATATTGTTAATCAAATCATCAGCCGGTTAGATTATGGAAGATTCAAAATTAAAAAAGTTGATATCGATGCATTAATTCAAAATGGTGAAAGGCATTATCAAGAGGTGACATGTTGAGAAAAAAAAGAAAACATGTTAATTTGAGAGAGGAATGTTGAAATTGAAAGGTGGGACGGTGCCTTCATTATGGAGATCGTGAGATCTCATCAATCCTTTGTTTCCTGTGGGATAGGTAAGTGGGGACTCCTTTCTTATGATAGCAAACCTCCCTCGTGCATTCCACCTAATTTAACAAATAAGTGATCATATAATTCATTTTTATATATGACTATTTAATTAGGTCGGATTCTAACATTATTAAGCCTAATTCTATCAAAGGTATTTTTTTTATATTTATATGGATCTGAACACAAGAGTTTGTGTTTAATCAACCAAAGTTTTTTCCATTAGCCTAACAACTCATGTTTACCTTTTATTTGATTGATTGTAAATATTTTTTTTGCTAAACACATTTATTTTTCTATTTTTATTAAAGGCAATAGTATTCAAGATATAATTAAATACTAAATATGGATATATCTCCTAGCGATAATTCAAACCTCAGTTAATTGTATTATAAGATAATAGCCCATTATACTAAACTCAATCCTAATTAATTAACGGTTGCTTGTAAATGTTGTTTGTGCCCTCTTATGTTCTGATAATTATTTTACTTGAACTATATCTGCATTTATGTTAACATAATGGGAATTGATGGGTAAAAAAGATTTTTAAATTTGACCCAACCCAAGAGGGTATGGTTTGGTTAAAAAAAATAGTAAAAAACTTGTGTGAAACCTACCTAAACTTTATATAAAAAAATAAATTGGGTTGAAAAATATATTCAGTGTGGGGCTCCAAAATTCATTCCTCGTATTGAAGCTCCACAATCCTATCAAGTTATTCTTAATTTTTTGTAGCGAAAAAAAGAGTTATTCTTAGTTTGCAAAAAAAAAAAATTCATTGTAAAACTGATAAAATCATATTTTATTTTAATTTACTAAAAAATTAAATGGATGAGGTAGATTAGATAAATAAAAACTTCTCTTCGCTCCATTTAGGTGAGTTTCAAAGGGCGAGTATAGTATTCACTATTTCTTCTAATTGGGTAATATCTATTATAATAATCTAATTATTACGTAAAATTTTTATTTCCTTTGTTATGTTTTTAAAATTTGAGCATCAAATTTTTCCTCAAAATTATTTTATTCCATATACTAAAAAGCCCATCAAGTTTGAATATTATGAACTGTTTTGTTCTCATATATTATTGAGGCTATATATATGTATGTGTGTGTATGTAAATTGAACAATTAATATTGTGCTTAGAACAACATTGATGGCCTTGATTCCCAAAGCATAGATCATGAGATTAGGAAACTCTTGACCTCTTATTAAACTATTAGGCTAAAGTATACTTAAAGTAAATAGTCGTGTTATTAATATAAAATTAGTATAATAATATAAAATCTCGTTATATTCTTTTAATTTTGAGTTCTAAATGAGATACTTGTTGAGAGGGGTAATTATAAATCACAAAATTAAAATAATTAATTACTCAAGTACCTAATAATTAAATACAGAAAAAGATAGGTGTGGACTGATCCACGAGGAGAAGCAACTTGTGGTGGTTAAATTTGGGACAACAATAGATGGATTAAGGGCCAGTATCTTGGTGATGCAAGTGGGCATGTAAGCCACCCTTTGGTGGCAATTATCAGAGTTCGATCCAAAATTTTTTAAAAAAAAGAAAAAAGAATAGAGCAAGGGCTTTGCTAGAAAATTTGGTTTTCCATTTTCTATCTTTGGTAGAATTGCTACCAACTTAGTTCAAGGTTATAGGAAGGTTATGCTTTATATACAAGATACAGGACCTGATATACTTATTTAGAATGCAACTATTGATAGTTCTTTTACAATGAAGAGTTCCTATTATATGCTCGAGGAACCATCATACAATTATTATGACTCAACATTTAAGGAGATTTGGAGATGGAAAGGAGAAGAGTGTATTATAGGGTTTTTATATGTATTGCATTTAATAATCGACTACTTACAAATGTTTGGAGGAATAGTTGGTTAACCTCGTCAGCCTTATGTCAACACTGTAATCAAGGTATAAAAGATACTTTACATATCTTAAAAGATTGTGAATATGCACAACGACTATGGTGTCATTGTATTCAGCCGATTTATTTTACACAAATTTTCTCCGCGAATTTGAGAAACTAGTTTGCTATGAATTTAAAAAGATATATGGGTTTAAATGGATTTGGCGATTGGAAACACAGACAGGGTGTCAGGATTTGGCATTTATGGAAATTGAGGAATAAAGCTATATTTGATCCAAATTTTATTAAGCCTCAACAGCCATTATTAATATTGAAGCAGGTATGGCGCAACTTTGTGTGTCAATAAAAGCATATTATATAGAGTAAGCCATTTTCCTCTGGAACTAAGTGGAAAGCCCCATTGAGGGGGTGTTTTAAGATAAATGTGAATGGATCACTATCAAAGTCTAAATCTAAGGCTGGATGTGGGGGTGTTATTTGGGATTCTAATAGGAATTGGATTGCTGGTTTCATATATACTATTGGGCCTTGTAGTATTCTAGAAGTAGAGTAATAGGCAATTTTTAAGGGCTTATTAATGGTATGGGACATAGGAATTAAGAATCTCATACTTGAGTCGGATACAAAGAATGTTGTCATGTCTATATAGCAGAGAGATAGTCACCAAATGTGTAGTTTTTTTATGGTGCAAATCCACTAATTGCTAAGTTAATCATGTGATGTTCAAGTAGCCTACATTTCATGAAACCATAATCGTATTGCTGACGTATTAGCTAAAGAAAGTTTATCTATTTCTTCTTTGTTGGGAACTTGTCCCCTTATTTGGAGGAATTAGTTGCTAGTGTGGGCTTGGGAATTGTTTCCCCTAACTGAGTTTCTTCATAATTTGGGTGTATCCCTCATTTGTAATGAAAAAAAAAACTTAGTGGGATCTCTTGCTCATATAAGTAGAGAATTGATCCCTATATTTTTTAATATAAGAGTTAATTAATTTTTTAGATAAATTAAAAAATTAAATAAATCAGTTTATTATGACTAAATTTAACATTTTAAAATAAATTTATATTATATACTCATTAATTTATATAAATTAACCAATTAACTCTTATATTAATTATAATTAATTGGTATATTTTAATTTTTTAATTATTAAAAATTAATTAACTTTTATAATTATAATATTATAAAATTGTATTAGAATCTTATAAGAAATATAATGAATGAGATAAAAGAACTTATTTCTCATGAGTAGTTGATTTCTCTGAAGTGACATGGACGTGTGAAGTGAGGTAAGAAATTGACTAGTCAATGTTTAGAAATTATCTAAATCTAAATTTTAAATTTAGTTTTAGATAAAATTTAAATTTTAAAAAATTTTAAAATAAACAGTTATATTTATTTAAAATGGTTTTTATACTAAATTATAGTTTAAAACTAAGGTTTCAGATAAACTAGTCAGAGTAACTTACAGAACAATAATAAAAAATTTATGGACTAACCAATTACTATATTATTCTTACTTTTTCTTACACACTATTTTCTCTCTCTTCTACACTATCTCTCATCTCTTCTTTTTTTCTATACCCTCTCTCCTCTACACCTTCTCTCATATATCTTTTCTTTTCTACACTATTTCTTATCTCTCATATCTCATATCTTAACTCTCATATCTCATATATTTAATAATCATACACTTTTTCATAATTTATTAATAATAAAAATATTTTAAAAAATAACGTTCAAATATTTATTTATTAAAAAATATTTTTTTTTTATAAATTTTTATTTAAAAATTATTTAAATTTTTTTTTATAAACTATTAAAAGGGCTCATAATATAAAAGGCCATTTTTGCAAGTAAGGCTCACTATTTTTTGTATTTTAAAAAGGGAAAATTACTGAAAGATTATTACTTACAAAATTTATTGGCTAAATATAAGAGAAATTTGTTTAATAAAATTAATATTGTTTGCAATGTATATTATATTTTGTACCAAATACAATATAATTTTATGTTCTATTTAATCTTTCTAGTAGCTTTTCATTTGTTTAATTAAACCCATGCTTTACCATAAAATATAACAAGCCGGAGCTTTAAGACGATAATGATATCGCCATCGCGCCATCTGAGAAGCCATCGAATTTATAATTTTATATATTAAATTCAAATTAATTCAAATTCATTTTCACTTATCAGTAAAAAAATATCTATGTAATCTCATAAATATTTATTAATTTTAAGAATTTTCACCTTTTAAATTGATTAAGAATAATTCTCAAGATATATTATTTTTCAAATTAACTAATTTTAATTAATTCTCCCAATTTATGTAAGTTATTATAATATAAAAATTTTAACCAATCATATTATTTATGAATTATAATCAGAATCACTTATTTTTCATACTCAAACTTGGCACAGAATATGTGTTAAAACTGAATTTATAATTTATAATTCAACCCCTTCTCTTAATGCTAAAATCTTATTTTGAGCTTAACCCTAAGCTACTCAAAAGAATTTCAATAATCACTTATTACCGTTGGAGCAATAATCTACCGTTAAAAATGGGCAAACTACCAAAATACCCCGCTCTTCTCACGTAAATATGACATTCACTTATGTCATTTTTTAATAATCTACACATGAAAAGCTAATTCTGATTAAAATTATCCAAACATTTTTAATTTTATCAATATCATTTTTCAGAAAACAGCATTCAAGCATTATGTTATAACAAAACCTATTATACTCAAAATCATGTTTTATAAATAAATTTTATTCAAAATCTACTCTTCACAACCCTAATCCAAACACACCCACCTTTCTTCACACTCCGAAGTAGTTGCGTAAAAACAACCATTAACCAAAAATAAGAACAAAGTGGCAAGATTCAGCTTCTGGGTTTAAACCCAAAAGACTTTTCAAAAAACAATAAAACAAAATATCGGTACCATTAACTCCAAAGTCACTATCCTATATATATATATATATATATATATGTATATGTATGTATGTATGTAAGTGATATCTCAGCCAGAGGTAGTAATCAGCACAAAGGGATGGAACTTGCAATTTAATGAGAGGGGGCCATGTGAGAATGAGCCCACCAAACAACTCCCCCATTAAATCAGCTTAACATAGCTGTACCCAGAACATACCTGAAGCACTGTGAAAGGTTAAATCCTCAACCATAGAACAGTCAATAGCATCTATGTAGGGAAGTTCCGGAGCATGCATGATTCATCTGCATTCGTTACTATTCTGGGAGAATTCTAGTACGTTAAAAGGTAACTCGTGAGTTTTTTGAATAGTGAAGATCCTATATGAGGCAAAAATGGTTCCACAATTTCAGTACCTAGTGAACAGAGAATCAGACAGATAGATTGAATCTTTGCAACAGTAAATATATATATATATATTATCATTCCTAGTAGTAGTAATCCAAACACCCATTTGAATTTGGAGAGGAACCTCCTTGATGTGGACCTATTTTACAGTGTGCGATCAGGAAAATTCAAACGAGTAAAGTAACTGAATCCCCCCAAAAAAAGTTTCAGATCTTTTTTTTTTCAAATTCTGTAAGGCAAACCAGTGAGTGGGAAAAAACTTGGAGGGATGTAGGCTCCACAAGTAAAAGAAAAGGCTTGCAGCTTGTTTTTTTTCTCCTTCAGAACCAAAATAAGACTTGCAGGAAGTTGAACTAAGCTACACTTCCATGATCAGAGCCATCGTCGTAGTAATATGGTGACAACTTGCCGTCTTTCTTCGATGCCTTTGTGTGGTTGCTGTCTGTGCCTACTTCTTGCAACATCTTCACCACTCTTCTCATGGCGGGGCGGTTGATTGGAAGAGGGCTAGTGCACATTAGGCCAATGTTCAGGACCTTGCAGATCTCTTCTTTGAAACAAGAATCAAGACTGGAGTCAAGTACATGATCCACACCTTTCTGATCTATGGTGGTGCAGACCCACTTAACCAAGTCTTTTTCACCAAATTCAGCGTCTACCGGGCGTCTCCTAGTAACTAACTCGAGTATGACAACGCCAAAGCTATATATGTCGCTCTTCTCATTCACTCTGAGCGTGTATGCGTATTCTGTTTCAAAACAAAGGCAGTCAATTTTAGATTCCAAAGTGTGAAAAAACATGCAAAACATAATCTAGTTATATTTAGTCAATGGACCATGTTCTAAACAAATTTATGCATTTGTGATTCATCAAATTATGTAAAAATACTATTCAATAAACATAACATGAAGCTTCTGTTATTAACTCACCTGGTGCAATGTACCCACATGAGCCAGCTATGGTAGACATGGATTTAGCTCCCTTTGCAGTAGTTTCAACAACCTTAGCAACTCCAAAATCAGCCACCCTCGCACCAAAGTCACCATCCAACAAGATGTTGTTGGATTTTACATCTCTATGAACAATTGGTGGAACGCAGTCATGATGCAAATAAGAGAGGCCTTCTGCAGCATCGACTGCTATCTTACATCTTGTCGGCCAATCCAACAATCCACCTTTACTACTATGTAGTAAATCTCCAAGACTACCATTAGGCATGTACTCATACACCAAGAGCTTGCAGTCCCTAGTAGTACAGCAACACCACAACTTAACAATGTTCTTATGCCTGATTTTGCCAAGAGTCTCAACCTCTGCATCGAAAGCACTGTCTTGAACCTGGCCCTTCTCAAATTCACCACTCTCTATGTCCTTCTTGACACCTCCCCATAGTTTCTTCACAGCAACCGCCTCCCCGTTACTAAGTACAACCTTGTAAACTTTCCCTGATGATCCACTTCCTATCACATTGTCATCGTCAAGGCAGTTCAGAATCTCATCTTCGCCGAAACCCAGTTTATGGAACGACATCAAAGTCCATTTGGATTTATCGATAGCTCTTCTTGCGTTGTTGAAGTTCCTATACTTGAAATAGAACCAGACCACACCAATGAGAAGCACCAACGTGGCTATGATGAACATAGCTCGAAGCAACCAAATGTAACCTGTATTTTTAGCATCATTTCTTCCATCACATAGACCTTTCAGATCCCCACACAAACCAGGATTGCCCATAAAGCTATTCCTGTACATATCCTTAGCCAACTGAGGAGGAAGTTCTCCAGAAAGTCGATTATAAGACAAATTCAGCTGGTTAAGCTTCAAATTCTGTAACCCATGAGGAACTTTCCCGGAGAGTTTATTGTGGGAAAGATCAAGAAAATTAAGCACGGACAAACTTCCAATTTCATCAGGAATTTTGCCATTAATCTCATTGTTGGCCAAATTCAACTCATTGAGTTTCTTCAAAGATCGCACTCTTTTCGGGAGCTGGCCAGAGAGTTTATTATTGTGAAGATCAAGAGTTCCAAGTTGCCCAAGATTCACAATACTATCAGGCAATGACCCAGTAAAGTTGTTATCACTCCCAGAAAATTCCTCAAGATTTTCCAACCATCCAATCTCATCAGGGATCGCTCCACTGAAATTGTTCTTCGAAAGAATCAATAACGACAGATTCCCAGCCCCAGCAATAGTTGAAGAAATTGGACCCGAAAAAGAGTTATGAACAAGCTCCAGAAGATATACATGCGGAAGCCCCCATATACCTTCAGGAACTTCGCCGGACAACCGGTTGTAACCAAGCCTGACTCGTGTCAAGCTCTGACACATCCCCAAACTCGCCGGGATCTCACCAGAAAACAAATTGTATATCATCAGAAGCTCCTCCAACTGCCCTTGGTCACACAAACTAGACGGAATTACTCCCCAGAACTGGTTGGTCGACAGGTCGATCCAACGTAATGGCGAATTTTTGCCAAGACTCGCCGGAAGTTTCCCGGTGAGCCTGTTCCCGAACAATCTCAGCTCATAGAGATTCGGAGAGTCCGCTATGCTCTCCGGCAACTCCCCCTCCAAATGATTTTCGTAGAGATTGAGGCTTTCCAGTGGCAAACGACACAAGTCATCCGGAATCGTCCCAGTCAAGTGGTTCATCGACGCGTCGAGCAGCCTCAATGCAGTGAGGTTCGACCATCCCCGAGGCAACTCACCGGACAATGAGTTATTGTACAGTTCAATCTGGTTCAAACTCGTTAGCTCCATGAGCGAACTCGGGATTGACCCGTACAAATTATTGAATGCAAGGTCCAAATCCTTCAGCTTCTTCAACTTCCCTATCGAGTTGGGAATCGTGCCAACCAAGTTACATTGAGTCAACCAAAGCACCTCCAGATTAGTAAGGTTCCCGATCTCCGGCGGGATCCGACCCGGATAAAACGGGTTATAAGAAAGATTGAGCATCTTCAATGTCGTAATATTACCCAGAGAAGCTGGAATAGTACCTTCTAGAAGATTAGACACAAGAGAAACAACCTCGAGCTTCTGAAAGCTCCCAAATGAGTCTGGAATAGGACCCGAGAAATTATTTCCAGTCAAGTCCAAGTATCTGAGATTGGGGAGAATAGACAGAGTATGTGGGAGATCACCGGTTAGGAGATTCTGGGAAAGGTCCAGGTGAACGAGGGAGCGGCAAGAGGAGATATCTGAAGCGAGGGTTTGGTTAACAGAGTTGTTGAAGAGGGAGACGAACAAGAGGTTAGGGAGGCGGCAGAGGATGGAAGCGGAGAATGGGCCGGCGATGTTGGTGTTGGAGAGGTCGAGATGAGTAACGGAGGAGTTGGAGGCGGCGTCACAGTTGACGCCGGACCAGGCACATGGGGTGACATCACGGGGGTTCCAGGAGGAGAGAGAGGCGTCTGGGTCGTCGAGAGAGAGCTTGAACTGGTAGAGATAGAGACCCTCCTGGTTGAGACAGAGAACAGAGGGAAGAAGAAGGAGAAGGAGAAGAATGGTGGACATGGTGGCTCTGCTACTAGAGAACAGAGTGAGGGAAGAAGTGTGAAGAGAGTGGGTTTTGGGGGGAGAATTTATCCGAAGACATAAACAGAGGGAGGGAGATTTTGGGGGGGGGGGGGGGGGGAAGAGAGAGATGGGCGTATGAGTACTTCAGTGCACGCACCCAAAGGGAGGGAGAGACAGAGAGTAAGAAAGGGAAGAGAAGGGTAGTGAAAAACATTGACATAATCATAATGCCTTCTTGTTGTATCTCATAAAACTGTAAAACTTGTGTGTATGGTCTTCATCCCTGCATTTGCAGCTCTTTTCAGTTAAAAGCAGTGGTGGTTTTGATCTCATCTGATTCTGCCAGTAAAAATAATTAAACAACTTTCTGCTTCTCCTTCTTCATTTTTTAAAAAATGAAAAAAAAGCAGTAATAATACCAACCACTGCTTCTAACTGAAAAAACAAAAATAGCAGTGGTGCTTATGGCTAAGATAAGTGATTATATTGTTGTGTACCATAACAATAACAATATTTATTCTATTAAGCAAGGTTAATTATATAATATTTTTGTGATTTATTAATAATTAAATTTTTAAATAATTTATTAATTAAAAATCTCACTTAATATTTTTATTTGATTTTCTCTTTTATTTTTATTTATCCTTTTTAAAGAACTCTTTATTGATCTAAAAGTATTATTTCAGTCATTATTTTTAGATAGATTAATAAAATTAAATTAATTAATTAATTATAATTAATATAAAAGTCAATTTATTAATTTGAATAAATAAAGAAGTATATAACATAAATTTATTTTAAAAGATTGAATATAATTATAATTAATTGATTTATTTAAATTTTTTAATTTATATAAAAAAAATTAACTAAATCTTCTTATATTAAAAACTAATGAGAGTACTTTTTATCTATCTATCTATGGTCTTCTTTATACATATTCAATTGCGCCATATTAGATGATTATATAGAGAAAAAACAGCATTAAGAAATAGCCAAAATACATTTTCTTATGATATATTTTTATTTTGAAATTTTATTTTCAAAAAATAGTTTTAAATGACTGTGTAAAATACAATTACTAATAGGAAAACACATAAAAAGGTTTACAGAATCGACTATATTCAATAAGAAAAGTTTACAGAAAAAAAAAAAGACTCTGCAATAGATAAAAAGAAGTCTCTAAGTAGTCTCTGAACAGAGTGTTTTTTTTATGTATAAAAAATGTGGGAAATAAAAAAAAAACAAAGTCTAGAAATTTGTATTCGACTATTTATTATTATTATTATTATTATTATTGCTTTTTTTTTCTTTTTAAACAGGAAAAAAACGGCAGATTCTTCATAGACATTGAGTGGAGTAACAAACTTAAAGGGCAGCATGACACGAGTATTGCCGAGTCATAATCAAACACATTGCTTTCATGCAGCCTTTTTATTTTCGTTTTTTAAATTTATTTTTTATAATTTCTTTATCTTCTTTTTCTCTTTTGCAAAAAAAAAAAAAAAAAAAAAAAGACAAAAGAGTTCTACATGTTACAGTAAGTGATACTAAAACCCAAGTTTACATATTAGACTAATAGATTAGTGAATTAATTTTTAAAATTTTAACTAGTTTTATTTAAAATTTTTAATAAATTGATTGGGTTAGATTCTATATTTTCTTTATTTTCTTTCTCTCCTTTTTTATACCTTAAACCACATCATGTTAAGAATTTCTTTGGGATTAATATTTAACTTTGACACACAAAAATTAATATTTAACTAAAACTATAATAATTAGAAAGTATTTTTTTATAGCAATAAAGAGATAATATTATATTTTAAATAAAATAAAAGCATATTTTTAACACTAAAAATAAAAACGATAATTTTCTCTAGCTGTAGCTGTAGTATTAAACATTACTGGGTTTCAACTAAAACTAAAATTTGAATTTAAACCATTAAAAATTTTCCATTGTTGTAAAAGAGCAGAAATAATTGAAAAAAACCCAAATGAGGCTCACTTATAGGGTTTGACGGGTAGTTGTCAAGTTAAATAAATAATTTATAAAAATTGATCAATTTTTTAAATAAAAAAAATTGATTAACTTAGTTATTTATAAAAATATAAATTTATTTTTTTAAAATATCTTATTTAATAATTTGTATTATAAAATTATCTCAATGATATAAACCCCTTTTAATATGTATAATAATAAAAATAATTTTTTAAGAGTTTTATATTTTAAAAATAAAATAAATCAAAATATTATATTTTAAATGAAAATAATTATTTAAACTAATACTTACAATTAGCTAATTTATATATTTAAGATCAAAGACAATGTTAATTAGAGGGTTTAATAATAACATGGCACAATTATAGCATGAGTTAAGTTTAATAAAAAAAAGATTAATCTCTCACCAATTTAAATTTAAATTTAAATTTTAAAAAATATATAAATATTTAATATCCAAATATTTTAAATAGAATTATTTCTATGTGAAAATAAAAAATACATAACCTGGCACAATAAATATGTGAGATTTCTTGAAGAGAGTGAGGCAAAAAAATAATTCAACTTGGAAATATGAAAAAACAGTCCATTTACACAAGATTTGACAAGAGCTCAAAACCCCAAAATGTTGCAATTAATAAGAACTTGGTTCAATGAAAGAAAAATTAGCGTTCAAATTAATGTCTTGTGTTTCGTTCATATCTTTTAGGGTGAAGATGAGACCCCTTTGAGATGCCAAGGGTGGCAAAAAAAGCAACGAACAAAAAAAAACCTTTGAAATTGGAGTTTTGCTTCAATTGGCCGTCGTGGTTTGTTATAAAGAAATACTCCCTATTATTTCTCTTAAATGTGACCATGTTCATTTATTCCCAGTTCTTAGTCTGTGAGATACGATCAACTGTTGAGATCTTCTCCCACGTTAGCCTTGTTCATATTATATTTTTTATGTTCTTTTTTTTTATTATGATCATATGTGATTGGCTAATTTATTAATATATATATATATAATTTAATAATAAATCACTCTAAAATTTTAAATTTGTGAGAAAAATTCCGAATCATCAATTATATATTTTCTTAAATTCTAATTTTTTTATAATATATAAAGTTTAATAATAATTAAGTTACCCTATCCATAACTTTTTAACAATACATCTTATTATAAATTTAATATGAATATTGATATTAATTTACAAATGATATTATAATAAATATGTTTAAGATATAAAAAGTCTTTTTTTTTTGGCATCACATGAGTTTTTAATTCTCCCCGTCTTTCTTTTCCTCACATTTTATTAATTCTGTGCAAAATTTTTATTCTACATATTTTAGAAAAAATTAAATATTATAAAAATAATTGCTCTACAATTTTTTAACATAAAAAAAATGTGGTCAGGGGGCAAAAGTGTCATTGGCAACATTTGGTCCACAAGTGGAGGAGGAAAGGAGCTACTGTATAATATGAACACGATAACGTGAGGAGAGACAATAGAAAGTACATTTTCGGAGTTTCCAATGGATATAATGCTAAAATAGCAAATCAAACTTACAATCACAAAAAGCCCATGAAAAATTGAAAATTCCCAAAATTCGAGGTTAAAAAAAATAATAATGCTTTCTCTTTAAAATTAAATATTTTTTTTCTATAAGTTTTTTCCATCACACGCATCCAGAGTTTCAGACGACACGTATTTTAATTTAATGAAATAAGTATATTTTTATGAAATAACGTCAAACCTTCCCTACAAAATCAAATACTTTATCCTATTTATAAATTATTTTTAATATATTTTACAAAAATTAAAATTTATTAACTTCATTTTAAAATTTAACTATTTTTTAATTTTATTCATATTTAAAATATTGATTAAAATATTTTAATTACCTTTTAATTTTGTTTTAATTATAAGGACTACGTATATTTTAAAAATCCATATAGAACTTCTTTAAAATTATAATATATATTATATTAATTATATATATATTTAAGATTTTATTTTTATCTATATAAATTGTTAGTTGATCATTAAATTTTAATTTTAATTTTTTTTAACTAAAATACCACTTTAAGAATTAATTAAATAGTTAATTAATTCTTATGATCAAATATTTATTATAAATTATAAATTTATTATAAAATTTATAATTCTAGTTTTTCCCTCGTATTAAGAAAATGACTATTTACAAAATAAAAAATAAAAAAATTAAGGAAAAGGAAAGGAAAAAGAAATAAAATGTATTTTAAAATAAATTTTAGAAATTTATTAGAATGGGGTAAAATAGTAAATAAAAATATTTTAATATAAATTTTAATTAAAAATTATGTTTTTAGATTTTTTTTTGAGAATATTCCTAATAGAGTTAATAGATTGGATTAAGCTATGTGTTTTCTAAATAGATGGGAGGTTTGAATAATTAAAGCATTACTAAAAGGTGATCAAGGCATTTTACTATAATATATATTATCCCTTATGAATAATAAAATTAACACAATAATAAATTAAGAGTAAAATTATATATTCTTATAAAAATATAATAATATGATTTATAAATAGAATTAAAAAAATTATTTTTTTATGCCTTATAAATAAGATAAGAGTATTAACTTATTACAGTTAACTTAAGTTGTATGGATGAAACAAAAAGTACATACTCCCTTTTTCTCTTTATAAAATCCCTTTTGGAACTAAATATACTTTAATGAAATATTATATTGGTAGATTTAAATGTTAGAAAATAAACATTTTAAAATAATATAATTATTTTAAATTATAACATACGTGAATATAAAATATATATGAGATGTAACGGAAGATTTAAAGTTATATATTATTATTAGCTTGATTAATCTAAGAATAATTGTAATCAAATGAGATACCTGTCAATCAGAGAACACTGTTAGATAAATAATAAGTTATTACAGTTGGTGATTAGGTACAGTGATAACAATTTATGTATTGTCGTCACCAGTAGGGAACCTTCGAGAGTAAATTGAGAAAATAGGTTTTTGCTCTAGATTCAAAAAATAATGACACGATAAACTAAATTATTAATTTTTATGATTAGAAAATTAACCTTAAATAAACTGAGTTAACAACCTATCTTAAATTGAGCCCAATAACTATAGGTCATATTTAAAAATACTTATTAATTATCTTAATTAATATATAAATAGATTATATTATAATAAATATCTCATATTAAACTCTTAAGTTTATAGGTTGAGTTAAAATTTTATCAAAGAGGCTAATTTTTTTTCCCATTGAAAGAAAAGCAGTATCAGTTCGATTGAGGCTGACATTGGGGGTGGAGGAGAGGAGCATGTTATGAATGAGAAATAGAAAACTCACACGAAGTTGTTAGAAGGGAATAAATATATAAAAGACGGGGCCCACCAAGTCTTGTTTGTGTTTGTGTTTGAATACAAACAATTACAACGGCAAGTTTAAAATTCAAATGGTGACATGGCGCAGAGGTTGGTTGATTGCAAGTTTAAATTCCCCCGTGACTTTCATTAAATTGCTTCCCCCAACTATGTTTACTTCTACTGCGTCTCTTTAGGTAATGTTTTAATGCATTTGTCTCTACCCTTGTTGTGTTTTTATGGCCATTTAACATGAATCACATGTGAATCTACCAAATTAAATAACAACATAGTTTATTTGGTAAATATATATATATATATATATATATATATGACTCGTATCTTATACTAAATTATTAAAATATGTATTAATTTATATTGTTAAAATTTGATCTGTAATTTTATAATTGTAGGAAAAACATATTAATAGAAATGCAATGGAGAGAAACTACATTCAATCTTACATATATAAGAACACGAGTTAAATTTAATTTTATTATCTATATAAAAATTTTATTAATAATATTATAAATATTATTATTAGGATATAGTCCTTCTATTTCTGTTGTATTTTTGCTTTTTGGGGAACAAATTATTTCATACTACATGTCATTTCTTGATATTCCAAAGCAACATTTAATATCATTTTTCTTGTTTTACCTTTGAAGTAAAATAATGTTTTTAGAGAAGACATTAAATTATTACTAGTAGCTTTATAACATAATGATATAGAAATTTTTTTATAAATAAAAAATTAAATTTAATTCTATTTATAATCTCAAGTTATTAATATTAATCATTTTAACCCCATGACATATATCCACAGTCACAAAACCAACCAAAAGGGGCTTATGCTAGACTTGTAGACCCAATAATACCCCCTCATAATGTGGCATTATAGTATACATTTAACAATAAATGAGATAACACTTCGTCCGTAGGTTTCATATAGTAAATAAGTGAAATATATAACTATTTAAAATTTATTTAATCTTTAAAAAATATATTTTATTATAGTTTTAGTCACGACATTTGAGGAGATATTATAACTCGTGAGTACTTAAATTCATATTTGAAGATAATTGACATCCCGCCTTACTTAATATTAATATTTTCTAGAAATAAGGGAGACTTTGTCCTGTCCTTATATCGTGGATGAACCTAACCCCTTTCTAAAAAAAATTATAAAAAAAAAAATAAATAAATGAGGCAAGTCAAAAAATGCTTTGCTATTTTTTGTTTTTCTTTTTACTCATAATGATGTAATTTTAAGTTCAGCAAGATGGAAAATGTAATTCGTCAGTATCCAAAACTCTTAATTAAACGAATTATAAAGTTTGATTATCCAGTTTATTGGTATGACTGATCGATTTAAATTAAGTTTTAATACCATGCATTATTCACAATTTAAATCAAATAATTGTACAGCTACTTAATTAATAATGACATTATTTTTTTCAAAAAAGATGGAGAATTTCCAAATTGAAGTGACACACAGAGAGGAGTTGATGGAAAATGCATTAATGTCCGTCTAATATAAAAGTTGGGATGAGATTCCAAAATTTATAGTACTATGTGTCGTATTGATGATTAAATTCTTTTAAATCGTGGTTTCTGGTTTGTTATATTTTTTCAAAGGCACCACCAAAAACATTAAATAATAACACCCACTACCTTCAAATCTATTATTCCTTTGAAAATTTTTCACGTATTTAAAGTGGGTAGCTAGGGAGAACAATAACATTAATTAGGAATTATTATGGTAGATTCAAAATAATTCTGGACATAACTAATCTGTCGATAGTATAGCTTCTTGAGATAACTAATAAGTACTTCCTCCATTAAATATAAAAACATCGTTGTAATTAATTAATTACAGTACAATTGAATATATTCATAATTATTCTCATAGATTGTTTTAAAATTAATTTTATAAAAATATAATATATCTAAAAAACTAATTTAGATATATTAATTTTTTAAATATAAGGTTTAATATTTTAAATAAATAAAATTATAAGGATCGAATTATATTAAGTTAAAATTTAGAGATTGTATTTCAACTAATTAAAATTATAGAAACTGAATTGTATCAAGTTAAAATTTAATTATTAATATGGAAATCAAATGATTAATTTTATTCTAAAAATTAAATAAAGTGAAAATAGAGATAGGACACACATTAAAAAAGGCATTCTTTCTATAATACAAGCTCATTTCACTTGAGGTTATTTTAGGGATTTAAATTAATATCACTCATATATTCTTTGTTTATTTCTTATAGATAGGAAGTATGATGGATGAATCGCATTACTTAATAGTTACAAGTAATATAGTTTTTTTAATAAATTATATATATATATATATATATATATCTTTTAGCTATTGTGGCATATAGCTTGAGAGATCATGTCATCTCAATGGTGAAATGAAATCTTGTGGGAATTGAAATGAGAGGGACATTCTTTTTGAAAAGTCTTAGTTAATAGTAAGATCTAAATATGCATAGGCTTGATCCCCGGGAAACAACAACAAATAATTTGTGGTTAAATATATAGTTAACGCTGTTGGGAGATCAATAATTAATCATGACATGTCACCCCATAGAGCAACATGAAAATAAACCCTTGAAAATGTCCTTTTGAAAATGGAATTAAGACCACGTATAAATTTGGGTTTGCAAGTCTTGAAAATGAACCGTGTTATATATATATATATATATATATATATATATATATATATTTCAATATTGTCAAATATAGTGAGGTATTTCTCAGTGTGTTATCTTAAAAGATAGAGGAAAAATAGGATACTAATATTATTTATTTAATATGCAAAGATAAACAATTAAATTATTTAAAATTATATTTTTTTATAATAAGACGACAATACTATCAATATGTTAAGTGGAAAGGAATTCGATTTCCCTTGAATAAGACTGAAAGTCCAATCTCATGAAAGGAAAAAAAAAATCAAATCGGAAGAATTAATCTAATTAAACTCAATAATGCTCAAATTTAATTTGATAATATAAATACGTGATAATTATATAAAAATATTAAATTATATATAACCTTGTAAACTTTAGGCAGCCTAGGGAAAATTAGCCAAATATAATTATTACATTTTAATTTTTTAACTTTAGATCATATGTATAGATAAATTTCATTTGAAACTTTATAATAAAATCCCCAAACTCTTATACATTTATATGTAGATAATTCCTATACGATTAATTTTGTACATTACTTATTATCCACACACGGCCTAAAGTATAAAGAGATTATCTATATATCAAACTAAGTTTAGAAGTTATAAAATTTAAGAATATATAATTGATAGTTGAGAGTGATCCACACAGACCTAAAAGCTCATGGAGATTTATTATTAAAGTTTAAAAACTAAATGGATCATTTGTACCTGATCCAAAATTCATGAGAATTTTATGTAATTTTGCCGACAAAAAACTCAGCAACATGTTCTTCATATTTTACAACAGTAGAGAATCCAGGATATGGATTGGTATGCTCTTATAATTGGGTGAGAAATAAATTAAAGCAAATGAGGAAGGTATTTTGTAAGGAGGTGTTTGGCATGTATTGTCTCTATAACATGTACAAATGCACTCATGTTTGTCTGCCTTATGATTGAGTATCATTATATATACACTTGATGTTACTTGTCACTCCTACTTATTGCAGTGTGAACATACCTATCTAAGCAAAATTCTCTTCTCTTTTTATATTATTATACATCTTGTTTCTTGATTTGTGCATGTCATCCTTTCGCATTGGCTATGCTAATATTCTCTGTATCATCCCAATTTTATCGGATTTCTCCAAGGGACTTGGGACTTGTGTATCTTGTTTTTTAAGCATCTATGAAAGCTTCGTATATATGATCATTTTGCATATATGTGTATATATATATAAAGGCTAAAACAATAATAGTACATTTATCAACATAGCTAGCTAGCTTTCAATTGCTTTTTACACTTCTTTTTTCTTCCTTTTGTTTCTAGTCAACACACTTTTATTACACTTTACATACATTACATGCAAAGGGTTAGAAAAGAAGAAATTATGAGAGAGACAAACGCGTAGTGAAAACTTAGAAGTTAATTTGAAGCTTCAACTTTAATTAATGCAAATACACACATGAATTATTACGATTGAGGCATGCTGTGTAATGTATTACATACAAAAGGTATACTATAATTTAAATCATTTTTGATTTAATTTAATGTGTTTTGAAAAATATGTACACATTGGTTCATGTCCATTCAAAAATGATTCAGCTTATATTTTTTTATTTTATTTGTGGGTATTTTATGAGTATTTTTTAAATGTTTTTCTAAGTCATGGAATTTACTTGACTTTCAGGATCTTATATATCTGAATTTTTGTCAGTAAACAAAATAATAGGTATAATTATTATTACTTGAGTCATGATTTCAAATTGTAATTCATGGGAACGACAAGTTAAATATTAGGGTTTTTAAAATTGGGCGCATGCATATTTTGAGAATGATGAGTGTGGCTTAAAGATGTCATAGTGCATGCATATTTGACCACGTTTTTTTTTATTGAAATGCTTTTTCTACTTTTATGATCCAACAATAATTCCATTTTCTACTTTTATTAAACAAATATATTTTTTTCAAACCGCAAATTACACTATTCAAGTAATTAAATTTAGTGTATGTTTAGGTAAACCCCATACTAAAGTTTTAAAAGTTTTTTTTAGCTTAAATCTTAATTTGAGAAAATTTCAAAATAAATAACCTTATTTGTCTAAAAAGGCTTATAGATAAAACTATAGTTTTTGATAAGTTCATAGGAATAACTTATGAAATAAAAAAATAGTTTATGGACTGACTAATTACCATTTTGCTGTATTTTTTCTCACTATCTCTCCTCTCTCTCCTTATTCTCTCTCTGCTCGTCGCCTTCTATTGTTTCTCCATTGTCATCCTCTTGAAGATCTGGTCAGGGCGTCATCATCCGTCGTCGTCCTCACTTCATATCTTCTTTAGCTCCGTCATCATCATGTGGGTTGTTATCTCCATCCAAATCTCCATCACCTGTCACTTCTGTGCTCATCCATCGTCCACGTCTAGAGGGTTGGTGTCAGTGCTCATTGGTGCTCTTGCATTGTCGAGGGATACTCATCATCTTCTGTATCTAGTTATCTATTGTCCGTCATCGTCACATGGAGAGAGAACAGGAGAGATAGGGAAAATGGAAGAAATGGAATTATTTTTTTATAAAATTATACCCTTTATGATAATTTATTAATGAAAAAAATCTTTCTGGTAATAATCATCCAAACACTAATTTATTCATATTAGCATTTTTCTATAAATTCTTCTCTAGAAGAGCTTATCATAAAGTAGTTTAGAAACACTTTTTTCATAAGTCCTTCTCTAGCCCTTCGTATCTAGATAAATAAATAAAACGTAGAAGAGTAGTTAGTTTAATTTTTTTATTACCTCTTGGGCCACCCGATCAGGTATTTTTTTAGATAATATTATCATGTATATGAGTAATAAACTAATCTAGATTCCATAATACCTCTCTCCAAAGGTTATCTTTTTAACAAGGTGGGTATCAAATTTCCATTTTTCTACTTTATGATCTAGTTAGACAAAATAACTTTGGGTATAGTTGGTTAAAAATTTAGTTTCTAAATAAATGCCTTCCATTTGATATATGATTCTAGTAAATATTTTACACCCTCTTCCTTTCTCATTTACAATTACCTCTATTACTTTTTAGTATGTATGCATGTATGAGGCACAACATTATTACCCCATGGAAAAAGAGACAGCGAAAATCTTATGCGATATCAAATTGATTGATCAATTCAGGGCAGTACATTTGTATAATTGGTTTTCACCTCTTATAGTCTGCAGTAGCCTCAGTCACGTAATATTCATCGCATATATATATATATATATATATATATATATATATATCATTAATATAAAAAAAATTATAGATTTTCTATATCAGTTGCTCCGGGGACAGTGTTGAAAGTATAATGGGAGGCATTTTTATAAATGGAAAGTAATTATGTTAATTTTCTATACCCATGGTAAAAGTAATTGGTGTAGAAAACACTTTACATTTGTGTGTAGTTGGATAAAATAACAAAAAAAAAAACAGTCTTATTTCATATATTTTATTAGATAGATTTGGCTATTTTAAATTTAATATGACTTTTTTTATCGGGTCTTGAGATCAACAATAAAATATTAATCCAATTAATAAAGAATAATTTAGTAAATTCATATAATTACACTCACATTTATTTACAATTATAAAATCAATTAAAAATCTTGATAAATGAGCACAATTGACACAACAAAGCCATAAAAGAGCATTGACGTACGAAAGAAAGAAAGTTAGGTCTCCTTTGGTAATTTTCAATGGATGAAATAATATAAGATTGTATTTATGACATAAATACGAAAAAAAGTTTTATGTAATTTCACATCTACTTCCCCAGATGTTTCCTCCAAAGTGCCTTTTCTTGTTCCCTTATATTTTATTTTAACTTTAACAAGTACATGAAAAAAATTATAATAATAAAAGTGTCTCCAGACAATATAAGCTAATCCTAAAGCACCTTCATGCCAATGATGACTTTAAATCTGCTTCATATTCAACTATTAAAGTTACAGTAAAAAATATTAATAGGAAGTCATGCTTAGTTCCTATAATTTATTCAAATAAATTTTAATTTACTCTCTCTAAAAATTTTCTAATTCAACTTACAAATAAATTATGTTTCATTTCTAATTATCTCACATATTTAATTAATTACTGGAGAAATATAATAATTACTGATTAAATTAAATTTTAGTTAAATTATAAGTACTTAATTAAAAATAAATTTTAAAGATAAAATTGATAATTTAGTGAAATTATAAGGATGAAATTAAAGTTCAACTTTCTAAAAAAAATGATTTTCCCCCCATTTTTCTCTGAAAGAGTAGGGGAAATTAAAAAAAGCAAGTGGTCCAACTAAGTACAAACCCAACCAAGCCGTTTTGTGATTCCTAGATGATCTACCTTCCTTACAATCATATAATAATGTACAAAAAATATTTAATAAATATATAGTACAGATAAGACCTTTTTCAATAGTAATAAAAAAAATAGATCAGCCAGCTTCACTAGATAAAGAAGAGGGGTCAAAATATAAAATTGAAGATCTGTGTGGTCCAAAATAAAATCTTTTACAAACTTTGAGGGTGGGATATGACTCTATTATAATCATATTAATATAGGAAATTAAAGGCAATGGTGGATCCAACCCGTTTGAGTCTGCTTCAAACAACACATATAATTATTATCATCTTAATTATTCTTTCAAGATCCAACCCATTTGATGATTTCTTAATTTTTAAATTGTTCTCTTTACCAATATTTTTTTTTTAAAAAATTGTTCTTGATATATACTATCATTTAATTTCATCCCATTTTAATCCAAAATTTAATTTTATTAAACTTATCCATATATGATGATCATATAATTGATCCCAGCTCAAATTCAAAGTTCAAAGTAGTATGGCACATTTGATACTTAGTAATTTTTAATGGAGATAAGATATATGTTCTTAATGAATTATGTGAGGCTTGCGTGTAATATCCATCTTTCATGAATTATTTTTTAAAATACCCCTACCACTTAATGACGATTAATATAAGAGACGATATGGAATTAATCTTTATATTTAAAATCAAATCAAACATCTTAAATAGACCTTATCTTACATTTGTGAAGAGATGATATCCGTGCTTGGAATAATATATACAGACACAACAGAAGTCAAGTGTCTGATTTTGATAATTGACTAATTAATCAGAAAGAAGAAAGAGCTTTAACGTAACCAACTTGTCCTGATAATTAAAATAAGGAACAAACATTCTTCTAGGATCTTCTCTGAATCTTCCTACACTAAGAGAAAGTAAGATGAATTATATTCAAATTAAATACACACATAGGAAAATACAGCACGAATATTAATTTGCAAACTACGATATGTATTATGAATATTTTCTGGGGATGTGGTTTGATCTTATAAAGGCTATATAAGAATATTAATGTCCTTGTAATCTAACGATATGTAAATTCTCTGATAAGTGGGAGGTTTTATATTTTAATTAAAAAAAGAAAGAAAGGATATAAGAATAAGAAAAATATCATATATTATGTTGTCACCAACCCTCAATAATTAAATTACTTTCTTTTTAATATTGCTTGTTTAGTGATTCTTATCACATAACAAATCTGTAATTAATTATTAATTTTAGCACATATAGATATAATATTCCATCAGTGATATATATATATATAATTGACGCAAGCAAAAATCTGCTATATACGCGTTTTGAATCCTCTTGAGAAGTTGATATAATGATCAGAGGCTTAATTAGCCAGCGAATAGTGAGTTAATTAAATTATACTAATTCTGTGATCCAAGATAGATTTTGTGAATTTATAACAATCATTGAGACATCAAGTCTCTCCATGATGCTGATCATGCTCATTCTATCTTAATTCGTTAATAATAATAATAATAATAATAATAATAATAATTAATCAGGATATCATAAGATGTTTTGAAATGGAAAACAACCCTAGCTAGTGATCTTAATATTGAAATTTGAATGTGATTGGCCATTTCTCTCTCTCTCTCTATAGTGAAAATTAAAGGGTTAAGACTTATTTTTGTTTTAAAATCATTTGTAAAAGATCATCCGAATTTTTTTTAAGCTCAATATCGTTTTAGAAATGTTAAAAAAAATAAGATCATACTAAAATATGATGATTTCTAATAATCAATTTAAACGAATTAAGAAGTAAGAGAGCTTTACACTCGGGTGATGATCTGAAAAGTCTCAATTTAAATTAGTGAAGACTCTATATGACTTCTGTAAATCAATCAATTAGTCTTACTGAAAAAGGAAAAACATCTTTCTGGTTTGAACTTATGACATTTTACTATTTTAATTAGTTATCTCATTCCTTAATATATATATATATATATATATATATATATAGGATCTCACGTTATTGCTATATCTGATGTTGAAGAAAATGTGTGATATCGGATTGAATTATCGCAGATATAGTTCAGTGCTTCATAGTATTCAGATCTGTCACATGCATTGTGAAAAAGTAAAATAGAAAAGAAAGTGCAATGAATGAGTTGATTATGAGTGGGCCCGACGATGATGCATGAAATGAAGTTGGGATTATCATTGTTATTATGATTTATTATATCATATTTTTTTAACGTGACATCTCACCAAAAGAAAAATACTAGCATAAATCGATCGAAATCACCTGTGAAAAAGGATAATTTAAATCTAAAACATAAGCTCACGTAACAACAAAACCCTAATATAATATATCATATCATACACCGATACAAAATTGTAATTCATAAAGAGTTCAGATCAAATCATTTAAATCAAAATGAAATTAAAGCTAGCTCTAGATGGATTGAGAGATCTTTCAAATCAGAAAATTACAATTAATCATGCATGTACGGGTGAAAATAACCATTACTGAGAGATCAAGCTCGGCATAAAAAGAAACCCTAATATACAGAAGTAAAAGACACAAACTAGAAAGCAAGTGACAGCTTGGGACAGATACAAATGACCATTCGAAGAAAAGTGGATTCTTTAAATGACCTCTAGGTCATAGATACGTGTGTGTGTGTGAATAATATTGACCTAGACATTATACATATATACAGACTCCAGCAGCCAGAAATGGCAGCAGAATAATAATGGCCTATAAAAAAAAAGAATAGATCGTTTGATATTGTTATTGAATAATGCATCAGAATCAGATTCATCCTCGTCTCAACTTAATTACTTGAAATATATATATATATATATAGAGAGAGAGAGAGAGAGGTGCGTATATATAAAATACGCATGAGTATACAAAAAGAGAGATTAATTGGTATTAAACATAAATTCTAAATTAAAGATTATAAATGTACGTTAAAGCTACGCATGAGTTTATGATCGCAAAAATCTTATCATATTCCTGTGAGTTGAGTGACTCTCACTTGAGATCCAGAGGATGACAAGAAGGTGGTGACATGAAAGCCGATTCTTAAATAATAAATATAAATATATATATATATATATATATATATATATGCATATGTACGTACATGTATGTAAAGTCCCATATAACATTTTTCTAGAAAACTATTAAATATAAGGAACAGTTACATGATTCTAGAGGGAGTATTAATGAGTTAGACAATAATTTATATTTAGAACTAAAAACTACAGTACATTAATAAGAAAAGATTAGAGTATTACATATAAAATTAAAACAATTTTTAACTAGTTTTTTATTTAGAATATCAAGAGGAGTAATAAATTAAAGTACAAGAATGTAACACAACAATAAAAATAAAATATTTATTTTATTTTTAATGTATGATATATTTAATTAATTTAATTTTATTAAAAAATTAGTTAAAATAATATATTTTTTAAAATATCATAATCATGACTCCTATCCTCCCATCTTTTATTTAATTATTATTAAAAGAGTATTAATATAATTAATTTTAAAAAATTAATAAATATAAAAAATATATTTTAATTTAAGATTTCACATTAACAAATATATATTTACACACACATATCCACACATATATAGATGAAAATGGTGGGACATTTATTGGTTGCTTTAGACTTTAGCTTTAAGTCATTTCTATTTGACAATTCGCCAAAGATATATGACTGCAAGCTATATATATATATATATAGAGAGAGAGAGAGAGAGATGGGTTGCTTCTATAATTCCTTCTCAGTACAAGTAGTCAGGGATGCATATATTGCTATCTACTGTTTTCAGTTGACTTAATATGTTAAGCAAACTTTTTTTTTCTTTTTATTAATATTGGCCTAGATATTTAAAAATTAAAATATAAATAAGACCAAAAAATATAAAATAACATGCATGCAACGCAAAACAAAAATATGGACTATTTTTCTGTGTGTTATGGAGAAGAAAATTGTATTATCTACACATTATGGATAATGCGATATATAATGACATAGTGGTATGTTTTCATTTATATTGTTAAATATTATTGTACAGAAAAATAAACATTTAATATTTTTTGTCTAATCCTAACCTCTACAAAATTACTTTAATCATTATATAGTTCAATTCATTCATCATTTCATTAACACATTTTATGCGATAAAAAATTATCTCTATCTAAGCTATTATATGTATGTTTAGATAAGATTTTAGAAACTAGTTTATAAAAAAAAATGATTTTTGAACAGCTTATAAAAAATGATTTTTGAAGAATAGTTTATGGAAAAAAAAGTTGTTTCGAATAAATGAGTGTTTGAATAGTTATTTCTAGAAGTACTTTTATTATTGGTAAATTACGAAAAAGTGTATGAGTATTAAATGAGGAGAGATAAGATATAAGAGGAGAGAGGAGAGATGGTGTAAGAAAAGAAATAAGAGAGTGTGAAAGAAAAAGTAAGAGAGAGGATATAAGAAAAAATAAGAGAGAGGGTGTAAGAAAAAAGTATGGGTAATATAGTAATTAGTTAGTTCATAAGCTCTTTTACTGTTTTATAAGCTGCTCTGACTAGCTTATCTGAAATTTTGATTTTAAACCATAATTTAATTCAAAAGCCCGTTTGAACAAATATGACTATTTGTTTTAAAATTTCTCTAAACCTAAGTTTTACCTGAAAGGGTTTTTAAAATCATGGTTTCTACTTTTACCAAACATGACCTATATATATATATATATATATTGGACAAAAAATGTTGCTTAAGCTTGTGCAACTTTTCTATTCAGATTTTAGAAGGTGGTTACATTGTCATACAAATTAAGCAACTGATTCTGGGAGTGATTAATTAATAAAAATAACATAATTAATTCGTAACACTGACATGCTAACTAACTAAAATCACACTATTTTCAATATATTCCATCTATAAAGTGAAAGTAAACTTCTTCTTCTTCTTTTTGCCACTGATTAGTTTCTAAGGTTCGTCCTTTTTCCCAAAACTTGCATACATTTCTGAATCAAAATAATTAATTAAGAAATTAAAGAAAGAGATTTAACGTGTAAAAATTAATGGAACATTCTTTAATTTTTGTAGGTGAGAAAAAAAAGAGAGGTTGGTATGATTATGAGAAAAGCATTTAATTAAGTGATTATGTAATGCACACTACTAACATACAATCAATGTGGGTTTCCCCACAAGCCCTCAATTTTAGGGAAAAAGGGTTTCAAACAAAATCGATTGGTACCAAAACACACAAAGGCAAACACGTCGATCTTTTGAACAATAAGTTTATGTTGCCAATTATTATTATTATTATGCAAGAGAAAAATTAATTCGCTTTCATGGGAAAAGATGTTGTGGACTACTTTCTTGAATAGTCAAAATTTTAATTTAGATTATTTAAATTAATATGAAGCATAAAATTTATATAGAACCTTACTTTTTGTTTTTTTTTCCCAAATAACTTTAAGTAATTTTTTTAATATTATAAAAATACTATCCTTAGAAAAAAATTTAAATTATAGTATATGATTAAGATACATAGGCTGAAATATTTTGAGTAGAATTTAATATTTTAAATTAATTTGTACTTTTAAAATTACTTTGAATTATTTTTTCAATAGCACTTAGTATATAAAAATATTTTTTATGTAATTTTACAATTAAAGTATTCCTGGAAAAATTAATTATTGAGTCTTTCAATTTTTAACTTAAATGTAAATTAATCCCTTAAATTTAACTCATCGTGAGTCAATCCCTAAAGTTTGGGACATTTAACAAATATATCCTTGAAGTTAAAAATCAAACTGGAGGGACAAACGGTGTTAACTTCTTTTTTTTCATCTTGCCTTTCCAAAATTCACACGAAATGAAGTTGACAGATTAAATAATTAATTTTACTTAATTTTGCGCTCAAAGTATTTCTGTCAACAGTAATAAGTACCATCAATTTAAGATATTAAATACTATTAGGAAAAATACTTCAGGCTACTATATACATAAAAAAAGTACTCAAGAAATATTTTATAATATATTAAATATTATTAAAAATACTTTAATTTGCTCTATGCACTTAACCCTATAATCTATCCTTGAGTATGCATGGAAGATATTTAGTTTTGCCATGTTTTTTTTATTTGTTTACTTTAAATTATTATTTTAAATGTAACAGTTAAAATTTTGTATTTTTTTAATAATTTATATAATTCAAAATAAAAAATATTAATAAAATTTAGGGGATTCAATGACTCTCTCATCTATTAATAATATTTAAGTTATACTGGACAAAAAAAAAGTTATTATCATTTAAGGGTTATTAATTACTTTATCATTATCATGTTTATGATGGAGTGTGTTACTTACGCAATTTGTAACATGAAAGAATCGCCGAATAATCTTTTCACAGTCAATGGAACCCATAATGACTTCAGTTCAGAAAAAAAAAATAAAAAACAGAAGAAGAAGAGGAACCCATAATGATTTAGTTTGAATCACTAGAAATTCATCACATTCTCTGGCATTCGAGAAATTGGTGAATTTCATCATCAATTTACTTAATTATTATTTTGCATATTCTGTGGTATGAAATTTACAAGATGTGATATTTTTTAAGAAAAGCAAGAGGATTTCTAATCTCCTATCACCACCTAACCCACTAACACTTTTCTCTAATTCTCTCTCACACCCATAACCAAAATAATTAATTAGTGGTAATTTGATATATTTACTTGAAGATGTTCTAAATTTGAAGTAAAGATCAAAGATTCCCCAACACCACTAAATTGCACTTAATTAGTTGTCACTATATGTGACATTAATTTGACAGTCTTCAAGACAGCATTTCATAATTCATATAATTAATTATAATACTAATTAATAATCATAATATGATCTTAAGTAGTGCTATATATATGGGTCCAATTTCTTTGTACTAATCATAATAACAAAGACGTGTAATATAAGTATGCTTCACAAATTAGAGAACTTTAATTTGTGGAGATTACTGTTCCCTAGAATTGTGAAATAGCCAAACCAAACCGTATGAGGACAAGCAAATGATTTTTCAAGCTTTGTCTTCAATACCCAACAACTCAACAAGTTTAAGTCACAAGATTACTCACCATCACTATCATTATCTATTATAGTTTGTACATATATGCATGGCCGAAGACATTATCAGTAATTAAAATATTTTTTTATCATTAATATAAGAGCTAGTTATTTTTTAATAAATTAAAAAATTAAATAAATTAATTAATATTATAACTGATATAAGAGTTAGTTGACTAATTTGAGAATATTAAGGAGTATATAATATGAATTGGTCTTGAGGAATTATATTTAGTCATAATTAATTGAATTATTTGACTTATTTAATCTACTCAAAAAAGTCAAATAAATCTTATATTAAGAAGATGAGGTAATATTATTTAAGTAAAGTTTGAGTTTAATTATTGTTAATGAAAAAATTACATTGAAAATTCAAAACTAGCTAATTTAGATATTTAGAGTGGAGTGATCAAGATTCAAGGGTTCAAAACAAGCTCTTTTTTTTTTTTTTAAAAAAAAAAAGAAGCATAACTGAAATTAGGTTAGGTCTGTAACTACAGTTTTACTTATGCTGTTAAAAATCGATTGTAGTATCTTTTTATAACTCAATTTGTTAAAGGGTTTAATTTGGCTATCAGTTTGGATAGCTGTACTAGTGATATATACGTAGTTTTCATGTTCTGCCATGGAAATGTTCCTATAAGTTTGTGTTCGCTGTGTGTTTTTGTTTTATGTAAGCTTATCTTTATATACTTTTCTTTTTGATATGATATAATTGGCTATGTTATAAAAATTAGGATTAATGCATATTCAATATCCAATATTTGTTCCAAACAAAAAATGAAATTGTTTTCGAACATAAATTTAGAATGATAATGATTGTTTAACAGGAATTCAAAATAACTTTAAAAAAATCACTTTTTGATTGAGTTTGTATTAGCTATTATTTGATGATTTCTTTTTTTAAATCTACCTAACCCGTAGGCCCATATTCTAAACTCTAAAAAGTTCTTGTTTTTCACAATATTCCCCTGGAAAAAAATTGAAGTCAAAAGAAAACAACAAAATTAAAGAATTATTAGGATAATTAATGATAAGGTTAAATAAAACTAAATTTTATTTAATTTGTATTTTTTTTTTCTTTTTGACAAAGCACTTTATAGCGGATGGACTTTTATTTGCAATACATGACTACAATATTGCCAATATTAATGATTTGTTCTCCTTCTTTATTCTATCCTAATTAATTTTAAATACTATTAGTGTATGTTTGCTGTAACTTGCTGCTTTATACTTAAAAGTAGTTTAATAATATATTTATTCTTAATTATAAGATATACTTAATTAATTTAAATAAATTAGATTAATTAATTAATTTTAATGATTGTGTATTAGCCTCTTTAAAATATCCCCTTTAATCATGTGTATTCGAACTATCTTTAATATGTGTAATTATATATGAATATTTTTGAAAAAAAAATTATAATTTTAAGAAATAAAGTGAATTAGGATTTTATATTTAATAACCAATTAACTCATATCTAGTTCTTATAATTAGAAATGGAGAAGTATATAAAAAATCAAATTAATAATATATGATGTTCTCTGTCATTCATCGTCAAGCTAGGCTATTTCTATAAATTATGTGTGCATGATGCTGTGAAACTTACGAGTTGACTAATTAAATTTATTTTTTTAATATTTTTAATTTATAAAATCGTGTTAATTAGCTCTTAAATTTATATTAGCTACAAATTCAACTGAACTCCAAATTTACTTTTTTACATTTTTAACTTACAAAATCTTATAAACTCACTCTTAAACTTGTGTCAACTTTTAAGATTTGATTATGTCTATTGATTTTATATATAAACTTCATAAAAATTTCTTTATTGAATATGATAAGCTATGAAAGATGATGAATTTAATCTCAATTATTTAATTTTAAATATATATTTATATAAACCAAATTGTTGTCATTTTTAAATTATTCTCCTCTAGTCCTATTAATAAGTAAGAGAGAGTAATATTTTTTATCCTATTTATAGGGTAAAGAGATTTTTTTTTTATAAAAACGTACAATTTTATCATTTACTTATTATTGTGTTAATTTTATTTTTATGAGGTATAATATATATTAAATAATAATAAAATTATAAAGATATTGAATTTTAAGATATAATTAATAAAATTTAAGATTTTTCTTGATTTATATAAAATATAATAGAAATAACTTATCAATACGAATAAAAAAATACTTTTTATATGTTCGTGAAGTCTATGTCATTGTTATTGTTACGAATTTACTAGAATTTATGAGTTAGACAACTTTGGGTGTATCAATATTTTCCCAAAGCACAATTAAAAATGCTTGTTTTTTTTTTTTCAAAAGAGTTTCAGTGCGAATTAAAGGTGATAGGTGTGGTTGAGGTTGTTGGGAAATTAGTGAATGACATAAAGTTTGTTACTTTAATTTTATAATTATATATCCTAATTAATTATCATAATCAAATGAAACTAGGTTTAACTTATTGTTTTTTTTTCAAAAAAAAAGGGGCTATATTTTACGATTTCACAAATCCATGTGCTCTTTGATCAAGCTAGCATGAATGGAGCTCAACTAATGCTTCATTTTACATTATATTCTAACCACTGAAACTTTCATCAACAAAAATACCTTCATTTATTAAAAAGATATTGATTTCTAAATAAAATTAGGTGCAACTTTCTTTTGGCTAAGGATTAGTATCATCCTATTAGAGGCACATAAATATAAATAAATATAAATTTTTTTAATAGAAATTTAAATTTTAATTCACTATACAGTGACAAACTAATCCATTTTCTTATATTTAACTCTTTTTAGTTAATAAATTATGTGTAATATTTTTTTTATCACGTAAAATTTTAGGCATATTTAACATTAATTTTTTATTAAAATTAAGATATAACTTTAAGATTTAAAAATAATTTATAGAGAATTTACAATAAAAAAAAACTCTATTTGCAAAAATACTTTTCTATAACTTTTAAAAGTCATAGAAAAATATTTTTGTAATAAGAAAATGACCCGAGTCAAGCCCAAGTCTTGAAAGGAGAGGCTAGGATTCTTGTCCAATGTCCAATTACGGTGGTCCCCACTAGAGTTCCAGCCGTAGGTGAAGTTTTTTTTAATAGTACGAGGATAATTAGATTATTTCAAAAAAAAAAAATTAATTTCAGGAATGATCCCTAAAAACTTCATAGAAATTAAATAATTTTGAATGACTATTTTAAAAGTTTCCATATTTCGATCATCTTGGTATGTTTTTTTCCCTGTTATTTTTTACGCATGGCATCTCGGTTGCTTAAAAACTAGGCTTTCCCTTAAGAAATATATAATTTTTATTGAGGTTAAAAATTGTGGACCTCATAAAGTATTACTGTGAATAATAATAATAATAATAATAATAATAATAATAATAATAATAATAATAATAATGCAAGTGTCTGTCTCTCTAAACATTAAACTCATTAAATGATATGTTATTGCTTCTTTTCTTCATTACATATGTCTAAAGGGAATTCTGAAAGATATTATGGCCACCTTTGATGGTTTATTTGGTATTTGATGGAAATAAAAAATTTAAAAAAATAATTTTCACACCATATAAATCATTCTTCATAAAACAAAATACTAAATATTACAAAAAAAAATTGAAAATTGAAAATTTCACCTTTACCATACCAAAATAAGACATCTGAATACAATAATAATAGATTTTATTTTATTAAGTGGGATCAATTTCATGAATAATATGATATTAATATATTTTATAAATGATTAAATCTTTAGATATATTATTAATTAAAAGATGATGTTTAATAACTTAATTGAGTGTCACATTTGATCCCCCTTTTAAATGTGTCTATACTGTCTTAACTACTATCTTTACCATATTTCAACAAACTTCTTTATATATATCTAAACTATCTCTAGATAATTTTATGCTATTTTCTTTTCAAGCTAGCTCTAGAAATTTGGATCAAGAGTCTACTTGTAAGATTAAGATTTTAGAGCAAGCCCATCAAATATAAAACTTTTTAATAATAATTGGGCCAAAGGAACAATTAGAAATTTCTTTACTTTTGGGCGTTTAATATTGGGCCGGGTCGTAGAAACTCTAATGATAAGCTTAAAGTCCAGCAAGGCATAATATTAAAAAGAAAAAGAAATATACAAGGCTAATGAGAATTGACATAGTAAATAACGAACTCGTATTATACAAAACTACTAATTTGATTTCTGTTGCCATTATGAGAGCTTATTTGATAGACGATCTCATAAGTCCCATGTAAATACTCTCTGAACCCTTGAACTGTCTTAATTTTGGTGGGAGACTAGTGTTGAACCCACCTAAACTTCTTGTAAAAAAAAAAAAATAAGAAATATGTTTAGGGAACATGTTGGTCAATTTTATATGTGTAAGGAACAGGTTGGTCAATTTTATCTGTTTAAAAAGTTCAATATTAAAGTTTGAATACTTGAGAATTTAAGAATAGCAAAGCTCTTGATAATTATGTCGTTGCAACTATATTTTTTGTCATAACTTTAACTAACCTTCAAATACTTACACAAAAAGGCAAAAAAACTTTTGTTGGGAGAGAAAAAACCCACATTAGCGATCTCTAGTCTCTACATTTTAGAATGATTAATCTTTAAAGGATCAGCTAAAGATATCGCCTACTTTCTATAAAAAAAAAATATTTGCCCTAAAATAATCTAACCTTCAAAATTACGTCTGAAAATTTAGTATTGAATCACAATGAAAATATTTTAGAGAAAGATTGGATTAAGAATAGAATAACATGATAAATTTTGCTTTACCATCTTTCAAATTCAAATTTCTTTAATTGAAAAACATTTTTAAGCTCATCAATAGTCAAGTTTAAATTTTAAAATTTATTTTTAATTTTTGAGTTCTTAAATTCAAAATATAAATGTGTGAATAAAAAGAAATCTATAACAGCATGATTGTTGTCAAATAAAAAAAAAAAAAATCTAATCTTGGTATTGTTTGCAACAAGATTCTCTCTGGCCATTGCGTCTCAGCAAACCATTTCTTACGGAGCCTAACCCACCTCCCAAAAGCATTTTAGCCCTCCACTGAACCCACCTATAGTTGCAACTGGAAAGAATGGTACACATGACTATTTATAATATATTATATCTCTAAAGAATATTTTTTTATTATTATTTCAGTTATAATATTTAGGAAAATATTTTAATTCTTAAGTATTTAAATTTATGCGTGAAAATAATAGACGGCTCATATTGTCCGATATTAATATTGTCTAGAAGGAAATTTTTTTTTAACACTACCCTTAGATAGCAAGTAAACTCAACCATTTTCTAAAGATTTTTGTAAAAAAATAAAACAAATTTTCAGTTCATGTATCTTACAAGTTATGAAGCGTGTGTACGTATGTTCCCAATAATAGTACTCTTAAATGTAAGCCTTTTTGGGCACTCCAAAATTTCATATTACGTACTTCTGATTCTGAAACTGAGAAGTTTGGTTTAAGAATCTTGAATTAACTGTCATTTACTCGAGAACGACAAAAACACTACTTATATTATATCATATCCATGACCTAATCTTTTGAGAGAATGATCATATCTGGCATGTTCTGGTATACTTACATGAGCAACATAACTTGCAAGGCACGCGATGAA
Source organism: Leucaena leucocephala (assembly GCA_037074615.1). Classification (NCBI taxonomy): domain Eukaryota; kingdom Viridiplantae; phylum Streptophyta; class Magnoliopsida; order Fabales; family Fabaceae; genus Leucaena; species Leucaena leucocephala. The sequence continues at coordinate 5,855,687 of CM073550.1, forward strand.
CTCAACCACAAAACAAGATTATAGTGAACGCTGATTTCATCGAGTTTTCAGTTTGTTTCTTGCAAGCCATGGCAAAGCTTCCATTCTCTCTCCCTCTTTCTCTACTTCCATTGCTCACCTCTACCATAACTATATGGAGATTCCATTTCAACGAACCTATGTTGCAGAACAAAGTGGATTAGATCAGAACAGAAGAACAAAGACAAATAGAAGAAAAAAGGGCTTTTAAGTAATGGGGATCAAATTCAGGTTTGGTGATACCAAGGGGCACGATGAAGAAAAGATTCCACTTCTGCTAAACATGGCGGTGCCGGAAGCTGAGAGGAACCTGATTCAGAAAGCCATGAACCAGACGTTCCAGAGCTCGGCTCATTTGGCCAATCTACTGCCTACCGGCTCGGTCCTTGCTTTCCAGCTTCTGTCACCAATCTTCACAAATCTAGGAACCTCTGACACCGTGAGCCGGATAATGACTGCAGGACTTGTAGCTCTCTGTGGAGCCTCATGCTTCCTGCTATGCTTCACTGATAGCTTCAGAGATAACAAGGGGAGCATATGTTATGGCTTTGCCACCTTCAGCGGCTTGTGGGTCATCGATGGATTGAACACACTTCCGCCTATCGCCTGAGGTTTATAGATTTCATGCATGCAGTAATGTCTTTACTGGTATTTGCCGCAATCGCGATGTTTGATCAGAATGTGGTCAACTGCTTCTTTCCGGAACCATCGAATCAGACGCAGGAGGTCCTCACAGCATTGCCCGTGGGCATTGGCGTTATTTGCAGCATGTTATTTGTTGTATTTCCTACAGAGACATGGAATTGGCTTTCCCCTTTCCACAAATTAACAGTTTGGAGTTACTTTTTGTATCTTTGTATCACTGCCTTTGGAGCCACTCTCAGGAATTTGACTGGCTAATTAAGCCCACATCCAAAAAGCTATTTTTATGGATTTTTATGTATAGAATATTCAACCTTATGATATACTTTGTTAAAAGAATTCAATATCATGTTGAAAATTTTATGGAAGCTCTGAGGTGGACAAATAAACTATGAAAGAAAGCGTTGGAACCTAAAATCTTCATGAAATTTGAAATTTGCATGCAAGTCTAAGTGACTCAAATTCAAAAGGCTTGTCATAGGAATATTTGAAAAAACTACAACTGAGATGATAAGCCTACAAAGTTGGAGAACCTATGTTGCAATCAATCCTATCTTATAATCCCGTACTTTAAATATAGAATTCAAATCCCAAACAAAATAATGATTAAAACAAATTGATGACTCTAGTCATATAATCTATAATGTAGAAATGTAACTTCAACTACATATAGTAAAGTTCAACAACATTATTTAAATGACAAGTCTATAAGCTGTAATGCTTTAATATAACCAGAGTTCGTTTTCTTCTTCAATAATATAATCTATTAAAATACTACCATTTAAAAAATATCATGCTAATCCTGAATTCAACATAATAAAAAAAACAAAATCTCTTAGGCCACAGAAATAGAAATCTATAAATAAAAAACTTAAACAAATAAAAAAATAGAATAAATGAAGAATAAGGGTGAAAAACGCATGCTTTGATTTAGGAAATTTACAGCACTGACTGACAAGTTTACAGTGCATTGACAAAGAACTTCAATCATACGTAATGGGTTTGAATGAAACAAGTAACCACTTGAGCTTACCTTGCCCTACGACTCTAGAAAATACTTTCCTCCGAACAGGCATCATCAGAGTTTTTAAGAAGGTTGGGAAATAAATGAGAACGTGTCTGCAAAAGAAAAGAGCGAATCCATAGGGAAGAGTTGTAAGTGAGCCAGTTTGAAAGTCTTGCACACCCAATTCCTAACTTCGAAGCTTTATTTATAAATCATGAAGGTTCTAATCATCACATCATCAGGAAACATCAACCATTGGAGAAGAGGAAAAAGAGATCTACTAGTTGAAAAGGATGTCAGCGTATGCTCTATAAGAAAGAAGCAGATACAGTTAGCTTGGATCAGCAACAGATTTGGTCAGTCAAAATTATGCAAGTTAAAAATAGAATAGCCTTGTAAGAAAAAAAGTCTCCAAAATCCCAAGATCAAATAATTAGAAAGGATCACACACACACACACATATAAAATTTCAAAATTTTATGTCTGCTAGAGGCATATCCTAGCACGCAAAGAACGGAATTATGCAACTAAATCATAGCATTAGGGAAATAACTAGTTCATGATTGCAATCTTAATAATCATGCCTTCAGCAGCCTCTGAGCAAATATTACAAGTCATAGAGATGATTAATAAGCTTTCTGCAAATGCACTTTCCTTAGCCCTTTCAAAGACATCTAAGTAATTATACGTTTTCTTCTTGCCCCACAATGGAAGGAGAGGATATTGTCAAAGGTTTTAGTGAGAATGAAGCACATAAACACATACCAAAAATTTATAAAGATTCAATTCTGAGGTCCAACAAATTCATGCATCAGCCCAGCCAGCAGGAGCTCAGTCGCTTCTCTCACCTTTTTTTGATCCCAAAGTCCACTTATCACTGCATTCCAGATTCCCTCATCGAAACACAGTCATCTAACACCATCTCATCAAGAATGCGGTCAGCTTTGTGCTGGTCTCCTTTCTTACTATAACATTTAATTAAACACTCAAAAGTGTCAGCTTCAACAGGGATACCCCTATTGCGCCTGCTGAGATACAACTGAAATGCACGTGCTGGATCAACATTGTAGCAGAGGCATTGGACCACCATGTTATGGATTTTCACACGACGTACCCAAGTTACTCGGTTAGGTGAGACACCACCAAGCACCATCTCATCAATGAAGTTTGCAGCTTCCTGATAGCTGCCTGCAGCACAGAAGCCACTTATGATTTTCCCATACAACCCTGCATCTGGCTTTAATCCTTGATGCCTCACCCTGTCAAGAACCTCCACTGCTTCACTAAGCTTTCCTTCACTGCACAATCCAGGAATTAATGTACTATAAGTAACCATGTTAGGCAAATGATGTTTTTTGACCATCATATCTAACAGCTCCTTTGCTTGAGAAGACTGGCTGCCTTTACATAAACCATCCATTAGAGAAATGTAAGTAAAAACATTTGGCTTAATGTCAATTCTTTTCATCTCCTCCAACAATTTCATAGCTTCATCCACATTATTAGACTGACACATTCCATGAATCAAACAAGTATAGGTAACAGAAGGTGTAAGGCCTTTCTGCCTCATCTCGTGGAATAATTCCTTTGCCTAGTTGATTTCTCCCAGTCTACACTGCCCATTAATCGAAGTACCATAAAAGTATTTTGATCATGACGGAACCCATTATTATATTCAGCCGTTGCCGAATCAAATATCGTAAGAGCTTGATGTATGTCCCTTTCTGCTTTTATTAGCTGCTCAACTAGACTAGCTGTAATCTGTTTCGGCCATTTCATCCGAGTTTTACTTCCCATGATCCCCAACTTGTAATACTTAGCAGATTTCAGAAACTTCTAATTCCAACGACTCACTAGTCACTACAGGCATCTTGAAGTAATAAACAGCTGCAAGGAACAAAATATCGTACCGTTTCTCATGAGAAGACCAATGTCTCTCAACTTTTCCAGAACCGTGAACAAAACTATGAAAGGATTGTGATATTCTATCGTAATCATTAGATACAGTCGAATACCGATAGGGAAATCACATTATTCGCAACTCTCACTTATGCGTGGAAGCGTCTTTGAACTCCACCTTAACTAGGGCCGACGGACCAGAATCCTTCCACCACTTGAAACACGCAAGTCACCGGTAATCACTAGACCCACTCTATAGTAAGGAAGAATAGATTGAAGTGACAAAGGAGTGAATCTGGATTCTGGTCCAACCCCCCTGACCGGAAAAATGACTGCTATTTATTGACCCAATATGAACACGTTCTTTTATCACAATCGCCGATCAGATGTTAGGAATCGATTGCAGCGAGAAGTCTCTCTTGGCCAAGAAGCAACAGTTCCGCATAGCATTCGCTTCAATTGAACAAGCTCAACCTTGAAAAAGAAGGGTGGTAGGCCGAATAATGGTTAAAAGCTTCAACTTGGCCACTGAAGAAGGCGAGAGAGCGGCAAGTCTCGTTGGTCTCGGCCGCTCTCTTCACTACCGCACCACCCGTATCAGATTGATGTGGTTGGGTTGTTTCAGTGAAATGAGCAAACGCGGAATCGGAAGGGACATTTGTTCTTTATATATACACGCGCGCGCGCGCACACATACATGATTTGTTTGTTTCATTTATTATAATTTGATTTTTATATTATTATTTATTTAAAAAAAACAATTCATTTTGACTTGAAAATAGAAAAATATGAAAAAAATATTTTTCAAATAATTTAATTTTAAAATATTTGATAGTGTTAATTTTAATACGATTTTTGCCTGCAATTTATTTTGATAATTATAATGAAATAAGGTTCAATAAAGAAAAGACCTGATTTGGATTTTATGAAATGAAGCTAAATTACTTCATCACTTGTCTACATTTTTCTCTGGATTGATTATGAGCAGCGTCATCCCTTGGTGCTGGCTTAACTGAAGATATACATATTCTTCTGGCAAAACCAAAAACAAAAAGAAGATATGCATATTCATCTTTTCAACTTAGAAAATAATAGAGTTCAATTTGCCATTTCATTTTAGTCAGTTTTATATCAACAATACATAATAGAAAAGACACAGGAGAAATTTTTTTCAGGGAAGCCATAGAAGAAATCATTAAGTATGACATTGTATTTTGTTTTCAGTTATGTAAATGCCCAAGTAATGTTATCAGTATCTTTTTCTTCTTCAAAGATTCATACATAACATTTTTTCCTAGTTCTGGTAATTTCTTTCACCTTTCAAAATAAACCAACTAGCAAGTTTTTGGCAACCAAATAAGGATATTACACAAGTCAAAACACTATTGAGGCAACCCCCACTGTCATTTTACACAACTTCGAACACAAAGTAGTCTATTTCAATTCCCAACAGTTTCTAGGGGAAGTGATGGAAAGCTGTATTATCCTATATATGAACACTGGCCAGAAGAAAACAAAAATCCTATATATGAACAAAGATGAAACTTTTTTATTAATTTGCATCTCTCTGTTATTACACAAGCTTGTAGTAACATTTGTTGCCTGAGAGAAGGATCTGGTATCCCTTACCACAGGGGCACTTGAAATTAATGCACAGGCTCTTCTCAACCCATTCTACACTCACAAGTTCTTCCGCACCATCTTCCATTCCAGAATCACCCTGCAATAAACATTTGAATTCAACACACAAATCCAAAACAAAACCAAAACAAAGGGGGAAAAAATGGAAACAATACTGCCAGTGAAAAGTGATCATAAAAGCAAAAGTTCAGCAGGGCGGAAAAAGTCAAGCAAAGGCATCATACTATTCCCCCAAATAGAGTGAATAAAATATGCATGTGATCTCAAAGGATCTCGCAGTTTCGAAAATACACTTTACTCAACTGAACAAATTCATTTCTGCATTATTATTTACCTATTTTTAGGATGTTAGTGATCCAATGATCTGAGATAATAACTTCATTGACTCCTTTCACCTAAACAGTGTACTTAAGAAGAATAATTTTCCAAGTGATGGTTTTGACAGAAGCATGAAACATCAATCTTTCCAAGTTCTCTATTGTGATCGAGAACAGTGATAAACAATCGTAGGAAAAACATGTCCGCTATCTATTATGTATTCTTTTTCCCCCCTCAAATGCTCACTCTTAGGTTCACAACAATTTAGGATCAATATAAGCCATTGTTTAAGTCTCTTCAATGATATAATACAAATTGTGAAGTAGTTTTTAAATTCAGCAATGCACTATTGACTTCTGATAAACAATTCTTTTGCAAGTCATCACTTCTGATAGTTTTTAAAACCATGCTAGTAAAGGAATAAACAACTATATCTAAGGATTTTCTTTTCATCTTTTAAATGTATAACCATTATCAATGTACATATATTAAAGTTGCTCAGCGCCGAAATTCTAGTTCTATGAAAAAGCCTAACCACATTCTATTTTTTCTTGTTTTAGTCTATTTAAACCAAAAAAAAAAAATATTAATACACGATCAAGAAAAAGCAAACCATACCTGAGAGACAGACATGGCTTTCTCGCCGTCATCGACTTGCTCCCCCTCCCCCTCCCCCTCCTGCATAACCTCATCCCACCATTTCTTCATCTCTCTCAACCGGTCTTTCATTCTTCTCATTCTCTGCAAATTCAAATTCTATCTCATTGTTTTCTCAAAAGTCAAGTCTCACCATAAACTGCAACAGAATTGAATTTAGAAATGACCCCAAAACAATCCCATACCATTAAATTCGAATTCTCTTCCTTGCTCAAATCCATTCCCATTCCCGTATCCTCGAAACTGGAATCCGGACAAGTCGGTTTAGCAGGAGAAGAACTAGGATCCGAAACGCACCGCTTCAGAATCGGAGGCCTGGGAGGCAAACGGGAGGCCAAGGGAGTATTCTCTGGTGAAGTATTCGGAGTCGCAGGAACTCCAGCGCCCGAAGGCACAGTGTAAGGATCGGAAAAGCATCGGCGAAAAACAGGGAAGGCGGATCTCGTGTTTTGAACCGAAGCGAGGTTCTCGAGACTTAGAGGAAGCGGAACAGCCGAGTACCCACGGGACTTCGTCTTGTCTTCTTGCTCGCAAGAAGGCTTCTTGGGGCGCGAGGATTCCAACTCGGACTCCGATGATCGACGCTTCATGGGATTGAAGCCCTGACAGCCGCAGGTAATGCATGGAGAACAGTAGAGGAGGTGGCCACATCCTCCTGCGGCAACGGGGGAGGAGGTGGAGGAGGGTGAAGGATTGGTGTTATTAAGGTGGAGCATCGAGAAGATGTTGGCAGGTTCAGTGAGATCTTCTTGGAGTGGCTCGTCAGGAATCTGAAAATCAGTAGGCTCTTGAATATGAAGAGCCATTCTTGATTCTTATGAAAATTCCTCGGAGATTTTCTCTCGTTTTCTGCTTAACTCTTCGTCTGAGAAAGTCGAATTCTTGAGCGTAGTGAAAGTGTAGAGGGAGCATGAGCAGAACGCCCCATATGCTATTTATACGTTTGGAATGGAGGTGCGTAAGATATTTTCTCTTAAAAATATGTATTATTAGACAGATGAATACTATTGATAACGGTAATAAAAATTAATATTAATAATTAAAAACTCCTACAATTAGTCTACCATAAATGAAACTCTTAATTATTTTTTTGTTATTATAAAGTATTTTGTATTTGTTACTGAAAACATTTTCTTAATAAAAGAAGAAGCTTTTTTTTTTTTGTATGAAAAGACTGATTTATTAGAGATAAAATAGAAAGAGAATAATAAAAAATAGAAAAACTTAGACATATGTGATTTTCATCCATTTTATGTAATTTTAATTTACAAGATATTCATTTAATTTTCATTTTAATAAAATAAAAAAGTCATATAATTATTTGTAAGGTGAAAAAAACACCTTATTTACTACTATATCCGAGTCAAAAAACCTTTAGCTAATTTACATTTAATAAGTTAATTACTAGTTGTCTTTAAAATTATACGTTTTTATATGTTTATTTTTATTTAATAAAGTGTCTTAATTAAAAACTGTTTTTTGACAGATCTTAATTAAAAAATTATTAATTATAGTTTTAAGTAACATTATTTCTTAAAAAAATTATTAATTACATTTTAGACATGATACTCACAAAAAATGTGTTCTAACTTGGATGGGTGGGAGTAATTAGTAATTTAAGCGCTGTCTTTCTCTTCCTCCTCATCGTGGAACGAACCAGAGACCCCTTCCACTTTGTTCGACATTCTGCTTCGCCGGAAAGAGGATGAGAGTTGTGAAGTGCTCTCTCGCGTAAAAACTGCCCCAAAACCTAAGTGGAGTTTGTTCATTGTCTTCCCAACTTCTCGTTCGACCTCACTCGCGCGTTTTGGCCCCTCAATAGTGAAGAAGAGAGCTTGGTGTGTTGCAGCGTTTTCGGCGAAATTGGAAGCTTCAATGCTTCAATCCTCTTGGTAAATTCGTCCTCCTCTTTCATTTGATTCATCAACTTTCCTACGTTAGATTAAGCATTAGAGGAAACTATTTTCTATGTTGATAATGAGGGTGTGTTACCCGCTTGTCTAATCCTATGCTACGAAGAATAGCTTCCTTTTCTTCTTCTTCTTCTTCTTCTTCAGGAGATTGGTATTACTGCTCGTTCCAGAACTCCTTTTGTTATCCTATGGCGTTACTTTTCTTTCGTTGTCATTGTCTTCTTGTTCCCCAATTTGTACCACAGTTGATTCTGCAGAAACAGACTCCCAGTTCTTAAATTTTATGAGGAATCAATGCAGGTCTGGAAGATCGAAAAATGTTGATGATTCCGTCAACTTTTTCATATGATGGTTAGGATGAAGCCTTTGCCATCTGTGTTAGACTTCACGTTATTGTTGGGGGTGATTGTGAAGATGAAGCATTATACTAGAGCGATTACATTTATTAAAGAAATTTCTTCATTGGGTATAAAATCTGATATATATACTCTTAATATTGTGATAAATTGTCTTTGCCATTTAAAGCGGACAGATTATGGGTTCTCAGCTTTGGGGACTATGTTCAAAGTTGGTTTGGAGCCTACTGTAGTGACTTTTACCACTCTTATTAATGGTTTTTGTTTAGAAGGAAAATTGGTTCAAGCAATAAGATTACTTGAACATACAGAAAAAGTGGGTTATCAATCCGACATTCGCACCTTTGGGGTGATAATAAACGGATTGTGCAGTATTGGTGACACAACTGCTGCAATTAAGTGCCTAAGGAATCTGGAGGAAAGAATTTGGAAACCAAATGTTGTAGTTCTTAGCATGATTATCAATAGTTTGTGCCAGGATGGATTGCTATCTGAGGCTTTAAGTTTGTGTTCAGAAATGACTAGCAAAGGTATTCAGCCTAATGTTGTCACTTACACTTGCTTAATTCAAGGTCTACGTAATTCTGGTAGATGGAAGGAAGCTAGTGCCCTACTGAATGAGACGAGGCAAAGGGGGATCATGCCAGATGTTAAAACTTTTAATATTTTAGCGGATGCCTTAAGCAAAGAGGGAATGATTATGGATGCTAAAAGCATAATGGGTTTTATGGGGGAGGAGCCTGATGTTTTCATTATAATTCATTGATTGATGGATATTGTTTGCAAAATCAAATGAATGAGGCAACAAAAGTATTTCATTTAATGGTTAGTGGGGGTCGTTTTCCAGATATTGTAACTTATACTTCATTGATCAATGGATGGTGTAAAGTAAGAAACATTGATAATGCTATGCATCACTTGGATGAAATGGTTAGCAAAGTATTTATTCCTGATGTTATCACATGGACTACTCTTATGGGTTGGTTATGCCAAGTAGGTAGACCACTTGCTGCTAAAGAACTGTTTTTAGTATGTAAAAATATGCCAAATTCCCAATCTCCAGACTTGTGCCATAAATATTGGATGGACTTTGCAAATGCCAACTTCATTCTGAGGCAATATCATTATTTGCTGCAATTGAAAAGAGTAACATGGATCTTAATATTGTGATCTACGGTATTTTGCTTGATGCAATGTGCAGTGCTGGAAAACTGAATGCTGCACGGGAACTTTTTTCTAGTTTGGCTGCTAAAGGATTGCAAATCAATGTTTATGCTTATACCATAATGAAGGTCTCTGTCAATAAGGACTAGTGGAGGAGGCTGAAAACTTATTGACAACTATGAAAGAGAACGGTTGCCTGCCTAATAGTTGCACTTACAATGTATTTGTTCAATTATTGCTTTTTAAAAAGGAGACTTCAAAGACGATGAAATACCTTAAAATAATGAAAGAGAAAGTTTTTGTTACAGATGCTGCTACCACTGAAATGCTAGTCAACTATGTATCCACTAATCAAGAAGACATTGCATTCTCAGCATTTTTAATACAAGAAAATTAATGCATTATATTGCATGGATTTGAGTGAACATACACGACCTTGTGAAACCTGAAGGTATTTCTGTTTTATGCATGTTAAGGAGTGGCTTCGTGTGCAACTGCAATATGACTTTATTATACATGATGAAGGACAATGTATGTGTCAATACTTTTTAATTTTTCCCTGTAGGATGATTTGATAAGCTATCAGCCACATTACTTGTGTTCTGTTCCTTTAGATTATAAAGCATAGAAGTAAACACTCTTCCAACGAGTTGTAAATGGCCGTGCACTGTATATGATGAAGTTTATAAATTACATGGCCTCATGAAAAAAAAAAAACATTGTTTTTAAATTTTATTGATATGTGGTGCATTTTTGTCAGAACAATTTTTTCTTGTACTTTGCCTTAAAAAGGAAATAGTGTAAGGAAGATCGAGGATCCTTTTGTTTGATATTCTTCTTCTGTCTTAGTAAATTATTCTTATAGTTGGTATTTAACTTGGGTTGGTCTACATGCAAAAGTAGAACACCCTGAATCTCTTTCTACTATGAAAAATTATAATTTTCTTTTACTGAATGGTAACAATTTATTGTTCTTCCCAACAAACTTATTATGATTGTTGTGCTTTAACTGTTACATGTTTATGTAACTTGAACTTGTATTACCAATGTCACTTAGATTTAAGTGCACGATTGATGGTTTTCATTAAGGCTTAAAAACTAACCAAAAAAAAAGCATGTATGACATTTTAGATTGACTTTGTACATAATCACTAAACTTCATGCCATATTGAGAGTTATTGTTATTCCGAGTGACTTGATAAGTTTTTGGCTTATTTCTTTATGGAAGCAAGGCTAATTGACTAGAAGCAGCATTTTAACACGTGGTACTTAATTTGATTTCTTTTGAAAAAGTCCTTTATCATGTGTCTTTCTAGAAAATTGAAATTGCAATGACTGCATTCTTTTATTCAGGCTAATTTTTTTTTTCTTAATAATATTTGCTCCTGCAAAGAGTGGTTCTTTTATCTGAAGTGTTATAAATACAATATTTTGAAGGTTATTGGATTTTTTAACATGCGGAGTTTAGAATTGTAGATTCTGGAACTGGTGAAGTTCTTCCCCCTGGTTCAAATGGCATAATGAAAGTCAGGGGACTGATGAAAGGATACTGCACGGTAATTTATTTTGTCTAAATTAGTGATTTTGGTTTAAAATGTATGTGTATTTAATTTTAATGTACCTCTGAATGCGTATTTTGTTATGAATTTATAATAACTTGGTTTCATTTACAGAAGCTATTTGTCGTCCTTGGTCCACATTGGCTGTACCCTTTGATACTGAAGCAGTTTCTCTTAACCAAGTACTTACTACTTAGGGTTTGTTTGAAATAAGAGGCCTAAGTTTGGCATCATTTGTGGAGGATTTCTGGTTGCATCCGTGCATCATCGATGTAAACATGTTGCTGTATGTACCCATTTCTGGCATGGATTTGTCCACTTTCCAACCATGCCTACTCTTTTCCGGCGTGCTCTTTACTTCATCAGGTATAAAGATTTAGTCTTCATCGCACCCCTTTCCTCATTTTAGTATAAAGTTTGTCATCTTATTCTCATACATCTTTAGATTTTTTGAAGAAGAAAATTTTAATTAATTATTAACCGTTATAACTGTATAGCTTTTTTACTTTTGAGTACATCAGCATAACCTTAAGTAGTTGCGAGTCTGCTGATCAACCGGAGTGAAATCCTTAAGACTCCAAGCTTTTGCTATTCATCAGCAACACAACTTACAATTTCTATATTCCAAACAAATTAAGTTGTGAATGAAGCCTGAAGAAAAAGGTCACTTTAGAAGGCATGAAATTTGAGGAATGTTGGAGGCAGAACTTTTTCCATGAGCATTCAAGCAGGTGGCTTTGATCTTCATTTTAGGATTAGACGGTGTAATTTTGATATCGTCCAACAGAAGGTTGGTGCATCCTACGGCTTTGTCACACATCAATTTGATTGCTTCCTCAAAAGCCGAAGTTCCTCCGAGATTTCTATAAGTATTGTCACTGATTTTTATAGCCTTTTTGTTGTCCGTTGTAGGAAAGAACCGTAGTGTTGGTCAATTTGCACTGGGGTCTGAACATCTTCCAGTATTATATCCTCAAATATGACCTTTCTGGCGTACCCAAATCCTCCGAGGTTATGAACATCATAACATGATTGTTTTTGGTCAAAACATGATTGAATGAGAATGTTTGTTAATAATTAAGTAGAAATAGCTTGGGTTAAGTAGATTAAAGAATTCAATTATAGAGAAAAAGTGAGAAGTAAGATTATAAACAGAATCTAAATGATTAATAGGTCTTTCTTCCTAGTATATGTGTTTATGATCTTAACTCTTGTAAATTTCTTTCTAAACTTCATGTGCTTATAGTTAGTTTTGAACATGATTAAGTGAACTTTTCTCTGAGCATTTTTTATTTTAAAATTAGAACTTGCAAACTTAAAAAAAAAGAAAAAAAAAAAAGCTGATTCCCACATATATATGTTAATCTTAAAGATTTTGGGGATTATTTATGAAAGTTCAAGTTGAAATCTTTGGTCTTAATTGCTTATCAGCATAGGAACAGTCTAATCTAGTCTGAACAGTTTAGGCTTGAACTTTTATCTCTTTAATACTGAATCATCCTTGGTATGAAAAGTTTGCAGCTAAAAATAATTTTCTTTTACTCTTCTTTTGTGTGCATGTGTGTTTTACCTCCCATGTCTTGATTCTTGGTTCGTTTGAAGATCTGGTGAAGCTGCTATTTAGGACATGGACTCTTCCACTCCCCGAAAAGTACCACGAATTCCGAGGCTTCCAATGCTAAATATGTATATTCACCATCACACTCCACAAAGAGTTATATAGATTATTTATTAAACACATGTAAATTTCTTGTATGGGATATATATATACATATATATATGAATGAAAACTAGGATTGTGAGGTGAGATCACCTTATGCCATGACCAGGAACCTCCATGGAGGGTTATGCAGTCATCACCCTATTTCTTAAAGGGAAAAGTTTCTCTCCTTCCAGAACAGTGTGTTTGAATCTGGATTCTTTCTAGGTGAAACCGGAGTCAAGTAGAAAGAGAAAGAGAGAAGTTTGTGAGCTCAACTTGACATGCATGGTTTATCAATTTTTTTTGGTAGTACACATTTTATCCTCTAAGGTTTCATTTTTTTTTATTTTACTGAAATATAAGGTTTCAGTTTGGTGCTTTAATTTTATGAATTATTTTTCAATCTTCTAGCCCGGATACTGTTAATCTCAAATCAAAAGTACTAAAAAGACCAGCCAATCAGATCAAAAGTAATTTTGCCTTTAATTTAACTTTTTTTTTATACAAAAATTTTTAGAAAGGGGTCAGGCTCACCCACGATTCAAAGGCAGGGCGAAGTCTTTCTTCCTCTTAGGCGATACTAATGTCGGGTAGGGCGAGCTATCTATTACCTTCAGGCGTAAATTTAGGCACTCAAGAGTTAGGATGTCTCTCCAAGTATCGCGATTGAAACCACAATATTGAAATCACAATAAAGTGGTATTTCACAGGGATCGAACATATTCTAAATAGTCATATATTTTATCTTTTTACTAGTTGAACCTATAGATTATGGTTGCCTTTAATTTAACTTAAATATTCAAGTAGCAAGATTTTGGACTTACACGTGGCCTTTGACATGTTTTGAAACAGGCCCACCAAGGGGCACCTTGGCCATCAAAAACTCCTCTACCATCTATAACAAATCCTTTTATGTATTGAAATGGAAGTTATATCGTAGTGTTTGGGGAGATATTTTAATTTTTAAGTATTTAAGTTTATGTTTGAGGATAATAGATGATTCATTCTATCTGATATTGATATAGTTTAAGAAAGAGCTTTTATCCTATCTTTAGATCGTGAGTGAATTTAACTCTTCTTAAAAAAAATTTGTAACAAAAAACAAATGGAAACCACGTGTCTTCATCATTGCTTGGCCATTTCCAAGCACACACGTCTTTTTGAGCACTTATATTTCCTTCAATATGCTAACTTATATGTGCATGTTTGGATTTCCTCTAAATTTAGATTTTAAAAGGGCTTTTGGCTCAAATTTTAGTTTAGAAAAATTTCAAAAAAATAGTCATATTTGTCTAAAAGGGTTTTTGGACCAAATTATGGTTTAAAACTAAAGTTTTGGATAAGCTATTAAAACTAATATTTAGAATAATAAGAGCTTATGGACTACTCAATTACTATTTTATTCATATTTTTCTTACTCTTTCCTTCTCCTCTCTCTTCTTTTTCCTCTTTGCGCCAGATAGTCGCCGGAATTAGGAGAAGTCTATTGCCTTATGCTTGCCGGAAGAGGGAAAAGAGGAAGAAGGTAGTCGCATCTCCCTGTGCATCTCGTCGTGGAAGATGTCGTTGGTCTCACTGTGGAAGAAGATGTCGCTGTGGAACGCATCTGTTTTGCCATGTACTCGCCGTTCTTTGTCATTGGTTGAAGAAAGAAGAGGAAAGAAGAAGACGATGGGGTGCAGTGGAAGAGGAAAGAAGGTGAACAATACCGATAAATAGTATGATGAACAATGTCTAATGGATAATTAATATTTTTTATATTATACCCTTTTTGGTAATTTATTAATTACAAAGACCCTTTTGTTAATAACTATCTAAATACTCATTTGTTTAAAACTATTTTTTCTATAAACTCTTCTTCAAAAGCTGTCTAGAAGCCCTGTTTGTAATAAACCATTTTCTAAAAACCTATCTAAATAAGCCATATATAAATATAATCACGTATACTTAGAAAATTATACATATATATAGTACTCATTTAGTTCTTAATATAATGTACATTTAACTAATTTGATCAGATTAAAAAATTTATTTAAATTATTTATTATGTCATATTTTAATTTGTTTTAAATGAATTTCCAAGTCAAACATTTTTCTTTAATTCAAGAATGAACATGAAAAATAAATATTATTAATGATATTGATTAAGGCTTTGTTTAGTTCAGCTGAGGGGAGGGTAGACTAGGTTAATTTAAGGGAGGGTAGAAAAAGGTAGGGGAGGTTAATTAATGATATTTTTTTGTTTAGTTTAGAAGGGGAGGAGAGTGGAGTTAATTAGAAGTTGACAAATATACCCTTATCTCTTTATTTAAATTTATTTACTCTTTATTTATAATATTCATATCAAAATTATTATTATTTTTTAATTTATTAATCTTAAAATTTTTTATCTCATTTATATAAATAATAAAATTAAAAAATATGATAAAATTTTAATATTATTTCTTATTAATTTTATAATTATTATATATTTTAATATAATATATAAATAATTTATTATATTTATTAAGTTTTAGTAATTAAAAAAAATTAGGTGTGAGAAAAATAAAAAAAAAGGCTTGAGAGTATAATTGGAATATTAAAAATTAATAAAGGATAATTTGTCATAATAGGGTAAAAAATTTCTCTCCCCTCTAAAAACCCTAACTTTTGGAGGGGAGGTAAGGGAGGGGAAGGGAGCACTAAATGATAAAAAATCTCCCATCTCCTTCCCTATATTTTTTTCAACCAAACACACCCTTCCCTCCCCTCCATTCCAAAATCTCCCAACCAAACAAAGTCTAAATGCATGAATTTAGTCCATTTATCTCTTTCTATATATTTTATCTTTTTTCCTTACATGTTCATACGTTACATGTATGTGAAAATCCTAGTGCACCGAAATCTAGACATGTTTAATTCAACATAAAAAAGTTGATTGAGATCTTATACAAAAATATTTCTTTGATCTTATTTATAAATCACTTCTAATATATTTTATTATAATTAAAAAAATAAACTTCATCAATATAATAATCTATACAATAGTAAATGAATGATAAAATTATATTTTTATATGAAAAATTGCATGATTATAACAAAAAATCACTCTTCTTGTCTTATGAATAAAGCTAGAGGAGTATACTTCCATTGGTCTTTATTATAAGATACAAATAATTGAATTATATAGATAAAAAATTTGGTTAAAATTTATTAAAAGTAATAAATATATAAAAATATAATTTACTTTTTAAAAATATTCTACGAGAGTAAGTGGATGAGAGAGATAACTAATATTGTGGGATCAACTAATAATTAATGGGGGTTAAAAATAAGAAATTATATTACAAATTTCAGACAAACTATAACCACCAAAATTTTTTTTAAACAACCTATTAATGTTACTTATAAATAACAACATATCATCCCTAAAAATTGAAAAATATTCTCTTATATATAGGCCCTGAGAGAGTACCATACTTATATTCGGATTTAACTCGCATCGCGTATCTGACTATAATAGGTGAGTCTTTAAATTGGGGATTTTCTACATACACCAAAGCTTGAACTTGATACTTTACTTAAGCGATACCAAATGTAAAAAAGAAAAAGAATGTATATGTTTTTTTTAAAAAAAATAATTGATTAGATTTATAATTTTACTTAGTTTTTAATTAGTTTCGTATACCTGTTTTCTTTTTTTATTGGGTTGTTACAATTTCTTAGTTAATTTAGATATTAGTTTCTATGCTCATAACCTATAATCTATTATATGGATATTGATTAAATGACATGTTATTTACCATAAAATACAAAAAAAAATATTTGTTTGAAGTAAAATGATGTAATGAAATTTATTTATTTATTATCAACATAAAAATAAAATTTATTATGCTCATAAAAGCCTCCTTGCTCTTGATTTAGGTGTATGCTAATTAAGAGTCACATCATTAATTACTACTTGCTACTTATCAATATTGTTTCTCTTATAATTTACGAGTATAAGAACTAATATTTATAATTGATAAAACTATAAAAACTTAACAAAAAGAATAAAAATGAAGTAAAATTACTGATAAGTTGTTAGTTGAGATGATAAACAGTTTTATTATAGAAAGAGAACACAAATTCAAATATCACAAAATATAAAAAGCTTTAACTTTAATAATGCCCCTGTCCAATTATAGAGAGAGATGAAATTATAGAAATTATATATATTTTGCGTTGCTAGCTATAGTACTTGCATATTAATTTTCCCAATTTTCCCCCTTTCTATCAACTTCTAATTTTTTTCTCTATCCCTAAATCTATGCTTTTATTTTTTTTATGGAGTTAAATATATAAAACTAGATAAAACAATGCATAATAAAAAGGCCATCCATTACATAAGACGACGGACATTGCTGGGGGTGTTCTTTTCCCCCGAAGGGGGGGGGGGGGTCTCGCGCGCTGAGGACAGTACTTAAATCTAAACATGACATAAAAGTAAGATAAAAGTTATCATATACTTTTATTTGAATATATGTAAATCCTATAGATTAGAGCTAGATGTGATACAATGAGATAGCTTACAAGTTACGGGTCAATCCACTATTACCTATGAGATGAGCTATACGGGCTTTACAACCTACTATAAAATGGGTTAGCTAAAAGTTAATCTGAGTCCATCCTGCTTATGTGGCAAGTTAGCATATTAGCCTGTCATTTTTTTAAAAAATTATTTTTAAAATTTTAAAATATTAATAAAATATTTTTAATATTATATTATCATAATAAAAAATATTATTAATATTATCCTTTTAAAAGTTTATATTATTTTATAAAAAATCTTAAATCTTACAATTATAAATTTAAATAAATATTAATAACATAATATTAATAAATTATAATATATTAATATATATTAATAAATAAGTAATAATTTTTATTAGTTTTTAATAATAAAAATATTTAAAATAATATTTAAATAAAATAAATAATAATATTAATAAATAAATAAAAAATTGACACGCTAAGTGTATAGCCTGCCAATGAGTTGACTAAAAGTCATCTCAAGCCCGACTCACTTTGTGATAAAATATATTCAACAATCTATTCTATCAACTCTGGGAGGAAGTAGAACATCTTCCGAACAAAAAGAAAAAGTATTCATATTTATATTCTTTTCACTATTTCATATTTTAATTAAATTATATTATTTTTAATAATTTAATAATATAAAAAATAATTTTACTATCAACCATTCAAATATCTTTATTTTTAAAATCTATTCTTCTCAAAATTTATTTTCTATAATTTATTATTCTTAAAATTTATTCTTCTCATAATCTATTCTTCTTAAAATTTATTCTCTATAATCTATTTTTCTTAAAATCTATTCTTTAAAAATTAATATAAGAGTAAAGCAATGTACGATTCTATTTGACTTCACCATCTTACTGTTTCTAGTCAATAAGCAACATATCCAAATTATTGATAGGACCATCTACAATTCCTATGGTGTAATTCTTATGATTATTAATAAATATTATAAAACAAGTCCTAAAAAAATTGAAATCAAACATGTCGTAGTGATTGTAAGTTTGGAATGAAATTTATTAGTATAAAATACTAATTTAACTCCTTAATTTCGCTTTTTTTTATTATTTGAGAAATATAATGGGTAGTTAATTTGTCACATTTTCTTTTATGTTTTATTTCTAACATACACCATAATTTCGAAATTCACACTTCACTGACATGTTTATTACAATTTTCATATTTTTCTCATTGCCAACTTTGATATCTTTTTATTGATTTGTTGGACAAATTTATTGATATGTATATATTTTGTGATGTATGAAATCTTCATCCAATGAACCACAACATTAAATATATTACTATCTCTTGTTAGAAATTGAAAGAAATAAATATAATAGCTCTCAAATATATACTGATAAATTCGATGATCTTATTTGTAAATGATGAAGCCTTTATATAGGCTTTACATAGACAACGTGCTTGCTAAATAATAGCAAGCACAAAACCATAAACCCATGATTAAAAAATATGATCCTAATAAACCTATTATCTTAACTAACATATATACTCCCTAAACCAATTCAAATAATAATAACAAATAAATAATACCATAAATAAAAAGATAAATCCCAACAATGCCTCCCTTAAATTGACAAGTTATAAACTTTTAGTTTTATTGGTGTTTCTATTGGTGACAACCTCCCCTAAGGTACAAACTCCTAGCATATTCCTTAGCTTCACAAAAGCTTCATTTTTTAGAGGCTTAGTTAGAATATCAACAGCCTAATCTTCACTCTTGCAATATATAACATCAATAATCTTCTCCTTCGTGAGATCTCTAAGAAAATGAAATTTCACATCAATATGTTTGCTTCTTCCTTGCAATACTGGATTTTTTGAAAGCTTGATCGTTGAACCATTATCACAGTAAATTGGAGTTGGGTCTTGTTGCATAAAGTGAAGCTCAGCAAGAATATTCCTCAACCAAATGGCTTGAGTGGCACACACAATTGCAGCCACAAATTCTACTTCTATGGTGGATAATGTTACAATTGGTTGTTTCTTGGAACACCATGAAATAGCACCAGATCCAAGCATAAAAATACAACCTGAAGTACTTTTCCTACCATATTTGTCTCCAGCAAAGTCGCTATCTGTATAGCCAATTAAATTTGACTTTTCTCTTTTTTTTTGTACAAAATACCATAATCAATGGTACTGTGTACATACCTGAGAATTCTCTTAACATTCAACATGTGGTTTTCCTTAGGCTTCTCCATGTATTTGCTAATGAGACTAACATAATACATTATATCAGGTCTAGTGGTTGTTGAATACATCAAACTTCCAACAATTTGTTTATAAAAGGTGCTATCAATAAACTTTCCAGGAGGATTCTTCTCCAACTTAGCCCCATTTCTATTGGTGTTATGACAGAATTGCAACTTCTCCAAACCTCTCTAAAATTTCTTGAACATATTTCTTTTGTGAAATAAAAATTCCACTAGCAGATTGCTTCACTTCAATGCCCAAGAAATAATGCATTAAACCAAGGTCAGACATGTCAAACTCCTTTATCATTGATTGGTTAAAATTTTCAAGCAAAGTTAGGTTATTTCCAGTATAGATCAAATCATCTACATATAAGCATACAATGACAAGCTTGCCATCTTCAATTTTTGTATAAAGTGTATGCTCATATGGGCATTTTTTAAAACCTACCACAGTGAAATAATCATCAATACAACTATACCAAGCCCGTGGAGCTTGCTTTAGCCCGTATAAAGCCTTCTTTAATCTATAGACTTTATGTTCACTTCCATGCTTTACATAACTAGGGAGTTGATCAATAAATACCTATTCTTGTAGCTTTCCATGTAGAAAGGTAGATTTTACATCTAGCTGATAAATTGGCCAACTGTTTTGAGCTACAAGTGCCACTACCAACCTGATGGTATCAAGTTTAACTATTAGAGCAAAAACCTCCCTGTAATCCACACCATACTCTTGTTTGTATCCTTAGCCACCAAACGTGCCTTGTATTTTTCAATGTTGTCATTCTCATTGTATCTGGTTTTGAAAACCCATTTACTCCTATAGCCTTTTGTCCCTTTGGAAGATTGGTAAGTTCCCAAGTGTCATTTTTCTCAATAGCTGCTATTTCAGCATCCATTGCTTGCTGCCACTTTACATCTCTATAGGCATCCTCAAATCTTATAGGATCACAATCAGAAAACAAAGCAATATATGTTAGTGAATCTTCATTTTCAGATTGATCATTTCCATTAACCTCATAATCAGCCATCTATGTTGGTCTTCTTTTGTTTCATTGAGGTCTATAATTGATGCCTTGTTGGTGCTCCAAGTTAAAGGTGCCTTATTCTTCAGTAACCAATTGCTCTTGTTCCTTGTCAACATCCTCAAAATCTAATGAAAGTGGCTAGTTGCTTGGACTTTCATCCCATGGCCAAAAATTATCTTCATTAAATATCACATCTCGGCTAATAATCACCTTCTTGCTGATTGGATTGTATAGGTTGTAGGATTTTGATTCCTTGCTAATGCCAAGGAAAATACACTTATCTGCTTTGTCCTCTTTTGGTCTAGAATATGTGCAAATGAGATGCAACCAAACACTCTAAGATGTTGAACATTTGGTTGTTGACCACTCTAAAATTCTTCTGGTGTCATATTTTGCATAGCACGAGTATGACTTCTATTCAAAACATAAACACCCCATGATACAACTTCAGGCAAAAAAAATTTGGGCACATGGCTCCTTCGCAAAAGGCTTCGCACTATTTCAAGATTGTTTGATTTTGCCTCTTGCACTCTCCATTCTGTTGAGGAGTATAAGTTGGTGTAAGTTGGTGTTGAGTCCCATGAGAGTCACAAAAATTGATAAATTCCTGTGAAATATACTCCCCTCCATGATCAGTACGAAGAGTCTTTATTGAACATCCTGTCTCATTTTCTACTAGAGCTTTGAAGCTTTTAAAGGCAGTAAAAGCTTCTGATTTTTCCTGCAAGAAATATACCTAAGTCTTTCGGCTAGAATCATCAATGAACGTTATAAAGAAATGTTTACCTCCATTTGTTATTGAATTTATTGGTCCACAAATATCTGAATGAATCAATTCCAGCTGCTTTTTAGCTATCCAATATTTGCTTTGTGGAAAGCAATCACGAGGTTGTTTACTAACAATGCAATCTTCACAAATTTATGTAGGAACATCAAAACTAGGAGGACCAGAAACCATCTTTTTCTGCTGTAACATTTTCAGTCCTCCAAAATTTAGATGCCCATATCTGTAATGCCAAAGCCATGCTAGACTATTTAGTTTTGTTGAAAAACAAAAATTAGTAGAGCCAACATTTTGCACATGAAGCGGGAATAGTTTATTTGTAATTATCTTGGCTTCAGCAACTAATCCCAGAGTAAGATCATAAACTCTACAAACTCCACGTTTAATAGAAATCTCATAGCCTTTATCTTGAAGTTGACCCATATTAATAAGATTTGTTTTCAAATCAGGGACAAAAAACACATTAGAGATAATCTGCAAAGAAGATGAAGACTTTGTTTGGAGTTTCACCTTTCCTTTTCCTTTGATAGCAATACGGGAGTTATCTCCAAACTTGACTATTGTTCAAAAAGCTTCATCTAATTCAAAGAATGCAGATTTATCTCCACACATATGATTGCTACAACCTGTGTCTAAATACTATAAATCTATATAGCTTTCATTTAATGGTCGACACACCATTAATAAAGAGACTTCCTCTTCAGTTTTAGGCACTTCTTCAGCCCTTCATTTTTATTCACTTATGCAAAATTATATTTTTCTCCACGTACATTTTTCAAATTTGTATGACATTCAGAACAATAATGGCCATACCTGTGACATCTAAAACATTCAATATGACTTCCCATTAAATGAACGTTGTTGATCACAACTATTTCTGTCACCAGCTTCATTTGAGTTTCTTCCCTTCCATTTGTCTCTTCGCTTCCCAGAATCTTTAGAGATTGTGACTGCTTGCAATGCTTGCTTCTCCATATCCTGTTGAACAATTTTCTGCTCATGAACCATTAAAGAGTTTTGCAATTCATCAATGAAAGACTATCAAGATCTTTTGACTCTTCAATGGCACAAATAACAAAATTAAATTTTGTCAACATGGATCGCAAAATTTTCTCAATGATGATGATGTTTGCAAGCATTTCCCCATGGATTCGTATCTTGTTTGCAATTGTCATAGTGCGTGAGAAGTACTCTGACACTGACTCTCCTGATTTCATTCACAAGGTTTCAAACTCACATTGTAAAGTTTGAAGCAGTGCTCGCTTTGTAAAATCCTCAAAAAATATAACCATTATTAATTATTTAAACATATTTTGTATCCAATAGAATTTAAAAATAATATTATAAATTAATTTAGTTTATTTCAAAAGAGTTAACCATGGTAGAAAAGAGTTTAACTAAAATTTAAATGGACTCTACCATAGTTATAAAAATGTTTTCCTTAAATTATAAATAAGATAATATGATTTATAAGTATGCAAAATAAAACCTATTGTGGCAATATACAAATATTCTACACGTACCTTCAAGAGTGCTATACAATTAATATAGCTCTACTCAAATCTCTGTAGTTTTTCCTGGGTCCTAAGATGAGAATATACCCTGAAAAATGTTAATAACCACGGGGTGAGACAAACGTCTCAGTAACCATCAATCCTACTCATTATGTATACTAATATGTGCTCATGAGGTGTCAAGTGGGACCTCACAAAATATAATATATACAAAATAACATATTATCATAATAAAAATAAATGAATAACCCACCCAAGTTTATCCCCTTAAACCAACCGAACCACCTTATTCCCGCCGATCGAATCTATGGGCTAACTGATCAAGTGATATGGATATGCCAAAATCCACAGAGCACCTGACCAGATCATGGATCCATTCCCCCTTGGTAAACAGGTGGGGTGTTGTTGCCCCTCGGTAATCTGGTGGGACAAAAGCCATCCATTGAGCTCCGATGGAGGCTATACCAGGTGGTAGAAATACAATTATCTATTCACCCATCCCCAATGCATAATTATCAAAATAATCATATTACTCAAAATCTCAATAGTTTGATAATATCACAAAAGAGTATTTTTCTCAAGATAACTTTCCAAATCAAACTTTAAATCCCACAAGACAATTTTCAATAAAAATCATAAAATAAGCTTTCTGAATATAATAATATCCATATTAATATATATATATATATATTAAAAGACTCACGAACATCATATTAACACACATAACAAGTAGAAAGTGGTTACCTTGAAGGAACTGAGAGAGATGACTAAAAGGAGAAGAACCGACTCAATAATCAAGCTTTAGGAATAACTCATGTCTTAATTCTATTTATAAAGTCATAATAATAATTCAAAATTCAAATTCATATCTTAATCTTTATTAAAATCTTATCTGATATAATAATTTAAAATTTAAACTATATTATCATATATTATTATATGTATATGTAATCAAAGATATATATTATTATTATTATCTTTATTAAAATTTTATTAGGTATTGTAATTTAAAATTTAAACAATATTTTTAAAATAAAATTGTATATCTAAATCTGAATCCAAATCCTAATAAATTCTTAAATAATAATAACAATCAAATCATAAAATTTTAAATGAGATAAAAATAGAATATTATATGTATCATATTTTATTAAAAATACTAAACTATAATACTTTAATTAGATAATATTTTTAAATTATTGACAAATAATATTTTTAATTTTAATTAAATATAAGAATAAAAATTAGGATGTTACACGCTTCGTCCTTGCATTCCCTTGATACTTCTTCTTCATGGAGTCCCAAATTTACTTTGGCGTATCCTTGCAAAGAATTGTCTCTAAGATTGACCGATCAATGGCTTGGAAGAGGTAATTCTTTGCCTTCAAGTCTTTCAATTTTAGTGCCTCAAACTCAACCTTTTGACCATTCAATAGAACAACACCAGCTACATGTTCTTGTAAACCATGCTCAACAACCGTCCAAAACTCTTTGGACCTCAAAAAATTCTCCATCAACATATTCAAATAGTCATAATGACCATCAAAGCGTGGGATAGAAGGTTGAACAAAACTCTCTGAAGCCATTGTGTAATTATTGTAAAAACTCTTGTGTTTTCACTCAACACTTAGTGTTTTGCACTCACACAATCTCTCCTCAACTTGGCTCGGATATTACTGTTGGAAGTATAAGGAAATAAATATAATAAATAGCTCTCAAATATATGCTGAAGAATTCGATGATCTTATTTGCAAATGATGGAGCCGTTATATAGGCTTTACATAGACAACGTGCTTGCTGAATAATAGTAAGCACAAAACCCATAAACCCATGATTAAAAAAAATGACCCCAATAAACCTATTATCTTAACTAACATATATACTCCCTAATAAATAACAACTGACCAATTCAAATAATAATAAAAAATAAATAATACCATAAATAAAAGGATAAATCCTAACATCTCTGATCATAATTATAAGATATAATTAAATGTTGTTAGATAGATATAATAAGTTAAATAAATTAGTTGATTATAAATAATATAAAAATTAATTAATTAATTTATGTAGATTAAAATATATATAATATGATATTTTGAGGGATTATATTTGATTATAATTAATTAATTTATTTAATTTTATTAGTCTTTTTAAAAAATAAATTAACTTTTATAATCAAGACCCAAGAATTAAAAGCTGGATGCATATTCATTGGTTTATCTAATTAGTAGAAGAGGTTCATGAATATATATATATATATATATATATATATAGAATTATTAAATTTTGGGAAAATTTCACCATATCCCTACTGTAACTATTTAATTTCTATTTGTTCCAGAAAAATTTAAAACTTCACTGCAGCCCTTAGACCATTGGAAGGGGTGTTTGGGGGAGCTCCGGGACTGAAACATTTTTGCTAAGAAGGTGGCGAAGGGGGTTTAAACCAATGATCCCTTTGCCCACCAAAAGGACGGTGACTACTATGTCATCCAAACTTTTTAATCATAAAGTGAAAAAAGTAATATATAACAAAACAAATACAAGTCTCCTTATATGCATTAACAGTAAAATAAATAAATTTATAATCAAAATTAAATGATTAATAATAAATATAAAGGAATAACTTCTATAAATACAATTGTTTAGCTGTGCATTGACAAATAAAATAAAAAAATTTCATAAAAAAATTATGTAATTAATAATAAATATAAAAGAATTAATAACTCGTATAAATATTAATATCTATATCTGTATTAACAAGTAGGATAAGAGATTTTATAATAAAAATTAGATTATAAACAGTAAACACAAAAGAATTACACAACTCTTAAAAATGTATGTGTTTATGTTTATATTAACAAATAGAATAATGTGATTTATAATAAAAATTAGATAATTAATAATAAATATATTAATAACTTCTATAAATACAAATATTATCTACATTAACAAGTAGAATTATTATCACAAAAATTAAAGGATTAACAAACGTTAGATAATTAATAACTCTTATAAATATAAATGTTTATATTTATATTAATAATTAGGGGTTGTTAAGAAACTAATCTTTATATATGTATGGATAATTATATAAAATAGAAATATCATTGGCTAAAACACTAACATAAATACATGCATTTATTCATGTTCAAAATTTCATACAATACTAATGATTATTTATTTAAAAACTCTACATTTTCTTATAGAATAAATTAAAAACAATGACCTACACAAGTATGTCCACGTTTTCGAATTGAAATATTCTACCGTATATGCCTACGTAGTATATATATTTTCTCATATATTGATGTAATATATATATTTAATAAATTTAATTTTTTTAGTTTTCTATATAAATTATTAAAATTTTAATTTGATTATATTTAGATTTAAATCGTATGATAGTAAATGAGTTTTTTAATAAAAAAATATTATAATAAATTTAATAAATTTATATTTAATAAATTCAATTTTGATTCGATTCCTTTTGATCGGTTTAACTTGGATATTGTGCCCGAAGGACCCACGAGCTAAAGAGGCCGAGAAAAGAATCCAAGGCGGCAAAATTTTCAGCAATCCTATGACGAAAACACAACACATAGATATGTCCAAATCCAAGCGCGTGTACTTGTCTTATATAATAATCCCCAAGGCATTTCCGATATTTTTCTTCCAAATTCTTCAATCCCACCCATTTTCCTTACCACCGGACGCCTCTCTCAAATTCGGTTGACATTCTTAAATCCCTACAAAAAAAGGTCAATTCCACACAGAAATTATTTCAAAGTATCAACGCTAACCGACCTGACACAGTCTCCCTCTCCCTCTTTCTTACTTCGAGTTATTGTTTGATTCATTCGTTGGATGAGGTGATTTGACTGAATCTGATTTTTGATTCCTTTTATACATAACAAAGATCATCCCTCGATCCTTCCATGGATTCTGACTTCTGGACCTCGCGTCTTGCCGCCGCCAAACGCCATTATACGATTCAGCGTCAGAATCAGAGTTCGCACTTGGGTTCGTATGGATTTCATTTCAATTCGCGATATGGCCTGCCTTTTTATTCTCTTTTGAAAAAAAAATCTGATTTCTTGTATTTTGGGGCCCCCAGATCAGTTAGGAATCGATGATTTCGATGTGGATGACGAGGTCCGACCCTATTTTTCTTGCCCCTATTGTTACGATGACTTCGACATCACTTCTCTTTGTTCGCATCTCGAAGACGAGCACTCATGCGAAACAAGAGTCACGGTACTCGTTTTTATCAGATCTATCTTGTATTGATATTCATCTGTTTCTTTGGCGTTAAGAACTAAGAAGTGAACCGGTGTAGTGGTCCTTTTTGTTTTTTGGTCAGTTTTTATTTTGGTCCTGTGTTGAAACTATAGTAAGATCCTGTTTTTCCCTCTATAGGATTTTTGAACAAAATAAAAACTTCATGCTATTTTATTTGGGGTAATGAAAAGATCAAACTGAATTAGGAATACTTTTGTCACCTAAGTAAACAATAAGTTCGGTCATATACAGGAAGATGTAAGATTAGTTAGGGAAGGTGTTAGGTGGTGGACTTTTCAAAGGGACGAAAGGCAAAGGGCATAGTCAAGATTGCTTACTTCAGTTGTTAGTAGCCGAAGTGGATGAAGTTAATGTAACAAGGTTTACTAGAAGTAGAACCTTTCTTTTTTGGGGGACAAAGGGGTCTAACTGATGGGCTTCAAAGGCACGAAAGGCAAAGGGCATAGTCAAGATTGCTTACTTCAGTTGTTAGTAGCCGAAGTGGATGATGTTAATGTAACAAGGTTTACTAGAAGTAGAACCTTTCTTTTTTGGGGGACAAAGGGGTCTAACTGATGGGCTATTTACCAAGTGAAAGGTCTGATTTTATGCTTAATAACCGATTTCTTTCTCCACAGTTATCGTTGGCTTACAAAAATGATAAATATCCGTTTTATTTTCAAGTCTTTTCATGCTCTGCATACATAACTGTACTGAAACGATATGGTATGCAATCACTTAACACAGACACACACCCCCATTAACTCAGGACATATTGCGATATTTTCATTTTTTATTATAACTTTTCCTTGTGATCATCTAAGTAGTTGAAAAGTGCTTCTCTTTTTCATAGAAAGCTTATTTGAGATGGAGAAGATAACCCAACTTGTCAACATGATTAGCATATAATGCTTTATCTCTAATTATTTTAAAGAAATTTTAATTGTTTAAACACATACAAATAAGAGATGTGTTTATTTATGGTTCACACTTTGTAATGCTTCATTCAAGAGTATGTTCATTTCTGGCGCTTGCTGCCTTGTTAATTGATCGTAATATAAGCAATTGAGATGTGTTAGTAACAATTTAATAATGAATATGGAGCATTTTAGCTATCAAGACTATATTTGTGTTTTAAGCATCCTTTTATTTTTCTCCTTGATCACATCTTATTGTCTTACCAGCTCTAGTTTTGAAGAAGCTTATGATCAATGAACATCTAATGTCTAATATTTAATTTCTGTTATGCAGATTTGCCCTATATGCTCAGTTAAAGTTGCTCGAGACATGCTAAGTCACATAACTCTGCAGCATAGACACATGTTTAAGATATCCTTTTTACTTTTATGATGTTGATCTGAAATTGTACGCTTGTCTAACTGATGGGTTGTTTATCAAGTGAAAAGTCAACAATTCTTATTGGTTCCCCTTAACTGAGGATTACTTGCAGAGAAGACGTAGGTTAAGAAAAGTTGCTATCCCAAACAGTCAGGCATTGTCCCTTTTGGGGAGAGATCTGCATGAGGCTCATCTACAAGTGCTTCTGGGTGGCAGTAATGCTCGGTCAAACAGTTCTAGTGTATCTGATGCGGCTACTGATCCATTCCTGTCCTCACTTATTATGAATTTCCCTGCTTCTGAAGTGGAGGATATTTCAAAATCTGGGGTGCCAAGTGGTGAAGATTCTTCTGCAAAGAATATGGCACCTGCACATATTTGTAAATCAAGGTACCTTTTGAAGTTTCGTTTTTTTTCTCCATGTTTTGGTTGAAAATAGAAGTAACATTTGTATTGAATTTTGTCAATAGCACGTGTCATCATTAAACCATCTAATCAAGATGCATCAAGCAGTTCAAACTCTTGTGCTGTAATGGTCATGTCACCTTCATGATTTCTTCATCAGAATATTTTGTTTAGGCTATCAAATGATCTGTGAATGTAAAATGTCATGGGGAGGCTGGTAGCAAGATTTATATTGACCTTGATGTTATCCTAGTTGCCAGCAATCCCCCTTTCTGTTCGCTTTGCAATGGATGACACACCTTTGTTCATGATGATTTGCTTTACCAATTATTAATGGAGTAATGCTAATATCAGGCTATCCAAAGACACCATTTTGTCACCAAAACTCGCTCTTGTGCATGCCTATTGGATATCCATGCTTAACCATCATTTCTTTCTCACACTGTCACTTACCTGCAGTTTTGGTCCCTCCTTGAGCACCGAAGAACGGGAGAAAAGGATGAGACAAGCAGCTGGGAGATGTGGGTTTGTGCAGGATTTGTTTCTTTCGACTTTGTTGGGGGACTAGTTGAAAAGCTATAAGTTTCATACTTAAAGAATAATCAAATGTGAGATCCATTGTTGAGGATCTTGTCGAAGGAAACTTCCGGTCGGATACAGTGGTTCCAGTACAAGCCATGTTCGCCTGTATTGATCAGTATGCAAATGCTGGATGTTAGTTCATCCATTTATCCCAAAGATGTAAGCACCATCTTCAACTACAGATATGTATTACATTTGAGAAAAAAACAATTGTTTTCTACCTTATCAATGATAATTTATGAATTAGATGCTTACTTTTATGAATGGGGTATTTGCTCCAATTGACACCAGAGCAAACAGATGATATTTAGAATTAGAAATGTTCCTTTAATTGAATCATTGTTCTGTATGGAGTTGTTTAAATCCCTGTGTTTGCCTGAAGTTGTATCTGTAAGACATGATCAAAAGTGCAAATTACAACTCACTAGCTTAATGTATTGGGGAGAGTTTGATATTTGCTACTCCTACTGATCTATTGATTCTAAATGTTATGACCTCTTTTTCATATTTATTTTTTCTTAAATTCTCTCAACAATAATCAAATAAGAAAGGAAAAAAGGAAATTAAGGAAGATTGTTACACTGTTTTAGAAAAAATATGCTATATTAACTAATTTAACTAATTTTTTTAATCTAATTGAATTAGTTAAATATGTCATAAATTAAAGATTAAATAAATATTTAATTCAATAACCAACTCTTGCTTTTGATTTCACGTTCGTTCCATTATTTTTCAAAGCCAGGTGGCATCTTCAAAGAAAATGTCCTCACAAGATAGCATCTCCTGAAGTATCTAAGTGCATGTTTGGGAGTCATTTTTAAAAATTAATTTTGGGTAAAATTTTAGTTTAAAAAAAATTGAAATAAACAGTTATTTTTGTCTAGAATTGATTTTGGCAAAACTATGGTTTAAAACGATAGTTTTGAATAAGTTACTGAAAATAGTTTTTGGAACAGTAAAAGAGCTTATGGATTATTCAATTATTATCTTATCTCTAATTTTTTTATACCTTCTCTCTTATCTCTTATCTCATTTCTCCTTTTTCATTTCTCTTTTTTATCCTATCTCTTCTCTCTTATTTCTTCTCGACACTCTCTCCTCTCTTATTTTTTCTCTACCTTATCTCCTCTCTCATATTTCTTCTTTACCCTCTCTCCTCTCTCATATTTTAATTAAATCATATATTTTTTAATAATTTATCAATATAAAAAGTAATTATACTACTAATTATCTAAACATCTTTATTCCTAAAATCTATTCTTCAAAATTTATTTTTTTTAAAATATATTCTCCAAAAGTTAATCTAGATAAGTCTTTAAGTTTTATGCCAAAGTATGTATTTATATGTGAGTGTCGTTAGCTTCAGAGTTCGCAGCTGTTGCCTTCGATGGCATATAATCTGATAAACGCTATGCTCCATTAAGTGCCTACTTGGCACTTAGGTTTAAAACTTACTTTTAAGTAAAATTTTAATTTGAGAAAATTTTAAACAAACAGTTAACTTTGTCTAGAAATAATTTTGGCTAAAATCATGATTTTGAATAAATTACTGAAAATAACTTTTGGAACAGTAAAAGAGTTTATAGACTATCTAATTACTATCTTATCCTTATTTTTTCTTATACCCTCTCTCCTCTTTCATCTCTCTCCTCTCTCCTTTCTCGTCCCTCTTCTTTATCCTATCTCTTCTTTCCTCTCTTTTCTCTACACTCTTTACTCTCTCATATTTCTTTTCTACCATCTCTCCTCTCTCATATTTTTAATTAAATCATACCATTTTTGGTAATTTACTAATAGAAAAAGTGATTTTACTACTAATTATCTAAATATCTCGATTTTTAATATCTATTTTTCTCAGAATCTATTCTTTAGAAGCTAATATCTCCCCCGCACACTTAAAAGGAGAGAGGAAGTAAGGAAAATGAAATTTGATATTTCAGGAGACTTTCAGAGATAGAAGTGAGATTTATTTTTTTGAGAGAACTACTCTCAATCGATCAATTCTGACAATGTTTAAATATGACATACTCTTGTTTTTGTTGAAACATTAATTCAGAGGATCAAAGCTGCTTCCTCATAAGGTTATGAGTTGTTTGAGGACTAAAATAATTTGTGCGCTAGATATTGGTAACAACTAGTACGCTTCGAGTGATAAGCGGCTCGGTATTACTTAAGTGAGGTATTGAATTCGAACCTTGGTGTATGCAGAAAATCCCTATTAGAAGATTCACCCATCATAGTTAATTGCGCGACGCGGGTTGGATCCGAATATAGTTAGGATAAAGCTTCAATAAACTTAGTGGATAACTAAAAAAACAAAAAACTAACACGCTTGCATGGAATCACTTGTTGTCATTCAAGGTTAGTTGCTCAAAACCCAAAAGGAATAACAAATTAGTCTATTGAAATAGTGATAGGAGTCAACCTAATAATAGTAATAAATTTTAAATTTTAATTGTAAAGAATTATTTGAACAGTTGTGTATTTTGGATAAATGTAAAAATGAAAATATTTATTTATCTAATTTGAAGTATTATATAGTACTAGTAATGCCTAATTTGCAGTCTGCCTGGTTCAAATAAAATGAAATGAAGTGGATGCTTCAATCTGAATAGGATGGGAGAAGAGAGAAAATTTTAATGATTTCGATTTAAAAATGCTATAGAAGTGAGATGGAGAATTCTTAATGAATTTTTCCTCTCCTTTCTCCCTACATGTTCTCTTCACTATTTTTTTTTCTCTACCTATTCTCTGTTAAAAAATTTCTACCCCCACCTCTTTCTTTTATTTTCTTAAAAAAATTGAAGTAATTAAGATTTTCCTTCCATTCCCTTGAAACAAACAGTTTTTGGACTAAACAAACATAATTTTTTTCTGAAAAACTAAACAAACATCCATTCTCAGAGCATGCAAGGATGTAGAAAATCAAGAAAATGGGAATATTTAATCATTTGGTTGAAGAAATGGTTTGCAAGGATCAGCAAGAAAGATGGGTTATATTCTGAATGTAACCAGATTCACTATGATCACCCTTCATCGAATCAACAACATCAATCTTATTGGTGAAGAGATAAACCATTAAGAAACGGTCATTGACCATGGCTTACATTAATTTGCAGCTACGTCCTTCAAGTTCTAAGCAAAATCGTGTACACTGTAGAGGGAGAAAGTTGAAAACGATTATGATCTGAAATTATTATTCTTTTCATGGACAAGAGTAAAGTGATGAACATAAAACTCGAAATAATAATTCTCTAATTCTTAATATAATAATTAGTTAAAAAGTTTAAATTGATTTTAAATATAAAATGTCAATATATTTTATTTCATAAATTTATAATTTCTCCCAAATTATTCATATTGATTGTATATATTAAAAGGTATTTTTAACAATGTAAATGCTTAAGCGAGACATTTTAAGAAAATTTATACATTTTTGTTACAAATAACTTTAATTTTACCAATTTTCTTAATCTCTAAATTAAAAGGTGAACAAGTAAAGTTGTTGCCATATAAGCTAAAAGTTACGGGTTAAAATCTGGAAAACAACCTCTTCATTTATGGGGATAAAACTATATACATATGCTCCTCTCTATACCTCACCTAATAGAAGCTTTATTCACTGGGCCACTATTTTTTCTTAATATCTATAAATTAATTATCTAATTTTACTAGTAAAGGTTGTTCCAATTTGTAAGAAATTGTCTTGTAACTTACAAAATCATAAGTTTAAATCACTGGTAAAACAAACTCTCAGAATCCAACTCACCTAGACTTAAATTTTGTAACCAAAAAAAGAACATTTAGAATTGAAGGAGGATACATAACTAGATATTTAAGCAACCATGGAACTATGCTGGGTTCTAACTTGCTCCAAAATCAGTCTTTCATTGCAAACTCCACCAACACTGCACTACTTCAAAGTAGTATTGATAACAACGTGTTTTATTGCAACCAGTAGTAGTAATATTGGGTGTTGAGAAACAAAGCATTAGATCAACTTGACTACCTACATCTGTTGGATGTGGTCGACAATGCTGCTTATGAATGGGATAAACTCCGACATAGACTCGATAACAGAAGCGATCACCTCGTCGAATGATCCGAGTTTTTTCTTCATGAATTTTGTTATTGTTGGGATTGGGACGATGGAAGTAATATTGAAATTTCCAATTTATGGAGAAACTTCTCCATGGTTCATCATCTGATCTAATGCCCCTAAAAACAAGGCATAGAGCAATTTCCCAATTTTAGGAGGTATGTTTGCTTTTATGGTCACAACTTGGCCTTACTCTTACTCCGACGATGTTCATGTTCTTTAAACCAGCTTGGAACTCCACTTTTCCACAGAAAAGTATAGGATATGTAGTCAAAGAAAACATGAATTGGACCCTGCATATTACAATGGGAAATACTATCTAGTTATAATTAAAGAGGAAATTATACCTATCATCAACTATTTACTCTTCCTTTAATGTGAACCTTGAATTGAATGGTATAATATATATCTCTTTAGTAATGGTCTTGGAAATATTATTTTGTTCTCCCTTTGATACACAAATTATGCAGAATCGGAAAGGAGTAAGGGGGAAGACAGAGAAAGGGAAGGAGAGCCGATAGAGAGAGAGAATTAGAGAAAAAAAAGACTCAATATACAATTTAATAGCATTCAAATGCGTCCAAATGAAAATAATTGGGCAACCAGCACCTAAGTATTTTATCATGTATATCCAATACCCTAAAGTATAGATGCACCATAAAGTATTTTTTGTATATTGATACTAGATATAGTAAAAAATATTTTAGAGTGTTAGACACAAAAACTATTTCAAAAAGTTGAATGCGTAAAAAAATATTTTAAGATATTGTCACATTTGAAAAAAACCATTATAGTAAAAAAAATATTTTAAGATATTTTTGTATTTGAAAAAAATACTTTATAGTACTAGACTTGAAAAAAAATACTTCAATATATTGAATACACTTTAATCAAAAATAATTCTTGCACTATTTATAGATTTCTAAGCAACAAAACCCAAACTTAATCTTGAAGCAAAAGAAATTATAAAAATATGAAACTCTACTAAATAGGAAATAATTTTAATAAATCCAAACCCTAAAAAATGACCATCGTTCTTCAAACAATATTAAAAAATGAAGTTAAATATCTAAAATATCTAAAATCCCCTAGTTAACCATTGTACCATATTACATCAACAAATTAAACGACACTACTTTAGTGCTTTAAGACAAGAAAAACTTGAAAACATATCCGTATTTTCATCAGTTGACAGCCATGTAAAATCCCATTTTTCTCTTTTGGAAGAATCAATAAAGCAAGAAGAAAAATATCAATATTTCAAAGTCACTAGGGATTATGCGCGCACGCACACTACAATTCACCTAGATTGATGTTGAGATATGGTAACTCTTTATAGAGACTAGTCATAGTTTAGTCATTTTTTCGGGCCAAAGTCTTAGTTTAGTCTTAATATAAAATGATAAACAAAGGCGGTCGGCCAAATGCACAATACTCCAACTATTTAAATTTAATAGGGGACATATATAAGCAAATTTACCTTATAAGCTTTAGAATTTGAACGTATTTAAACTTGTCTTTACTTTGAGGCTCACTCTCTTAATTTAAAATGGTAATAAGAATAAGAAATGAAGTAAGAGACATATATGTGACCTTAAAGACGCGAGGCATATAGATGTCCAAGAGCTATTGTAAGCTTCAACAAAGGACAATAGCTTCCACATATAATCAAAATTTGGAGGGAGCTCAGGCACTGACTTGAGCATGTTGCAATCACTCAAATCTAAATATTTGAGATTTATTAAATTAATTATGGATAATGGAATCTGGTTGATTTGAGTTCTCCTCACATCCAAGAAATATAGACTATTTCCACCAAATTCAGGAAGCTTCTCCAGATTTATGCATCTACCAAGAATAAACTCTTCTAGATTATCTGTTTCCAAATAACTTGGAAGAGTTGCAAGGTTTATGCAATATTCCAAACGTAACTTAACTAACTTCTTCAACTGTCCAACAGATTCATGAATCCGAACCACGTTACTACAATGAGTAAGGACCAAGTCCTCAAGATTTGGTGTTTCTGAGAAATCTGGAGTTTCAATTAGGCATTCAGAATCACTCAGATCAATGATCCTCAGCTTATCTAAAGGCTGACCAAGATATAAGGCAGAAAAAGAAGACAATATCAACGTTAGTTTCCAATGTCTAGTAAATAAGATATAAACACACACTCACACACACTCACACACAAAAAAAGGTAGCCCGATATACAAAACTCTCACCAGGTAGTTTGAAAATGATAGATATACGTAGTCTTACAACTAGAGAAGCTGTTTCTATGATTTGAATCTGCGACCATGCACGTACCCACTAACTATTGAAGATTGTAAAAGGAAAGTATATATACCAGTGCTCCACTCCATAGTTTTCTGATTCTGATATTGCATAATTGAAGGCACTCAAGTTCATATAATTGATCAAATGATGACAGAGATTCCAAACCATAATGGTCCCAATGCAAGAAGCTTCAATGTGCTTGGAAGATAATTGAGATTATGCAAAAGATGCACCTTACTTAAACAGGGTGCCACTTTGTTTCAAATTCTTGTTGTATGTCCAAACTATACTTTGAATGTTTTCCGTTCCCTAATAAACATGTATTTATTATGAAGATGAAACAAGGAAAGAGATAGTAAGATTTCTAGCATAATATGGAATTTATAATGCAAAACATAAACTAACTTTAGTACAATCAAAACTGGACAAATTTGTTGAAAAATCCGCTATTGCAAAATTTATTGTCTAAAGGTACTTAAAATATGTTTAAAAACCTAGATACATCCTATCTTCTATAGGTACAATTTTTTTTAATTATGTGAAACTTATCTTCAATTATATGTAAAATAAAAGACATTTGTACATAGCTAAAGATATGCTATATATAGGTGAATAAGAGTTACATTGAGTATTTAAGTACCTTTAGACAATAATAGATTTTGTAATGAGTATTTTTCATCAATTTTCCCATGAAAACTAAAAAAACCTTACCCTATCTCCTTTCAGCACAAGATCAATGTCATCTAGAGACCACAATCTACTGCGTCGACTAGCATCGACCCGGAGATTCTTGCAAAACAACGCTTCTTCCCATCTCTTGAAGCAAATCGTGCATATATAGATATTCTTTGTAAGAATCAAGAAGCAAGGTGTCATAGAAATTTGTTGGCAAGAAATTGTCCCTTCTCAACATTTTAGGAATATCTTGCATATCATCATGATGATCTTCAGCAATTTTCCTTGCATATGCTAAATTTGATTCAAGGATTATACCTAGCAAAGATTTTTCTATAAGAACTTGAATTCCAATTATTGGATGAAGGTCACATATTTTCAATATATTCATGACCTTGAATTTGGCCTCCCTATTAAAAAAACATGCAATATCTAAAAACATTTGATCCTTTGCTCTTCATCTTCTAATCCATGATAACTGATGCGAAGTTGATTAAAAATATCATGATGATGTAAATTTTGCCTCAATATTTCTATTGTGTCTCTCTCTATTCATATTGCTTTTTGAAACAACCTAAATCTGATGTCGTCTTTATATTATTTCAAAAATTAAACTAATAATTGCTTATAGAAACTTCAGGTTGTTCTCTTTAAAGAGTTAAAAATAAAATAAATTTTTTAAATAACTAAATACAATGCTACCTAAGCTATAAAATTAGGTTTGATTTGAAATGCCAAGAATTAAAATAAATTTTTAAAAAAATACTTTTAATATTTTAATTTAAAGATAGTGGTATGGAATGATAATGAGTGAAGGGAATGAAAATAAAAATAATTAACAATAATAAAAATAATTATCTAATTCAATAACACACAGTCAACTACTTCAAGTGCCAAAGGAAACCTCCAATTCAATAAAAAGAATTCTCCAATTTAATAAAAGCAATTCTTCAAAGAAAAGATCCAAGACTTCAAGTGCCAAAGGAAGCCCACTTGCATATTCAACACTTCTCTAGACAAATCCAAATAACCTTGCTTTGACTCATATTTTTTGAATGCTTTCTGACACAAGAGTTTAAGGGATACATCTGGATTTAACTTGCCCACTTCATACATACGCTTCAAAATCTTCATTATGTGTCAATAATTGTATATCTCGAGTAGTTATTATTATTTTGCTCCCTGCACCAAACCACTATTTATTTCTAGCCAAATTATCTAATTCACTTCTATTGCTTACATCATCAAGAACAATGCGAACTTTCTTATGGCATAAGAAGTTCCTATGACCTCTCGTCCCTGAAAGAAATCATTAATTTCTGGTTCTGATCCTAGTCCAAGACATGAAACAAGTTTCTTTTGTAAACCAAGAAAGCCCACTCTTTTGGAATTTTCCCTTACATTGGCAAGAAAACATTTATCAAACTTGCTTCAGATTGAATCGTAAACGAGCGAGTGTTGTTTTGCCTATACTACCCATATCCCATATCCCTATGAAGCATTTATCATCCAATCCTATCTTCAAATAGGAGATTATTGTCTCTCCCTTTGATTCAATAGCTCCAACTAAATGTTCTAAACTTGATGGCAATTTATCACATAATTTGTTCCATATGAATTTGGCAATGTCTTCGACAATCTCCGCTTCATGTCTGTGTAGATCAAATGATTAGTTAGTTTTCTAATTAGTTAAAATAAGTTTGAATGAAAGTAATAGAAAATGTATTATAGAAAGTCAAATGGTTTGTGAATAGTACTTATTTCTAATGAGTTCAATCTACCTTATTCCTACAAATTTATAATTTTTCTAAAATATCCCTATTGATTGCACATAAATAAGGATATTTTCATTAAGGGTTAGTTAAAATGTACAAGATTAAAAATGTTATCTTATAGAAACCAACACATATTTATTACAAATAAATAATTTAACTAATTATTTTGATATGTACAAATTATTTCTACCTTGTATACTAAGGAGTAGGAGTCTAATTTGGTTCCTAATCGATGGGATCCGTGCATGATTTTAGTTTCATGATTTGGGTTAACTTATACTCCTTGATCCCAAGCATCGATTCCACATAAAAATTACTTAAAAACTAAAAAAAGAGAGTAAATTATAAAAATAATACACACATCCTTAAATTTTACATTGTTGAGGTAAAATAAGTCTTCATTTTATATTGATTTAAAGAGCAAATTTGCCCATAAACTATTAGTGGCTAGTATTATCTTTCATGTCCTTAATTAGCAAGTCAACCAATTTAAAACGGGTTGCGAGAGCCTTGTAGCTTATATGTCATATGACACTCCGTACGTAGTTGTGTGTCCGAATCAATTTGAGTGCTTATCGTTTTGATGAATACGTAAAATTAATCCATTAAAATTTCTCCCCTTGTTGAGTTAAACACACCCTAAAAGGTGTAGGCGTGTGTGAGAAATAATTCCCTGCCTAAATACTCAGTTTACTTAGTTTTTTTAATTATTATTGTTTTATCACCTGTGCCGACCTCATATAAGAGTTTTTGGTCAGTGGCAGATATTTTTTTTGGACTAAAGTCAGTGGCAGATTAAGAGCAGAATTTTTTTTGGTGTGCCTAATTTGTGTATTATGTTTTCTATTTTCTCCATATTTTTTAAAATAGTGATAATCAATATCAAATTAGTTTAACAGTATAAAACTTTACATGTTAATATAATCTTTGGTCCGTCGAGTTTGCCCTCATTTTAGTTTTAATCTCTCAAGTTTTAAATCATA
The DNA here is from genome assembly GCA_037074615.1 of Leucaena leucocephala. NCBI lineage: Eukaryota > Viridiplantae > Streptophyta > Magnoliopsida > Fabales > Fabaceae > Leucaena > Leucaena leucocephala. The sequence continues at coordinate 5,895,082 of CM073550.1, forward strand.
GGTTTTGGTCATGTTACAATGGCAATTTCACACAAGAGGATGGGTGAATTTGGTGATATTAAAAATTTAAAACTTAAATCAATAAAATCAACAAGAGATAAGAAATATATCACTGATGAAGCAAATAAAGAGAATGTGCACTAAAAGATTACACTGGCTCATCCTAACCACTTCACATATATTCAATCGCTAAAGAGTTCATTTGAGTATTCTACTATAATATGATATTCATAGGGTTCTTAGTGCTTCAGCACATCAACCTCAAGAGTTATCCTCTCTCATTCTCTATTACTTCTTGTAAGGTTATGATCACCTAACTCCAAGAGATTCACTCTTGAGTATCTCAAATGAAGGATAAGAAAGTTTCTAAATCTCTCAGATAGAGTTGATAATATTAAATACTGACATTCAAAAGCTCACTTTCATAAAATGTAAAACATAGTATATTGAATGAAAGTTAATGCAATTGACAGAAGGTTGGTTGATGTTGTTCAATTATGTTGTTGTTGCATGTACTATGGCCCTCTTTTATAGTTGAGCATGAAAATATATATGTTGAATAGCCATTAAACTCATTGAAATAGTCATTGATTGATTGAGTCATTGATGGTGTAATAGTTTATAAATACTTGCTTTAACTAAAATTACTCTTATAGAATAATACTTCAAAAATTAATCTTATTCAAATGTCTTTCAAAAAATGAGCGTTACAAAGATAAGGATCCAAAATATTTTGCCAATACTTTCAAAGTTTTTCCAAACTTTGATAAATCATTTAAAGTAATTCTAAATTTAGCTTATAAAATATTCATAAAGATAAGATTCATTAATATTATCTTAGGAAATGCATAATCAATTCATTTATTGAAGTGTTTAAAAATAAGTTACTTTATCGATTAATAATTCGATAAATTGTATTCAAAAGTTGATTTTAAAAGTTAAAATAATTCTTATTTATCAAATGACTTACATATAAATACTCTTGTCGATAAACTTATTAAAAAAAAATAAGTTTTGTTAAACATAAATTAAAATGTTACATTTTGCATAATCAAAATATGGAGTCTAATTTGTCCCTCAAGTTTCTTCTTGTCTAAAGCATTTGTCCTCTATCATTTAATATAAAATTAGACAATTTTACTTCTTGAGGGACTAAAACCTATAGTTTAAAACGTGAAAGGCCAAAATATATAGTTTAAAATTTGAGAGGCCAAAATCAAAATGTAAGCAAACTTGAGAGACTAAATATTATATTTACCCAAACTTTATCTATATACAATAATGAATTAAGATCCCTAGCAAGTCGAGCCAATAACACAAGCATAGTGGCTCCTTTATGTTCTTACTGTTTAAATTAACAATGTGTGTGTTTAGCAACTGTTAAAACCTATGCTTTAAAATGACTTAGTCCAAATCTTGATTTGACAAAATTTTAAAATAAGCAGTTATATTTGTCTAAAAGGGTTTTTAGATCAAATTATTATTTAAAACTAATGTTTTTATAAACTACTGAGATTAACTTCTGGAACAGTAAAAGAGCTTATAGACTACTCAATTACTATTTTATCTTTATTTTTTTATACCCCCTCTCCTCTATCTTTTCCACCGTCTCTCTTCCCTCATATTTTTAATAAAATTATATCATTTCTAGTAATGTTCCAATTACAAAAGTCTTTTTAATAATAACTATTTAAATATTCATTTATTCATAATTACCTTTTTTTTATAAACTCTTTTCCAAAATTTTTTTTCTAAAAGCTATCCAAAACCTATTTTTTCATTAGTTATTTTCAAAGCTCTTTTCCAATCAGGCTTGATTCCAATGAACAATGTTGGCTTGTGCATGTGCCTCCGTACCTTGTTTTTTGAGCGGGTAGATTTGAATTTTAAATTTTGAAAATTTCCGGATCCATCTTTCATCATCCCTTCTCTCTGTTTTTCTTCTTTTTCCTTCCCAATGCGTAAAATCTGCTTTTCTCCCTCCTCTCTGCTTCCATCGTTATAAGAGCTTTGATCAGTCAAGCAAGACTCTATGCTAATGTTATGAACAATTAATTTTGCCCCTTCTCCCTGTCTGAGATTGATGCTTTTGGAGTCTCATGTAAAGAGAGTCTTATTGATTGAATTATGTGATGCTCTCTGAAGCTCTCTTTGGAATGGAACCGTGCTGTTTTGGCCTTTGGTTTCACAATCACATTCCTGATGCTCTTCATCAGGATAACTTTTTACACCATGTTTGGTGCAAACGTCATGAATCATTGTATTAGGCCACTGATTTAGATAGGCGTGGCTATAAGGATCTCAATAGCTAGATCTGTTTGTTAAGATCATCCCATCCTCTTTCGCTGTCAACGTTTTTTTTTGTCAAGTATATATATATTTTTTATTGGAGGTAATGATATTCGAGGCATTTTTGGGTAATAAATATGGATATCTTTCCCAGTGAAAATTTAACGTACTGCTTGGGTAGAAAGAAAATTTGGAAGGAAAGAAAATAAGAAGAAAAAAAAATAAAGAGAAGAAAACTAGAATGATAATATAAGTACCCATCTTACTTCGATGAATGAAAGAAAACATTGAGGAAAGAAAATGAATAAATATTAGAATGACTAAGATACCCTTATTATATAAACAATTACCAAAGAAACTAAATAATTTAGCAAAAGAAAGTTATTTTTCTTAGGTGAAAAATTAAAAAATTAAATATAAAATAAATAAATTATACATTATCCAATATTATTTTTAAAATGATAAAAAATGAATAAAATAAAATGCTATAATAATAAGAGAAATTGACATCACAGAAAATATCACTAATAATACCATTAAAATTGATCCTAACAGTTATAAAATAAAATATCTTACACCATGATCATAGAATATTATAAATAAAAAGATGAACATGTCATTTACATTATAACTATCATGTCTAAAGGCCTATTTTCCTTAAACTAAAATGGCCAACATGTCACTATGCATTAGAAACAAAAGAGGCCAGCATGTCATCACATCATAAAAGATCCATGAATCAAAAAAAAATCTAACATTATATCCATACTTTTTTCCAGTGAATCCCAGCATCAGCCATCAACCTGAGTAATGTCTGTAATCTATGCTAGGATTACGTGACAATTCACAATTAATCTCTGATATTAGGGCCTCATCAAGATCAACACCCATCAAAAAATTGTGTAATATGCAACAAGCTATCGTAATGTCAACCATTGTCTCAATTGGAAAATGTGACTCAGTGCCACTAACAATTATAGGAAATCTTTTTTTTAAAACACCAAACGTTCTTTTGATCACATTTCATAAAGAAGCATGTCAATGGTTGAAATTTTCTTTTATATTTTGTGGTCCTCTTGTTGAATATTCTTTCAAGTGATATTGAACTCCTCTGCAAGGCGTTATAAGACCACGCTTGAGTGGGAAGCCAGCATCCCCAAGATAAAACCTTCCTAAACAATATAAAGTAGTCCATAAACCCAAGTAAGTTTTCCAAAAAAAAAATCATTTATTATTTCTTACTAACCCTGTGGAATTATAAGTTTATCTTCTCTTGACAAATCATTTTTAAGGATTCTTGAATATGAGGCAATTCCTTCCCAACTAGCCAACACATATGTGAATTTCATATCAAACGAACATGCAGCAAAAACATTTTGAGTTGGAGAATCTTTACGTCCTAAAAAACGAGCAACTTTTTCTCTAGGTACTTTTGCCCGAACATGAGTTCCATCTATTGCTTCGATACAATCTTGTTATAAATTTTGGTTACACATGATATATACACTATGAAATTACAAAAGCATGCACAAATATAGAAACATACATTAAAATATGGGTAGAATCTTTGATTATTAAGGATTTCTGGAGGAACCTTTGAGCTCGAAGGTTGCATAAGAAATTTGACCTCAAGAGAAACAATAGCTTGTAACACATTATGAAAGTGATGACTAATAGTTTCCCTAAACCTATTAAACTAAAAAGTCATTGTTCTACTCCTTATATTATGTGCTACTGTGTGAAGAAATTTTGCTACCTGCTCTTCGACAGTAACATTTCTAGAATCTTTAACTCTGCCAGTGTTTCGAAGTTTAGCACATAATTGCATAAATACTTGTGGTCCCATACGAATAACATCATGATATTTTTTTGTTTCTTCTAATTGTTTCATGAATATTCTTCTCATGCTATCTCTTTCAGCATTACCATAACTTATAGGCCTATCAACTATTGTTGATATCTCATCCAACAAATATATTGTATATACAATATAACAAACAAGTTTCACAACACACATTCATCTACGATATTCCCAATCTTGTAACCCATGGTTGAAGTTAAAGTTAGGACCTTTGGTAGTTGCCATTTCAAAGTTTATCAACTCTTTAACTTCATACTCAAAATCCAACATTTATCCCTCAAGATCCTTGATCAATCCTTGTTTATTATGGTTGCTCATCTATAGAACAATCCAAAACCACACAACCACATCCATAACATTGCAATGAATAACGATGTAGTAGTTATCTCAGACAAAAATCTTGCTATTGATGTTAAAGAATAATAGTTAAAATTAACAACTAATTGGAAATATGAATCACTAGTATTCAACATCATAATAGTTAGAATTGTAATACTAAGAAATTAATTAACATATTAATAGATATCAATAGAACTATCCAAAACACTACAGAAATCCAACCACACTCTTTGTATGCAACCCACACCTGATATTGTACATATTAGTCAAATTTTCACACTATTAAATTTGGTTCATAAGAAAATCTGAGAACCTACTTCCATATGAAGAAAAAAAATCACTGATTAAGAACACCAATGACATCAACCAAAATGAATAAAATAGAATAGTAATACTCAATTTTACACTTTGTGGCCCTCTTTTGCTGATGTAACATAAGTCTTGTGATTGGCATCTTCTCAAAGATTCTATTATTGGTAGCTAAAATTGGCTCAAATTCAGCAACAACATCAACAACAACATAGCAACAATCCATAGCAGCAACAAATAAGTTTTTCATGTTTTAAAAAGGAAAATGCATAGTTCTAAATGTGGCTGGTGACTTTTTTAACGCACATAAGTTTGATAATTCATGTGTAGGAACAAAATATATCCATTTAGACAAGGTGACAAATTTGTCATTCAAAACATATCCAATGACATTTGCAATTATTTTGTCTTTTACACCAAAAAAATATTATAACACTTTGGGCAAGTTCACATCAATTTTACAATGAAGCAGTATTATACCAAGTTCTTGATCCACGTTTGAGACTCTTTAAAGCCAGATTTCATAGTTAGTGTGGGTACATAATATAGAATTTTCAAATTTACCCTATTCTTATGTAACACTATTTTCTATCTAAAACATCTGCACAACCCACAAGAACTTGGATTTACAAGGAGACCAATCCGACCTAATCGTCTGGAGCTACAATCTTGTGTAACTGCTGATAGCACTTTTAGGTCAAAAATAAATATTAGTACATTGTTTTCTCGTATATTGTTTTCCAGTTTATTTTTTCTAATTTTTGATTTGTAATGGAGGTACAGACAGGGAGTGAAATTGTTTTTAGGGCTCGATAGATAGCAGAGTAAAGAGCACTAGAATAGAATCAGAGAATAGAGAGGATGATGATGATACCTGAAGAATGGCTATCACTGGATGGACAACGAATAAGAACAGTGATGGTAATAGTGACAGCACTTTGGTGTGTAAATGAGAGCTTTGTGTGTAAGAGGGTAGATAGTGGAAGAATTTTTTTTTATCCAAATCTCTCTATAAGTGGAGTGAAATTTTTGAGGGGGAAATAGGGCGTGGGACCCACCCCATATTTCCTCCTACTTTTTCTTTCTCTCATATTTTCTCCTCTGTCCAAGTAAGGGAAAACCCATTTCCTCTTTAATTTTTTACCCTATTTTTCTTTCCTCTCCTCTTTTCCCTCAATCCAAGCACAACGTAAATCTTGATTCACTATGTTGTGTGAGACTAACCCATTCCACTAAACTCAACTTTCTTTCGCTATCAACTTGTTGGCACCTTTCCACAAGGACTAATGGAGATTTTCTTCCAAGTGGTGGGCTATGGCCTTCCTACATCAAGCTAGTCTTCATTTGGGCCTTCTACTAGATCCTATTTCAAGTTTAGAATCTTGTTCTTTTTTTTTATACAAAAATCTTAGAAAGGGGTTGGACTCATCTATATTATAAGGTCAGAGCGAAGTCTTTCTTCTTCCTAAACGATACTAATGTCAGGTAGGGCGAGCCGTCTATTATCCTCAGGCGTAAACCTAGATACCTAAGAATTAGGATATCTCCTCAAGCGTCGTGACTGGAACCACAATAAAGTGGTACTTCCTAGGAATCGGACACATTCTAAATAGTCGCATGTCTCATCCTTTCGCCAGTTGAATCTACGGATGGGTAAAACCTTGTTCTTTTATGTTGCTTCTATGTTGTTTAGTAAGGTGGTTCCTGGGGCCTCCTTGTTTTTATGTTGCTTGTCTGGCCTTTATATATATATATATATATATATGTATGTGTGTGTGTTAATTATTGTTGGATTTAGACTTCCTTCTTACGTAGAAAAAGGCCTAATACTTGAATTCTTTTTTGTCTCACTTATTTAAGTGGAAAGGGGTCACTTTAAGTTTTGGGGTGGAGGGGTCTATTTTGAGAGGAAGAATGTAGCTATTTGAGAGAGAAGAAGAGAGGAAACTATTTTTGGATCTTCATAGGGTAGTCTCGGTAAATCGAAATTTGTGGATTCATTAACCGTTGGATAGGGCTGAAATTCGGTCAGTAGATTTGCAACATCTAATGCGTCATTTTCACCGTTCAGATTTTTGATGTTTTGTCACGTGTGAAAGTTATTGAGTTCCTATTGATCTTTGTTTTTGGTACTTTTCAACTTGTTTATTCTTTTTTGTAAGCTTGTTGCTTTGATTCTTTCGCTAGTTATTTGAATTTGTTTGTGCACCTAATTGAGACTCTCTTGTACTCTATTTTAATCACAGTGGAGCTTGGTTTCTATGGTCTGGTCGACGCGTGGTGTTTTACCCTTGCACTGAGGGGTTTTCGACGTTAATAATTCTAGTGTCTCTTGTGTTATCTAGATTCAGCCATATATTTGTTTTAATGTTTTCTTATAGATTCTTGCAAGTAAAATTATAATTTATTTCTGTTGTGCATAACTCTTTGGCTTGAGTTATGTTTTTATAATCAATTATGAGCTACTACTATCTTTTAAATAAAGTTGTTGTTCATAAAAAAAAAAAAAAACACAATGAGATTATTGTTTTGATGGATGCTTATTTTGTTGTTTTGTGTGGTTATCTGAAGTTGAATGATTTCAAGAAATAATACCTTTCATATTGTCATCAGAGATACCCATGTAAAAAAATCGTCACTTTTGTCAGATTTCAATCTCCTTCTCCTTCAGCTGCTTCTTCTTCTTCTGGTTCAAGCAGTATCTGTCTTCCTTCCCTCAAATGATACAAAACAATGGCTTTTTAATTTACAACATGGCATGGAATTTATGAGACCTTCATCTCCAAGTTCTACTCCTTGCAGGGTACCTCAACTCCAAGGTGTTGCATTACTATTACAATTACACTGACGGGGAAAAAATAACATGATCTTACAGAACTCAGACTTCTGTATAGAAATGAAAGCCTAAATAGACCATGTCCATTGTTTAGAGAAGATCACAAGCTGTTACGTGTCAATCTATTAGAGAAGGGTATTAGTGGGTTAATTGGTTGATGAGTTAAAGATACAAGTGGCAATAACCACTTCTGTTAGGTATATTAGTTGAAGAGGTTAGGAAGGGACCTATTATAAATACCCCAACTGCAATAGCATCAGACTCGTCTAATGAATTGAATATTCACTTTCTACTTGTTTTCCCTCTTCCCTTCGCATCACAAGCTGTATTTCTATTTATCAATAGCATTATCCATCATTGTCAAGCCATCAACCGAACCTATTTAATTTCAATTCCAGAATCTGTTAAAGGAAAATGAGCTTGAAATTCAACGCTGCTTATTTATTTCCTCTGTTCATATATAAAAGCTGGCCTATTCTGCTAAATCCACAAGGAATCTGTGCATCTTCAATATGAGTCTGGTCCACGGGTGGAGCTTCTTTTCAATGTGATCTTCGGTCAGAGTGAATTATGAGGACCTAAAAAGAAGAAATAAAACTAGAAGGACCTAATTCAAAATTTGATAAAATTATGGAATCATCAGATTAATTTTCCCTAATCTAATATCGAAGGGATAAGGATGGGACCAATGAGTAGAATCGGAGAAAGGAAACAGGGAAGGGGATAATGCTATCAAATCACTGCGCAAATACAATTTAAATATAGACGTCCCCGCCGACCTGCCTCCACTATGCTCTTAGCCGCACAATGTATTTGTAATTATATGTATTTCTCCTCTCCCCCTCCACAGTCCATTGTTAAACATAAGTTCTGTTTCATATTAAGAATTTGCTTTCTATTTTTTTTTATTGATTTATCGTTTTTTATATTAATAAAATAATTATATAAAATATAGAAGAAGTTAAATTTAATGTTTGTGTGCATATGCATAATTGAAGAAGCGGCCTAATTCCGCTCCACCAACCCGCGGGTTGGCGCGTCTCACCTCCTCGCTTTGCCGTTAGTTCTATTTTCTTGTTATGTAATTGCGGCTATAAATACAAGTAAAGCCACTTCGGCATTTCAAGCTTCTGAAGAAAATATCCGTTTAGAATGGTGGAGCTCTTCGTATTGGGTTGTACTGGAATCGTCGTCTTCCTTCACGGCGCCAATTTCTTCTTTCACCTTCTCTCCCAACACTTTCCTGTTCGCTCTCTCAGGTCCAACCTTTTATCATCTCGTTCTCTCTGTTCCTATTTCTGATTTCAGCCGATCATCTGTTTTTTTGTTAAATCTTCGATTGGATTGATTTTAATCTCCATATTTACTTACTACTCCTTGTTTGAAACCGATTGATTCTGAAATATATATGTTGTTGCTTTCAAATCGATTCTGACTTCAGATCAATGCTCTCCTTGTTTCTGCTGTTCCTCTTTCAATTTATTCGGTTTTTGGGTGATTTTTCTTTCGATTTATTTGGTTTCTGAGCGTTGAATCATGGTTTCTCGCAGTTTCTTGGGTTTCGTTGGGTGATCGATCTCTTCTTGAAGAAAACAAGAAAACAGAAAATAAAACTGAATCTGGGCGAAGAAGTCATTCGGATCTGAGAGACTATCTGTTGTTAGTTGTTGTTGCTTGCACGGAGCTTCACAGTTTCTGTGAATATTTTACTGTGTAAATTTGTAAATACGACGATGAACGACAATAAGGCAAGTAAACTCCTGTAATTAATAGACTCGTTTTATTTTAGATTCAATTGAAGGATTGGACTATATACCAAGTTGTACCTTTTATTATTTTGATATACACTACATTTTGCCGTTTTACTTGCTCAATGCTCATAAAGAAATTCAAGAAAAGGACAGGAAACGTAATTTTTCAATCATCAATCAATCATTGGTATTAATAATAAACTAGAGAATTTGGATTATGCGTTGTTCTTTTCTCCCTTTGGCCAATTTATCTTTAGAACGAGGCCAGTCTCCATGAAACACTGCTTCAAGAGTTTCTTTGTGTGGATATGCGTAATCTAAGCTTTAGGAAATTTTATTTTTTTTATCATATAAATTTTTAAAAAGAGATTGAGTTCATTCATAATCAAAATAAAAGATAAAATTTTCTTTTCTCTTAGACGATTTAATATCGGGTAGGACGAGCTGACTATTATCCTCAGATATAAACCTAAGTACTCAGAAGTTAAGATGTCTTTCTACAAGTCACGATTAGAACTACAATAAAATAATATTTTATAAAGATTAAACACATTTTAAATAATTATATGTCTCATTCTTTCATCAATTGTACCTAGACCATAGGTTTTTCTTTTCTTTTCTTTTGCAATGAAGGGGATCCTAATTAATCCGAATCGAATCAGGCAGATAACAGAAGGCCGCAAAGCTGTCGCATTCTATGGATTATTATGTACTGAACTAGAATTATTGTGTTTCCGTTAAAAAAGACGAGCTGTTTGGTCTAATGATTCTATTCCTGAAAATGGATAATTGAGGCTCCCTGGCAACAGTCTCCACTACAAGTTTGGGCTCATTCTACAATCCCACAGTTCATAAGCCACCACTAAACCCAGCAGTCTCAACAGTCCGTAGTTGTGGCTTTTCTTGTAAATTCCTAATTTTGTAGCCAATTTATGAATACGGGAACCCATAATGTTATTTTGTGCAGTTTTTTTTTTTTTTGTGGGTTCAAGTTGTTTTGTGTTTGCTGTTTGGTTTGAATTTTAACTGTTTTGTTGGCGGACTTGGATGTGAACCAAAGTAAACCTAATTTGGATGTTATAGCAACTCAACTGTCAAGCTCCCCAAAATTTTATCATATGATATGAAATATAAACTCGTGAATGGATGAGATATGTGACTATTTAGAACGTATTCAATTCTTAGAGAGTACCCCTTTATTGTGGTTCCAATTACGGCGCTTGAGGAGGCATCTTAATTCTTGAGTGCCTAGGTTTACGCTTGAGAGTAATAGACTGCTCGCCCTACCCGATATTTGTATTACTTAGGAGAAAGGGAGATTTTGCCCTACCCTTGGATCGTGGGTAAGTTCAACCCTTTTCTAAAAAATTTTGTACAAAAAAAATATAAAACTTCAGTTTATTTTATTTTTAAATTTTATAATTTTTAAAAATATTCCTATTAATTACACTTATATTAAAAGACATTTTCAATCCATGAGAGTAGTTTTTAATACAAATAATTATAAAGAGTATTTTAAAAAACATCAACATATTTTTTTATAAATAATTATCTTATGTAATTTTTTAATCTAAATTAGTTATTAATCACCAACATTTAGGATCAAAAGGAGTAACATATGTTAAGGGGTTTATGGGTCCTTCGTCCTTTTTAGGCCTAAAATGGCCTTTTTAGGCCTAACTATAAATATAATTCATTTTTTTCATATAATAGCTGCTGGACATACTAGGCAAATTCATAGCCTTTCTTCAATCCAATTCCATAGAATGTTGTCATTGTTTGGAATACATGTATGAATGACTCTCACAAAAGATACATGCCATACAACTTAACTAGAAGGTGGGTATTAAAGGGGGGAAAACCATATAAAAGTTATAGAAAGCCGTACTATTCATAAGTCATTAATTGCATGATTTATCTGTGAGGTTCCTTCCATATCTCATTTCAAAATCCCAATTGGCAATGAAGCTACTCGGAATCGTAGGCTCCCCCGGCTTGTATCTCTAATATACTCAAAATCCGCTCATCCAAGGCCCTTGATACCAGATGAGATATATTCAATCTGAATTTGAACAAATGATAAAACTAATCTTTATCACCTTATTCTAAATCATTTGATAGGATAGTCAACAATGAACACTTTGCCTTGATCGAGATTTTGCCATCGTTTACACAAAGCCTTGCTCCGGTGACCACCCAATATCCTGGCAAATCCTCCGGACCATGAACCGTTTCATTTGTGTCCACAAGGCTCAGCATTTTCTGAGCTCTAGTTGGCACAGGAGGGCAGCCTTGGTAAACTGCTGAATTTACATGCACTTTTGCTGGCTTTACAGGAGAAGCCAATTCCTTGCTAAGCCTCGTGCTCATCAATGCTGAGAAAAACCCTGATTTTTTAGTTCCAGTTGAAGTCCCATCCCATTCTGATTGGCGGATTGTAGCCGAAGCAACAGCTGAGAATCCAAGATTCAAGAAAATAACTTTCTTCATTCCCATTGACTTGACCTCCAACCATGCCTTTGTTACAATAGCTGCGGACTCATCTATCGGCACTTCACAGCCTCATAGTAACCTTTTGCAACTGGGGTATCAATAGGTTCATGCTTAAGATCATCTGAGATTGTAAGTTCTGAAAGATGTAGGAGATGGATTGTTGGTCGCTTTTATTGCCTTCCAAATATAATCGGACACCACTTGCAGGTCGATTTCTAGAGTCAACCTGCAAAATGTAATAAAACAAAGTAACAATGAAGTGTGTTGGTCTTTAATATAATGGTTGTATATGACAACTAGTAAATGTGTACCAAACAACAGGAAAAGCCAAGTCATTCAGCATAGGAATTTTTGATAACTTGAAAAGAAAATGTTCACAGACCCTTTGTTGTGACACATTAATAATGGATTAATGCCAATAGAAGCAGGTTTACACACTTTTAACTCTTAATGATACCATGTGCTTCACTTGGTAAAAAGTGACAGATTTCAATTTTGTGAAGATCACACCAAAGAAGTACTAAATAATAATAAAAATATACTGACCATTGAATATATTGATTACCTTCGCAGTATTAACATAAAGCTTGGGCCCTCGAGACTGAACTTAAGTGAGGGCGACTTGTTCCGTCTATGTCCAGCACCAAATCCAAGAGGCAGATCACCGTAGACAGGAGCCCATTGTCGAGGCAACTGATATTCGAGAAACTGATGAAGCTCTTCTATTGGAGGTTTATCTGCTTGATGAATGAAAAGTTAAACACTTGTACAAGATACAAATTGTATTTTGAATTCATAAATAACAGCAAGGTCTAGTCGTCAAGTTATGTAATGATTTTCCATGTATGCACACATATCACATGCCCAGGGTTCATCAAAGGGAATAATATCAGCATCTAAAAAACACAAATGAAATCTGCATCAACAATAATCATGAAAAACAAACAAGATGTAAAATAAAGCTCCAAGAAAATAGCTTTCAAATAAGTCAAACTAAAATGAATCATGAGTTTGAACAGACTCGGGGCAATAAATTTTCGGAACAGCTTAGACGGATGCTACAGTAAGTAGTTCCAAGAGTCATTATTTTCAATTCTCTGCAGATGGACCCTTTGCAGATCTGTGCAGGTTGCTGTTGGAGAGAGAGACACGGGTTTTCAATGTTCGAAACTTCTCTCTCCAACTTCCAATTTTGCAAGCTACTCAGTCCCATAGCCTTAAATCTGTCTCGCTCCAATTGCACACGGTGCATTTATTCATTAAATGCAAAGGATCCAGATTGCAATTCTTTTCATACTTCACACAGCTCAGAAAATTAGCTACCCTAACTTCAGTCAGTACCAATATCAAGCTAATAAATAGGAGAGAGATCAAAGTCAGCATAATACAGTTATCTACTCACATCTCAGATACAAATTCATTGCATGACTCAAAAACCCATTGCCTGGAACAGAGTTCAACAGCATCGTAAGAGGCACAAATGACATTGATATGACATTAGGTGATTGTGATATGGTTGAGAGCCACTGGTTATACGATGGGCCGGTATCAATACCTCCCCTTCGAACTGAAATGCTCACAATATTCTGTATTGGGAAACAATATAAATGTTCAAATCCGCAAGATGCAGGAAGGATACAAGGTATGCAAATGAAAGGCAATGAAAGTTCTTACAAACACTACATCATTCTTGGAGAGACTTTTCACAATTGGCCTGCCAGCAGCATGAAAAAGCCTGAGCTGCCCAAAGGTTAGCATGATGATCCTGCAAAGATGGTCCAAATGCATTTAGATAAGTAAGAACCGAGAAGTGTTAGGATTTCTATAGTTTTCAAGTTTTACATAATCATAGATTATCTACTCCCCTTATTACTATAATTACTAATAACGGAAAAGTAAAAATTTAATATGAATGCCCACTTCTTTGCATTATAATTACTCCCGCCGTTCTTTTTTATATGAGACGTTTAAGTGAATCTCTTCAATAAAAAAAAGTAGTTAAAATAAGTTAAACACAATAAATACGTTCAAAATGTAAAATTTCTTCAAAAAATAGCCTTATTTATGGGGAGAGAGTGTAAGAGAGATAATAAATAAATTACTAGAAACAAGAGATATGTGGAAGAGAGAGAAGGTGTGGTGGAGAGAGAGTGAAATTAAGATGAGTAATTAAATTGTGACAAAATTGGAAGTTTACAAGGAAAAAATGAGACAACAACCAAGTGTCTCTTATACAAGTCATATTCAAAAAGTATCTTTTATAAAAAGGAACGGAGGGAGTACGCTATCAAGCATATGGTAAACTAAGCCATATTCACAAGAACTATCAGCAAAACAGAATTCATTCAAATGAGTTCTAGTTCTAGAATCAAGAACACTTAAAGAGATTATGACATATTTGACCTCTTCACCAGATGAAAAGGATGTTAACATAATCAAATTTCACAGACAAGTAGTGTTGCAAGCCGTAAGATCCAATAAAAAATTGACGCAAAATTTGAAATGAATAAGCAATTCTCATGTAGCACAGAAAACATGAGCTTAACACATTTGACCTGATATGGTCTCTCTCATATTCTAAAGTAGTGAATGGATCACTCATTGGCTACTGGAAAAAATTCATCGCTCACAAACATCAAAATTATCATAATTAACTATTCCAGCATGGTATAAAACTTGAGAATCTCTAAAATCTAATCCTTCATCACACTTAAATGTATTCATTTTGAGACCGAGTAACAAAATAGGATGCAGAGGGTCCAATTTCAGAAAATTTAGAGTCTCGTCTATTACCTTTAGATTTCCTGATACTTCGCCAGGATAACTTAGGTTTGCATCCTCAGAAAACCTCTCATCAGCTAATTGCTTGAGCAGTTTCTGCACTTCAGCAGGCTGCAGATCTGAACTTCTTAACTTATTCATTTGAACCACATCCTTACCCCAACAACAATATGAGTTCCATATTTTTTCAATGAACCTGAGGAGTCATGTTTCATGTGGTTCACTGTTAAAAATCCAAGACCGTTCATACTTTCTTATACAATAAACGAAGATACATTTCTTTAATTAAGAACAAAGGGAAAGCTTATAAATTATGACATTACCTATGGTTTAGTTTCTTTAAGGATAAATGCCAGTCATTATATGTTGTTTTAACATAAAGACAAAACACCCTTCCATTCTAAAATGCTTCATCATTAAATGCAAAGGATATTCTTTGTAAATTAAATTCACACATGATTCATACACTGCTGAAATCACCATTATAACACAAATAAAATTATAATGCCAGTTAGTAAATTGAAACATTCAAATACATTGTTCATCCACATGATTGTTTCGTAAACCTTGCATCTATAATAAGGTTTGCTGACTTACAAATTCATCTTTCAGCTTCTACGTTCTAAATGATTTATATAGAACTTATACAGACAAAAGTCTCCCATTATAAGGTCAGCAAACACCTCAAAGGGAAACATTGATGGGGAGTATTCATGAGTACATCTCACTCATCTATATTAATAGTAATTTCACTAAGAGAGCAACAAAGACCTTAATGCCCCATGTCTTCTTAATGTGACTACATTCTTTATTATTTCTCATCATTGTCAATATCAGGATTAGAACTGTCGATTATAGGAGGAGGGAACAACAACAGTAATGCTTACCCAGTAAGTGCAGCTGGATCCCATGAAGCAGGCACTTCCTTAATCACTTTTTCTGAAAGAGTCATGTGAGTTCTGTCTACCTCGATGTTACACAATGTTATAAACCAGCCATCAAAAGCGAGTGCTTTTGTGGAAGATGCATCCTTTGACCAGCAGTGTTTCATGTCAAACATGGCGTTAAAATGGCCAGATGGTATTTTTCCCAACAAAGATAGGTCTTGATTGAATTGATTAGACATCTGCAATTTATTAGATATAGTGAAATTGTAAGCTCCAATTGATGCATTGTGCTTTCGTCAAATCCACTAACAGTTTCCCAATATTCACTCTTGATTTTAGTTCCAATGTGGGGGGAAACTAACACGAATTAACCAAAAAAAAGAAAGGGATAAGTTTGCAACATGCTTAACATGAATTTTAACATAAATAATATTCAAATATATATCATCGTGGCCTTTTTTACATTGTTAAGATGGCATTGTACTATACATCCATAATTTAGGGCAAACCAGCAAGCTAATGATAATACAAAACAGTACCAACAAGTAACGGGAATTTGCTTCTGGAAGCTCCTTATTTAGTAAATTTAATAATTGCAATAACTCAACCTGTCTTCTACTCAAAATTGAGGCCCTTAAAAAATATCCTTTTATTAATATTAAAGAATTTCTTCTGATTTCTTATATCTCAGTATTGAGAAAATGCTTCAAACGCAACTTCCACACAAAGAAGCATGGGTGTCAAATGACACAATACAAGAATATCACAATGTTTTAAATTTTAACATTCAGATATGAGGCGCATATGTGTATGTACATATTCAACGAATTAACACATGAAAAATGAGGAGTATAAAAGAAAAATGAGTTTTCAATAAGCATTTCAAACATAAAATAAATATGTTCATGGTGAATTTCTTCTTGTGAAATTTATATTTTTTGTGGGTGTGTCAAAGAAAATAAAATTCTATATTATTTGGGAAAGTGAAGGCTTAAGTGTATATATAATAAAATATAATTATAAACTATTAAATAGGTCTAGAAGGATAATGGGCATTAATAGAAAATTTAATTGAAATATGACGATTTCCCCATGTGCGTTATAACATAGTATTGGGCACTTTTCTGAAAAATATTTTTTTGTTTTGACAAAAAATAATTTTTTAAATATACTTAAATAGAAAGTCCTCAAATTCAATTAAAATAGAATTTGGAGGTTTTGATGTTTTTGACCATTGGAACTATTGTTAACGGACAGACACAACTCTTCGCTCTGTTTCAGGTGAATGAGGGAAGCAGATCTTCTTATCTTCATTTCTCTCCTCATCCCTCCTCATCACTTTTCTTCCCGTTTTTTGCCTTGCATACTCCATCTATTGCCTAAAAAAATATTTTTTAAAAACACATTAAAAAGTGTTTTTTAATTATTTTAAGAAAACGTATTTTTTAAGAAAAAAGTTTATTTTTCTTAAAAAATACTTTTTTAGCAAAAAAGGCTTATTTTTTAAAAAACGCTTGCAGTGTTTTTTAAACAACATTTAAAAAAAATACTTTTTTAAAAATATTTTTTTAATTTTTTATTTTGCAACATAGTGGATAAAAGGAGGGGGAGGTAATGCAAAACGAAGTAAGGGAGATGATGATGAGGGATGAGGAGAAAAATAAAAAAGAGAAGATCTGTATCCGTAAATGAGGGGCCTCCTCTTCCGAAGTAGCCTAAACCTTTTTGTGCCTATAAAAATAGCACACAGAAATTGCTCAAGGCACTCAAGTCAAGTGCTCTTCCTTTCTTACTCATTTTTTTTAGTTTATTTACTTCTACCAGATTCTATTCTCTTGTTATATAGAGAGAATCTATTTAATTTTAGGGGATACCGTTTTATTTTACCGGTTATCTAGAGATACTCTTAAATTTAGTGTCTTTAGACGTGAGTGGAATTGTTTGCTCTTTGTTTGAAGGGGAAAATAAGTAAGGAAATAGGGACTACTTGCTCTTTAAAATAAAATTGAATAAAGGTAGATTTGGGAAAAGAGCATGATTTTTTAAGAGATTAAGATTGTTAACTACCTTTACTTGTCTTCCTTAAGGCATTGTTTGGTATGAGGAATTTAAAAGGGAGGAGAAGGGAGGACTCCCTCCCCTTATTTGACTCCATAAAATATTTAGGAGGGGAGGAAAATTGTTTTAAAATTTTCCCTCCCCTCCAAATTTGGGAGAATTTGGAAGGAATGTATGAAATTATTATTTTATAATATTAATATATCCATAATTTTTTTAATATCCTAATATTATCCTTATATTATATTTTATTAAAATATTCTATAAAATAATATAAAATAAAGTTATTTATATAAAAATATTTTTTTTCCTTTTTCTTCCTGAACTAAACAAAGTAATATAAAAATCCCTCCCCTCCTCTCTCTTAATCTTAATCCAAATAAGGTAATAATAAAATTTTTCTTTTTCCCTTTTTCTCTATTAAAATCTTTTCTCTCTGTTGAGCCAAACATAGCCTAACCCACGAGATTCGGTGAAAAGATAAATTGAACCAAAACTAATTATTTTCAGTTCAAACTAAATGTCAGTCTTTATTTCTAATTTATTCATATAACAAAGATCACTCGACCATTCATGGGAAGCAGATCACTACAATGAACTACAGTGAATTGATACAGAACCAATATGTGAAAAAAATAAGAATCTTAATCACCTGATTAAACGTCAGCACATCGGAGCGAAACCTTTTGCGCTCACCTTTGTCGCACTTGATGGAGGAGGGAACGTCGGAAACGACAACACTACCAGGGCAAACGACGTCTCTCTTATGTTTCTGATCAATCTCGGTCAACCTCCCGCTTTTGCAAGAAGAGAATCGTATATCTTTGCAGAGATCGTATCCACGCCCAATTACAGAGACGGCTCTCCGCCGCCGATTGGGGATACAAGTCCGCCACACTGCCCATAGTATTACCCAATGCTCCTTTAAACTCTCCGAAGCTACTCAATAACAATACTGCATAGATCATCAGTAGCCTTCTTCAAGCTTCATGATGGGGTTGTTTGGGGCATTAAAAGCAAGAGGCTTAAGTGACCACTCCATTGAACATGTCTTCGGTCTGTGGATTTCACTAGGAGAGATTTCGAATTCGAAGGTCTTCGATGGAACAGGCGATTGCATTTTTTTTTCGGTGGGGGATTTTTTTTTGGTTCATGGGGTTTGTTGCTTCTGCGACGGGCAATTCCGAAACTCGATACAAAGAGAAGAGAGTCTGAATCTGAACCATGGGGGAATAGCACGGCGGGACGACATGCTCTGTATCGTACACGTGGCAGCATGGTGTGGAAAGATGAGAACCAGTTGAACAAAATGTGTGCAAATACTGCTGCTCCTTTAATTAACTAATTAATCATACGTTGACTAAAATATTGATTAATCATCTCGATCCATATCTATTATATTTAACTAATAAAATTGATATCAATATTAACTAAAATGCCTTTCATTAAATTTTCCATTTTTGGAATTATTTTAAAATAAATGCATTAATTACTTTTTTAACATTATGTAAAATATTTGTACGATAAAACACACCCTTAGTCCTATTTAAAGTTATAAGAGAAATCAAACATACCACCTTTTATCTACAACATTTTACTTACATAGAGATTTTATGCCATTAAGGCATAAAACCATTAGCACCATTTATCAACTCTCAATGTCAATTCATCACTTATTCATTTTGAAGATTATGTGCCCAACACACAAGGCACAAATGTAGCTAGCTTAAATCAAATCTAGTATATACTAACACAAAAGAAATTATGATTCATATTAATATATAAAATTACTGTAAATATGGTCCCAAATCCCATTTTCGTCTTTCATATTATAGAAAATTATTTGACCACAAATATTATAGAAAATTACATAAAAGAAAGAGAGAAGTTTTTATTGTCAAAATCAATATCAATGTTAATATGTATAGAAATACTTATATACTATAGGAGTATCATGCCATCTGAATCATATCTAATTAAAATATAACAATTCATCATATTTTAATCTTAATTAGCTAATGACTACTCTAAAACAATTTATATTATATTATATTTTTAGAAAAAATAAACTTATTAATTTAATTAAGATGATATTTTAATTTTTCTAATTACAGTATTTATTTTTCTTAAAAATAAAATAGATTATGATTTTTTTAGATAAATCATTAGTTAAGTTATTATATTTTAATTAAATAAAATTTAAATAACATAATATTTCTATAGTATATAAATATTTCTCTAGTATGTGTAAAATATATAAAAAGTTACGCTATTTATAAGTTATAAATAGTATTAATCATTTGTTATATAGTACTTCCTTCAATCCTATATATAAAATACAATTATTGGGATAACTTGGTCCTATTTATAAGATAAACTTAAAATAATTCTAAAATTTTAACCAAAATTTTCTATTTTTTTCTCAAATTATATTACATATTATATTACTACATTAATTATTTTTCACATACATCTTTTTCCTACTCAACCTCTCTCTCCCCTAAATAAGGGTATGTTTAAAAAAATATATTATAATTTTGCACATTTATTATTTTTATCTAATTTTAACTAAATTTTTTATCTACATAATTTAGTTATTTGTATTGCATAAATAAGATCAAAGGGAGTAAGTAAAACACTACATCAAATTTCAAATATTTTCCTAGTAAATTGTAATAGGGATAATATTTAATAAGTTATTAATAACTCACTAATAACTTATAGATAGGGGTAGAAATATGACATGCTTTTATCATAACTTAGCCTACTTTAAGCCTAGTCTAGCTTATTTATTAAATGGGTTGGGCTCAATCTTAGACCTATTGCCAAACCTATTTAGGTAAATAGACTATGCCTATTTTTATAAGGCCTAGCCTACAAGCCTATAGGACTGACCTATTTAGTTTTTTTTTTAATTTGTACTATGTATATGATATAATTTAAATTAATTTTATAAAATTATTAACTTAACTTTAACCTTAAATTTCACATTCTATCATTGATCTACAAGTTTAACATGTTCAATTATAAATCATTCCCCTCTCTCTCCTCTCCGATAGCATAAGATAGCAATACTAGCTCACTCCCTCTCCCCTTATTTATGCTGTTTGGTGAAGTATAATAATTATTGTAAATTTATTTTAGTGATGCACAAATGAAATATAATAATTATATCAGGGGAGTTTGTCCCAACTTATGTGGAAAACGCAAAAAAAAAAAGAAGGTAAAATTAAGTCAAAAGATGATTGATTCTTATTCCTACTTGTTTGGGAAATCATTGTCATTAGGCATTCTGTGCCTTTTCATGCTCTTTAATGTTAATGGCTTGATTCATTTTGTAGGAGTTATCTAATAAAAAGAAATTATATTGAAGTCTAAATTATTTGGTGTGACCACGATAACTTTTTAGGATTGTTTTTATTATTATTATAAATATTTTGTTATATTAGTATTATTGTAAGCTTGTAATGAATGCATTTTGTTATTTTACTGTATGTAATTTTCTTTTTAGCATCAAAACTTATTTAAAACAAAAAGTATGCTTCATAACCCAAAAAAAGTAATATAAACTTTTAAATAGATTTGATATGTTATATATGAAATAATCCGTATAGGCTTTTAATTTTATTTAAAGATTTGTATTTTAAATAGGTATTTAAACAGGCTCTCAGGCCTTATTAAGCCTTTTGAAAGCTCAGACCTGAGTATAAAAAAAGTCTAAATACAAAGCTTAGGTCTAGGCTCAAGCTTTAGATCTATAATACAGACTTATGCCTATTTAACTAAAGCCTAATGTAGCTTAACCTATTTTCACCCCTGCTTATAGATCAAGAAGTTTTTTTGGACACTCTATATTTGGAACTGACAGTATATAAAAAATTAAAATAAAAAAAAAATGAATGGCAGAAGAAATTATTTGCCCATAAAAATTTTATTTTGTATTTTATTGACTAGCAATATTTTTTTCTTAAGAAAAACGGAAATTTAATTAATTTTATAAGTAATCGGTGATGACAACATTAAGTATTATAAAATTTCTGTATTGTGAAAATGACTTTCATTAAAGTCCAACATGCCAAATGAAAACTCCAAATGCGAAACTGCCATAGATTAATAGAACAAAGCGTTATAAATATGCAACTCACAATGGCAGATTACAAAGTTGGCTTATCTAAGAGCCATTATTATTTCTAGCTGGAATATTGTTTACTTCAAATTCTTGAAAACTTTTAATATAAAAGTTCTTGTAAATTTATCACCATTAGCAATTATTCTCTCAGGATATATTAAAACTCAATCCGAATAGATTGATCAATGATCGGACAACTCATTGACTAGTGTAGTCAAGCATATCGAAGGGTTGAAATCCATACCCTAAACTTTGTTTGGTCAAACTTGACCTATCGTCGAATCGAGTCTGTCGTGATTGAGCAGTCGGTTGAAGATAACCTCCATCCAAAATGCTTTCATTTTTTTTTTTTGATACAAGAGTAAAAAATGCTTTCATTTTGATTAGTGACAAAAAGCATTTTGGGCTGATATCGAACTAGGGCGGATAATGTGATCTAGCCCACAACGAAGAAAAAAATTTTGGGTGTGAATTGGACTAGGCCATATCACATGATTCGGCCAACCCAAAGAAAAAAAAATTTATGAGTCGAGTTGGATTGAGCCTAACCCGATCTAATTCAACAAAGAAATAATTTCTAGGTCAACCCATCGTCCGTGGGTTCAGCTGGCGAAGGGGTAAGACATACTACTATTTGGAGTGTGTTCGAACCCTGGAGAGTACCATTTTATTGTGGTTCTAGTCGTGGCGCTTGGGTAAGCATCTTAGCTCTTGGGTGCTTAGGTTTACGCCTGAGGATAATAGATGGCTCGCCCTGCCCGACATTGGTATCGCCTAAGAGGAAGGGAGACTTCGCCCTGCCCTTGGATCTTGGGTGAGCCCAACCCCTTCCCAAAAATTTCCTCTCTTGTACCAAAAAAAAAATTCTAGGTCAGGGGTTGGATTGAGGCCAACCTGATCCAATTCAAAAAAAAAAAAAAATTGGTAGAGGAGACACGTGGCTGTTCTACAATGGCACGTGGTTGTATATGCCTGGCTTGACAATATGCCTCACCTTGTTTTTTTTTTTTTCTGAATTTAATCTTCTAGGGGGCCCGTTAGGGCAAGTTAGGGCTCCGATTGAGATATGGTTTATCCTTAAAAATCCCTAAATTCAATATCTTTATTTTGATATATAATTTTTCCATTTTGGGGGCAATTCTGGACCTTTCTATGAATAATCATTATATTTTTTGGTATTTTTAGGCTTTTAAAAATTGTAAAAAATTATGATAATTTATATTATTAAATTCCTAAGTAAAAATGAGTTAAAGGACTTCAAGTAGCACTGAAATTACTGAACATGGTTCATTAAGTTCCTCATATCTAGATAATGAAGTTCCAGAAAATGAACCTTAGAGTGAGGACTAGATCCCAGACTTCTTGAAGAAGAGGATCCAGAAGAGCTAGTAGAGTTTAATAGTTTAGAAAAAATCTTGATGAGGACCCTAAAGAAAATCCTAATGTAGATCCAGAAGGGGATATTGAGCAGAACCCTGAAGAGGATCATGAGGATCTAATGAACGAGTTTTTCTATGAAATATTATGAGCTTAAAGAGAACGTCTAGAGCTTCAAATCCATAGGTAACACAATTCATTTGGATAAGTAACCAAAGAGAAATGAATTTTGGAAGTTAAGCAAAGAAACTAGAATTTCCAAATTTTTACCAAATGAACAGTGATTTATAATCAATAAACTGATTTCATATGGACAAGAAAATTGAAGTTTCATATTTTTTCCTTAAAGATCTATGAAAGAAATTTCATTAGAAATTGGAACCACATTATTTCAATTTTCTACAATTAATTATAAATTTTTAAAGTAGGGTACATGTTTTAGAATTACCAAATGAACATTAAATGTGAACAGTACCAGAGAGCAATTCCTTTGGAAATGGATGTTCTCAAAGCAAATGATCATGTAATTGGTTTCAATCACTTCTAATAGAGTATAATTGAGGTTAAAAGTAAGGATGTGACATTTTGGAAAGATCCTCTACTTGAGGATCTTCAATTGATGTTCACATATTATGGATCTAGCTATACGACTTCTTTTCCTAAATAACTTATTAACGGGAAGAAGAAGTAATCCAACCTTAGACCCCAAAACTCACAAAAATAAAAAAGAATTTATAAAATTCTTCAAGATTATACCGAGTTCATGACTAACAAAGAACACAAAATTACACGCTACAATCATGTGGAATACATAAAACAAGTAAGAGATATAGACAGGCGTACTAGAAAATCTTATGGGGTTGATGCTATAAAACTAACTTCAAAATTCATACTTAAGTCACTTGAACTTAGAAAACTAAGGAGAGTTATTCTTAATTTATCTCTCTCTTATATTGATTGATGTATCTTTGTACTAGCTTTCCTTATGTTTGCTATATTTGAAGGCATGATTTCATTTATTAAAAATAGATTGCATGTCTAACTTTATTTAATGAAGCTCTTTTAGATTGCAATTTGAATATTCATATATAATCTAAGCATGCTTCTTATAAGTGGGAGCTTTTAGAAGATAATGTTTTTAAAAGTTGTGTTTTATTGTTAAAGTCCTTGTATAGAATTCTTGATAGCACATAATAGTTGTTACTAGTATATGTGTGATCGGTGGTACAAACATATGCTCATAATCATGGATCTTGTAGTCATTATTTTCTAGTCAAGAATAATATAAATACATGACATTGTATACTTCACTGTGCTATATGGCTAAAATGTTCTTTGGTATGATTCTCTCATAAGAGAACCTAGATTTGTCACATAAATGAAAATGGTAACCACGAACATTATTGCTAAACTAAAAAACGTGAAAAACTCAATTGGGATAACTGGGATATTTGGTAGCGAAAGGTCCAGTACATCTTAGAGGAACAAGATGTTATTAAACATTTGACTACTGCTATGGTTGAATCTAAGGTTGGGAATACGGTCTAGCATAGGAGAGACTAGGCGGCTTACCAGACTTAAAGGAAGAAGAATAACATAGCTAGAATCACGCTTCTTAGTGCCATGACATATGACATCATGTGTGAATTTGAGACACACAAAACCGTTTAAGTCATGTGGATTGTACTAAAGGATAAATTTAGTGGTGTCCTACCACTAAGTTTAGGAGGTTGATGATTAAGTTTGATACCTATAAGTTTAAGCCAAATACTCCTATAAAGCAATATCTGAGAGATGACCAATATGGTTAGAGAACTGAAGGAAGCTAATCATACTTTCTCTGATAAATAGCAAGTATAAGTTGTGATTATATCTCTCCTTGCTGGTTGAGACCATATTAAAGTCAAATTAAACCACAATAAAAATATCATTACTTTTAACGATACAGTTAGGCATTTGGAGCTGGAAGATACGCGTTTAGAGGCTTACAAGGCCTTTGGATAGGCTTATTTGACTGAGAATATTGGCACTTCCTAATCAAAGCCTTATTTCAAGAAGGGCAACAAGTTCTAAAATAAAGGGAAGAAAGATGTTCCTCAATTTCAAAAGAGCAAGAAACAATTCAAGTAGAAGTGAAAGAAAGGTAGAAAGTAGAGACTGGATTTGAAGAAGTTCAAGTGCTTTGCCTGCTAAAAGATGAGCTATTTCACAAGTGACTCTAAACAGGTTGAGAGTGAAAATGTATTAGTGAATTTTGTGAATTCATATGCCTCGTATGTTTCTAGTACTATTTTCCTAATGGAAATCGTTTCTTCTTGGGTTATTTCTAAACTGTTTCTAGTACTATTAACCAAGGATTGATAATCCTTCATAGAGTACCATCAGTTACCATATCAAAACAAGTGGATTTACGTAGGGAACAATGTGAGGATTGAGGTTAGAGGTATTGGCACCTACAAATTCGTTATGTAATGGAAATATCTTGATACTCCATGATATGATTCATGCTCCCGACATCATCTGGAGCAACTTAGTCTCTGTTTCATGCCTTTTAAGAGTTTGAGTTTAATGTGAACTTTCCTGACAAAGTTGCAGACTTTTTTAGTAACTTAGTATTTTATGGTTTAACTTTCTATAAAAGTTTTTTGTTTTGGATATTATTGGTAGTTCTAATATTAATTAATGATTTGTTATTTCTTCCAATAATATTGATATCAATACCTAGTATGCTAGAGTAGGACACCTTAATCAAAATAGAATGATTAAATTGGCTAAATAAGGATTGTTAAGTTCTATTGCAAATATAGAAATATCTTTATGTGAAAATTGTCTAGCTGGTAAGGTAACAAGAAAGCCTTTGGGTAAAAGAACAAGATCTGAAAGTCCATTACAATTAATCCATTATGATATTTACAGTCTAATGAGTGAGGGAAAGTCTCAGAGCTTGGTATTTTATTACTTTTATTGATGACTTTTCAAGATAATATTATGTCTATATGATCTCACATAAGGCTAAGGCCCATGAGTGTTTCAGACGATACATTAATGAGATAGAAAATCAAATAGATAATAAAAGCATATCATTACGCACCGATCGATTTCATGAATATTTGTTTGATCAATTGAATCAACTTTGTGAAGAAAAAGGGAAAATTAGGCAACTAACTATTTTGGCACTCCACAACAGAATGGAGTTACTGAAAGAAGAAACATAACTCTTTTAGACATGGGTAGGTTTATAATGGCTCAAGCAAACCTACAAATTTCATATTGGGGTGATGTTTTGTTGATAGAAACGTGTATACTTAATAGTGTATGCTCAAAATCAGTCGCTTTCACACCTTATGAGTTATGGACAAAATGCAAACCGGATTTAAGCATCCTTAGACAATGGGGGTCAATAGTGTATATCCGTGATGATTCCCATAAGTATGGGAAGTTAGATCCTAGAGAAAAGAAATATACTATAAACAGTCAAAATGATACATTTTTATAGGTGAACATGAAGATGAAACAATGACTAAAATAGAATCGAGAGTTGATGCATTCAATGAGACTAAATTTCTTAATAGATAAGATGTTGACCGCACTATATCCCTTAACGAAGGATAAGAGCAAGACAGTGCATAATAAATTGATAGGCAAAAATGTCTAGATATATCAATCTGAGTGAGAGCCAAGAAATGTCAACCCAAAGACCAAACAAAAGAATAAATATAAGTAGGCAACTCCCATAAGAAGGAGTAATTGGAAAAGTGTTCCAAAGAGACACTTCTAAATAGAAGGAGAATCACTCCTAGTTACTCCTGAAGGGGACGATGAACCATGTTCTGTACAAAGAGGCATTGTCAAGTCCTACTAAGGAGGAATAGAAGAAAGCAATAGAAGAAAAAATAGACTTAATGAAAAAGAACTAAGTCTGGGAGTTAGTTGATCTTCCAAAAGGGTGTAAAGCTATTGGGAACAAGTGGGATCTAAAAATTAAGAGAAAAGTATATAGATCAATTAACAAATATAAGTCTTAATTAGTAGCAAAGGAATATACACAACATGAATGGATATATTATAAGGATGCCTTCTCACCTGTTATGCGTTTCAATTTTATAAAACTTATTCTGACAATAATAAACAATTTAGACCTAGAATTATATCATATGGGTGTAAAAATTGTATTTTTGAATGGTGATATGCATGAAGAAATTATATAGAACAACCATTAGGTTTCATTGAGAATGGAATGGATAAGGTTTGTAAACTTAAAAGGTCTACTTATGGACTGAAGTAATCATCCAGACAATGGCATTTTAGATTTCACAAAGTGATAACCTCTTATAACTTTCAAATGATAGAGGAAGACCACTGCATCTACATTAAGAGGTTTGACAAGAAACTTGTTATATTATCCTTATATGTAGAGGATATACTATTGGCCAGAAATAGTCTAGATTTGGTAGCATCTATTAAAGAATGACTCTCATCAAACTTTGAATTGAAGGACATGGGTGAAGCATAATACATACTTAGAGTTAAAATCCAAAGAGATCGCTTAAGCAGAATACTTTCTCTTTCACAAGAGTTATATCGAGAAGATACTTGAGAGATTAATATGAAAGACTGGAATCCCAAAGATATTCCAGTGGCTACTAGAGTAGTCTTGGGTCCTAAAATGTGTTCCAAAACCAAGTCAGATAAAAAGAACATGGAAAGAGTTCAATATACCAGTGCTATTGGCAGTCTAATGTATACAATGATATGTACAAGATCATATATTTGTTATACAATAGGACTAGTAAGTAGGTTCCACTCTAACCCCTATGAGAAATACTAGAAGGCAGTGAAAATGATATTGAGATACTTGAAGGACAAAGCTAATTATGCACTGTGTTATGTAGGAAGCGATCTAGCTTAGTGGGATACTCTGATGCTAATATAGGTAGAGACGAGGAAGAACATAGATTGACTTCGGGTTATACCTTTTTGCTAAACATCATGATATATATTGGAATAGGAAGAAGCAAATGTGCATTGCCTTACACTCTATAGAAGCTGAGTTTGTGGTATACACTGTAGCAGTGCAAGAGGCTTTGTGGCTAAAAAGATTCATAAAATACCTTGGATCAAAAATGAAAGTACCAATCCGGTGTTATATGCACTGTGACAATATTGCAGCCATAGCTTATGCGAAAGACCTCAAGTATCATAGTAAAACCAAGTATATTGACATCAAGTACAATTTTATGAAGGATTATATATCACAAAAATTTTTTACTGTGCAATACATTTCCACTAAATGTATGGTAACAGACCCCCTAACAAAGCCAATATGCAAAGAAATCTTTGAGAGACATGTAAACTATCTTAGTATGCATAAAATGTGTAATGTAAACCTTATGTAATACTTTTATGACTTATGGACTTATGTTTTTCATCACTACTTGATGTGTCTGTATGAAAATATACAATGTCCAGTATGTCGTACATGTAGAAAGGTTGGCTTTCTCACATGGGCAACTGCCTTTGACGCTCAGGAGGAGGGTACAAGGATGAGACATTTGTGTTCACAAGTAAAGCAACAAAGAGTGTAATAACCCTAGACTAATAAAGAAAATAAATAAGGAACTAAAACCACTTTAATGAGATATGTATTAATTATTGCAAGTTTGGTACAAAGAGAAGTTGGTAGTTGAGTGGTGTTGAAAGCAATGGAAGGAGCTTGTGGTGAGGGATTCAAGTCTTAACAGTTTACAACATTTTTGCTTCAGCCCATTGCATGAAATTACAGAACTTCCCCTCTGCCAATTTTATATCAACATCCTCTCCTTTCTTTTTTTTGGATAGCGAGATAGAAAACAGAGGAAAGAAAATTCTAGTGACTTCTCTTGCCGGTTCGATCTTCTTCCTTATTTCAATAGGTCGCCTTCTCTTCTTCACAACTGAACAAAGCAAGGGAAGCTTTGCGACTCTGTGATTAAGATTCCATTAGCTTTCGTCATTCATATGCTCGCACATCTGCCGTTCTGTTCTGTAGCCATGTCGCCTATGAGTAAACTGTCGTCACGATGGTTCATGAGGGGGTTAGAATTGTGATTCCTTTTCTTTTCTACGACTGATTGTTCAAAGAGGAGATGAATTTGGGATTTATTCAGCTGAAGGATTAAAGGTGAATATACGTTGGAATAGGTATTTTCATCATCTTTTTTTCCTTAACGTTATAAAAGAAACTAATTAGATTTGAGTGCTGAATTATTTGAATACTGAACCAAATTTTCTGAATAAATTAAAAGTAAAGGATATTGGGAAACCATTTGGATATTTGCATTGTATAGTTAGTAGTTGATAAGTTATGGTGTCAATTATTCAACGCATCACACAAGGTGTTTGGGAAAATGAGTAGAAGAGAAAATTAGTTAGGATTTTCAAAATTGCAGTGAAGGTTAAAGGTTTTTGGCAATAAACCCACCCAAAATGGTGTTTAATTGGTATTGTTTGTGGTGTTGTGTGCTGGGTGGTCGTTGGAAAGAAAGTGGCATCAGTTTTGGAAATAAAAGTTCAAGAAAGCACATTGACTTCATGAGTATGAAGTTAGTGTTATGGGTTTTATGCTATGTGATTCCAAGTGAGACTGTGGATTGTTAAAGTAGGAAAATTGTGCGTGAATGATGAACAATCTTGTATGATTAATCAATATGGAAAATTTTCAGGTTAGAAAAGGGTTAAAAGAGGGTCTTTGAAAATTGGAAAAGGAAGGTCCAGATATGGTAAACTGATTTTAAAAATACTATTAAATGTTATATTAGATAAAATCTTATAAGTTGGATGATGATGAGTTCATATTGGATGCTCTTTTATATATGTACAAGAATTTAGTTTAATTAAAGTTTCTTAAGCTCTCGCTAGAAATTATAGTAAAGAATCAATGTTGTTTGTGTGTATGTGTATATATATATATATATATATATATATATATATATTTATTGTTGCTAGGGTGGTAATTAAATATATTAAATTTGAGCTTAACAAGGAAAAAGGGAAAAAGTGGAGGGTGATCTCTAAAGTTTAAAAAGTGGATTTGTTAAATAAGGGTAATAAATTCTATCATTATTTAAATTGTTGTGATATTATTTGGGGAAAATAGGGATTAAAATTTAAATTCTTCTATTTTAAAGTGTTATAAATTGAGCACTAGAATATGATCCTAAATTGTAAAAAAAAAAATATAGTTAGAATTTTAATATATTGTTTTTGGGATATAAGGAAATTGAGAAATGAAAATAATTGAGAATTGTTCAGCTGGAAAGAGTATATGTTTGAGAGCATGGCAAGTGAGTGAATAATATTCCATAATTATTTATTTTTTATTGATATCTTTGCCATTTGTTATACTTTATCAATTTATCAATTATGTTAAATATTATTTATGAAGGCAATTTCATTTAAATATTATCATTATTTATATTCATTTTATTGCTATTGTCATGTTTTAACATCTTGGAAAAAAATCATGATGTTCATACGAATCAAGAAAATGTTTGAAATATCTTTTGTCAACTATGATGTTAGAATAACTTATGCCATTAAATGTTTTATGTGAGTTGCTATTATTTTAAAAGATTTTAGTTGAAAGACAGAAATTAAAGGAAATTTTTTGAAATTTTATTTTGATGTTCATGTTGGGGTTTTTGTTTATGAAATGCTCTTTATGAGATTTTAATATTAAAAGATCTTATTCTTTATTAAGTTAAATTGAACCCATGCATGCTTGGAAAGGTTTTTGAGAGGACTGAATATAAAACACTAGTTACTAATAGTAGTACTGTTAGTCCTTGGTGCACCATGGTTAAACTCGATCTCGATAGATATTCGTGAGCATAGTACTCATGCCGGATATGCGTGGGATTTATTCTCAAGCCTATTATTTGTGGGTCTTGTACCTGCACTTGTTATTCATGGGTTTTGCTCCTGCGCCTATTTTCGTGGCTTTGAGCAGTGTCAGATTGGCTAGTTACCTCATGGATTTTGTGTCCACGTTTTTTATTCGTTTTGTTGAAATCCTATAAAAAATATGAGATTGGAGAAATATTGTTTTAATCTAGTTTCTTTAAACTAGTTGTTTTACTGAGTATTTGATTAGATTGATTTGATTAATGATTTTGTTATAGTTTTATTTTTGTTATAATTCTATCATATGGAAATCTAGATTTATCAACAAGCTTTATTGTTCACAATTTAATATGCTTTAAATGGTATTTTTCTGCATTTTAAATTACTTTAATAATGGGACATTATTCACTTGTAGATTATTTTGGTCTCAGATAGTAATGCTAACTTTGCACCTTTAATGAAATAGAGAAGGCTCTTATGGTTATTCAAAACCAATAGATGCTCCACATAGTCTATAGGCAGGATTACTGTCCTCTTATGTCTTTTTGAGATATATAAATAATTTTATATGGTATGACATTTATTATTTTGGAAGATATAAATACAGGCATATATAATAAATAATAAAATAGCTTATGCATGTTTAAGATTATTATTATAGTAATTATGATATTTAAAGGTTTACGGAATGTGAGTTCTCTCATATTATGTATCGGTCACTTCTTGACTTTCGGGATGTGATAAAAAGTGCTGATATGGTAGAGAAGAAACTTAAATTATATGTCACCTTGATCAAAGTGTAGCAAGTGGAGATGAGATCCATATATATAAAATTGGATCGAACCATGGAAATCCATTTCCATGATGCTTGTAACCAACAAATCCTTCAACGTTGATGTATTAAAAATTAGATTGAAGTGTATATATTTCAAAAATAATGTGAGAGTCTTATATCATATCGGAGTATACAGAATGAGCCTTATTGAGGCAATATACTAGTATTCTACACATAAATTAAAAGGAGGAGGCTATACATTGATATAGCTTTAATCAAACCTCCAAAGACTTCTAAGGTCCTAATACGAGACTATCTCCTAAAAATGTTAATAAAAATAGGGTGAGACAAACGTCTTAGTTATTCAATAAACATACCCATCATGCATACTAGCATGTGCTTGTGAGATGTCAAGTGGGATAGTTCACAAAGGACAATATATAGAAAATAACATTTAATCATAATATAATCAAATGGATAAACTACCCAAATTCCTCCCATCAATCCAACCGAACCGCCTAGTACTTGTCGACTGAACCTATGGGCTAGTGATAACTACTGTATAACTAGCTACTCAAAAAGGTAACAAATTAAGTGTTATGGATGAGCCAAAATCCACAAAGTATATGACCAGAACATGAGTTCATTTCCCCTCGGTAAATAGGTAGGGGTGTCATAGCCTCTCTATAAACTAGTAGGACAAAGCCAATAATCAATCTCTAATAGAGGCCATATCATGTGGTAGAAATACAACTTCATCATTACCAATGCCTAATACATAATTCTCAACATAATTATATTCATTAAAATCTCAATAACTCGATAATCAATAACATCAATAAATATCATAATAGGGTTTTTCTCAAGATAATAACTTTCTTCAAATTCAATCTCAAGGTATTTCTAATCTCAATTCAAACTTTTCAAGTTAAACTTTAAGTCCCACAAGAATTTTTTTTCAAAAAAAATCATCAATCAAGTTTTTTCAATGTATAATCATATCAAATCAATATATATGTGTGCCTATTTGGATGGAGTTGAAACCTTGGTTTCAAAAGGGCTTCTGGTCCAAACCTTAGTTTAGAAAAATTTCAAAACAAAAGCCATATTTACTATTTTATATGGTTAAACCATAGTTTTGGATAAACTATTGGGAATAACTTCTGAAATAGTAAAAGAGCTTATAGACTATTCAATTACTATTTTACCCTTACTTTTCTCTATCTCTCATCTCCTCTCCTTTCTTTATGCCGTGCTGTCACCAAACTCTGTGTCGTCGCCTGCCTTCTTTTTCTACCACTATTGTACTCTCGTTGATAAGTCATCTATGAACATCATATCCATATAAGCCCGAGCCAATAACAGGAATCTGGATAGAGCAATCAAAAGTTCAAAATAGGAGGAATTCTAGGTGCTCACTTGTTCAACGTTGTCTTTGTTGAAATCATCACAGGATTGGCTACCATAAATTCCAGCTCATTCAGCATCAACCCTATTTTTATCAAATTTAAACCAGCACTGGGCTATAGAGCTATTGGGTCTAATTCCAGAGGTAAGTTTGAGGGAACTGACTTTGGTTGTAAAAGCAAGGAAACGAGAGTCCAATTTTGCGAAGGAGAGAGGGGAAGCGAGGGATTTTGAAGAAATGGTTTGGTGGGTGGTATAGGAGGGGATGGAAGTATGCTAAAGTGAAGACATGGGTGTTATCTATCTACTTCTGATGCAATCTCACATATCTATCCACATGTATAAAATCTTAGTGCAATCGTTAAATGTTTATTTTTTTTTTACCTCATACACTTTATGGTAATTTACTAATCATAAAATTCCTTCTAATAACCCTACAAACACTCATTTATTTAAAACACTTTTTTTCTATAAGCTTTCTTTATAAGTACTTTTCTAAAAGCTGTCTAAAAGTTTTTTTTTTCATAAGTCATTTTCTAAAAATCTATCCAAACAAAACCTATTTTTCTCCTATTTTTTCTATTTTTTTCCAGTAGAGAATTATATTTTTTCTCCTATTGAAACTAAATCATAAAACCTATTGAAACTAAATAATAAAAGAGACTCTTAAATGACTAAAGAGAAATACTAGTATGTACCTAGTAATGCTAATAATTGGTCACGTGATTTAAAATAGAGTACATAGTAATATCTTCTATGTAAGATATAAATTAGCTCCATCTAGAAACTTCTAATTGAAATATGAATACACTAGGTTGAACAAAAAAACTGTTTCACTTCAATTAAAAGGGTTTTATAAGATTCAAAAGGTCCATTAAGTGCCTTACTTCTATGTCATAATCAATCCAAACACTTGCCTCAGATTGACTTCTAGATCAGAATTGTTCTAATGAATAACTAAAGAAAATAGAATAGATAGGTGGGAGATTGAATAGAAAGAAACTCAATAGAAAAATCTCTCATAAGTTCACTCATTATGTTTTATATTGGCAGGTCTCTTTATATGTGTTGTCCGAAAAGAGGAAGACTCAATGATTATTCGTTCGCTAGAACCATAAGTCAACATTTTGGTAGATATGGATCTCGTAAAAAGTCTTTCGAGGAATAGGCCAAACCCAATCATTTCTCAAGAACAGTAGCTAAGGGACCTGATACTACTATTTGAATATGGAACCTACATGCTGACGCTTATGGTTTTGATAGCCATACTAGTTATTTGGAAGAGATTTCTCTGAAAAGCATTTAGTGTCCATTTTGACCAACTCTCCATCATCTTTCTTTATATGAGTGGCATGTATTGCTCAGGTGGTTTGGCCAATAATGGGCCAAGAAATATCGAATGGTGATATAGGCAGGGGTTTCCAAGGAATACAAATAACCTCTGATTTTTTTTAGATTTGGCAAGCATTTGGAATAACTAGTGAATTACAACTCTATTGTACCACAATTGGTGCATTGGTCTTTGTAGCCTTAATGCTTTTTGGTAGTTGGTTTCATTATCACAAAGCTGCTCCAAAATTGGCTTGTTCCAAGATGTAGAATCTATGTTGAATCACTATTTAGCAGGGCTACTAAGACTTGGGTCTCTTTCTTGGGCAGGGCATCAAGTATATGTATCTTTATCGATTAACCAATTTCTAAATGCTAGAGTATATCCTAAAGAGATATCACTTTCTCATTAATTTATCTTAAATTTGGATCTTTTAGTTCAACTTTATCCCAGTTTTGTTGAGGGAGTAACCCCTTTTTCACCTTGAATTGGTCAAAATATGCGGAATTTCTTACTTTTCATGGAGGATTAGATCTAATAACTGGTGGTCTATGGCTAATCGATATTGCACACTATCATTTAGCTATTGCAATTCTATTCCTGATAGTAGGTCACATATATAGAACTAACTGTGGTATTGGTCATAGTATAAAGGATATTTTAGAGACTCATAAAGGTCCATTTACAGGCCAGGGCCATAAAGGCCTATATGAGATCCTAATAACGTCATGACATGCTTAATTATCTATTAACCTACTATGTTAGGCTCTTTAACCATTGTTATAGCTCACCATATGTATTCTATGCCTCCTTACCTGTATCTAGCTACTGACTATGGTATATAACTTTCATTGTTTACACATCACATGTGGATTGGTTAATTTCTCATAGTTGGTGATGCTGCGCATACAACAATTTTTATGGTAAGAGACTATGATCCAATTACTCGATACAATGATCTATTAGATTGTGTCCTTAGGTATCGCGATGCAATCATATCATATCTCAACTGGGTATGTATATTTTTAGGCTTTCATACTTTTGGTTTGTATATTCATAATGATACCATGAGTACTTTAGGGTGCCCTCAAGATATGTTTTCAGATACCGCTATACAATTACAACCTATCTTTGCTCAATGGATACAAAACACCCACACTTTAGCACTTGGTGAAATGATCCCTAGTGCAACAACAAGCACCAGTTTGACTTGGGGTGGTGATTGCAGTGGGCAACAAAGTTGCTTTGTTACCTATTCCATTAGGAAATGTGGATTTATTGGTCTATCATATTCATGCATTTACAATTCATGTGATGGTATTAATACTCCTAAAATGTGTTTTATTTGCTTGTAGCTCACGATTGATACCTGATAAAGCAAATCTTGGTTTTTGTTTCCCTTGTGATGGACTTGGAAGAGGGGACATGACAAGTATCCGCTTGGGATCATGTCTTCTTAGGGCTATTCTGGATGTACAATTCCATTTTGATAATAATATTCCTTTTTAGTTGGAAAATGTAATAAGATGTTTGGGGTAGTATAAGTGATAGGGGGTGGTAACTCATATTAGGGAGGAAATTTTGCGCAAAATTCCATTACCATTAATGAGTGGCTCCGTGATTTCTTATGGGCATAGGCATCCCAGGTAATTTAGTCTTATGGTTCTTCATCATCTTCATTATATTGCACCGGTGGGCATCTTATAGTTGGTTATCAATCTGCCATTAAGGAAGTAACCAATAAATGGACCAAGAATAAGAAGAGAGAGGGATTGAATAGTAGTTGTACGTCTTACTCAGTAATTCAAAATATCCAATTGAATATTTCTTTTGAAAATAACCTATTGTAGTTTACTGTAAAGCACTTAATAGAACTGTTATACAGGCATGTAGGAAACCTTTTAGGTTAACTTTTACATAAGTCATTGTGCCAACACCAACAACAACAACTATGACTAGGATTGCACACTTCACTTCCTTTAGGTAGTGCTTTTTATGAAGGATCCATTCCATTATACAAACCACTGGAATCATGCTCAATTTAGATATTTGTTAAAATCCCCCAAAGTTTAGCATGATGCTAAAGTTCATCCCTATGATAGACATATTGGCAACCACTGACAACCACATAAACTCCCATAAAGGTACATGTTTTGACACATAATAACCAATAGTATTTGACACTAGACCCATAAGAGCAGTTATAGTAGAAAGGCACTACATGACATTTCAAATGGAAATATAGAAAAAGAAGAAAAGAAGAATGACCTCGCTTAGTTGAAAGAGAAGGATGGATTTATGGAGCTGACTGTGAAAAGAGTGGCATCACTGAAGAAAAACAAGGTGGTGTCAGGTATGAAGAGGATCAGGAAAGGTCACAGCTAGAAATAAGAGAGGTAATATCGTATCTTAGATAATATCATCTTATATTATTATCCTTGTCATAATCCTATCAGATATGGTAATTTAAAATTTAAATCATATTTTCAAAATTCAAATCGATAAGAACCCAAATCCTAATAAATCTCTAACTAATAATAACAATTAAATCATAAAATCCTAAGTAAAGATAATGGTAGGATAATCCATATATTCTATTTTATTGAAAATAATAAAAATATTATACCATAATAATTTAATTAGATAACGTTTCTAGGTTATTGATAAATAATATTTTTAATTGTGCTTTAAATATAAGAATAAAAGTTGGGATGTTACATCGCTCCTCACACTGTTGCCAACGCGGTTGACAACCTCAGGCACACAGGACCAACCAAATTTGGTAGCCTACCTAGCTGTCATTGTCACTTGAGCTCACGATGACGATGAAGAAGACGACGGTGATCTCCCCACTGTAACGAAAATGACATCTGCAACATGAGATCTCCCCCACAGCGGCGATGACAAGATCTACAACGCGACTTCTTCTCCTCCAACAACAAGAAGGGCTAGTCCACAGCA
Source organism: Leucaena leucocephala (assembly GCA_037074615.1). Lineage (NCBI taxonomy): Eukaryota > Viridiplantae > Streptophyta > Magnoliopsida > Fabales > Fabaceae > Leucaena > Leucaena leucocephala. The sequence continues at coordinate 5,932,546 of CM073550.1, forward strand.
AACAAAATACGTTGAGTGAGAAGAGTGAAGGAGACGATGGAGATGAGACAGCGATGACAAAGCAAAGAAGACGATAGAGAGGAGAGAGAGTATAAAAAAAATAGGGGCAAAATGTAATTAGGAAGCCCATAAGCTCTTTTCCTCACCCAGTCCATCAGCTTATCTGAAACCTAAGTTTGATCCAACTTTTGATCTATACAAACTTATAGAGTTTTTAAGGTTGTTGAGTTAAAATTTTTCCCAAACCAAGGTTTGAGCTGAAAGTTATTTTAAAACCATAGTTTGGACTCTATCCAAACACCCACAAATACTATTTTTAAATATTTTTATATTATAAGTATTTACGGAATAACTCATCAAATGTTGCATATCAAAATCCATAAAGAAAAAGGGTGAAGGGAAAGTAAAAAATAACACTACCTTTTTGCCAACTGGTATATTTGGTGATATGAGCACCTTAATTGGTGGCTAAATTTAATTATAATCTGTCTGATCTTAACAACTTCAATTTGTTTTACTACTTCATAATCTTTGACTAGCACATTCCCAGTTTGTCCACTAGGGCGCAAAAGGACATGAAAAGGAAATTTACCAACCCCTATATAATTTCTCACTCGCAAGGTTCAAAATAGATGGCAATCTCATTTGTCAAGATAACCATTTAATCTTTATAATTAAAGTCTTCTCCAACTATACAATTTGTTTGTATAATTGAAGACAAATGGTCAAATTGATCAGTAAGTTTCACCAAATTGAACACAACGTAACTATGTTTATTTCTTTTTAATTTGTATAACCTTTTAGTAAAAGAAGATACGAGTTAGTTGATCTCTCGATCTCTTTTAATTAAATTCACCTATCATTTTATCTATTTTTCTTTGCTTTTGATTTGGATCCTCTCATAATTCTCATCTCTTTCTCTTCTCAGAATTCTTTCTCCACCCTTCCATCAAAAAATGAAAAGTTCAGATGTAATATCTTATAAATATTATTAAAATATTAATAAATAAACTTAAACTATTAAAATTTAACTTGGACAATTTACACTTGTCGTATAAATAATTTTTAATTTGTAAAATATTTTAATTTGAACCATCTATTTCTAAGAGGGAAGTGAGAAAGAGGATTCTGAGAGGATCTAAACCCTCATTATTGTTTGGTGATATCAATAGCAAAATGGTAAATTTATTTGTCTCATCTTAACAACTCAGTTTGTTTTACGTCATATAATCTTTAACTAACACAATCCCATTTTGTCCAATATGGTGCAAAAGGACATAAATTGAAACGGTTAGATTTTCGATCCATCCTTGATGAGCCAAGATATTAATGAGAATATTTTGGCTTAATTAAATAATATTAAATTAATTACTATTAAATTATTAGTTTTAACTAAATATCAAATTCTCTCTATTCTCTAGTCTCTCCCGTAATGTATCTGTTGTGGCTAAATTGAATAGGCTATAGTATTCGATTCTTCGTGTAAATACACCCAAATCCGGTTTGTATCTCTCTCCCTCTATCAACTTTTATCTAACATAAACCATTTATATTGAAAGTTGCCACCACTCAACTTTTATTGTCTCAAAGTTCAAAACTGATGGCAATCTCATTCTGTGGGCCACCGAAGATGAATCCCCAATACAATCTTTTGTCATTTAAATTTTTCTCCTTAAATTTCACCAATTTTAAACTAACTATTAGACAATAACGTCATGTAATCTATTTAGCCAATTCCATATAGTATAATAAAGCTTATTATTATTGTTATTGTTTAATTTTGAATTCACTATCCTAATTTTCTTTAGTTGTTCTCTCCTTCATTTTTATCAAACTAGACTGCCAATTATATATTTTTCATTGCACAAATTCCATGATTGAACTAGATAAGTTGATATCTTCTATCCTTTTCATCAAAATGGACCCACCATTATTATATATATTTATGAGTATTTCTCTTTAATTACATGAATTCTCTATTGGGCATGATCTTCAATTCCTTTTAAAGACTTCTTGTTCTCATTGGCATTAGGTTAATTAATTAGAAAACAGAAACACAAACCAGCAAAGAAATTAAAGTTTAAAATTAAAAAAACGGATAAATAAGCAAGCTTAACATGGCATTAATTCAATTCACTGAGAGCTGTGAGCAGAAACACATGCTCTCCTACTTCATAACTTCTCCATATCATGAATGACAAGAACTATGTAAATCCAAAATCAAGATTCAGTAGGATTTCATACTAAAGAAACCATCATAAATTAATTAACCCTATCCTCTTAACTTATAACTGATCTAATAAGCTCAAGGCTGAAAATTATCAATGTTATTATTACCCTCAAACCCCAGCTGGTTCTGATATCCTTCCCTGGAGTAATTGTTCTCATAGTTGTATTTTCCACCTTCCTTAAACCTAGTATCACTCATTCCTTGCCTCTGATCACCATTGTACTGATTATACCTATCATAACCTCCATTGTTGCTGTAATACAACTTCTGGGTCTTCTTCCTCATCTGATTTGACACATTCTCGTATCCTCCTTCAGCATACCTTGTCTTGTCCAGATCATTACCATAAGCATCCTTGTAGTAGTTATTATTGTTGTTGTTGTTGATGAAATCATTCTGATTTCTGTTATAGTACGAATACTTGTTTGGATACTTGGTCGTGTACTCCTCATTAGACTCACCAGTTTTGTACGGCTGGTATGTGGTGGTGGTCGTGGAGGTTGACGGAGGGAAATGACCGGCGGACTCGTGGTGGCCGTAGAGGCCATAGTTGTCATCAGTCTCGGGGATGAAGACGGGCTCTTGCTGATCTGGCTTGTTCATCACAGCAGGTTCTTCTTTTTTGTTGGGGAGATCAGTTTCTTTATCGTTATTATTGTTGTTGATGGGATGTGTGACTTTGCTGAAGAACTGACTGTCTCTGCCATGGATTTGCAAAGACAACAGAAGTATTGTGAGGAAGAAAGAAGAAACCAAGTTTGAGAAGAGAGCCATAGAAGAAGAAGATAGAAGAAGAAATGATGAAGTGTGTATATTATACTGATAAGCGTGTTTATTTATATATACAAGACCTCGAAACAGAATCTATATATATTTATATATATATATATAGAGAGAGAGAGACACACACACACACAAACTCAAATGGGAGGGAGGCTTTTGTGATGATTGTGGTCCCTGGTGGGCTGTGCTTGATGAACTTTATCTAAATGAAATGGGACATTTGTTCCTTCATGATGTTTCTTTCTTTTTAATCATATTGTTGGATATATAATTATATAATCTTGTCAGCACTCTGCCAAATTTCTTCATGGAAAACATCATTTATAAAAACGTAAATTTCTGGTTTTGTGACTAGGCACCAGTTTGTTTTAATTAAAAAAACGCCTAAAATTCTCTAGTCACAAAACCAGAAATTTACGTTTTTATAAATGACTAGTGTATGTGAGTTATGGAATTTGAAAAATAAGCAATTACTTAGTGTGGCTTGTTATATATATATATATATATATATATATATATTACTCCCTCCATCTTTATTATGAGGTCATTTTGAAATTTCAAAAGCGTTAATTAATTTTAACGGAATTCCTTAAGTTATAATAAGTCTTTTTAATTTATGAGAAGGCCACACACGCGCGAGTAAAAATGACATGTGAATGTATGAATAATAACAAAGGCAAGAGTTACCACTTGCAATTATTTTCCCATATGTATGGTGTAAGAAGTAGTGTGTTTTCAGTTAAAAAAAAAACAAGTAGTATTGTGTTTAGAAGAGCAGTGAGATTAAAAAGCTGCTTTGTATGCTCTTTTATATATATTTTCGTATCTTGAAAGCAAAGCCTTTGGTGATGCAGGTTTAAATAATTATCGAAACTTGCACAGTTTTAATTTGCCTTTAGGAACAGCATGATCAAGAAGATCCCGAGGTGGATTTTATATATAAACAATGTACTTGATGCTCTTGTAAATCCCAACACCAGGTAAAATTGATAAAAGTCCATATCTGGTGGGGTACATGATGGTGTTCTCAGAAGGGTAAGGACAAATATGATTATATGAAAATGGGTAGCAACTACGTATAGTTAAATCAATTGGCAGTAATGAATATTGGCAACACATACATAGCACACTAGCCAGTGAAAAAAAAAATTCTACAGTGAGACTTTTACATCAGTTGCTTCGAAGATAGTATAGAAAGTGTGACCAATGAGACTTTTTTTGTTAAGTTAATCTTTTCTACACCGGTTAACAACAACCGTTAACCGGTGTAGATTCGTCTTGAACTTGTGGAGAAAGTCTACTGGATATATCTACACCGGTTGCAAAATTAGTGTAGGAAATTGTTTTTAACTATGGTAAAAAGACTTTTTTACACTAGTGACGATAAAAAAGTTGGCAGGAAAATAGCCTCTTGCAAAAATGTAGGGTAATTTCTGTGTACAATAGACTGAAGTAGGTGTGATTCGTCCCAAGCCCCAACTACCTAATTCATGAAATGAACGACTGAGATGGATCTTAGAGAGCATGGTCTAAGTTTTGCTATGATGTAAGGAATCAAAATCCATGGAAATGAGAGGAAATTAAAATAAGGTTATGCGTGTAATGAATAATGATACGCAGATTGCGGAGTGAGTGAGACATGAAATAGTGGGATTTCATCACTACTACACAGTACAGTACTCCATGCGCCCTCTAAGCTTTGTTCACAAAGTGGAATGCAGCTATATAACGCGTTTTGTCATGAACGCCAATTCAGTTTCGGCCACCTTATATTACAAATAAACAATAAAGAAGAATTAATATAAAGTCTCAAAAAATAGATTTAATTACCTAGAAATCTAATAACAACTGATGATAATATAAAAGTAAGTTTTAGTGCAGGAAATACTGGTAATTAGTCATCACTTGTTATTAGGGTTTTTAGTGATTAAATCATTTTTTTAGACCTCATATTAATTTTCCCTATAAATTCAGTATTAATATTTGTATTATTTTTTCCAAAAAATTAAATTAATAATAAATTTATTAAAACATTTAATCCACTATACCAATCTAACACTTCTTTTTATGAGATTATGAACTTGTCTGAGAAATACCATTGATGAGATAAATAAGAAATGCCCTTAATTACGCGTGATTGGGTAGCTACATGTGCAGATATATTAATGAAGCACATGGATGTAGGTAATTTTTCGTTGTGAATAGAGGTGGGGAAAAAATTAGGGGAAATCATCATGAGATTCTAAGGAATAAATGTAATAACTAAAAAGGGATTTTTTTGGTAATTATATTTTTTCTTTGAGACCTAAGAGTAATTAAAAAAACAAATCACACTCAAGCACATGGATGTAGGTATGAGCACTGTGCAATCTGTGCTTGGCTCCATCAAGAACTGTTCTATAAAGCAACATCCTTCAAACTTTATAAAGAGATGTGCAGGGAAAGGGAATTGATAGGTTCCAAGCCACTATTGCCACACCAAAACTCAAAGGGAACTATTGGTGTAGAGGAAAACAAAAAAGTTTACAAGAAAAAATGAATGAGCAAAAGGAAGGTGTAATGATGAAGCGTGAGTGGGTTCATAAAGAGAATACCTCAGAAGGATATGAAGACAGGGCCAAAAAAAAAACCTCTAGAAAATTGGCCAAGCTTGTTATGTTCTTGAGGATTCAGAAGGATATGAAGACAGGGCCAAAAAAAAAAACGCCCTCTAGAAAATTGGCCAAGCTTGTTATGTTCTTGAGGATTTAGTATAGCTCTCTATTTGTGTTTGCCATGTGTTTTGGCAGCAAAAACTTTATTTCTTTTTGTTCATCTTATATGTTCATGATCTGAGATTCTGTGTCTGTAATACAATAATTTCTTCACTTCAGTTTCAGTCGTGAGTTTTTATTAATGGAAACGTGAACAATTTTTTTCATTAATTTGCACAATAATCTTTCCTATTTCCCTTGGCCCCTTTATTTTGGATTAATTCCTTAGAGACTGACCTTGCTTGGGATAATTTTTTATTTATTTACTTTTCTATTGTTTTATTCTGTTTACTGGATGCTTTGGGATTTAATTAAGGGAGAATTATATATGTCTAAAGACTAAATTCAAAGATATTTCATTATTAACTCTCATTGTTTCACCCATTTTCTCATTGTAAAATGTACTTAACTAATTTAAATAAAATAATTTTGGTAGTTAAGAAAATTAGATAAATTATTTAATTATAACAAATATGATATGATCTTCTTAAAATACAACTGTATAATCTTAAACTATATATCAGTTTATAAGTTAAATAAATTAGTTTATAAAAAATAAAAAAATAAGAGAAAAAGTTTATTAAAATTTTATATTTATGACCAAAATTAATCTACTATCTAGTTCTTGCATTTATGATGGCAAGAGTATTAGATATCATTAAGCATAGATGGTTGTCTTGTGATCATTCCATCTACAAGTATAACATTTGTCACATCCCAAAAATAAAAGGGTGAACGCCATTGAATATGAAAAAAACTCACATTCCGTAAGTATTTAAATATCATAATAATTTAAAAATAATCTTAGACATGCATAAAATATTTTATTATTAATCATATATGGAATTATTTATACTTTTCAAAATGATAAATATCATACCATATACACACATTATTACATCTTGAAAAGACAAAGGATGACAAGAATATTGCCAATAGACCACGTGGAGTATCTACAAGTTTTGAAACAACCATTAAAGCCTTCTCAGTTTCGCTACAACTGCAAGGTTGGTGGTGTTATCTAAAGCTAATATAATCTACTCGTGAATAATGTTCTAAAAATATAATTTAAAATATGGAACTAAACAGTTTCAACATGTTTAAATGTAAATCATGATACTTTGTAATTCAAATGCAATTATTTTTGGTAAATATTTTATTTCAGGAAATCCATTTAAAATAATCATTTCGAAAATAATTATTTCTCCGTAAGACTTCAACATAATGAAGACAAGCGTGGACACACAGTCCACGAGTGTAACTAACCAATCCGGCATGGGTCGAAGCCACGAAAACAGGTGTGGACATACAGTCTATGAAGGTAACTAACCAATTCGGAGCAGCTCAAAGCCATAAAAACAGGCGTGGACACACAATCCATGAGGATAAATAACCAAGCGTAGCACAAGGCCATGAAACCAGCGCAGGTACGAGATCCACGAATAATCGACGCGAGTACGAGACTCACAAATATCTATCGAGCTCGAGTTTAACCATGGTGCACTAAAGATTAACAGTACTGCTGTTAGTAACCAGTGTTCTATATTCGGTCCTCATAAAATATTTTCAAGCATGCTTGGGGTCAATTTACCTTTAGTAAGCAAAAATATTTCTTCATAGCATAAACTAATAAAGATTATTGCATAACAGAAGACCCTACCATGAAAGTTCAAAAGAACATTTCAAAGATTTCCTTTGAAATTCATGAATGATCATTTAATAAACAAAAATTGAAGTAACATAAATAAAATCCTTATTTAATCTAAACAGTTAATTGTTAATAATCCAAAGACAATTCTAATAAACTTGCTTTGATCAAATAGCATTTAACATAATTGATAAATTTATAAAAGTATGACAAATGGCTAAAATATCATTAAAAAATGAGTTATAATGGGACATTATTCACTCACTTGTTGAGCTTTCAAAATAGAACTTATTCTTTCAAGACGTCCTACGATAATTGCCCTTACAGCAACTCAAACACTTGGAGTCCTTTCTTCCAAATTACCTTTTCCTATTTTCCTTTCTGGGGTTCCTTGGTGGTCGGGCAAATATCAAATCCTATATTAGTTATCCATATAAGGTTTATTAGTACTTAAGACCTTAATACATAACATTTGCATAATAAATTGCTCTTTCACGCCCAAACTCTAAACCCTGTGTTATTAGCTCTCTAATCTTTCCATTTTACTTTAGCTTCAAATTTTGTCTACTTTAGTACTTGAATTTCTTCCTTATACTTACCTTACACCTTTGCCTCTTTAAATACATTCAAGTACCTAACTTCAATAAAAATAAAAATAAAATAAATAAAAAATATTCAATCCTATTATTGTTGACCATATTCCAAGGACATCTAGACATGGCATATGTCTAGTAAGATAATTTAGAACAAATATACCTCAATTTTTTTTTACATTTCAACCCATAGCATTTTTCATGAATTTTAGCCTCTATAATACAATCACACATTTGTTCATTCCAGAGCATCCCACTATGTATGCATATTTAATTTTCTGCTTGTTTTTTTTTATTGTTCTTTTCCTCCCTTCTCCTTCGTTCCTCTCCCAGGTTGACATCATTAATAAATAATACCATGTGTTTGTTATTTATATAATTATTCATGTGTTTGTTAAACCACGACAATGTACATTTATGCATAACAGAACGTTAATTCCTTGTTATCAATAATTTATATCTTAAATAAATTCCCTTTACATAAACCGAAATTTCTAGTTTCATTAACAAATATAATTAATCCTACCATTCTAGACCATTTAAAATAATGGGCATTTTTACAATTTAAATCTTCTAACAATTCAACCCAATAAATATTCATCCTCACATATTTGATCAAACACCTTTGATATATTCCTCATACTTGTCATATCAATAACACCATAGCCCACAAGTCATTAACCTCATACCCTTCCACTACCTTCACAATATTCAATCTTAAATTAAAGCCTCAAAATAATTAAATTCCTCCTTAATCTCTTATTCCAATTAATAACCCATTCAACAAAAAATCAACAATTAAGCTCCTACACCATCAAGCAATAACTTCCTTAATCTAAAACCAATCAGTGATTCATCATTATCATGTTCTGGTCATGATTAATTTAATTAAAACGCTTACTTATAAAGAACCCTCAATCAAAACCTTTGTACATAATTATAACCTCCAAAAATTCATCTCTAGCCTCTAACTCCATCCTTGCAGCATGCATATCATAGTCTTATATATGTATTTATTTCACACCTAAGCCAAACTTTAATCCTGGGAGCATTAATTAAATAAACATCTTTCTTCAAGCACAACTAAATCCTTCGGTTAACCACATACAAGCACATCCATCACACTCAACTTAATTTCATCTTTCCCATTCTCAAAATCATAACATTGACACTTCAAAATATCATTTAATATCTTACAGCTAACAACTTCCAATCATCACTCCTATCCCATAATCTAATAGCATAAGACTTCCATTCTAATTTTAATCAATAAAAATAATCAAGCTCTAAGCTCCCCCAACAATACCCAAAATCATTTACTCTATCTAAACACCAAAACACTCAAACTCATAACAACACTACATAGTCACCACCGTCGGCTATCTCTCATTGTAGCTTGATGTTATTCTGCCATCTCTTCTCCATTGTCCGGATCTATCTTTCTTCCTCTTTCCTCATGCTACCTCTATTTCTCTTCACTGTCTCACTTGCTCCCCCTCTCTCCACACATAGTGACACCATACAGAAGAAGGAGAAGGATCTTCTATACAGCAGCAGCCGAGATCCAAGCGAACAAGGAAGATGACGAGGAGCGATCAACGTCACGCTCAAGGGTGACAGTACCGACGATAGAAGCTAATGGAAGACAAGGCAATATGGTTATTTGCCATGGGTTTCGCGAAGCTTCCCCTCTTTATCTGTGATTGCTGACGGAAATGGGAAAGGAGGCAATTGCTGAAGTTAAAAAAAACAAAGGGATGTTTTGGTCATTTCACGTTGGCTGAAGCAAATATTAAATTCCACCTTTGCTTGAGCTGGGGTTCAAACTTAGTACCTCATATTTAACTCCACCATGTCCAACCACTCAATCACCAGCTTCTTTTTATGACAACACTGCAAAAAATAATATATATTCTATTAAAATGATATTATTTATCTTATTTATTTCCAAGGGTCATTACAACATTGAAGAAGGGATTTCAATGCATGTAAACAGACACTAGACAAATTATGGAAATCACGCAAGTATTGCTTGTATAGAAAAAGCAAGAAATCCAATACCAATCACACAACTAAAAATATCACTAACCTAAAAAAAAAGATTGAAGAGAGAAGCTTCATATATAACTCAATGTCTAAGCATGCTATTGAGCAGAAACTTTGTAAACAGATACCAAATATGCAGGAAAAGGCGTGCCATTTATAATTTTGTGACTTCAGTAATTTATAATATTCAGGATATTTAAAACATCATTTACCAAACTACATTATCATATAGTTCTTATTTATATGAAGTTTGTAACTTTTCTCTCTCTAACGGTCTCTTTACACATGATATGATTAGGGTCCCTAATTTAAGTCAGAGTTAACCTAAGATCAAACCAGTCATAATTAAAATAATATATGAATAAAAAATTATTAATCCACAAGCGTCTATATATATAGGACACTTATGTATAAACCACACGTAGTTTAACAAACTAGAGTTACTAAAATACAAATATGACAAACTACTATATTTTTTTTAAAACTCATGATGTTGTTCAAAGTCAATAAAAAAAGAAAAATAGTATAAAATTGAACCCGTAGACCCATTTAATACATTTGATTGGACAGGCCCAATGACTAGTTCACTAGTTTATTGGTCTAACTAGCTAACCTGAGTTGAATCTAAATACCATATTTAAAAGGGAGATACTTGAGTGCAAGAGTAGAAGAGGCTTGATGATCTGCTATGGCGCCACAATACTTTTTTTTTTGTTATAAAATCTTTTGGATAGGGGTTGGGCCACCTACATTCTAAGGGTAGGATGAAGTCTCCCTTCTAGGCGATACTAATGTAGGGTAGGACGAGCTATCAATTACCCTCAGGCATAAACCTAGGCACCCAAGAGCTAGGATGCCTCCCCAAACTTTACGACTGGAATCACAATAAAGTAATACTCTTAAGAGATTGAATACACTCTAAATAATTGCATGTCTTATCCCTTCGTCAGCTAAACTCACAAACTATGGGTGGGACCACAATGCTAATATGACAACATGATTGGCAACTTGTTCAACAGTTAAGAAGCCCATATTGGCATTAATATATGTCTTCACAAAGCCATGGCAGAGGCAATTAATGCACATATTTGGGTACTTGTTTGAAAGAATTCTTGTATAGCCAATCAAAGCAGCTTTAGAAACTTAATGGGCTACCATTATCTTGGACCACCGTTTCCTCTCATGTGAACCTTCTTTCAAGTTTTTCAAAAACTCTTTTACTAACCCATTGTCTGTAGATTTAACTGGTGAAGGGGTGAGATATAGGACTGTTTGAAACGTATTTAATCTCTGGTGATTACCACTTTGTTATATTTTTAGTCACGGCGCTTGATGAGGTATCCTAACTCCTGGGTACTTAGGTTTATGCTTGAGGGTAATTGACAGTTTGCTCTACTCGACATTGATATTGCCTAAGAGGAAGGGAGAATTTGCCTTATCCTTAGATCATGGGTGAGTCTAAGAAACTCTTTCACTACTTCATCCACTCTCTCTTTTGTCAGCTTGTTTCCATCACTCAACACTCCTTTTTCCCATTCATTCGACAAGTTCTGAATTTTATTATTTATGTCATGCAAATTGAAACAAAGGTTAAGTTATATCTAGCACTTCAAAGTATTTTTTGAGTAGCACTTAGAATTCTAAAGTAATGTTTTGTGCATTCAGTACTCTAAAATATTTTCCCAATAGCTATCCGCATCTTTAATTAATTGTTGGCATAATTTTACAATTAAAGTATTTTATCAATAGCAATGTGCATCCTAAACTAATATTTTGGCCTTGATAAATTTAACTCAATTGTAAGTCAGTCCTTAAACTTTGACACGATGCAACTTACCAATCTCTATAGTTTTGACTCAGTTGAAACTCAGTCCCTAAACTTTAACTCATTGCAACTCAAATCCTATAGTTTTAACCATTTAAAACTTTAATATATAAGTTTCATGAAATATATAATTTTATTTCCTAAAATATAGGGGCTAATATTTTAAACGATTAAACTATATGGATTAAATTGCATCAAGTAGAGAAGATTACAATCGAGTAAAAACTATTAAGATTGAATTGCATCGAGTTGAAATTTAAGGACTTAATTAAAACAATTCAATCCTTAAACTATTTATATGTTAATTTTTTTAATTATTAGAGAAATTTTTAGGTACAAATATTAAGAAAAGTTCATTAATTCTTCGTTTTGAAATTTGATATATTCCCTACTGCTTAAACAATGGACCAGTAGGGTCTTAAGAAGACCATACGATAACTATAAAAACAAGAGGGGGTAATTAATGGTATGCTTGTTATTGATAAGGATCAAATAAATAGTGATTCTTCCATATACCTGATGATTCTTCTCATTTATCTACTATAACTAATAGTAAATATTATCATTATTACTTCAGGACTTTTCCTTATTTTCTTTTATTAGATTTTTTAATAATTCTATTTGTACTTTAATATATTGTACTATGTAAAACTCTTATTTTCTTAATATTAGCTGTCTTATTTGCAAGAATAAAGCAATAGTGATTCTTAAAAAGTTGAGGAATTGAACAGGATGATGTAAAAATACCATCCAAACGCCAAATACTGAATTAAAGTATGTTCCGTTTATATAGTTTTGCCTCTCCATTAGTGATTGCCAAAGCTACCAAACAATTGTTACCATACATGACTCTAATAGTTACTGCATTGTTCCCCTGCATATCAAGTAACCCATGGGAGTTAGTTAACTAATTTATACATATTAAAAAAATTAGTTAAATCAATTATTTATAAAAAAATTATATTTGATTTTCTTAAAAATACCCTTTTAAAACATGGGAATTGTAACAAACCCTTAAAATAAACTTCCTTAATATATACAATCAACATAGATATTTAAGAAAAATAATTATAAATTTATAAAATAAAATAGACTAATGTTTTATATTTATGATCAAAATAAATCTTTTAAACATAAATCACATTAAACATAACTTCTATGTTATTTTTATAAATATTAATCCAAACAATCCCTGACTAGAGTTATTAGAATATCAAGTTTTGCCAAATCTGGCTTTTGGAGCTTCCAACCTTTTGACACCTTTGGCTTTTTTTTTTCTTATTTAAAAATTTTAAAACTAACTTTTCAATATATTATCTAAATAAAAATATATTTAAACATAGATCACATTACATTGCTTTGACCCTGAACTTCAATTTACAAAATATAGTTAGGATAAAAGTCATTTTTAATAACATTAATCCAAATAAAGCCCGAACTAAAGTTACTCGAACATCAAGTTTGCCAAATCTAGTTTTGGGGCTTCTAACTTTTTGAGTTGTAGCGAAACTTTTGAAAACAACTTTTTAATATATTATCTTAATAAAAAAACAAAACCCTAAGTAGAGTTACCGGAATATCAAGTTTGCCCAAGTGGAATTTGATGAAATGACCAAGAGAAGCCACACTTGCAGAATTGGCAACATCAAGCCGGTGGAAAAGTACAACTTTTTAATATATTATCTAAATAAAAACAAAACCCTAAGTAGAGTTACCAGAATATCAAGTTTGCCGAAGTGGGATTTGATGAAATGTGCAAGAGAAGCCACACTTGCAGAATTGGCAACATCAAGCCGGAGGGAAAGTACAACTTTTTAATATATTATCTAAATAAAAACAAAACCCTAAGTAGAGTTACCAGAATATCAAGTTTGCCGAAGTGGGATTTGATGAAATGAGCAAGAGAAGCCACACTTGCAGAATTGGCAACATCAAGCCGAAGGAAAAGTACAAGGTCTGAAGAAACACCTGACTCTGAGTGTCTCCAAAGCTTCTAGACCCTTCTTCTCATCTCTTGCTGTGAGCACCACTTTCACCCCTGCTGAAGCCAACTGCTTCACTCACCATTGCATACCTGCTCTACTAGCACAGACCAAATGTCAAACACAGAGATAGACGTACAAATTGAAAAAAAAAACAAGAAGAAAAGCTTAGTGCACGAGAAAATTACTGAAAGTACAAATTTTGTGGACGAGAAAAGTACTGGAAGTGAAGGTTCACTCAACTGTTCACGTGCATACTGAACTTCACTTCTTAGGTTCCATTAGAACTGCGGTTTATCCTCAGAGTGACGGGATAACTATATAAGATGAACATCTGGTGTTTGTCCTCGCCTTCTATATACTCTCACTAAGCAGTATTCCATTTTAAAGGCGTAACAAATATACTTTGTCAAGTACTTAATATATAATTTATTTAACTAATTTAATTAAATTATAGAGATTAGTTAAATTAGTTAATATGATATTTTTTTTCTAAAACACCATGATCATCTTCTTTAACGCTCTCTTTCTCTCTTACTTATTGTTGAAATAGTATTAATAATTATTATTGAGAGAGTATCAATAGGAATAATTTAAAAATAATTTGATAAATATAATAATAAATAAATATTATATTTAGAACAAAGATTAATTTTACAGTTAGATCCTATATTAAACATTGGATCAATATAAATTCATGCTTAAAAACAAAAGATTGAAGAAAATGAAGAAGCGGATAAGTGATACTACACCTTTGAGTTGCTAGTGGTAGTGCCTTCAATGAAATTTAGTTTGGAACTTGAAAGGTTCTTTTATAAAAGGATCTACGTACACGTGTTCCATGAGAAAATATGATCAGTCAGTCACAAAATTCAAAAAGTCTATATGAAAAAATGACGCTTGAAATGAAAACTCGAGTTACCTAACGTCCTTCTTCATACCATGTCCTTCTCAGTTCATCTAAGAATACCACATCTTCACGATTCTTAGACTTAGTTATCCTGTGACAGCTGTTTGACTTTTCAACCTTTGACAGGCTTGTTTGGGTTAAAATTGCCAACCGTGGCTTTTATTTTGTAAACAACTTTTGTTAAAAATTAATTGGTATAATATAATTTATGTTTAGATATATTTTGATAAAATATTCAGTTTTACAAAAATTTATTTGGATAGTATATTGAAAAGTAAAAGTTTAAATATAAAGAAAAACTAAAAATTAGAAGTTAAGAAAAAGTTATTTCAATTTTAAAGTGATAGTCAATTGTCCTAAAAATTATGATAAACATGATCTTTTATGAATTTATCTATCGGTGTCTGGGTTATTAGAAACCAACTAATTCCGTTAGCAGGAATGTAGATATGCAATTAGCTTTTATCCAATTAGTTTTTGTTGTCCCAACTTACTTCTAAAACTTCCTAACAATATTCCAAACCAGCTCTTTATTTTTAAAAAAATAAAATTAAAAGAGCATACAGTCAAACATTAACAATGTGTGTTTGGATAAACTTTTATAAAATAGCTTATGAAAAAAAAAAGGCTTTCGGACAGCTTATAGAAAAGGGTTTTTAGAGAAGATCTTATTAAAAAAAATAGTTCTGAATAAATAAGTGTTTGGATAATTATTTTTAGAATGACTTTTTATATTAGTAAATTACTAAAAATTATATGATTTGATTAAAAGTATGATAGAGGGTGGAAAAAAGAGAAGAGACGAGAGAGGGTAGAGATGAGAAAGGGTAGAGGAGAGAGATGATAGAGGGTATAAAAAAATTAGGGGTAAGATAGTAATTGGATAGTCTATAAGTTTTTTTACTGTTTTAAAAGTTAGTCTCAGTAACTTATTCAAAACTATAGTTTTAAATGATGGTTTAACCCAAAAACACTTATGGACAAATATAACTGTTTGTTTTAAAATTTTTCTAAACTAAAATTTGGGCTAGAAGCCCTTTTAAAACTATAATTTTATGCAAAACGAAACAGGCCCTATATGATTTTACAAAAATATTTGATATGAAGGATCTTTTTGGGAAAATCCAAAAAAAAATACAAGTTAAAATTTAAAATTCTAAATCAGGAATTTCTAAAAAATATATTGTTATTTGCTGTGTAAGATAATAAATAATTTATAAAGTGTAGAAAATAAACTCTTAGAATTTTCAAATTTCAGGTGATATTTTTTTTCTCGATTTTCTCTCTTTTTTACCTAAGAATTTCTCCATTTAATCAGGCAATTCCATCAATCGATTGAATGATTTTAGGGAAAAAGATGGAAAAATACTATATGAAATTCAAAATTTCAAATAGGGTATATGAATTTGTAAAATGACATATTGAGACGATGGCACAGAAGAAGATCTCGTCTTGGTTGTGTTCCTTTTCTCCTTCTCTCTTTTCCCTCTTTCTTCTCTCTCGGCATCCACATACAGAAGTAGCACAAGACAGATGCAGAACATCAGCGACGCAAGGAGAAGAAAATAGAGACGATGGCACAGAAGCAGATCTCGTATGGGTTGTGTTCCTCCGCTTTCTCGACTTCCTCGCTTCCAGTGGAGCCACCGCTCTGGGTCCTTCAATGCGAGGAGAAGAGAACAACGATGATAGCACAAAAGCATATCTCGCCAATGCTCTCCCTAACGACATTGTGCAGGCGCCGTTGTCGTCATCGGACTTGAACCAGCTCTCTCACGAATCATCTTCTTCTGCCTCCTAAACTTCTCTCAGAGAATCAGCCACTCCACTGGTCTCTGTCTCTAGCCCCGATATATCCATTCACAATTGCCTCGTCAGGCAAGCTACTTGGGCTTACCTCCAGCCAATGTCTTCTTCCCCCACTAGCTCCTCCTCCTCCTGCTTCCTTCATTTAATTTCATTTTTTTTGTTTAACCAAATAGAATGTTTATCGCTAATCGTTTTGATGAAGAGAGAATGAATTTATTTTCAAGGGCTTGTAATTGATTGAAGAATTTGTAGATTTTGCCTTCTAGTTTACCACTTCTTTGGTTCTCTTGAGTCTACTAATTATTCTTCTCTCGAATCATCTTCTGTCAGCATGTAATGTAATTGCTGCTATAGGGAGTATGATTTTTAGTAAATATCTTAAGTAAAGTGGTCAATATTATTTAAAGTATTATTAATAATGAAAACTATAATTGAAGGTTGTTGGCTTTACTTATTTACAAAAGTTATAAATCCTATTATATGATCAGTAATTAACTCAAATAATTACTTCTGATAAAGTTGTTAACATATTAATAAATGTATTATCTAATATGATCAAAATCATTATAAAAGTTATAAATCCTATTACACTAGTAGTAATTGACATAAATAATCATTTGTAACTAAGTTGTTCAATGGAACAGTAAATATCTTATCTAATGTGGTAAAAAATATTATAAAAGTTGTAAATCACATTACATAAATAGTAATTAACTATAGTAATTACTTTCAACTAAGGTGTTAAATAGAGTAGTAAATATATTCACTATAGTGGTAAAAATTATTATAAAAGTTATAAATCCAATTACACAAGTAGTAATTAATCTAAGTAATTATTTGCAATTAAGTTGTTAAATAGAGTAGTACATATCTTAACTATGACGGTCAAAATTATTGCAAAAGTTATAAATGCCATAGACAATAGGGGCCACTTGCCCTTTTGCCAAAATTTTGAAAGGCCATATTGATACTTATGGCAAATTTGTACTTTTATAAATTCATATACCCTATTTAGAATTTTGAATTTAAAAGATAATTTTTTGTCTTTTCCTATGAGATTATATGCCGCATGAGCCAACTTGAAAAGCCCTCCAGACTGGCTTTTTTTACGGGAAAAACAGCTCCCCTGACTCTAATGTTACGTAAATAATAATAATAATAATAATAATAATAATAATAATATTCTAACAACGGAAAATGGCATTAAAATATCAATCCCTAGTTTGCACTTTAATGCGAACAATGTGATCAAAGACTTGAACAAAAATGAAGACAAGAGATAATACTTAACAGATAACACTAGGTACATAATGCTGAAGTATAAAGGTACGAATGAAATGAATCAAACTCAAGTTTCAATGTGAATTAATCAACCTCCCTTTCAAATGTAATGTGTATCAACACTATATGTCTCGAGGGTGTATAGTGTCTCTGAGAGGAAAATGATGCAGTTGGAGGCTCGCAACAAGCAACCGTATCAAACCGTACTGCCTTAGACCCTTCTTTATCCATCAGCATCCAGTGTCCATCTCGGCAATAAAAATAGAAGGTTGCAAGGGTGAAGAAGGGAAAATATTTCGCTCCAAGGTTGCTACAATTGTGGAGAGGATTGTAAGTAATTAATTTAAATACTAAGAATTTATATGTTATTACTTGTGTCATGTCCCGAAATTTAGACCGTGACCGGCACAGAATATGAATAACTTCACATTCTGAAAGCCTAATACCTTAATAAAATATTCAAATTTCTCGTAACAATTTCCATAATAAACAAAATCTTTTTTAGGGACTATATGGAGCATTTATCCTTTTGTCAAAATAACACAAGTATTTAATAAAGATAATTACATTAAAATCAATATCATTCAAAATAATGCTTCGGATCTGCGACGAGGCTCTTCACTGCTCAGTGGGAGAATTAGGGTCACCTGCACTATTTGAATCTAAATAATCTACTCGTGAATAACATCCCAAAAGAAACATGATTTAAAAGAATGTGGAAATAAACGATGCATAAACATGTTTTAAATAATATTTCGCATTTCGATGCAAACTTTTTCGTAAATATTTTCTTTCAGGGAACAATTTTAAAATAACCATTTCAAATCAATCATTTAATAGTAATCATTTCAAAATCATAATCTTTCCGTAAACATTATTGTTTCAGAGAAACAATTTGAAATAACTATTTCAAATCAATCGTTGATGTAAAACAATCCTTTCAAAATCGTAGTCTTTTTGTAGGACTTCAACAGAACAAAAATAGACGTGGACACACAGTCCACGAGGATAAATAACTAATCTAGCGGCTCAAGGCCACTAGTCGTCGTGAGTACGAGACCCATGTAATAATCTGGTAGCTCGAGGCCACAATCCGTCGCGAGTACAAGACCCACGTATATCCGTCGTGAGTACAAGACCCACGTATATCTGTCGCGAGTATGAAACCCACGTATATCCGTCGCGAGTACAAGATCCACGTATATCCATCGAGTTCGGGTAACCAAGGTGCACCAAGGGCTAACAGTACTGCTGTTAGCAACCAGCGTTCTGTATTCCATCCTTTCAAAACATTTCCATCATGCATGGGGTTTATTTCACATATAAGAGTCTCAACCGTTTCAATGCCATAAACATTGGTAAACACCACTTTGAATTTCAAAACCCCAGCATGTACATTAAAAATCAAGTTACTGTAAAATCATATGAAATTCGCATAAGAAATATATTTCATGAATAACATTAGTTCAATGCAACTTTTGCCAAACTCTTTTCAAAAGCTTATTCATCCATTTTCATACATAATCATAATTTTTTTGTAAATCATTCGAAAGAAAATCATTTCTAATGATTTAAACTGTACTTTCGTAAAATTGGCTTTTCGTAATTCATATTTAAAATTCAACATTTGAAATGACAATGCATTTAAAAATATAAATTTTTAGGGAACGTTATTCACTCACCTGTCAAGCTCCAAAACCTTTACCCGTTTCAGACAATCAGTTTCGATTATAATCACATCTCAATTCCCTGATATCCCAAGACAATATATCAATATTCTAAACAATATTACAACAGAAATAAATAATCTTTAACCTAATATTCCCTTTCATTACACGCTAACAATCTATAAGATGGAATTCCATATTCTGAGGAGACCAAAATTCCAAAGTACTCTTTCGAGAACGTAGAATCTGTATTAAACAGAACATAGTAAGGGTTTCTTAAACTATAAAACCACTGAACAGAACCACCATAGATAGACACAACTCCATTTAATCCATTATACAATCACTGCTTTACCAATCTTACACTTTCATTTGCAGAACAGTGAGCTCACTACTCACTTTCAGTTTCCATTTTTAGACAATTGGCCTAAACATCTCCAATGCTTATTTCATATTAAAATACTTTCAGTGCACCCAAAGCTTTAACTTTTCTTAATCCTTTTGCCAAAACTTAACAATGCATGCATCACACATAATTTCATGCATTTAGCATCAAAATCATTATTCCAACATTCAAATATTAATTCATCATTTAGAACTAGATTCCCAAGTCTCTCAACACAAAACACAGCAAGCTTTAGTCAGGAATTCATCATACACTGACCTAAATATATACATATATACTGACCCATATTCTTCAAAACAACATTTGCACGTACATGTATACTATACTATTACAGCCACTTGGTTGCAATATATATATCTCCACATCACACACACAAAGCATGTCTAGAGATCATTCATACAGCAACAGCAGAAATCTCCACCTAACCACATGTTTCTGTTTC
The DNA here is from genome assembly GCA_037074615.1 of Leucaena leucocephala. Classification (NCBI taxonomy): domain Eukaryota; kingdom Viridiplantae; phylum Streptophyta; class Magnoliopsida; order Fabales; family Fabaceae; genus Leucaena; species Leucaena leucocephala. The sequence continues at coordinate 5,952,921 of CM073550.1, forward strand.
CTCTTTACTTTGGGGTATTACTACACATAAATATATAGGGTCTTCATAGAGCACGCATACAAAGGATATATCTTCAAGCAGTAGAATGCATAACCTCGACAGCCCATTCAATTCCAACCAAAAGCCCTAACGCCTGACAGTAGCAAATATTTACAATACTCAGCGTATGAATCCCAGAACAAAATAAGGACATAATATTTAAGCTCCCCTACTGATTATACATCCTTCCTAGATCCTATTGCAAGCAGACCCAGCAACCCCAAATATAAAACCCACAGCTCCTTTTCTGTTTCTTTTTTTTTTATAGCGTCATCACCAGCAACTATATACCTCCACGACTCATACATACACATCCTATATATATATATACACCATTAAAATAGTAGCAACATACTTGCATACCAAGAAGAGACTTCCCTCAACCACAGCCCCAGAATTGCCAACCAATAACACAACACACACATGTATTCATCTCGCAGACTTAACCACGCACAACCCAATAGCAACTCATGAACCCCCATGACAACATTAGTATATATATACACATACACTCGCACCCCTGGACAACCCCCTTCCTGCGACAATAGTACCATCAATATCATAGTGATAGCAATAAGCATATAACGACGACAAACAGATATACATAGCTTCAATGTCAATGGCAACTTCACAGTCTCTACCCCACTCCATTCATCGGTCTTTCCTCCCAAAATAGAGCAATCCAACATACAATGCCCATACACACGTATTTCACAGCAAACAGAAACTCATACCCATGTAACAACACAAACCGCAGGAAGCAGAGTAAGGGGCATCGAGGAAGCTTACCTCACTATGGCATATGTGACCCTCCTCATGGAGACAGAGAAAAACTTTAAAGCTTTTAAAAAAAATCCCACAGAACAGACAGAGAAACATGATGGCCACCGCTTATCGCAGCCACACCTTACTCAGCGACGGTGACAGGGATGAGATTTGGAATCTGGACTTGCTACAGTACCATAGCGCACTTAGCGGTGATGACACAGTACAATGGCGACAGCAATCCATATACAAGGAGCAGCTCAACAACCCAGTGGCAACTCAAAGATGCAACCCTCACCCCATAATTCCTCCGCCTTCACTTTCTCTGCCCTCGATCAACTGAACCCCAAACTAGAAATTAATAAAGCATATGAGAGGAATGATAGTTGCCAACGACGATGGAACAACATGGCAAAGGCACAGGCAGAAGCAAGGCTTGTGTACACGGCATCGATGGCCTGAGGATTTCTGCTCTGCGCTCTCCTGTCTGCATCGTTGGTGTAGAAAAATTAGATGAATGGTGAAGGAGGTACGATTTTCAGCAGATAAAGGTGGAGGGGTATTTTTGTAATTTCACGCGGCAGAAAAAAAATAAAACTTCCTCTTCTGCAGTCATCAGGGCTCAAACACGGAACCCCTAATTTCCACCCTCCGCCTGACCACTCTGCTACCCATTACTACTTGAAATATTTTACCATGAATATATATTTATCACTTATTAACTTGATTTTAAAATCTGAAAAGAAATCCGGAGCCATAACAACTTGCTCTTATGTTATTTTAACTTGGTAACTTGTATATATTGTAGAATGCATTGGAGCAATAGGAATTCCAGGGGTGTTCCACTCTAAAGGAATGGACATTCTGGAGATAGCTATTGGGACTCCTGACCACCCAGGTCGAGTGAGAGGGACTCCCAAAGGAGTCATGCACAAAGATTTTTTTAGCTCTACCTCTCAAAGAGGAAGTGTACACTCTGCATACATGCTTCAAGATGAGTTGTAAAAGGTTCAAGATGAACTTAAAGTAGAGCATCAAGCGGAGTTGGCAAAGATATGCCACGAGATGGATGCCAAAGTCCATGAGATAGATGCCAGAGTCTAAGAGCTTGATGCCAAGATCTAGCAGGCCATGATGATGATAGGCTTCCCCACACCCAGCCAAAGTTAAAAGGTAAGCACATATTCATTTACTTCTTTTCAAGTGACGTTTAACATGTATTTTGTCTTGACTAATTTTGTTTACATTTTCAGGGTTTGCCTACGATGACTACTGGGAAGGGTAGCGCCAATGAGGAGAAGTTTATCTCCCAACCATCTAGTCATGACCCTACCTTTGAGCACACAGAGGATGATGGGGAAAAGTGTGGTATCTACATTATGACATACCAAGGGACTATATCCTTTGTCACTTATGGTACCATGTACCTAGATGCCACAACAATTCACCAGAAAATAATTCCTGATTGCAATGCCAAGGTCACTGTACAACGCATAAAGAAGCGATCAGGCACTACACTGGTTCCATGCTCTATTGACGAGGTCAACATATTAGAGCAAGCTCCAGGGTAGTTTATTATGTGGCAACATATATGATCAAAATAAGAAAGCGGGTCACACTGGAGCCCGTGCCAGAGAAAGTGCTTCATAAGCAAACCTCAAAGGGCCCAAAATCAGAAAAGGCACCATAAAAGCCCAAGGTTCAGAGGGCGAAAGTAGACAATGCAAGCTCACACATCTTCCTGAGAACATATCCTTGAGATATTTTGATATAGCAACTCTATACAGCAGGATTGGAAGAAGCATTTAATTTCACAATTACTTTCGAGGTTTTAACCACACAGGAGATTTTCATATTCACCCTAGAATTGTCATTTAGTGTACCATATTGTAAGTTATAACTTTATTTAATACCTTATGTTTAACTATTCACATAGTACTGACTTATTCCTCTATTACCAATAGCCACTTCTATTGGAGATGCCTGTAATAAGCAAAAGGAGACACATATGGCTTTATGTGTCCTCAACATGTCCAAGAGATAGGTACCGATAGGAGCTTGAGGATTATGTACATAGGTAATATTATGACCCTCATCGGGAGAAATATATATTTTGTGCCTTACATTACAGGACAAGTATACTCTTATACTTAGCATACTCATATACATATTAATCTACATTTATATATAACATTGTTCATATCTTGTAGTACACATTGGACTCTGCTTGTCATAGCCCCTGAAACTAATGTGGCGTACTGGTTTGAAGCACTAAATATAGATATCTCCCCTAATAAGGACTCAAACCATGTTCATCATGTTTTGAGATATTATTTGATTGAGCTAGATCAAATGTCTCAACCTCTTGGTAAATTTCTTTTTAATTTACTTTAAATCACGACTAGAAAAAAGTCGTACAACAACGATTAAAAGTAACATTTTATAGCTATTTTTTTATAGGCATGCATTCTACTATCATTGTAAGTCTATCTTTTAACTGCAGTTGAAAAACTGCTGTTAAATGTAATACTTTAGAATTTTACAGTAATTGAAAAACTGGCGATTAAAAGTCTATCTTTTTATAAAACCGCCGTTAAACATTTAGAATTTTACGGCCATTTTCAGTAAAACCACCGTTATAGTTTAATTATAGAATGGTGATTTTGAATATAACCCATTATAGTCTATACTTTACGACGATTTTCAGAAAAATCCATCGTTAAAGGCTTTTTTTTACACTTTCTTTCAATTTTTCCATCTAGATTGCCCTTTATTTGTCATAATGAAGACATATTATAAGCAGCAAAATATGAAGTAAGCAATATAAAAATCCAAATTAAATATTAATATATAGTAATAAAGTAATTCAAATTCTTATTAATGCATGTAATGAACTAAAATATAATACAATCATATACACACAAATATTATGCAATCATATATACACGAAAAATAAATGATTGATTAAGGAAAGTTCTCAATGATAGTTTTTGCCAAAGCATCTATCATTAAATTGATTTGCTCATCTTCAAACCTCATGTTATTCTGCTCGAATAACTGTAAGTTAGAAATAATAAGTAAAAATTTAAAATATGATAAATATTCAATAGAGTATTTAAATTAGTTAATTTTTTTACCAATGTTGTTAGCTTTTTGATAAGATTTCCCGTTTCACTCATGTACCCATCTTCATTCTCCTTTTTTTCTTACAAAACAAAAGGGAAAAATGGGCCAGTCCCGTAAATCATAAATTAGAAGTCCTATATTATAGATGAGTATAACTATTTTCTCAAAATTTAATTATAAAAAAAAAGGGGAAATGAGATGGGCGAAATTGGGAGAAACATTTCCATGGCAGACAGTTTACAAGCTTCTTTACAATAACGGAAGTGGCTATTCCTGAATATTCAAAAGACCACAGTGCCAATAATTAAGCTTAAAATTCAGTTAAGGCATATGCTTCCTCTTCAATTTTGATTGTCAACTACTAAAACTCCATAACAATTTGGATCCCCTACATTTAGCATACGTTTAGTAAATAAACGCAACGATCCAATTTGTTCCCATATGCAGAGTCATCAGCAATATCCAAAAGTTCTTTTGGAGAAAATGAAAAAGAAGATTTATTTTATTTAAAACCTACAGAAATTTCTTGAAGGTTTATTTTACAGGGAGAGAGCATCTCGAAGCCTCTGACAATCTACCAAATAAGCAAACCCATAAGCCATGTTCTTCAAAGTGGCCTCATGGAGCTCCGACTCTGACGTCGCCGTCGCATCCGCAGAGAAGAAAACCCTAAAACCTCTCACGAAAGCCTCCCGCGCCGTCGTCTCACAGCACAGGTTCGTCATCACTCCCGTCACAATCACCTCTTTTACCCCCATCTCCACAAGCTTCTCCTCCAAATTAGTGTTCCTAAACCCACTGTAAGTGTTCTTCTCCACCACCATATCCTCCGGCGTCCTATCGAGTGTCGGGATAAGCTCCGCCTCCTGTGTGCCGTCGAGGATGAGGTCGCCGTTCCACCACTCACTGATCATGCCGTAGTCAGCGGGTGATTTGTGGCAGTGGCGCGTGAAGATGACGGGGATGGAGGCGCTCCGGCAGAGATGGATCGTGGTGGAGAGATTGGAGAGGATGGGTTTGGCCATGGAAGAAAAGTAGTTTTGCATGTCAATGACCAAAACGGCACATGATTTAGGATCTGGATTCCTCTTCCTTATCTCATATTTATTGTATGGAGATGATTTGTTCAGAGAAGACGCCATTGACGAACCCTGTCTTGCTTCTGGTTCAGAGTTCCCGTTCGTCGCTAGCAGGTTCTGGTAATTGGTAAGATATGGAATGATGATTATTTTGGACACATGTCTGACAAACAAAGATGGATAATTTTTTATTGGGGATTAGATGAGGGCTCAAAAAGTCAAAATCACCGTAAGTCCTTTTAATTAAAAAAAAAAAAAGGGTCAATTCCTATGAAAATTACATATTACTCCAATATGGAGATAAAGCTTTGAGAATGTCATTGCACAGCATCACTAATATATTTAGAAGCCACATCAATGAAAGAGTATCTATTTCTCCTTATAACCAAAAAAAAAAAAGTATCTATTTCTCCTAATCATAATATCATCAATCATATTTTATTTTTCAGAAGTATACTGAGTATACGAACAAATTAATCTATAAATCACCCCATAAAATAGATCCTAAAAATATAAAGATTATTGAAGTAGATTTTATATCTTCTAATAAAATATTTTATATATATATATATGCTGTAGTTTAAATTTAAGATATTATATTTAAAGGATCTAGATATTTATTGTGTTACTGTGTTAAGCTTTATTGTTTCAACTTATATTGAGTTGGATAATTATACTTAAATGTTTAGTAGTTTTCTTGGAAAGCCTATTCAAAATACTGTATAGCATGAAAGACCATATATAATTCTGGAACGGGTGCCAATAGCTTTATAATTTAATAACATAAAAATTTAATAGTCTTGTGGGTTGTGAACTCTCATATAACTAGAAGATTGTGGTTCAGGCTCATACCATTAGTGGAATACATGGGGTTTGCAAATGTATTTTTGAACTTCTGCGTTGGTAACCAAACATAGCCATAGTCATGTTTGATAATTTCATTCTTTATTTCCATTAATCCTGATTAATATCTTTACAATTAGACAATGTCATCTTACAATTAGATATTACAATACTCGGTTCTAGCAATCTAGTTCTACGTATAAAATTTGTAATTTAAAAGCATATTACAATTAGACCATGTTCATTTCTAATAAAATAAATCCATCTTCAAACGTTTTTAAAGTTTATTTTCATCCAATTTTAACAATCATGTTGTCTAGCTTACCTTTTATGATTATATGATGAGAGATAAATTACATCTCCAAAAATTTCCATATTTTTTTAATGAAAGACCGCATTAAACTAACTAGGTAAAATCTATGAAATCTTACACGAGAACAGTTCTAGTTCCACGCTACATGTTGTCTAGCTTACCTTTTATGATTATATGATGAGAGATAAATTACATCTCCAAAAATTTCCACATTTTTTTAATGAAAGACCGCGTTAAACTAACTAGATAAAATTTATGAAATCTTTCACGAGAACAGTTCTAGTTCCACGCTACATGGGAGAATATCATGAGAAGAGCTTCCGCAAAATTTCCTCATTTGATTGATATTATTTTATTTCAAAAATTGCAAAGACTTATGTAATACAATCATCAACGTCCTTTTCAACTTTCACCATTATCATCAAATTAGTCAAATTAGTAGAATTGAAAGTGGGTAGCGATAGTCGCCAAAAACCAACATATTATAGGGGGAAAAAGTGTAAAAAATAACTTTTTCTTTTAAATTTAGATGGCAGGCATATAGCCTAATGAAAAGTTGAGGATCAAACCTTAGACTTAGGGCCACTAAGGGCACATCCTATGCCACTAGACCTAATAGTCTTCGGCAATAGAAAATAACTCTCGAACAAACTCACAAATCGCCAACAGTGTCCCATGTACGATAGAACAAACAAGAAAACCCATTTCGATCTGCTTAACTGCACACCATACATGCACTCCTAAATGAAGGGGATCTTTCTGGTATTGGGAAAAAGTGGGAGACATACTGATGTAACTTGGTTTTAATGGTTTCTTTTCCATGGGAATTATCTGATTGAAAGAGAATGACGTGAATGGATGGATCTTATTGATATGAGTGATACATCCTTGTATAGACACTTGTTACTACACGTGCCATTCAAATAGGAAATCAAGTGGTTACAACAGATAACTAAAGTGAGTTAAGTTTAACAGCTCACGTACAGCTGGCATATAACTATTCTAACATTCCATAGCTATGAAAATTAAATTTCAGTTTCTTTAGTTTAGTTACATTGCTTTCCTCTACATCAAGTTATGAATAACTATACTGCTGTAAGACAGATGCATAGTTATTAGTTAAAGTACATCCTATCCTATATAATGCAAATCCATATCTTACAAGCGGAACACTATGATTTCTATCATATAGTCCTTTGTTTTACAACATGATCTTTTCAAAAAAATCCCTTACCAAAGTTAACACTACAAAGAAAATCAAACAGGCGAACAGAGCAATGCGCAAAATTTTCTGATTTACAAATGGCACAGCGTGTGTGTGTGTGTGTTCTCAGCCTGTTTAAACTATTAGGGAATTCAGTGGGCTCAAGTCAAGCAACTCTGGCTTTATGATCAAAAGAACAGAGTATTCAAGACTAAGACCTAGATATCATATGATCCTCCACTCAATATGAGAGGGACTTTCTTGGATTTAGAAAAATAATGGAGGGAGGAAATAGAGTAATGCTTGGACCTGGTGGTGTGTGAAAAGGATGAGATGAGATCATGATAGCAATATGGGGCCGTTCTCAGCTGCAGTGCAGGCATTGCCGTGATGGTGGGGGTGGGGGTGATGGGGATGGGGTTGATGCTTTGACAACTGAATAAATAAATGGTCCTTGCTTTTGAATATGGAGCTGCCCTTGCTGCAAGAGGCAATCAAGAACATTAACTTGCATATATATAAAATATGACAATATGTAACATCTACTGGTACAGATGTATATTAATTAAATTAATACATGAAAAATAGATAATGTAAAAAATTGTTTTATGCAAGTACTTCAGTTATATTAAAAGAAACAAAAACAATGCAGATACTGGAGTATGATACAGGTATCTATCTCGCTAATTTCTAATGTTCCTTAAGGTTATTTGCTTGAGTTAATCTCTTTCTATTTCCTGGAATTCAAATTTTACATTAGGTCGAGGATTCAAAATATGAATTGAAGTACTGCGACAACTGATAACCTTAAATGAGGTGCCATGGTGATTTCAATGATAAGAAGACATCCATAGGTATAATTATTTGATAGTATAATGCATAAATGATGAACTCGTTACCCGCAATCTGCTTAGCTCGGAGAATATTTTGCTGCCTTTTCCACCAACAAACTGAGCAGGTAACAAGACATAGACATAGAAATGCAAAACAAGCACCTAATCCAATGCCAACTTTAGCGCCAGCAGAAAGGTAAGTTCCGGATGTGGGTAATCCAGGGATACCACAAAGACCTGAGTTGTCAGTGAAACTGTAGAAACCACAAGCAAGGGCACAGATTTTAGCAACAGTTATTACCCAGCAAAGAATGAAAAGATAATCAAGACAAATAGCATGGACATATGATGCATCCTTTTATTGCGTTCATATTCATGAAATCTAGTTTAAAGCTTCTAAACCAGGTATTAAGAGCCTGTTTGGCCTGTGGAGAAGGAAAAAGTTGCTTCTGCTTAGGAAATGTACCTGTCTTGGCTTTGTTGGTTGTCTGGCCAAGATGGCGAGATATGAATCTGTTTTTAAACCAAAAGCTCTATTTCCTCGCTTACTCAATTCTCATTATAATCAAACTTTTAATGCAGGTTTTATATGTATTTTAGCCAAACATTTTTTATATTTACTGTGATTTAATCGGTCCATTGTGATAAGGTGTAAGTTTAAAACTTAATTATATGGTCACAATGGATGAAATTAAATTCCCGTTCAATGAGTATTGATTGCTAAAGTCTTTTAAATATGTAATTTTTAGTAATTTGACAGCAAAATGTGAATTTTTGGTATCACCAAATACTAACTGCTCCGTTTTTTTTTTTTTTTTGAGCCACAACATTCATTGCAACGATTTTTGAGAAATTTGTTGTAAGAAAAATCAGCCTTTGAAATACAGAAATTTAAAATATGTCAAACAGGCACTAAATCGTTGAATACATACTTGAAGCTAACTCTATACAAAAGCCTTCCTCCAAGTGCTCCCGGTACTCTTCCAGACAGGGAATTTCCATTAAGGTTCCTGCATGGAGACCTCTTGAATCAGACTTATCAGCTTATTCGTGTTTCGGGTTTGCTACAGCCTAGAGAAACTTACAATCTTTGTAAAGAAGTCAACTGCCCAAGGCTTTCTGGAATTGATACATTGAAGAGGTTGTATGACAGGTCCCTGCATTAGCACATCACACCCAGAGATGACATTGCGTGGCAGCTTAAGCCAAGATAAACCTATAATGGAATAAAGTGTTCATATATATCAGTGTTTAAAAAGTGAAGTCTAACTTCAAGTTCTCGTCACAATTGCTAAAGTTTTGTTCACAAGTACTACTCTAACTATTGAGAGTTGCTTACAGAAATTCAAAGAACTATGGATAAAACAGACTAGAAGAACTGACAGCACTTCCAAACTAGTAATTGCTCCAAGTGAGGAAGTAATAGCTCCATGAATGCTGTTTCCAGTCAAGTTCCTACAGTGCAAGAGAGAAACAAGCCACAAACATGAGAATTAGGTCAAGACCCTTGTGGACATGCCGAGACTTCAGGATCAAGAAAATCATAGGGATTAGATTGAAATGCAGTAATTATTATTATTCATTACAATTCATTACAATTGAATGTATATTCCGAGGAATCAGGATGTGTAATTACAGCTTGATCTCCTCCAAATGTGTAGATATACCCATTGTACATAGTAAGCAATACAATTGAGCAATTCACCTCAAACATACTTTTATGGTATCAGAGGCAGGCGGAGAATCCTCAGCAATGTCAACAGCAGAGTCACACGAGCAACCAGAGGGAGTCCCCAGACCTAGGTCCTCGAAGCTCGTTAATGTTGAAGGATCAACAACGCTGCTCGTATCAGAGGAACTCACCAGCAACAACTATATGGAATGGGCCCAATCCATGAGGCTCGCGATTGATGGTCGAGACAAACTCGACTATCTTCTAGCCGATACCCCTGTCACCAGTGACACTCAATCATAGAGAAGGTGGAAGTCACAAAATTCTCTGGTGTCGTCTTGGCTAATCAACGCAATGGCCCCAGGCATCAAAAAGAGTTACATGTTCCTTCCCTCTGCCAAAGCTATCTGGGAAGCTGTCCGCGACTCTTACGGAAACAAGGCCAATGCCTCTGTGATTTTCGATGTTCGCTCAAAACTCTGGAAATCTCAACAGGGATCACGAACATTGAACGAGTATTGGCTTGAGAAATCTGCTCTGTGGCAAGAATTGGACCAATTGAAGGATCGCGTGTGGTACTGCGCCGACAACGCCACCGAGAGCAGACGAGAAATAGAAGAAAAGCGTCTCTTCAAATTGCTTGCAGGTTTAAACTCCTCATACGACGACGTTAGGGGATGGCTCCTCGTCCGCGAGCCACTGCCAGCCATCCAAGAAGCCTTCGCCGCCCTGTACTATGAGGAGTCCAGACGCAAGGTTATGCTTCCTGAGACATCACACGTAAACTCAGGCGACGACTCCTCTGCTCTCGCTAGTCGGACATCAAGTGAACGGATGAAGAAGGTGAGCCCAGGCCCAAATGTGCAAACTGACACAGCCCAAACCCATCAGCGTCCTTTTTGTGAATATTGCAAAAAGGTAGGTCACACAAGAGACACATGTTGGGATATTCATGGTAAGCCACCAGACTGGAAACCCAAGAAGGGAAAGTCAAAAGGGTATGTTGCTGATGCCACTAAACAGAATGAGATGCTTCCACTGCCTGAACCCGGCCAACTCAGTCTAATCTTAGAAAGGCTAGCCGCCTTGGAAAATAATCAGTCAACTGCTAGTGTGGTACATAGAGGTAAAATTCTCAAAGCTTTAGCCACCAGTAAAGGTATGAATTCTAGCACTGTTTGGATTGTTGATTCAGGTGCATCTGATCACATGACTGATAATTACTCCTTATTCACTACCTACGTCCCTACAAAGTCACGCCTCACTGTCAAGATAGCAGATGCTTCTACATCGATCGTTGTTAGTATTAGGAATGTTAAAATCAATAATTCATTAACCCTGCATGATGTTTTACATGTTTCCAATTTAAAGTGTAATTTATTATCTGTTAGCCAATTGGCTCGAGATAAGCACTGTCATACTAAATTTTTCTGCTACCCAATGTCTTTTTCAGGACCTGTCAATGGGAACGACGATTGGCATTGCTAAGAAGTTTGACAGGCTATATTACCTAGATGATTGTGATAATCAAAGTTTCAGATCCTATAAGGCTGTGTCTCTTCCCCAGATTAGTGAAATAAACTTATGGCATCAACGATTAGGACATCCCAATTTCCATTACATGACTACTATGTTTCCCTCCATTTGCAATAATAAAAGTATGTCCCTTTTTCACTGTGAATCTTGTGAACTTGCTAAACACCATCGAACTTCGTTTCCTCGCACTTCCTATCGTCCATCGAAACCTTTTTCCCTAATTCACAGTGACTTATGGGGTCCATCTCGTGTTCCAAATCGCACTCAATCCAAGTGGTTTATAACATTCATTGATGATCACACTCGGGTTAGTTGGGTCTTTCTCCTAACTGACAAAACTCAAGTTCCCCAAACATTTATTAGATTCTATAATATGATCCGCACTCAATTTCATGAACAAATCCAGATCCTCCATACTGATAATGGGACTGAATACTTTAACCAAACCTTATCCACTTTTCTCACTGACCACGGCATTCTCCATAAAAGCTCCTACCCTCATAGTCCCAACAAAATGGCATTGCAGAAAGGAAAAATCATCACCTTCTTGAGAAAACTAGAGCTATGATGTTTAGCAGTAATGTCCCTGCATTTTATTAGAGTGATGCCATCCTTCAAGCTAGCTTTCTCGTCAACCGCATGCCTAATAAACCATTCTCCTTTCGCACTCCCTTACAAGTGTTACAAGCCCACTTCAAGCGCCCTTACTTGGAAAATACCCTACCCTTACGAGTATTTGGTTGCACCACTTATGTCCATCTCCATCAAACCACTAAACTCGAACCCAAAGCCACCCAGAGTATCTTCATGGGTCATGCAGGGACACAAAAAGGGTATAAATGCTATGACCCCATCTCCAAACATCTTTATCTCACTTGTGACACTACCTTCCATGAAACTATTCCCTATTACCCTCCGTCTTCAATTCATGGGAAGAGCTGGAGAGAATTTCAGACATCACATCCTAAGCCAAGTCCACCACATCAACCACCTGAGTCTGAACTACCCAGTGACTCAGAACTTGGACTTGTTATCCTATCTGATCCACCATCTGAGCCTGAGAGTCAAGAAAACACTAACTCTGGGGGAGACAACACAAATAAGTGGGGTAAAACCTACACACATCGATACATGACAGGTAATGATCCTCAAACAAATGATGCAACTCATGAATCCAATCCAAAAATAGGTCCAGAAGAAAGAAAGGGAAAGTGTGCCCACATAGGATGACCTGGAACTACCAATTGCACTACGGAAACAATCTAGGACATGCACCCAACATCTTATTGAGAGGTTTGTTTCATATAAGGCTCTCACCTCTCACTACTGCAACTTCATCTCTCACCTGGATCAGGTCAACATATCAAACAACATACATGAAGCATTAGCCAACTCTCAGTGGAGGCAGGCCATCATGGAGGAAATGAAAGCTCTAGAACAAAATGGCACTTGGGAGATTGTCAACCTATCTCAAGGAAAGAAATCAGTCGGTTGTAAATGGGTATTTACTCCCAAATACAATGTTGATGGTAGTTTAGACAAATATAAGGCACGTTTAGTCGCGAAAGCGTTCTCACAAGTATATGGCATGGACTACACTGAAACATTTGCTCCAGTAGCAAAGCTAAACACTATCAGAGTCTTGTTATCCTTAGCCGCCAACTTAGACTGGCCGTTACATCAGATGGATGTAAAGAATGCATTCTTAAATGGGGAACTGAAGGAGGAAGTATACATGAAGTTACCTCCAGGATTTCTAAATGAGAAGAGCAATCAAGTCTGTAGACTCAAGAAATCCTTATATGGACTTAAACAATCTCCCCGTGCATGGTTTGAGAAATTCACTCGTGTTTTGAGAATACAACGATATACCCAAGGGCAGAGTGATCACACCCTATTCTTCAGACATCTCAAAGGTAAAATAGTCATACTAGCAGTATATGTTGATGATATTATTCTCACAGGAGATGACTCAGAAGAAATTGAACGAATAAAGAAGGAGTTGAACCAATATTTCCAAGTAAAGGATTTGGGGCAAATGAGATATTGATCAAAGAGGGGAATCTACATTTCCCAAAGAAAATATATCATGGATCTTTTAAAGGAGACAGGCATGTTAGGTTGCAGACCTAGTGATACCCCCATAAAGATGGACAAAGTAACAGATGATACGGATTTGGGAAAGGAAGTGGATCTCAGAAGATATCAACGGATGGTGGGAAAATTGATCTATTTATCACATACTCGTCCAGACATCGCCTTTGCAGTGAGTATGGTAAGTCAATATTATCACAATCCAAAACAAAAATATCTAAATGAAGTATACAGGATTCTGAGGTACCTAAAGGGATCGCCAGGACGTGGGCTCCTATTTAAGAAGTCAGAACAAAGATCTATAGAGATATTCACAGATGCTGATTGGGCAGGTGACCAAGAGGACAGGAAGTCAACCTCTGGATACTTCACGTTTGTGTGGGGAAACCTAGTCACTTGGAGGAGCAAGAAACAGAATGTAGTAGCTCGGAGTAGTGTTGAGGCTGAATTCAGAGCCATCGCACTTGGTGTCTGTGAAGGGATTTGGCTAAAATGGGTACTCAAGGAATTGAAAATGCTTCCAAATTTACCCGTTGCACTTCACTCAGATAACATGGCGGCCATAAACATATCTCACAACCCAGTGCAACATGATCGAATGAAACATGTAGAAATTGATAAACACTTCATAAGAGAAAAAATTGACGAGGGGATTATTAAACTCAGATATATCCCTTCTAGAGAACAAACTGCAGATGTCCTCACAAAAGCACTGGGAAGGGAAAAGTTTGATTACTTCATTGGCAAGTTAGACATGATTGATATCTATAGTCCAACTTGAGGGGGAGTGTGGATATGCCGAGACTTCAGGATCAAGAGAAATCATAGGGATTAGATTGAAATGCAGTAATTATTATTATTCATTACAATTCATTACAATTGAATGTATATCCCGAGCAATCAGGATGTGTAATTACAGCTTCATCTCCTCCAAATGTGTATATATACCCATTGTACATAGTAAGCAATTCACCTCAAACATACTTTTAACCCTCCTTCTCTTCTCTATTTCTCAATAAATAATCAATCCAAAATAGGTAAAACGAGAAGGTCAAAGCAATTAATCAAAAATCAATATTTTTTAATCAAGACCTATATAAATAGGGTATAAATATCCCAGATTAATCAATGCATCAATTATAAATCATACATCCATGCATTTATATAAACAATCACAACTATCCTCGTGAATTACAGAGGAAACTATCAAGAACTCACAAGGTGTGTAGATTTTGCAGCCTGAATATGTCGTTCGGCAAGAAACCCTTCAGACCTTAATTGTTAAGATCACTGTCCATCAATAGATAAGCACAGTAAATAACCAAGACATTGATATTAAAATATTCAATAAAGCATTCCAGCTTAACTTTCACTGCAAAATAAATAATCATTCTCTACTTTTATTAAATGTAAGGCAGAGTTTTCAAGCTGGTTTTACATAGAAGCAGGGCCCCAAGGAATTTAAGAAAAGGGGAGGCTCAGTGTGATAGTCATTTCTTGTATAGGGAACATCAGTTGATATCAGGAACTTTAGCAAAGTTTACACCACTTCACAGTCCCAAAGGAGTGAACAAACACATGCCTGAAAAGCTAAAACATATACTGGGCTAAATTACTCTATTGACCCCAAGAGTTTAATTCAATTTTCAATTTGATGCCTATAGCTCAAAACTTAGTAATTCTGTCTACATGATTTAAAAAGAAAAAATTTATTTGGTCCCCATACTTTAAATTGTGTTGGTGTGGTAAGCATGAACCATGCCTATCCATAGCGCCAAAATGGCATGCAGTTGTCCATGTCATGAAAAATTTGAACATCAGCAGAGGTTTAATGATACAAACAAGACAAATAAATTATAAAATTATAGAGACCAATTACAAACTTCAATTGTGCATACGGACATGTGTATGTACAAAGAATTGAAGTTCCCAAAACTTTTTTAATAGAAAATAACCAACTTCCTTCCTTTGAAAGTTCTGATGCTGAAGATGTGGTTGGAAATTTAAGTGAAAAGAGACGAGAATATAATGGGAAAAAAACTAATAAAATATTTAATAAACATAAGGATAATAAAATATTACAGTCCATCAATGACACATTTGCCAATACTTCTGTTTAATTGGCAATCTGCCCGGTCCATGGATGCTGTTGAGGAACACACGGATCACCATTCCACCCAAACCTGGACGGAAGCCCCAAGGCCGCCTTCAATGTTTGTAAAGCCTTAACTAGAAGTTAAAAAATAAACATCAACCTGCTAGAGTTTTGTGCACATACGGTTTAAAAGTATACATATTTGCTAGAATACAACTGATAGTAGGTGAATCAGAGAACATATAAATGACTCAATATCATCAAGCAAGCAAGTAATACAAAAATTGCAATTCATTTCTGATAGAGAGAAGGTTGAAAACCACAACAGAGATCAGAGAAGGAATCTGAGAACTGACAAGCACGGAAACCCCTCTAAAAGTAGTAAGTATAATTCCAGTATAGTTAATACACCGGTTCCTGTTGTCCTTTCCATATAGACCATAGACACATTAAAAGACTCATCGGTGATGTGTTAGTTGTTAAGGGAAAAAACAACAGCCACTAACTGTACAATTTTGTATGAATAATATAAGCTCTACCAATGAATGTGAATATTATGCTACTGCTCACTTGTCAAATACCTGACACATCCCAATTGCATGTGGAGATTGCTAAGCCATTGTTTTCAGCAGATTCAACCAAGTTCCCTTAATCAATAATAAATACCACACAAGATTTTGTATTATTATACTCCTATAATTCATTTTTTAAGAAAACCATATACCATAGTATGATTCATGTTTTAAGAGAATTGTAGCCTGATAAAGTAACTTGATCTCAGGCACTAAAAACTACAGCTATCCATTTAATATCTTAAAATTCAAATAAAATGTTGAGATTATTCAATTCTCGATCTAGAAAAATGTAAAAGCCAGATTCAGCATAAGTACCTTCATCTGATAAAGTTTTTGATTCGGTCATAATAATCTCAAATATCTCAATGGCACTGATTATGGCATGACTACCTCCTGTTGGTCGCAAGGTTATTGTCAAAGTCCTCCCATCAACAGGAATGGTTGCATTGAGCACAAGGCCAGTATAACGATCCCCGTTTATATTTATAATGTCTACATCTCTAAGGACAACATGACCATTAATCATTATGTCAAACACTCTTTTCCCTGCAGCAGTCACTGAATTATCAATCTCTGCAAAAAGTAACCAAATAGAGTATTTTCTGTTGGTATCCACATCCATTGTATATGTTAAATCAGGCTGACTATCGGTACTAACAAGTGCTGATTGATAAAGGGGCTCTGGATAGAAGTTTGGTGGAAGTGAAGCATTTTTTATCTTAGTCTCAACAGATATGGGCTGATCAGAACCATGGCCAAAAGTTTTAATGTGTTGCCAAAATCTGTCCCCTCCCCAGGGATCCCCACTATAATCAATGTCAAACTTTGACTGTCCATAACCACAGCTCAGTTTTTTAACTGTTCTAAGCATTATCTCTTGACCCCATTGTGGACCAAAATAATAAGCTTTTTCATCAATTTCAAGAATCTCAATTGAAAGAATTGCTGGATCTCCATGACCCGTGCTATGAAAACAGATAGAAACAGAACCATCATTGAGAAACACAAGAGCTTCTGAAAATACTTGATCATCCTCATTGGTCCAACCTGGTTTTAAAGAATGAATTTGAGTGCCATCAATTGAGATATCAAAAGGTGGTTCACTCATAACACTGTGCTGTACAACAATTCCAAAGAAGATCCTGATTGAGTAGTGCCCCTTTGGAAATCATTAATGTTGTAGCAATTTTGAGGACATTCGGACAACGGGAAATAGCGGAGAGTTCTAAGCGGAGGGGAGATGTAGCTTGGACGTGTTCCATTAGCGGATATTCCTCCAGTATACCCGAAGTCTTTACGCCACTGGGTCTTAGTCGGTCTTGTTTGAGAATCCTGTTGAGCTCCAGAGCTTATGCGCATAGCAAATGATGCTGCAAGGATTTAGAAATGTCAGAATTTTGAACCCCTCTTTTTTGACCAGGAAGGAAGGGGGGACAATATTCTAAAAGAGTAGATAGATTTACAAAGAAAAGCGCATCCATCATATGGGGACTGCATCTTCACGGTGAAATTGGCATTACTTAGATCGTCAATCGATTGCAAAAGAGGTAAGTAATAACATATCTGCCGCAAATGTTAAATTTCGTGCAACGGTCTGTGCAATATGTTTGCAAGTATCCAAGAATTACGATTAACAGCCACAATGAACTCACTCAGTAGAGTACACCCGTTATCACTTCGAATGTTGTTAAAAATGGCTTTCTCGACTGAACAAAATAATCTCAGGGCCATATATAACTGGTTCCGAAATTTCGACACAAGTTTTCTATTTTTAAGATAAAATTATTCTTTCCGCAATCCAAATTCCTTAATCAATATTATAATTACAGAATATATATTTAGACGGACTTAAAAAATACATTATAAAAAAATTTTAAATAGTTTTTAAAAAAGAATTTATAAAAAAATTATAAAAAAAATAATTTTAAAGAAATGAGTATTTAGATAGTTATTACTAAAAATATTTTTATAACTAAAAAATTACTAAAAATAATATAATTTTACTAAAAATATGAGAGATGAGAGATGGTAAAAAAAAGAGAAGAGATAGAATAGAGAAGATAGGAGAGAGATAGTGAAAAAAATATATGAGAGAAGAGAGAAATTGAAAAAATAGATAAGAGATGGTATAAGAAAAAATAATAGTAAAATAGTAATTGGGTAATTTATAAATTTTTTTATTGTTCTAAAAATTATTTTGACTAATTTATCTAAAATTATAGTTTTAAATCATAATTTGATCTAAAAACTTTTTTAAATAAATATAATTATTTATTTTAAAAAAAAATAAATTAAAATTTTGTGAGTTTTTAAAATTATAGTTCGAAGGAAACTAAACATGCCAAAATATTAAGCTAAGTTCTTGAGCTTAATTGGATTATGTTGACCATTTTTAAATGGTTTAAATATTAAAACCAAAAAAGAAAAAGGAAAAAGTTACTCTCTTCATACCTTTCCTTTTTCCTACAGCGAATTCTCAGAAGCAAGACGGAATCAAATAGGCATTATACTTCAAAGTCTAACAAACCAGATTCAAAAATAAAAATCAATAGATCGAAGGCGGCAATTCATTTTCCCTTCCCAATTTCCCTCGAGCATTTCATTCATTACTCAACCACGCAAAAACTTCAACCCACACGCAACTACAGAACATTGTCTTCGAATTCAATCAAGCATAAATTCCATCCAAAACTATACACATTTCATACCAACTGGATGGAAACAATGAAGAGAGATTCTAACTAAAAAATTTCAAGCATCCACCAGAACATACATTATGAAACCGAAGCTCACCCCGTGCTGGACGAGAGAAACAGAGAGTAAAACCCAAGCAGAAGATGATCATCCATATCAGAAGATATTACCCCATTGTGCTCTATTCCTTGACTCTCTCTCTCCTCGATCGCCTCCTTCTTTATTCTCGCTCTCTCATCATAGCTCCATTAAAGCGAGAACGAGATAAATTTGCAGAGACGTGTAGGCACTTTGCAGAGAACCTTTCTCCTGCACAACTGGAAATTTACTAGTAGTCTTTAAAACTCTTCTTCGGTTTTAGTTGTTGACTCTTTGATGGAAGCAGCTAAATGAGATTATACTTACCTCCAACTGAGGCTTACCACAAGTGGTGGAGGCTCAACCGGACGGCGGAGGGTGTGCCGACTAGCTGATATCTTCATATGATTAAAGGATATGGGGATATTAGCATAAAAGGAAGGTGCGGTAGATACTTACTAGGTTGGAATGGTAGTGGCCATGACATGCACCATATTGCGCTTGCATGTCGAAGTTGTTCCCCACTTCATAATTATTATAGCGGCATGTAATTATTTTTATTTTTTTAAAAAACAAAAGTGTAGTTTATATGATATTTCATTTTGATTCTTTAATTTTTGGGTTAAGGGCAATGCTTTTATGTAGTAGAAACGTTATCTGAAAGTTATTTTTGTATTTAATGTCACTATTTAACCATTAAAAATATTAAAAATTAATATTATTGTTTTTCATTGTCAATATTATCTTTTAAACAATTAAAATAATTTACTCTTTTTTAATATTTTTTGTATATTAAAAATTAATTATTTGTAAAATTAAAGGATTAAAGATATATCATTTATAAAAAAAAATTCAAAGTATATTTTTGTCTATTTTGTTTTTGGTCAAATTGTCTATGTTATGTTATTTACCAATTTTACATATGAATTCAAGTTGAATAGTTGTCAATGTCACGTTCTAACTCTTATAAATCTCTTTTTGCTTCGAATTATAAATCTCATTTAGAGATATCGAATCTCTAACATAATCGGTGTTGATAATTGTTTTGAGTTTTGCTGAGAATTTTTTTAAAATAATATATAAATAAATTTTTAATTCATAAATTTTGAAGATATACTCACAAATATTTTGTATAGGAATTTTATTTTAATATTTTATTTGTTAAAATATAAGGCTTTGTTTGGTTCAACAGAGTAGAGGGGAAGGGAGGGAAAAGGATGTGTGCATAGGAGTGGATGAGATGTTTATTGTTTGATTTAAGAAGGGAGGGGAAGGAAACTTATTATAAATTGATAAATACCCCCTTATTATTTTGTTTAATTTGTGCATGGGCATTTCCTTCCTCATCTAAATTATTTTCATCTTCCTCTTTTTCCTTATGTTCTTCTTCAAGAGGTTGGAGATATTTTTTACTAAGTTTTGGAATATGATCAGCGTTATGCATTTTGAATGACTCATTTGCATCATTTTTGTCAAATTCCTTATTCTTATCATGAGAGTGCTTAATCTTGTAGATCAACTAGAAACAAACACCAAGCAACATAATAATTTGCATAACATGCTTTAACTTGATGCTTTTCGACCTTTGATTTCTACTTGGTGTATGTTTTATCATTATCACTTTCTTCTCCAAATAACAAGGACATGCTACCTGCTTTGAATGGCAAATGCACCATTAAGAAACTGAAGAGAAAACAACCACTGATGTAAGAATAGCACTAATATTTACACAGAACATAAAGAATACACACAAAGCACAACTTATATTTTTCAGACTCTTGCATCAACAAAGACCTAAAAAACTAAAATTACCATAGCCCTTTTGATTCTGATCCATTTCTTGTCCAATGTCTTACTAAAATTCATATAATTGACCCTCTTTACTGCAAGATAGAAACAAAAGCAACAGAAAACCGTTAAATTTAAACAGAACAATATTATATGTCTTGTTTAACATTTATCCAAAAAAACAAGAACATGTTAACACAAATGTGAGATAAAGGACATACCAATAACAATTCCTTTAGTGCAGCATCTACAATAAATTTCCCTAAAATAAAATTATGATACAAAGAGATAGAAAATAGTTATGAATCAAGTCAAGTGAAACATAAACTAAAAAAGGTTGCATCCTCAATTTCCATGGCTACTGATACACACAAACTTCAGTCTAAGATTCACAAATAATACAAAACACAAAGGTAAAGATTCTATTCTATGGTAGATCATCAGAGAGGAAGAACCAAAGCCCGTAATTTTCATAGCAATCCCCTATCTTCCATGTAGAGTAAGTTTAAATACGAGACTCATTTTTCAGGAAGAAGCAAATAGATAAGGGGTCTAATTTTAAAATGGGTCTAATTTTAGTAAAAAAGAGGAAAAATTAAGAATCGGAAACAACTTTAGGCAAAGACATGTTAAAGAAATGCCAGAAATGAGTGAATCAAATATTATAAAAAAAGAAAGAAAGCAAAGAGGGAATTACTAGAATTAGACCCACAACGAACCCTTCATCAGCACTTCCTTCATGAGAAATGCCATAAATGAGTTTATCAAACATGGAAATGAGTGAACCAGCTTGGCAACCCATAGCAACACCGTCACGAGACATAGGTTCTTCCCAAGGCAAACCCTTTGTCCAGCCCCGAAGGTGTGAGTCGTATATCAGAACCACTCACATCCATGTCAGCGCTCCCTTCACTCTCCAGAAACCTCTCCGACGAGAACTCAAGCGGCTGAAGGATCAGGCGACATAGATACATCGATGAAGGTGATAAACTCAAGATGAAGGAAATGAAAGAAAAAAATAAGCCGGATGGTAGCACTAGAATATCAAAAAATTGCTATGGGAAATTTTGTCATAAAAAGAGCAACCCTCTAAGTGGGTGAGGGGAGCAGAAGAAAATAAAAAAAATTCCCTCCCCTAGCCTTCATTTTCTCAACCAAACAGCCATAACTCCTTTCCTTCCTTACCCTCCCTTTCAAAAAAAATCCAACCAAACAAAGCCTAAAAGTCATGTACAAGGGCAATATGCTTGATTGAATAAGTTTATTGAATTCTATCTTGTCTAAATATAATCTATGGATTTTATAATATGTAAAAATAATTTTTTTATTATATTTTTATCGATAAATTCACTATAAAATTTTCAACTACATAATTTAATCTTATATTTAAAAATAATTTTATATAATATGAATAAGGTACTTGTGAGTTTATCATCTCAACCACACTCAACAAATTCCTTTTATAAATAGTTTATAAAAATAGGGAGAATAGATGAAAGAATAATTTTATATAGTAATTTTTAAACTTCTGTACATGCACAAATTAAATTAAAATTCCCTGAATTCATGGTTTTGTGTTATGATAATATGCCACGTGGCGATGACAAGAGAAAAATAAAAAGAGATATAATGATCTAACGGTCCAAAATGGTCTCAGACATTAGTACTTTTGACCATCCTTTGGGCGGGAATGGTTGAGCAATCATCGGCTCGTTAAGTGCTCAAAATGGCCCTCTCATTTACCATGGTGGTTTAATCTACTTTATTGTGATAAATTAAAGGGAAAAAGATAATAAACAACCATATGAATTTGGAAAAGATAATATGGGTATATGAATATTTAAAAGGATAAATTGGGTAGGAGGCCCAATCTGTCTTTTATAAATTTAGGTGAAAAAATCAAATAACTTTTGAAGCAAGAGAATGTAACTCAAAACAACAGGGAATGAATATATAACTACAGTTGTCATCTTACGTCTCTTCATTTCAGTAAAATTTGGGTTTTTGAACCAACAGAGTTCTTTCCTTCCCATCTTCAAAAATTGATCGTCAGAAGTTGAGAGTAACATATTGCCATTTTGACGCATCAGATATACTTCTTCTTGACTTTGTGCTTTTGGGTTTTTGAAATCTCTTTCTAGTCGTCATCTTGCGTCTCTTCATTTCGGTAAAATTTTCTCTACAGTTAATCTTCTGTTTTTTTGATTCAATTTCATTAGAGCTTTAAGATTTTCTCGAACTCGGATAGGAGCATTGGAAATCGAGTATGACTAGAAGTATAAATCTGTTGGTTGTGAAATAAAAATGTTGCGCCAAGTGACCAATGTGTGGTTTACATAAAGCTTGCGGGAAAGCTCAATGGAGTGCGCTAGGTTTTCACTTTTGCTTTTTGTAGGAAGATAACATTTGGCACCTTATATTTCAGAGAAGTTTCATCAATGTGTATTCCATAGAAAGCAATATTTTTTGCCAATATATTTTGACAATGCAAAAGGATTTCGATATTAAGCTGTTTAATGATGTTTCTCTTTGTATTCTACTTACGTAACAAAGCTTCCTTGAACAGAGTTAGTCATTTCCAACTCTCTTAGCAATAATAGATGTTCCAAGTAATTAATTTCAGTACCCTTCTTTGGCAGTGAATGGGACTTTACCCTTCTTTGGCAGTGAATGGGACTTTGCCAAAATTGTTCCTGTTGGGGGAACATACTTGTGTTACTGTGCTTTTCTTCCCCATTGTTAATACTATTAACTCATCTTATGATGCTTTAACATATGTACTATGGATATCCCTTTTCCTTTTTTTCTCTCAGTTTACTGAAATTTTAACGTTGTTCATAAGAAAAGCTTCTTGCAGCTAATTCTTCTATGAAATTGTGCAGTACTTTATGGTTATAAGTTGCAAATCCCATTGTAGAAGTTGCAAATACCATAGAAGGAGTTACAAATCTTATCAGTAGAATAGCATACCAAATGTAGTAGTTGCTTACTTCATAAAACGAGTTACAAATCCCACTATTAGACTTGTAAATCCATTTGTAGGATTGCAAATATCATTGTGCTATTAGTTGCAAATACCATTGTAGAAGTTGTAAGTCCCATTGTGAAAGTTATAAATCCCCTTGTGGAAGTTGTAAATATCATTGGGGAAGTTGCAAGTTCCTATTGTCGGAGTTGTAAATGCCATTAGGAAAGTTGCAAATCCTATTATCAGAGTGGTAAATCCAATTGTAGTAGTTGTTACATGCCTTGCCACATTGAAATACCCCAGTCATGGGGACTAGGAATGATCTTTATTGTGAAGAATGGAAAATGAGAGCAAGAATCCTTAGCACACCCTCCCACAGACATGCCACAACCTAATCTGGATGATGTTTATATTGTTGTAATGTCTAACTTTTGTAATATTTCATTTTTGAAAAGTTCATGGAATATGTTGTATAATACAAGGAATATGATGTACAGTGTTAATGTTTGCTTGTCATTTGTTCATATATAATATAAATGTTGTCATAGGTAGAATATTTGTTATAAGTGTCATAAGTTAAGTGGTCAATGTGATTAATGAAATTGTACAGTATGCTATGGCTATAAGTTGTAAATACCATAGTAAGAGTTGAAAACTCATCAGAAGAGCAGCAAACTAACTGCATTAGTTGCAGTCCCATAAAACGAGTTACAAATCCTATTATGAAAGTTGCAAATATCATTATCGGAGTTGTAAATACCATTGGGGAAGTTGCAAACCCATTTATCGTAGTTACAAATCTCATTATCAGAGTTGGAAATCCAATTTTAGCAATTGAGAAAAAGACTATAGCTGACACTGTAGCTTCGACTAGGTGAAGTTACAAATCCCATTGTAAGAAGTTATAAATCCTATAGGTGAAGTTACAAACCCATTTGGTGAAGATGCAAATCCTCTTGATAAAGTTGCAAATCCCATTGGAAGAATTGCAAATCTCATTCTTTAAAGGAACTCTACAAAAATTGAATATTGAAAAGTGATTAACTAAGTTAAAATATCATTCGATCAATGGTTAAAGTTATTATAAATACCATTGCTTCTTCTCTGTTGTAGGAGTTGTAAATATTATTACGGGAGTTGCAAATACTATTGGTAAAGTTGAAAATCCCATTGTGGAAGTGGTAAATACTAGTAGGATTTATAAATATCATTGATAAACTTGCAAATACCATTGGCAAAGCTGCAAATATAATTGTAGGAGTTACAAATATCATTGGCAAAGTTGCTTCTTCTCCATTGCGGGAGTTGTAAATACCATTGATAAAATTACAAATTCTATTGTAGAAGTTACAAATCACATTGGCAAAGTTGTTTCTTCTCCTTTGTGGGAGTTGCAAATACCATTGCGGGAGTTACAAATATCATTGTTAAAATTACAAATATTAATGAAGATACAATGACCACATAAGCCAGAAAAAAGAACATGGCAATCTGAATGAAGAACTTGACACTTTCCCTCATGTTTGGGGATGTCACTACCCTAACAATAAGAAATTTATACTATTAAAAAACACACAAACTCTAGAAAAAAATGCAAACAGAGAGAGATTAGTCCACAATAGTCAATTCAAGTGTTTTATCACTTCAACATAATGTTACCTAGAAATTCGCTAAGAAAGTCTATGAAAGTGGCAAACTCTGTATGAAGACAATGCCAGGTCTAGTCAAAACAACTATTATAGCATTGTCACCCGATAATTTGAGATTGCAATTATCAATACCAAGGGGTGCATGCTGATAAAGAGTATTAGAAATAGGAGTTACTTACCCCAAACATTACCTTTCTTGCTGGACCATTGTATTTTGTTTGGATATTAATGGTTGTTGTGACAGCAGCAATGCAAGAAACTTCAATAAACAACATTTCACCAACCTCAAGATCTTTCTATATAACCAATAAACAAAGTCCAACAAAATGTTTGAGAAATAAAAAAATTACAAACATAAAGAAAAATATGAAAACTCCAACTAAGAACAGTTTCAAAAAGTAGAAATATCCTAACAAGGGATTCTAGCCATAGGTTTTAACTGTAATTTTGTCAGCTAATAGAAGTTTACCTGATCCACCTGCTAGTATGAATGCAAGCCCTTGACCTGATAGCTTCTGCCTGAGAAATCCCTACAATAATACAAAGACTATCTTAGAGCTATAAGATGGAGATATACAAGGCAAGTCAGGAACATAGTCTGTTTCCAATAGTAATCCTCTATAAATTTTCCCCTTAAACATACAGGTTATGAACAAATTTCAAAGTATCTCTGTTTTTCTATTATTAATGAAATTATGTTCATTATATACATTCACACACTCAGCCTACCCCTATTTAAAGTATTTGTCCTTTCATAAAAGATTATTTGTACACCCCAATGCCAAATTTTCCTAAGCACATGTTACATTAATCTTGCATGCCAACTCCTACCAGGAATATGAATAGGCATTTCAGAATTCAAATTATATATGTAGTAATAGTGGCTCTGTGAAAAGCTAAATTAAAATTGCTCAAAAATGAAAGTCAAGTGCTTTGTGCAGGTATGAGGTGGTGGATTCATAAGGCCAAGGAAGAACCAGATAATGTTTGAAAACAAGAAGCTAAAACAATTCCATGACCATATAACACATTTATAAACTAATAACCAACATGCATATAAGCCTAAAAAAACTTGCATCAATCAGTCACAGCCATAACCCAAAAGCTGAAAAGCAGATAAACAAAGCCTGCTAATTATATTATTTGGAACAGACATGACAACAATTTAGACATGGCAACCTGCAAGTGACATCAACTTATCAAATACAAACAGGAAACAAGAAACAAATCTTGCATCCCCATTATCTCACATCAACACTAGCACCTACATTACGTCCCCTCTGATCAACTGTATTGCTAACCTTTACATCATTTAAGAGCAAAGAAAAGCATCTGGCTGCAGAAATTTTAAGTTGTAGTGAAATTCCAGCTCTCATAGTTAAAAAAGAAATCAACAAAATTTTACCCATAAATATAAAATATAGACTATCTAAAATAGTCAAAGAAACGTTATTGAAAATATAAATAGAACAACAAAAGAAATGATAACACATACCTGACATAAAACCTCTCCATTAAACATTGTTGAGAAAGTTGGAAATAACTAACTCTATTCAAGGAAGCTTTGTTATGTAAGCAAAATGCAAAGAGAAATATCATTAAACAGCCTAATATCGAAATCCTTTTGCATTGTCAAAATATATTGGCCAAAAATATTGCTTTTTATGGAATACAAATTGATGAAACTTCTCTAAAATATAAGGTGCCAGATGTTATCTTCCTACGAAAAGCAAAAGTGAAAACCAAGCGCACTCTATTGAGCTTTCCCGCAAGCTTTCTGTAAACCACACATTGGTCACTTGGCGCAACATTTTCATTTCACAACCAACAGATTTTCACTTCCAGTCATACTCAATTTCCAATGCTCCTATCCGAGTTCAAGAAAACCTTAAAGCTCCAATGAAATTGAATCAAAGAAACAGAAGATAACTGTAGAGAAAATTTTACCAAAATGAAGAGACGCAAGATAATGACTAGAAAGAGATTTCAAAACCACAAAAGTACAAAATCAAGAAGAAGTAGATCTAATGCGTCAAAATAGCGATATGTTACTCTCAACTTCCAACGATCAATTTCTGAAGATGGGAAGGAAAGAACTCCATTGGTTCAAAAACCCAAATTTTACTAAAATGAAGAGACGTAAGATGATGACTGTAGTTATATATTCATTCCCCATTGTTTTGAGTTTCATTCTCTTGCTTCAAGGGTTATTTGGTCTTTTCACTTAAATTTATAAAAAATAGATTGGGCCTCCTGCCTAATCTATCCTTTTAAATATTCATATGTCCATATTATCTTTTTCAAATTCATATGGTTATTTATTATCTTTTTCTCTAAATTAAAAGGTTAAGCTACGCTCAACAGCAAAGTAATTTTAATGATACAATTTACAAGCTAAACTATTTAAAGATATAATTAATATTTTGAATGCTATTAACGGATATTAACATCCGTTGAATCACATTTCTATCAGCATCTCGCTCTCCCTCTCAACTCTTGGTTGTTCCAGAACGAAGAAGCACATGAGATTGAAAAGGGAAAAAGAAGGAGGAGGAGAAGAGATAACTGATGGAAAACAAATGGAGGGTAAAGATGGCAATTGATTGAAGGTGTGCTCCTCTTTAGAAGACGACCGACAGCTACGTCGAAGAAGAAGACCAGAAGCAGAAACAGCAAGCTACTTCTCTCTTTACTGTCGTCTCCGTCAAGCTCTCCAGAAAAAGAAGGAGGAAGCAAACGCGGCGAACTGGGGTTCCTTCTGTCCTCACTCCCTTTTGCCTTCGATGGAGAAGAAAATGATCGAAGCCCTCTCCTTTCACAATCTCTGCTGCCGAAGCCCAAGAACAAAGTGATAGCCTCTCCCATCTTCTGCTCCATGTGTTCCTCATTTGCTTCTTAATTTTTATGTCAATAAAGTTGTTGATTAATTTGTTTTGTTTTTCCGAAAACACAATTCCTATTCTAGTCTCTCTCTGTAAATAGTTTGTCTCTTTCTCTCTTTAAGATACTCTTCGAACTTGAAAGAGGAAGAAGACGGAAGATTTGCAAGCTCACGAACTTGAAAGACAGAAGATGGAAGCGGAGAAGGTCGCAGGTGGATGAGAAGATCGCCCCCTCCTCCTCTTTCCTCTCCTCCAAGAACTAGATCTGGAAATCTTCCACTGGACCCAAAATCTTGAAATCTGGACGAGAAGATGGCCGGTGATGGAACCGAAGAATACGGATGTTAGAGTGCTCCCAAAAAATTATTAAAAGCTACTAATTATATCTTTAAATAGTTTAACATGTTAATTGTATCATTAAATTTACTTAGAGGTATTGAGTATACCTTAACCCTAAATTAAATAATTAATACTTCATCTTATTCTTTTATAAGATATAAATCACTAAATTATATAAATAGTAGTTAAACATTAATAAATAAGGGATTGGTATCATTGTTAATTTCGTAGATTAAATTTTAGTTTTGATCTTTAAATTTTAAATCATAATTTTTAGTTTCTTATAATTTTATAAGAATTTAGTTTAATTTTAACAGTGTTAAATAGTTTAACACCATTAATTATAAAGACAAAAACTAAAATTTATTTAAAGTAAAAAGTGATTAAGACCAAAATTGGTGAGAATAAAATTCAAAATAAATTAAAAGTATAGAGATTATAACTAAAATTATAGTTAAACAATATAAATTTGTTATTATTTCAAGTATTAAAAATTGTCCTTATTTACTCATAAATTAATGTTAAATTTTAGTATAATTAATTTATTATATTAAGACTTTATAATCATTTTCCCGGTGTATTCCTCGGGACACTAGTGTCGTGGCACATAATAATGTTATGATTAATGCTTTTCATGTTTCTAGTGTCTCATATCATGTTTCTGCTTTAAAATTTTGAGATCTTAATCCAATGTCAATTTCTTGAGTGGATAAAATAAAATGTGATTGAATTTTTATATTTTTTTGGCCAAATGAATGAATTATCTTGGAATGCTAGAAGTTAACCCTGCTCATTTGTGATAATTTTAGAGCAGGCACAATCCAAAAATGTGAGATTTGGGTTTTCCCCATGATTTCAAGGTGGACTAATAGTTTAGATGTCCTAAAGCATTTTTCCGCAAACTTAACAATCCAATGTTAACTAACAGATGATCTCATAAGTCTTTTATAAGTGCTCTCTAAACCCTAAAGCTATATTCTAATCTTAGTAAGAGATGGGTACTAAACTTACCTAAATTATTTTGTAAAAAAAAAAAAAAGACTAATGGCCTTTCGTGGCCATAGAAACACATCACCAATAGAAGATGCATTTAATGGAAGAGAATAATTCTTTATAATGTAATGAATTAATATTTAAATTATTACTCGAAGAGATACTCACATTTAGTACCTAACAATATCTTGAATCATATTACCTCAAATAATCCGATATTAGACTTTTCTAACCTAGCAGTATTGAGTACGGATATTACATAATCCAATATATGCATGAGATTATTAAGATAAAGATCACTTATAGCTTATATGAGGTATAACGTGATAAATATTTAGACTTTTTTAATTTATCACATCTGGTATGTATTTACCTATTATTTCTAACTTCCAGTTGCTCGAGCAAAACAAAAAGAGTTTTGAAGATAAACAAATCCACTCAATAATGGAAGTTTTGGCAAAAACCATGCTTGAGAATTTGCCTTAATCAATCACCCAATTCATGTGTATATATGATTGTATAATAAGAATTTGAATTAATTTATTACTATCTATTAACATTTAATTTGAGTTTTTATGTTGCTTACTTTGTTGTCTATAATATGTCTTCATTATGATAAATACAGGATAGTATAGGTAGGAAAATTAAAAAAAATGTAAAAAAAAACTTTTAACAACGATTTTTTTAAATTGTCATTATAAGTATAGATTGTAATGACAGTTAACATAAAAAATTGATATTATATGATTAAACTGTAGCGACAATTTTATAAAAATCTCCATTAAAATATTATATTTAATGGCAATTTATCAATCGTCGTTAAAAGCTAGACTTACAATGACAATGAAATTCATGCTAGTCAAGAAACCTCGGGAAATGTCAATGTTAATCGTCGCTGTATGACTTTTTTCTAGTAGTGCAATTTAAAAGAAACTTATACTACTAAACCAAATATATGTTGATTGTTCTCTTGTTATCTTTGTGTTATGGTTGTTTTGAGTAAATATAAATGTTTATTGTAATTCATTCATTTTGTAGGTTGAAGCTTTTAGAAAATTAATTGATCTTCTAAACTTCATAGAGAACAAACATTTAGAGGAACTGAAGAAACGCGGAGAAGAACTGGCACATAGATTTGGCAGCACTAATGGATCAACAAGCAGGAACTGAAAATTGACACTCTGTTTTTTTCTCCATCTCTAGTGATATGCACGTTAAGCATTTTAATTTGCTACATATTAAAATATTATACATTTTAATATATATATATATAGTGATTTGTTAATATATAAGGTAACCGAGAGTTGTTTCAAGAAAAATCCACTCAAATAAATTCCAATTCGATAATCCCAACACTTGCATATGTCCGAAAACTCTCGTATCCAGTACATGATAGCCAGTAGTAGCCTTTATGAGAATTCAACAAATACCATACAACCAAATAACATTTTATTTATTTAAATTAATACCATATTTATTGTCTCATGGCCTTAAATTACATATTGAATACCGTATTTATTTTCCCAAGGCCTTACAACATTACATGAATTTCATTCATTATAAACCTCTGAAGATAGACGATGAGTTAGCAAAGCTGACAAGTGTTTAGATCTCGGCAACGACATGCCAAATGATTCAGTCATGTCCAAATCACCAGGTTTCATCCCAAATGGAAGCTCCCAATTAAAGCAGTGCACAAATTGAGCTATAACAAGTTTAGTCGTAGTCAAAGCCAGCTGCATTCCAGGACATTTTCTACGACCCGACCCGAATGATACGAGTTGAGAATCATATTCTTGTTGAAGACTTGAGTTCCTATTCTCCATCAAGAACCTTTCTGGGTAAAACACTTCAACGTTATCTGACCATATCTTAGGGTTTCGTCCTATTGCCCATAAATTTATAAAGATTTGTGACTTTTTCTCTATGTAGTATCCATCAACCATGATATCCTCTGTGGATACTCGAGGGATGAATGCTGTAACTGGATGGAGTCTGAGATTCTCCATGATCACCAAGTTCAAGTAATTCAGCTTTGATAAATCTCTCTCCTCCACCATGCTATCCATTTCGACCACAGTTTTTAGCTCATCTTGTAGATTCTTCATCACCCGTGGATTCCTCAGAAGTTCAGAAAGAATCCAGTCAACAGTTACAGCAGTAGTTTCATATGCCCCAGCAATCATGGATAGAACATTAGCCTTGATGTCTTCTCGAGTAATTTCATGGCTTTGTTCATCAATATCCTTGGTGGGTTGATGCATCAACGACAATAATATGTCGATGAAATCTTCACGTTTCCCATCTTTGTAGGTGTTAGGAGCTTCTTCGTGCTCTTTTATTATCTTCTCCAACAATTCGTCCAGCTCTCTCCCTATCTCCTTGATGCGCCTGGTAATTCCCTGAAACAAAAAAAGTTTAATTAATCAGTTTCATCATTCTTTGCTCTCGCTTAAGTTGCCTTTTTTTTTTTATTGGGTTAAACCCACTCCACTCCATGTCTCTATACTATGAGTTTCTCCTTATTCTTTTAACAAGTTTTAGTTTTGGTCCATAAATATATTTTACGCAAGTACAAAGAGGAATGCTTACTATATGTAAGACTTTGCATTATCACAAATGGATTTAAACCCAAGCAAATGAGGGTGAGATTTAAGAGTAAATTTTCAGGCATGAAAATGTTAATCAAATAATAAAAATAAACAAAAAGACAACAATAATGTTATTTATTTAAAACATCAATATACCTGTAGATCAAGTGCTCCTAACCAAGGCACAATATCTGCAACATTAAAATGTGCAGCCAATTTCAAACCCTCAGAAATGAGCCCCTTCAAATCAAACTGGCCATCCTTATTCCGTCCCAATACAATCTTATAAACCATATCTTCAAAAAGCCCATGCACTTTCTCAGTTATGTTGACAATCTTACCCTTCGTGGCATCATCGTCCCATGACTTCACCACCTTTCTTATCTCCTCCCTCCTCACACGACCAATCAACTCTTGATTCGAAGCACCAAAAAGATGTTGGACACTTAGTTTCTTCATGTGGCGCCAATACGAACCATACTCAGAAAAGACCAGACCCTTCGAGCCATAAAATAGGTTTTCACTGGCTTGAGTCTGGGGACGATCAGCGAAAGAAGGGTCGTGAGTCTTCAGGAATAGTTCGGTAGCTTCAGGAGATGAGACCACAATGGTTGGGACCCGTCCGAGCCGTAAGTACATAATGGGTCCATATTTGTTAGCTAGAGATTGAAGGCTACGATGTGGGAGTCTGCCTAATTGGTGCATGTTTCCGATGACGGGAAGAGCCAGAGGTCCTAAGGATGCATTAGTATTGATATTTTCTTTTGTTCTTCAAATTTTCTTTTTATAATGTGTAAGGAGAAGATGATACCATAACCACAGATTAATCAAATACAAAGACAAATTAGAAAAATCCATGAAAAACCCTGTCAAAAAATTTTATTGGCTATAAGTATCTTAATTCGACAACTGTCCTAATAGATAATAAAATTTCTAAAGAGAGATTTTTCACCGGCTTTTCTAAACAAATAACAAACTTTAAATTCCTATAAGAAATTACATATAAATACCTGGAGGATGTTTCCAAGCATTTTTGATGCGCTTATTTGGATGAAGGAAGATAATGAGAAAGTAAACGAAGGTCAAGAGGAAGAGTGCCGGTATGGCTATTGTGGAAGGAATCATGTTGCTAGTTTGATATCTTGTGAGTGAGAAAAGTTGGACGCTAGTTTATGAGTGATCATAATGCATTTGATACAAATGAATATATAGCCACTTATCAGTGGACATAGGGAGAAAGAAAGAAATAACCTTAAAAACTTCGAAGAACCTAATCAATTCTTCCACGAATCGTTCCATCTTAAATATTATTCCATTTTATAAATAGTTAATTCTTTCTTTGTATGATTGAATTTATTTATTAAGTACATGAATATTCGATAACATTCATGTACCAAATTAATACAACACATTTATTGACTTTAGGAATTGTTCCTCGTAACGTTTGCGTGGATGCAATGTAATTCAAGTAATAGAATTTAATGTTTTATAGCCTACTATAAATGGAGGTTCACCTCGAAGACTTATACACACATGAATCAAAGTGAAATGGGAATGAATCTTATCCATTTTAATATATATATATATATATATATATTGTTATAAATATTATATTATATATAGATGTTCATAATCTCTAAAGATTCCATCTCCTATTAAATGGCATTATAGCCTATAACTTCCAAATTAAAAGATCTCTAATATTCATTATCTATAACATCTAATTGTACAATTATATTACTTAATTCCATTCTTTATATACTTGTAACTCTTTAGGATTAGTCTTCAATGTTAGTGTCCTATAAATAGAGTATGGCGTACACACATTTAGGATAACAATAAGAATGAGAATCACTCCATCTTTCTCTCTAATTCTCTCTTTCTCATTTCTCTCATTCCAAATATCTCTTGTATTTTCTTTTATTTTTATAATATGTTATCAGCACGAGTTAGCTCTAAAAAAATTGAGATATGAATTTCTTATATATGCATATATTCTTGTGGTATATGATAATATTTTATTTATATAAATATTTATTTTACCCAATTATCATGTGTAACTTTAATTTTTTGTATATTTATTATATTCGATATTTTGATTATTATCTTTCAATCATTTTTTATATTTTGTTATCTATATCTATCATATAGTTTGTCTCATATTATGCTATTATTTTATTTGTTATCTACGTTATCTTTCTATTTTTACATTATATATTATTTAATATTATTTTTATTTATGTTATTTATATTTATCTTTTCTGTTGTTATCTTTTATCTTGCTATTTATATTTATGTTATATTTTATATTATTTATTATTATATTTATAGAATTATAATTGGCATACACATAATTTATATCATTTACATGTTTCCTTCATTTTATTGGGTTTGTATTTATTTCGTTTGGTTTATATATATTTATATATATGTATGTATATGTGTGTACGTATATCTGTGTATAATACATAATATATAGTATTATATATGATTATATAATGTAATTTATATAATTTTGGGTTTATTTGTTCCTTATATTATTTGATTATGATATTAAATTTATTTTATTCTAGCATTTTTGCCCTTGTTTAAATTGATGTATTTATATTTATATATTGCTAATTACATTTCTCGTCCCTCTACATATAATTTATTCTACCATTTTTATTATAATTTTATATTATTAAATAAACAGTAACCATAATATTCTTAATATTTTGATTAGATGGCCAGAAACCACTATTGATATGCTTCTTTGATAAATGACCATATTTTGATTTTAATAATTGGTACCATAAGACAAATATTATGACAATATGATGATATAATAATTATATAAGCCCTGAAGGCTAATGATCTAATTTTTATAAAAATCGTAAAGCCCATGATTCATACATCAAATCATAAAAAATAGCTTTGTAGCTTTAAAAGATTTTTGTTATGATCCTAAAGACCATAATATTTGGGAAAATTGATGATAATGTGCTATTAAAAGCATAAAATATATATGTAAGAGT
Organism: Leucaena leucocephala; assembly: GCA_037074615.1. NCBI lineage: Eukaryota > Viridiplantae > Streptophyta > Magnoliopsida > Fabales > Fabaceae > Leucaena > Leucaena leucocephala. The sequence goes on from CM073550.1 coordinate 5,988,094, forward strand.
GGTAATAATCATCACACATTATATTGGATAAATTGACAATTGACAGCCTATAATATTTTGTCTTAGCTATTGAATCATAATTTTGACCATAAGTCATATAGACAAAAAGTAAATATTATAATATGACCGGAAGTCAAATGGATAAAAAAATGTTATAATATTAGTATAAGGTAATATGGACAAATATGTATTAATTTATTAAAATTAAATGTCAAAATTGATAATAACACTAAAAGGACCATGAGATTTTATAGAAAATATCAAAAGTAATTATACTCCTAATGCAATAAGTTGTGAATAAAATACCAAAAGAAAATAACATAAGCCCAGAAGGCTATGAACTATATGATATTTACTATGTGATATTTGTATATGATATTTAATTTTTATTATTATTTACATTTATTGTGATTATTCTATGTGAGATAAATTATTATAGGTATGTGATATTATGATATTGATATTAATTTTAAGATTTACATGAAAGTAAATAGAATAAAAAGTAATTATTTGTCATATTGTGATATTAACATATTATATTATTTGTGTAAAAATTAAATGGATGATTTATATTATACGTATTTCTTTTATTTATTCATATGATATTATTCAATATTAGTTTGAATTTATTATGATTCATTGGTGATAAATTTTAAGTATTTAAAATTATTTTTATTTTAATTAATTTTTTTTGTTAAGAAAGAAAAATTTAAAGCTCATACAATATGTAAGCATTACTCCATATGATATATTTTGAACGTTACAAATAAGTTGTATATATTATCTCAAAAGTTTACTTTAAAGGATCTTCTATATTTAGGTTTGATGAGTTTAATAAATATTGGATTGATTTAAATACAATTATATATTTATATTTGTTATTATTATTCTATTCTAATCTCAATATAAATGTTCTCAACCTTCATTCTTTTTAAAAAATGAATTATTGGGCATATATATTAGAATTAAATTTGGTTTTCTTATGACATTTGAGAGAAAGAGAAAAATCATATATTTATGTTACATTTGAATGAGAATTTATTATTTTACAGATTATAATCTTAAGAGTTATTACATGTTAATCTTAATATTCAAGTTCTAGAAATTATTTTTATGTACATTTGAATGAGAATTTATTATTTTATAGATCCTAATATTAAGAGTTATTACTTGTTAATCTTAATATTCAAGTTCTGTAAATTGTTTTTGAATGAATTACCATTGGTTGAAGGTAATTTTTACTCTCTTTATTTGTTGATTAAATTGATGAATGGTACAAAAAAATATTAAAAAATAGTATGTATTTTGTGAGTTATTGGCTATTGGTTTACTTGCTGTGGGATTGATAATCTCTAAAATTATTTATATTATTTAATTAATTATTGATCAATTATAGTTAAATTTATGAATACTAAAATAGTTGGGACAATTTAAAAGAAAAATATAAATATCATAAGTATTTATTATTTTGTATTATAATATTGATGATATGTTGGATATTATTCCACTTTACTCCCTAAACATTATAAATAATTATAATACTTTGATATGTTAAATTATGTTATTAATGAATACTAAAATTATATGTGATGTAATAATATATGATAGTTCCTGAATAACTTATGTGACAAAAAATTGAAATAATTCCTGAAGAACTATTACATATTTTTCTCAAGAGATGATTGATAATAAAAATTATGACCTATAGATCTAAATTAGATCCATAATTGTATATAAGGTAGGAAGCATCTAGACTTTCTAGTGAAATTCATGAAAAATGAAAATATTTTGATATGACTCACACTTGATGAGGAGATTACTGGAATACAAGTATGAACTAAAATTGGATGAAATTCTACTCAGATCTTCATGTAAGTCTAATCGATGTCTAAAAATGGATATCATATTGAGATTGTAAATCATTTATATATTATAAAAATTAAATTTATTGTTAGTTATAGTAAATCAGAAGTTTATTTATCCAAATATATTTACTGTTAGCATGACTTATTTGATCATCCTAAATCATATAGATGATGTAACAAATTATTAAAAATTATGTATCAACAACTATTGAAGAACCAAAAGATTCTTCATGAATAACTAACATAAAACTTAACATGTGCTGCTTGTTCTCAAACAAAATTAATTATGAGAATATTACTAATTATGATTTGGAATGGATCTCTACATTTTTTGAAATATATTAAATTCATATATGGGCCCATCAATTAGCATGTAACCATATAATTATTCAATAAATTTGTTAGATGCATCTATAATATGGTTACATGCGTGATTGTTATGAGTTTGTAACTAGAAGTTTGTAAGATTATTTGAATAAATATAATCAATATATTAAATGCACAATTTCTAGAATATGAGAATCATTTATTAATGCCTCCATTAGTAATTGGATCAATGCTTATGAGAATAAGATTTATATTTTAGTGTTAGCATATTTGATTTGATATATTATGGCACTTATATATATTAAACTAATAAAATTCTCCTAAAAAAAGTGACTTTTGATGAGGAGCCAGATATTTTTGAATATGCAATGTTTATTTCTTTTGATCCATAATGATGCGCATAAATGACTTTTAAAAGAAAGTTGAGATAAATATTGGGTAAGAACCTCTTTCTTATTGTTTGTCTCTAAATAAAACAAAATGATATTTCTAAAGGAAACAAAAGGATTTAAGAGACTTATATCACATGATTAGTTGATTGTCATTTAACAAAATTTTCTCAACATGAGGGGAGAAATTGAGTAGCTGAAAAGAAAAACACAAGGAATATATCATTACTCTCAAATGTAGATTCTCAAACATATTAGTATGAACCAAAAGTTTATCAAATATTGCATTCATAAGATATTACAAAATATTCATCATATATGATTACTAACCTAAATGAGGATTATCAAATCTCATATTCCAGCTAAAAATACTCCAATTAGTATAAATCAAAGTGAGACATGTTTGAAGTATGAAATGCTAATTGGTTCCAAATACAATATTAGAAATATTTGAGCATAGATAATTAAGATTATCACATTAAGGAGGCAGATACTCTAGAATAGTATAAAGATATAACTACTTGCAAGAATCTTAAAAGAGGTTCAGTACCTAAAATGTAATAACGAGAGCTTAATAAGTTATGTCAAAAAAAGAAAAATATAACCGAAAATATAAAGTTGTCGACAACAGTTTTGATAATAATATCGTTAAATGAGGTCTTGTGGTAGATCTATCATGTGAAGTAAACAAAAAAAATGTGTTTGGCCAAAAGGAAAAGTGAAAGGGCAAAGACACAATGAAAATATATTTATATTATTTTAATATGTAAAAATTATGGACCTGTAGTCCAAACACTCGAGATATAAAGTTATTATAAAATATATAAATATTTATGTGAAAATAAAATTTTCATAAAATCTAACGATGAATATGGTAAGAAATATTATTTTGTGGTGGATGCAATAATCTTTGCATATATTAATAGTTTGATAGTATATGAAAATAAAATAAGTGTCTAATAAATATTGTTATAGAATATACATATGGCTTAGTAGAAAGTAAAATTTATATGATAATATTTTAAAAATTTATAATGCTTGAAGCATATGAATAAAAATATCTAGAGTTAAATATCCAATTATTTCATAATTTTTGGGTTTTTGCTATAATTATTTTTTTTTGTATAAAAATATATTAAATTTAATGGGCTATAAGTCCCATATATTTACTCAATTATATTATTTACTTATTGTGTTGGTTTTGCATGTTTTAATTTCATTGGCAAAATTAAGTTCTTACAAGTACACAAATGAATAATGAAATTAATATTTGAGGTAATAGTTCTATAAAATATTATATGAGATACGTTTGCTCTGACTAAATTAAACATGTGAATGCAAGATATATCAGGTGATTTTTAAGAATTTTTTTTGTTATTTCACAGTGCATAAGGCAGATGAAGAGTATGTTGATAATTCAATATATCTAGAAGATATGTTAGAGGAATATATTTAAAAAATATGACAATATATTATGCAAAGTTTGGATAAAAGGAATATATGTTCAAAAGACATTGAAATAATCTACTTGAGAAACTAATGGATTCCATTTATATGGAAAGATGAATAGTGATAAGGGGGAGTAAAATTGATGTTATCATAATGAGATATAAATGTAATATTATCATTGTAAGAAGTAAAGATCATGCTATACTTTTTTTTTCTTTAACCAAGATTTTATCCCACTAGGTTTTTCTGACAAAGTTTTTAATAAGACAGCTTCAATATATATTGTGTACTCTTTTTCTTTCGCTAGTTTTTTATCCCACAGGGTTTTCCCTAATAAGATTTTAATGAGGCACAATATTTATCTATGAATATCCAAGGGATAGTGTTATAAATATTATATTATGTATGGATATTCATAGTCTCTTAGGATTCTATCTCATATTGAATGACATTATAGCCTATAACTCCCAAATTGAAAGGTCTCTAATATTAATTATCTATAACCTATAATTGTACAATTATGTTGTTTAATTTTCTTCTTTATATACTTGTAACTCTTTAGGATTAATCTTCATTGTTGGTATCCTACAAATGGAGTATGATGTACACACATTTATGATAATAATAAGAATGAGAATTACTCCCTCTTACTCTCTAATTCTCTTTTTTTCATTTTTCTAATTACAAATCTCTCTTGCATTTCCTTTTATTTTTATAACATATATATAGTGATTTCTTCTTCTTTATCTTTTCATATTTTTTGATACTATAATAAAATAAACTGAAATAAATTTTAAATAAAATTTGAATTTTTCATAAGTTTATATTTTACAACTTTGTTTATTCTTATATTTTGAAGTTTGAGAAATTTAGAAAAAGAACCGTCAATTCCTAATTAGCGATTGTAACAAATCTGTGGGATCACATTGGGTAGATGATTTTAGATTTTGAAATTTTATATAATTTAAACATTTCATTCTTCCTTTATGGAGATCTTAACTTAATATATATTATTTAAATTTAAAATTATAGAAATTTCTTTTAAAAAAAAAGTCGCTTCCTATAGATGGAAGATTGCTATTTGAATTTATTGGTCCAACTTTTTTTCGGATTTCGCAAGGACAATGAGTGGGTAGATTTCATGGCAAACCTTGTTAGGAAACTCCTAAATGATCGATCATATTGCTTGGGTGGTTTTTCAATAATGTGAATTGGTTGATTTAGTTTTTGACGTTTTGTTTATTTCTATTTAGTAAAAAAAACAGAGAGAGATTAACAAGATATTGTCTATAATGATTGCAGATATATAATATTGAAATAATAACTAAGGATAAGTATGAATTCGATGCATTGGAATTGTGAATGGTTATATCATTACAGTCATAATATAATCCAATATAATGAAAGATCAAGACTAAAATGCCACAATAACAGAATTGTCTGAGTACAAAAAAGAAATAGCAAAAAGGATAAAGAAATTCAGAGAGTTCGTCCAGAGAGAGAGTACACACACAAAAGCACACCCCCTGATTTATGTTTCCCCAATAAAATAACTAATTTCTCTTTACTTTCCACGTGGGTCGCCTATGAGAGTTGCTCCTATGTATGCCAATACCCTCAATTACAGTCTCATTTGCATTTTCATGGCCCATCTCATTCGGGCCCATTACAATACCCCTGTACAAGATTGACCTTGTTCCCAATGTCAAATGAAGGATACAAAGATTGAAACTCAAAAACAAATTCCCAAGTAAGAGTGTCTAGACCGTCCTACTAAACCAAAATATGTGGCGACCACTCATTTCCTTTCTGCACAACACGCGACTCAACAATGTCAATTAGACGCAAAATTGGTCCCTCTGCTGATAGTAGTGGTAAAGGATATATGGAGTTGCAATAGGGCCGCTATATCATTTCAGTAAAGAAACATGAAACACTGGATAAATTTTCGCATGATCATGAAGCTATAAACGATAAGCCACTATCCTGATTTTGTGAGTGATTAGAAAAAGCCCAAAATACTTCATAACTAACTTACTATGTTTCCGTAGAGCAACAAAATGTTGGCCTATGGCTGTAATTTAACAAAGACAAAGTCACCTACATTGAAGTGAACTTTTGTGCGCCTAAAATATGTACTTCTTCATTCTATCTTGTTCTTTCAATATATTCTTCTTCAAGTGGACAAGTAACGATCCTTATATTGCAATTGGTTAGCTAAATTAGTGTGCATATATGTAGAAAGATCAGGAGGCAAAATTGATGGGGGATCACATCCATAAATGACATGAAATGGTGGCATGCCAATAGCTATATGATGAGATGTGTTATACCAGAATTCAACCCAAAGTAGATATTCAAGCGAGTGTCGAGTACTATCAAATATAAAACAATGTAAATATATTTCCAAACATCTACTCATGATTTCATACTGCCATCCAACTGTGGATAATATGAAGAAGTCATGTTAAGTGTACTGCCATGTAATTTAGTTAAGTGTCTACAAAACTCACACCTTATCTCAATCAGAAACTATTGTCTTTGGAAAACTATGAAGGCTGACCATATAGTGGATAAAAACTTATGCAACTTGCTCTCTGGTATAAGACTGCAGGCTGTGTTTGTAAGGACTTGGCTTGCTGACAGATAATGCACTAATGAATGAAATCCTTAACATCTCGTCTCATACGTGGCTAATAAAATATGGCAGCCACCCGATAAAAAGTTCTTAATACTCCAGTGATAAAGTTATATTTTTATATATTTATTCATATCATTTTAGTAGGCTTTTGTCAACAGTGTGGTCCTTAATTATATTATTTGTGCACTAATTGAATTAATATGACTTACAATGAATTAGTGCTTAATAGGGGCGTAATTGTCATATTTTTATGATTTTTCCTAAACAATTATTTTTTGAAATAAAAGGTATTATATTATTATAATTTTATATTTTAGGAATTTAGGAGAAATCATAATTTACAAATGACAATAAAGGACCACAGATTCATAAACTACATATAAAGACCCAATAGGCCAGACCTTGCAATTTTGCCCATTAGATTTTTAACTTTATTCTCAGCTTTAAATGCACATGGAGAGTGAATGCAAAGGAAGGGTGGCGGCAGAATTGAGAAAAGGAAAAAAGCACTCACACACACTTAGACGCTGCCATAGAGAAGAAACCACAAATTCTCTCGTCACTTGTCCTCTCATCATCATCCACCCATCATCTCCATATCTTCTTCGCACATTGACGAAGGTAGTGACAGAAAGAGAAGTGAATAGAAGGCAGCAACCAGCAACAACGTTTAGTGATAGCAACAGTGAGGCAGCGACGATGAACATGGATATGATGGCATCATCTGCGACAACTATGCGTGGCTAGAGCGTCCTAATCTTCTAATTCAATAGTAAAGGTATGAGTTTGGGATCTCAAAAAGGAGTATAAGTTACTCTAATTCTCTACCCAATAATTGTATTATGACTCATAGGTCTTAGGATTAATTTTATAATTATTGAAAATATTTGTAATGATTTATTTATATTTATTGAGGATTATTGTGATTGAATTTTTGCTTGGCATTTAACAATGTTCTTTAATTAACTTTAATTTCATTTACTTTGATCTGGATCAGACATTGTATCGAGACTATTGTGAATATTTTGTGATTTTTTAATGTGGCTTGAATTATTGGATCGTTGTGTCTTTTACTGGCTTAAATTCTATTTTATGAATTATTGAATTATAATTGAGTATTAGTTTTTAATATCTTTATTCCTATTTTATTATTCTGGTGGCATTTAATAAATTAGGACTTGAAAAATATTTTGTGACAATTTGAGGTGACTCGGTTGTTGGATTAAAAGCTTAATTATAATTCTTAATTCATTTTTCATAACTCCCATATTTGTTAAAGCTATGATTTCCTGCGTTATTGAATTGGATGATTACTTTTATTATTAATCACCTTTGAATTTATTCTTTTCATTTATTATCATTCATTATCCCTTCCTATTAAAAATACCAAAAATATTTTATTTAAATGTATTTTTAATTCATTGCATTTAGTTGTTAGTCAACAAATTCAAATCCCATTTTCTAATTTAGGTTGCATTGTATTTAGTTACTTAGGAATTAAATTTTATTTTTGACTCCTTAAAGAGAACGACCTGAGGTTGCACTATATACAATCCTTGGTTTATTTTTTGAAGTAACCCTAGAAGTAACCCTAAGGCAACATCGAACGAAAGGTTGTTTCAATGCCCCCCAATTAGAGAAGAATGGTATTCAAGTAATGTGTATCGTTTAAGCTCTGAATGATTAGTAAGAATGACAAGATGACATTTCCAATACAACAAGCCATCTTTACTCTCAAAACCTGGTAATAACATAAGACTTTGTTGTAATTTAATGAGAGTATCCTGAATATAAGAGGAAGTTTGCAAATAGGGGACTATATCTTCGATAATAGAGGAATGGATTTGAATAAGTGACATACAAGTCATGTGAGATAAAGAGTTAGCTGTCATATTTAACTTGCCTGCTTGTACTCAATTGTATAATCATAACCTAGCAATTTAGGCAAAAAAGCATCTTGTTCTGGTGTCTGGAGTTCTTGATCACATAAATATTCAAGACTTTCCTGCTAAGTACGAATGACAAAGCGATGACCAAATAAGTAATGTTGAAAGTTTGCTACTGCCTAAGTGATAGCATATAGTTCTCGAACATAAGTCGACTAAGACTGCATTCTCGGTGATAATTGTTTTGAAAAGCAAGCAATTAGATGGCCACGCAGACTTAAAATAGCGCTAATACCCAGCCCCAAAGCATTTGTCTCTAACACAAAAGGTTCCAAAAAATAAGGTAAAACTAGTGTGAGAGCCCGTATAAGAGCCAACTTGAGTTGGTCAAAAGTTGTCTACGCTTCTCTAGACCAGTAAAAAGAATCTTTCTATAAAAGTTTCATTAATAGACTGGCCAACGAGGCATATTGCCTAATAAAATGACGGTAATAACCAGATAACCTAAGGAAACCTTATAGTTGAGAAGCAAATAGTGGTGTCGGCCATCTCTAAACTGCTTTAACTTTAGAATAATCTATGGCAACCCCAGCTGCAAATACAATATAGACAAGGTATTCCACTCTAGTACTTCCAAAAGAACATTTAGACAATTTGGCAAAGAGGCAATGCTAAACCATGAGCTTAAAAACTTCTTCCACATGGATAAGATGTTGAGACCAGGAACCATTATAAATTAAGATATCATTGAAGAATATTAAGACAAACTTCCTTAGAAAAGGCTGAAACATAGAATTCATAAGGAATTGAAAGGTGGCATGAGCATTAGTAAGCCCATTCATATAATCCTTGATGAGTTCGAATTTTCTCTATCACTTGGAGCCATACGTATCTGATGATAGCTTGAATGCAAATCTAGTTTCATATAATAAACTAGCCACCTAATTCATCCAGAAGTTAATCAATATTAGGTATAGGAAAATAATCCTTAATAATGACCATATTTAATGCCCTATAGTCAACACAAAATTGCCATGTGCTATCTTTTTTTTTTCCCACTAGTATCACAGGGCCGAAAAGGGACTAGTACTGGGTTAAATTAAACCTTATTGTAATAGCTCAACAATTATTTGTTCAATCACATCCTTTTGACTAAAAGGATAACAATAAGGTCTAACCTTAACAGGGGCTATATCTAGTTGTAATAAAATTTAATGCTCGTGGGCTCGCAATGGTAGTAATCCAATAGGTTTCTCAAATATTAATTGATACCGGTGCATGAGAAGTCTCATATCCTCGAAAACCTCTGTTGTTAAATTTACCACCCCATTGTCATCAGAAATATGGGTATCTAAGTGCATATAAAACATCCCTATAACAACTCCAGTATTGACCAATTGCTAAAATTGATGAAATGCACCTTGGAGATAAAGGATTTGGTAGTCCCTTGCAATGTAATAAATTTTCCATCATGTAAAAAGTTAATGTAAGAATTACCTAATGTATAGTTAGTAACATGAGGACCTAAAGTAGCCAACTTAGATGCCCCAAAACTACATCAGATCCTGCTATAGGTAAGACATATGTAGGAATATTTATTGGATGATCCTGGATGTGGAGAGTTAATGACCAAACAAGGCCCTCCCTTTTCATTGAATAGCCATCTCCAATCATAACTTGTATGCAACCCATTGGTTCCACGTAAAGATGATGTTTAACAATATGAGGGTGAATGAAACTATCAGTGCTGCCATCGTCGAGTAACACTTGCACCGTTATGCCTGTGATGCACCCTTCAAAATGAATCATAGCCATTCCATGTTGTCCCTAGAACATATGTAAGAATAGATGATGAAGAGAAGGTTTCTCAATGTCATCACCAGTGCCCTGCGCCTCGTCGACGTTATCCATTAGAATTCTGTCAGAAATTTCCTCCCACTCCATGAGCATATATTGTTTGTTGGAATAGCAATGGCTAGACAAAAATTTATCATCATAACTATAAGAAAGACCCTTTTCTCATCAAAGAACCATTTTCGCAGGTGATATTTTATGACAGCTAAAAAAGGTTTCATTGGTAGCATATGAATAAGTGGTAGAGTAGCCAACTTTGTTGAAGTTGTTAGGTTGATGAAGGAGAAAAACCCTTCACGTGAATACTGAAATGATGTGTACTAAATGTAGTGGACTTGGACCAACCACCCAACCCACTATGAGAGTCCCTAGCCACATCAAACAACTTAGCTAATTCAGTGGCCCGTAATGGAGTTGAAGGATTTTGGGCCATCATATCACGTTGGACTTTCACTTTCAACCTACCCAAGAAATAGTCAAGCAATGCTTTATCCTAAACACCCTCCGTCCGATTTGCTAGCAACATGAACTCACGACAATAATCATCATCAGGTCATTTTTGAGTTAGTTTAAACAATTGAACCCAGGGTTTATCAAATAAGGACGAATCATGCTCATTCTCGATAGCCTTTGTTAGGGATGACCAGTCTATGATAACTCTAGATTTTTGCAGTAACTAAAACCAAGGCACTATATTTCCTTCCAAATTCATAGATGCAATGAGGACACATTGTACATCAGGAGTCCCATAATACGCAAAATATTGTTCAATATGAAAATCCAAGTCATCAGATCTATACTACTAAATTTAGGAAAATCCATTTTAAGATGTAATTGAGTATGTCTAGCTGGCATGAAGCCACCACTCTATTCATTCCCCTAACTGGAAATAGCAAGATTCTGGGATAAGTTTTCAAGTGTTGCTTCCAAATGATCAAACCTTAGATTAGGGGCCTGAATTGGTGCCTTTAGTCCAACTTGAAGTTGATCAAAACTAGCATTGTTATGCTCTTGAATATGCTCAAATTTAGAATTTGTTGAAAGACTCCAACTGTGAGCATCATATTTTTTACATTAGCCTATAAATCCTTAAATCGTATAGCCTCTGCCATGGAGTACAATGAAAGCACTAAATGTAATGATAACAAATATATAATACTAAAAGATCAAGAATAAAATGCCATAATAATAGAATTGTCAGACAATCTACAGTACATAAAAGAAAGAGAAGAAATGACAAAGAAATTTACAAGGCTGGTCCAGAGATATAGTAAGCAAACCCCCTCATTTCTGTTTCCCCACTTAAATAACTGATTTCCCTTTACTTTCCATATGGGTCGCCTCTTATGATTGCTCCTATGTATGTCAGTACCCTCCATTACAGTCTCATTTGCATTCTCATAGCTCATCTCATTCCGGCCTATTCCATTGTCCCACTCTAGTTTTTTAGCTGCGATTGGGATTAAAGAAATGAGAGGTACCCGTCTTCTGTGTATTCAACTAACGAAAGGATAAGATATATGACTATTTAGAGTATATTCAATTTTTAGGGAGTACCACTTTATTATAGTTCTAATCACAATACTTGGGAAAGTATCCTAGTTCCTAGACGTCTAGGTTTATGTTTGAAGATAATAGTCAGATCGCTCTATTTAATATTTATATCGTCTAAGAGAAAATAAAATTTCGCTCTTATTTTATATCGCGAGTAAGTTTAACTTTTTTTTTAATTTTTATATATATATAAAAAAAGAAAGAAATAAGAGGTAATAATGGTGAAAAGAAATTTACTACATGCTCATTACTCTTATCCGTATGCGTCCCATCCTCATTCCAGTTTGATTTAACCTTTAAGTTTGGCTTTTCTGGGTCCTTTATTGTGTTAACCTTTTAATCAATTTTGTTATGCAGCAAAAAAAATTGAAAGCAATCATGTAATGATGAAAAAGTAAGATCCATCTATAAAAAGTTTATTGAAAATGAATAGTAAGGGGTACGTGATCAAAATTTAAAAAATAGGGTGTGGAAGTTAAACTTTTTTATATATATTATTTATTTAATCGTATTATAAGATATCTAATATTAAAATTTATAATTATTTTTCTCAATAAATATTTTTTTTAAGAATTAAATTTAAGATTGAAAGGATCTAAAATGACTTTATATTATTAAATTAATTTTATATTAATAATTTAAACTTTTAAAAATAAAAAAATTATATGCAACTGATTTAAAATTAAAAAATATATATTATTTTGGCCTTCCTCTAATGACAAGAGAAAGGGAGCGGAAGCAGAAGGGCATGCTAGGATTTTTATGAAGAGAATGAGATGGAGAGGAGAAGAGAGGAGCAAAAGTGCATATAAGTAAAATCATTACATTTAGAAATCTCCAATGAGGTGTCCCGGCTTATATGTATGGATATGAATTTTAGCATTTCAGCTGTAATTTCATTAGAATTTTCTCTAGTAATTAGCTACGTAAATTTAAATACAAAAAATTAGAAAAATTTGTTGTAAAGTTTTAAATATTAGGAATATTTAGTTTTATATGGACTTGGATTTGAGCTTAATGAGATTAGCTACTAAATATAATGATCAAAACCAAAACCTATTAAAAGTATATAGATTAAAATCAAACCTCATTAAAAATATAAAAACTAAAACTAAAATTTATTAAAAATATACATAAACAAAATAATTATAATTATATCAAGTTTCTTATATTTATTTTGTCAAATTCCCTAACTATATATACTTTCTTTTTAATGTAGATTTAAATTAAGTAAATATTTTAAAAAAATAAGACACATAGTGGAGTAAGATTGGAAAATTTGACGAAATAAATACAACGAACTTGATTTAATTTTTCCCAAACAAAATTCTCCAATTTTCCCTTTTAGGAAAAATTAGGAAAAAAATCCCCATTTGATAATTTTATCTTTTGTCAACACCCCATTTGACAATCTTTTTGTTAGAATAACTTGGTGCAATTATTTTCAACAAATACACCTGGTTTAAGTTGTGTGTAACATACCCTATGTAAAAAGGTTTTTAATATGAAAATTATTTACATATAATTAAAAATATGTTAAATATAATTAAAAAAGAGTTATACAAATTTAAAAAAGGCTACACTCTTAAATTGATGAAATTAAATTTAAAAGCAAGAAAATAAAGCATATATTTTAATGTTGGGAACAAGCTTTTCTTGTTGAAATTGATTTTTCCACTCAAAAATATTTCTTTGTATCCTATCACTCATTTAAGTTTCCTTCTTTTTATTCATATTTTTAAAGTGTTTTTGTTTTCATATCTATATTTTGAACGAATTTTAATTTTGATAATATATTCTCAATGAAGTTTGAATTTAGTGGTTAAACTAATATTTAAGTTCTCACAAAATTATAAAGATTAGCATTTTGATATATAGTGACAAAAACTATGTAAAATTATAACACTAAAATCAAAATTCATAAGTGTAAAACAAACAATGATATTAATTTATTTTATTAACTATAATATTTAATAAATAATTTGTTAATTTTTTAATATATTAAAAATTAAATAAATAAATTATATATTAAATATATCAGTTAATTAATTTTTATATTAATTATAATTAGTTTATTTATTTTTTCTAATTTATCAACAAAATTTATTAAACGTGTCTATTAGTTATGTAAAGACACGGACGAATAGTTCGGTTTCAAATGATTCTGTCTCTCACGCCAGTGGAGTGGACTGTGTTCGACCAGAGTTGACTCTAACGTTGAGTTGCTTGCTCCTACTTCTCTGCTCTCTCGGTTCAAGACTGCCTGTTGCGAGTGCCTCTGGGCCTGCAATTACTTCTTCTTCCTTAGGTTTAGGGTTGTGCTCCTCACCCTTCAATGTCAGCCTTCACTTCTCCGATCACCGCCGATGACTACGACCCTTCAGATAGTTCACTTCTACGGCCCCAACGCCGATGCCATTGCGTCCGATAAGCCCAACAAGGATCAGAAAGGTTTCTTCATTGATAAATTTCTTGTGATTTTCGTTCTTAATTCTTCTTTTAAAAGATTTATTCTTTACTCGTGTTTTTTTTTTTTGTTATAATCTTTGCATGCTGCTCTGATCATTTTCTTGCATTATAATTTCACTTCAGTAGAGATATGTGCTCGAAGTGTAAAGGGTAGAAAGGAGTACGCGTGAATTGTTTAGCTAATAGAATTTAGTTTTACATCACATCAGAGAATGGAGAGTTCTATGCTATACAGATGTTAGTATCTTTCATTCTCAAAATCAATCAAATTAGTTGTATTAGACTTTGCTTTTAGTAGGAGATGCTAGAAAGAGGTAGAACTCGATAATAATATCGAATTCTTCCGCATTTCAAATCTACAAAATCGACGTAATTCTTAAACAGGAAGATAAGTCCCAAAGTCAATTATAATCCTAATTTCAGAAACTCACTTTTGAGGTTTGAGGTGGTAGAAAGCTAGCGGGGATGGAAACCATGAGTGGTGGATGATTGATCAGAGAACCAACAATAGAAACAAGTCAGACCCAGATCAGAACCTTCAATAAGAAATTAAGTTGGCAGGATTTTCATTGAAAGTTGATATGCATTCTTGCTGCTGGGCTGAGCATGAAGTTGAAGTTTATCAATCACTTCATCACTCGAAGCAATTTCTGAAGCTTCTTGTTTACTTTCAAGATAATGCTTTCTTCTTGCTTACACTCTAAATTTTCCCAAGTCTTTCTGTGTAGGGCAATATAGAGAATCCACTTTTATAACATTAAAATCTTCCATCCATATCAAATGGGCTATCTAGAGACTTGACTATCAGTGTTCGACAGATTCATTGAGCTCCTCTTCGGCTCTTCCTTTGTTGCCTAAATTCCCATATATCCATTTCTCCCATTTACCCAACTTTAATTGTTTTGAACATGAAGTTATTGCGAATGTTGTTCAAGTTAACTGTTTTAGGAAAATAATGTGACCTATGGACAACAAGATTTTGGCTACTAAATTAGCATTGAATTGGTTCCAATTATTTTTTTTTCTTGATCTACTCTATAAGAAAAGTGGCCTCAGTTTCACATTGAGAGTAGCATCCTTCAAGTTTTATGTCCATATTGTTTATTCTTCCTAGCCTTGAACAATAATAGGGATGAAAATGCGCTCTTACAAACCAAACAGTAGGGATGTAGATGCACTCTTAAAAACCAAATAGTAGAATTCATTACAGAAGGACTTCTGAAGTAGTACGCACAGATCGTTTTTTCAGTCCCTTACTCATTTTCCTTACTGGGAGAAGGCTTTCCTTGATAAACTAATTTGGAAGCATAAATTTGGACAGCGCATATTAAATAAGATTATTGTACACAACCTGTTACTGATTTGCAGGCAACCAGGCATAATGTTGATCTTTCCACTGACATCTGTGTAACACATAGATCTGATTCTAAAACTTTCTCCCATTTATATTGACATTGTCCAGCAGTGACACTGCTTTAGAATAAACTTATTTGGAGTTTTGGATGAACATCTGAAACTTGGTCCAATTTAGTTTTACTTTGTCCAGCAGTGATTTCCACGTACCTTTGGAATACCTTATTTGGTATTTTTGGATGAACATTGGGTATATCGCAGTACATTGGAGCAGTTTCTCCTGATTCATCTCAAAGGTTTTTGCTACAAGAAAGAGAACACAATTGGGTTGGGCCATGTGCACCTTATGTAAGATATTATATCTTCTGCTGGATTATGTGCCACTTCTGCTCTCAGCTGCTTTGAATTGGGATTCCTCTATAACACGTGTTTTATTCTACAGTTCAGTATTCCCTTATTAGCTTGTAGTAGGTAGTGAGGTACTATGATTCTGTTGATGCACGACCTGCTTTGGAGATGATTATTTCCTTTTATATATTTATTGGGTTTTATCTTTGTCCTTTTTATAAAAGATTCGAGTTCAGCCATGAGGTCTGTGAGGCCAGAAGGGAACTTGATATCAGTTTTACCTGCAGTAGGAAACCTTGAAGTGACATAACCATCTTATTTTCCTCTTATGGAAGGGAATGCAGCCATGGCTAAAGTTCCTGTTCCTTCATACAATGTACCTACAATTAGAAAGAAAGATTTTCAACTGAAACGTGAACTTTCAAGTAGTCCAGAATCAAGAAAAAATCTGGATTTGGAAGACGACAAAAATCAACGAATAGAAACTGATGTTGAAAATGCAGGATCCCTTTTACAACAGAAAACATTTGGAGGGTATAGTGAACCAAGTTGCCATTACACTTATTTATGTGGTGTTAATAAGGATATAAGTTCCCGGCCTTCCAGGTCATTTACAGATTTTGTAAAAGACGGGGCTATTGACCTGCGGAGAGATTGCATTGTTGAGAAGGCTAGTTGTGATCAAAATCATATAAAGCATATTAGGCTGTTGAACATGCAATCAGGAGATGCTATGAGCCCAACGACATCAAGGTTTTGTCATTCTCATTTAGTATTTTATATAATGTGCACTCTTTGTGAGGCCACAGGTTCATTTACATAGCATAAATAAGATCGCTTAATTTGTGACTGTTAGGTTTTCCGGGCATCCTTTTCCTGACTTGAGGACCAGAGATCTGTCTCCCTGTGCTGAGATTAAAGTTGGAAATGAGCATCATGAAAACATATGTGCTTTTTATGCCAAAGGATGGAGCATCAGGGGTAATTCTTGTAGGTTTGTTAATATAAAAGATCCTGAAAATAAATCAGGCCAGCAGACTGAAGCAGAATTGGTTACCCAAAATTGGAAGAGAGAAGTGCAACCAGAGGAAGGTACATTATATACTTGTGTATAATAAGGTTGTTCAGGAATCTATGTTGTATGCATCTTTCTAACGAAAATATTGTACTGTAACAGGTATTGGAGATGATGTTAAGAGATCAAGAATGCCTTTTGCTCAAGTTCCATTGGCTGCTACACAAGAAACAACATCTCTATATTCATCTGAATTTTCCTTCAACCCAATAATCCAGAAAGAAGTAGGCCCATGTCGGCACCCAGACAAAAGTTGGTCTGACTCTTCTTTCCCTTCCTGTCTAACCCATGCAGAGGGAATGGCGACCACTCAAGTTGAGAGTCATTCACCTAATTTAAACATGGCTGCTCACCTTCCAACTATATGTATGTCACTGTCCCACCATATTCCTTCCTGATCAGGATGTTCATTGTCTTTTAGTGGATCCTTAAGTGAAAATTCTATAGATTCTCAACAACTCTTGAACACTGGCATGTCGTATCATGACAGCAGATCCGCTTTGTCTGGTTCAGAATGGGAAGGTTTGGCTCCAAGTAGTTCATTTGGGGTTCCACCGCACCCAACTGGATGTAAATTAAAATTCTCTTCATATGATTGGGAGCCATCTGTACCTTTCAAACCATCTGTTTTTATTACTTCTTCAAGTAGATCATCTATAGAAGATCAAAAGGACCCTTTTCACAGTAGGGTGGAGATATCCGTTATAGGGGATGGATCCTTGAAAGCTTTCATTTTATCTCAAAGGTCATCCATTCAGACTTCATCTCAGGTTCCTACAAATAGTGAGTCTGCTGAAGCTGCAAATCAGGGATCAGATCTTCGTGGTGCCAAAAGTTATGTATCTTCTCATAATAGATTTAATAAAACTGAGCCAGATAAGAGTTGTGTTCCTCAGGAAAAAAGTTTTGTTACAACTGAAATAGATAGAATAGCAGCAAGACATCTAAATTGCCAATTTGTAAGGGTTGGCATGGGACTCAATACCTTTGAAGATGTTAACAATATAGGAAAAGAACAAACTGAGCGTGATGCTAGACCTCAAGTTGAAGTAACAGAGTACAAAAAACAAAGAGTAGATAGGGATAAGAAAAACAGTGAAATGGATAATGATCTTCAGAAGGATGTTGGTGTGCAGATAGAATCAATGGAACTGAGAAGTTTCCGTTTTGCACTTGTTGATCATGTGAAAGAGATTTTAAGACCAGTTTGGCTCGAGGGTCACCTCGGCAAAGAAGTGCATAACATGATTGTTAAAAAATCAGTTGACAAGATTATTAGAACCTTACAGCCCGAGCAAATTCCACCAAATGAGGATTCTATCAAGAAGTACCTTTCTTTTTGTCGGGTGAAAATTGCAAATCTGGTAAAGGTGAAGTGTCTTTTTCCTTTTGATAGTATTGTTGATAAGATGTGAATGAACATCACTTTGATATTTCACAAACATTTTTCTTA
Organism: Leucaena leucocephala; assembly: GCA_037074615.1. NCBI lineage: Eukaryota > Viridiplantae > Streptophyta > Magnoliopsida > Fabales > Fabaceae > Leucaena > Leucaena leucocephala. The sequence goes on from CM073550.1 coordinate 6,006,757, forward strand.
TTTGCAGGATTATGCCAGTATATATGGCAAGGTTTGATATGGTCACCCATATACCGTTGTTGTACAGTTCGCTAATGGTATGTAAGATCCAAATATATGTAAACTTTTATCTCATGGACCCAAAAAGAAAGGCTTTTATCTACAATTTCATCTGTTAGTCGACTTTGTAAGGAATGTTGAATGCTCCTTCAAGATCGTGTTCAGTTGCTTGTTCCATCCATATGAAGTAAACTTGTAGGGATTGAATAATCTTTAAGTGTTATAGAAGTCATAGATTTACAATCTTTCATCTACTTCTTGATTCTCTAGCATCTGAATAAAATGGTGATAAACTATTTGAGACAGGTGACTTTTATGTGTTATAGAAGTCAGATGATAGATTTACAATCTTTCATCTACTTCTTGATTCTCTAGCATATGAATAGAATGCTGATAAACTATTTGAGACAGGTGACTTTTATGATTTATCTTATCTTAGCCTTCAAATTATCTAAAATTTGTGATGAAAAGCATATGGGTAATTTGTTACATATTACTATGTCTTATGATGAAGTGCGTTTCCAAATTCATGATATATTACAGACTCTTAGATGGTGAGAATTTGCAGCATAAACTGACTTTTTTTTATATAGCTATCTAATTGGGTCAGATTCGAACATTATCAAACCCAAACTAGGGTAGCTCCATGTCAGTGCAATTTGTTTATTTTGACCTGGGTAGCTCCATGTCAGTGCAATTTGTTTATTTTGACCTGGGTGACATGGATCAACCCAGTAAGAATGTGCATATACTGATAAATAAGAATATAGTATCATTCTTGTTCAATATTTCCTTTTCAGGAACTGATTATTTCATTTATTGCTATGGTTTGGGTATGCTTCTCAAATCTCAATATTAAGTGTTGATTGTTAGCCCTAAATATAGATTTTGTTATCTACTGACAATCTAATTAAATTTGTACTACTGAGAATCAGATCAAATGGGAAATAAATGAAGTTAGAAACGAGCCTTAAAACAAACAACTAATCAGAAACTCATTTAATATAACATCCATCTCTCTCTCTCTCTGACACACACAACTCTCATGATTAATAGAAAGAATACCCATTTACAAGAAGCCTTATTTCCTGATCATATAGCATATAAAACTACTGCTAGACTAGAAAAGTTAAATTTTTGATGACAAGATGTTATAGAAATGAAGAGAAATGAATGCATATATAGAGAATCTATAAACCTTCGTGTCAGTCAGTGAACTTTGACTTTTGCTTCCACGGCACGGCACTTCCTGCATGGTGACACCAAAGTCTCAAAAAACTTCCCAGCAGAAGACTTGCTTCTTGGTCTTGTTCCTTTCTCAACCCCATCAAATTTCCTTGTATTCCCAGAACTTAATCTCTGGCCACTGCCATGATGAGATTGAGCTGATAATAATGAACTTAAGGAGAAATTATGATGATGATGATCTGTGTGATTTGATTGAAATGATATGGCTTGCTGTTGTTGAAGTTGCTCAATGGAAATTAGCAGATTTGTAGGTTTTGGTTTAGTCTTCTTCACTGAGTTTGCTGCTGCAGATTTTGGGGTTGCTTTAGTGACAATAAACTCAAATTCTGGGCTCTGATTTGTAGCCTGATCATGTTGTTTGGTCTGGTTTAGAGGAACAGAAGAAGGTGATTTGGATTGCTGGTCTTGAATGGAGACAAGGCCACTGAAAGAGAGTGAGTCTGGTGAAAGGTTGTCATCTGTAAGAAAATATGGAGGCTTCTTGTTTCCATTGAAGGTTCCCATGGATTAGGGATTTGTGATCAAATTGGCTATGTGGGTGGAAATTTTTATACGTAGAAATTGGCTTTTGAAGGCATCTTTTGATCTTTTTTTTTCGTCCAAAAGATCCTCTTCCTTTGATTTTTTTTAGCTGTTTTCGGCCGACTTAAAAGTGTTCCCTTTTTTCTAATTATTTTTAATCTAACCATTTTTCAAAGTTGAACCAACAGAGAATTAGGTTTAGCAAAAAGGGTTAATCCCTCATATCATGAGTTTGAATCCATATTGGGAGAGTTGAGTATATTTGACAATGTCTTGAATATAATTACTTCTAATAGGAGGATATATATGTCTAAAAAAAATAAGAAAAGATAGTTGATCAGAATTGAGTCAAGTCAAACAAAATAGATATAAAGTTATTTTAGCAGTAACTTTTTTTTTTCATATATACAAGACTCAAATTCGAACCTAGAGACCTTGGTAACAAGTGCTAAAACGATTTCAATTAATTTCCATGAATTTGTTTTAATTGTTTTTCGTCCTTTTTTTTATATTAGATTGTACAATTTTTACTGGGTTTCATTTGTTTCATTTTAAAAGAAGTAAAATATAGGATAATTTTTTTACTATATGTCAGCTTGAAAATTGATTATAATTCCTTTAAGAAAAAGTGAATATGTGAATCATCCATAAGGTAAATATGTACATTTCTTGCATGATCACCGTATCTAGATTTGATCAGAAACAATCATACTTATTACACAATAAAAGGCATTTAGGATTCTTACATTTCCAAATTCCTTTTTTTAATGACCGAAACACATTCCAAATCAAATAAATAATTTTAGTATAATCTCTAGTACCAACCCTTAAAAATCTTCAACGTTCTACAATCTCATATATGTAATGTCAAAATACATTAAAAAATGTCTGATTCTTATATATATATATATATATATATATATATATATATATATATATGTCTTCTTAGATTTGATCTTATAACCATTTGACCTCTAAGCTGAATAAAGGGTGGGGGGGATATTGGTGGATATTGCAAAGGAAGAGTAATATAAAATAAATCAAACCCTTCGTCCATGTCATTTTCAAATCTCAATCAACATAAAATGATACAAATCCATTAACTTAAATTTTTGTTTGTCCCTTTAGTGCTTAAATTCATCATAGAATTTGTTGAACCGGCTGATCCTACGAGGTTTATTTGCATATTTGTAAAGAAAATTAATAATCCCTCAAATACTAAATGTATAAATAAGAGTTAAAGAGTTTGTTTTGATCAAAAATATATAAAATTTTAATCTACCTTACTTTCTAAATTTATATCTTTCTCTTAAATTATCATTATTAATTGTATATATATTAAAGGGGTTTACATTAATAAAGGCATTTTCCTATACAAATGATTAAATGGAATATTTTAGCTTAATAGAACCTTTTTTTTACAAATAACTATTTTATATAATTTTTTTAATTTTTATAAATTAGTTATTTAACTCTATATTTAAGATTAGAGGAATATTTAATATAAATATAAAATTTATAATTACACATATTATTTTCAAGAATGTATATGATTTATTAAATTCTGTGTAATGCAAGAAAATGTGAATGGTAATATTTTTAACAACGTAAATCTTAAAAAAGCTTTTAGGTTAAATAATCTTGAAAGTTGTACTTTTTCAAAGAACTAAGTTATTCACTTATTCTCAAATTTTATCAGACTTAACACTGTTTTTAAGAACTACAACTATTCTGAAATTCTAAAATTTACTAGAAATTTCATAAAATATATTCATAAGCTCTTAAAATTTGATCATAACTTTGACTATGTGTTGAATATATTGACGATATTTTAGTTTGTCTTGATTAGATTCCTAAGACTTACATCTTTGTGCTCTTAATTTATTAATAGTATGACTTATTATAAACTATTTATGACTTATAAAGTGTTTGCCGTGTGGTTTTGAACAATTTTTTATACTAATATTAATATTAATATTGATTGAACTTTCTTTTGATCATAACAAGGGGAATAGAGATTTTATGCGTCTAATCCAGTAAAATCAATTATAGATTTATAGATATATATATATATATATATATATATATATATAGTTTTATACCGACGGCTGTGTTGAACAAAAAGGCAAGGAATCCAATGATGAAAGTGATGTTAATAATTTGATGATCTTCTAGAAATAGTGTACATGTTTAGTTCATAACGAAAATATTCACCGATTTATTATTTTAAATACAAATAATAAATTATTGTGTTTTGGAGCCAACTTTTATGTATAGATCAATCCAATCAACTTTTATGTATAATCAATACAATAAAAAAATTCGGTGACTTGAATCTTAATATTTTAATAAAGTCTAGATATACTTCATGACTCAAAAAATACTTACAAAATATTCTACAGATTACTTACTAATAAAATTAAATAAGATAACTCATATGATTTAGACTTATATGATCTCTTCTTCAACTATAAGTTAGGAGCTAGTGCAGCATGCATGGAATGCAAAGATAAGCTTATATTGGGGGGGGGGGTGAGGGGTTGAGTTAAAAAGATCGTTATTCTCTTTGAATCATTCTAACTTAAGCAAATTATTTTGAAGTCTTAAATTTTAAAATTATTTAAAATGTTTTATAAGAAACATTCATGTGATGCACTAGTTACATCACTAAAATATTTTACCATGAATAACTTATTAGTTATTACCACCCTTTTTTAAATATATGTGAATTATTTATAAAGCAGCAAATAAAAGTTTTTTCATCCTATTCATAAGTCATATTATTTAATTTTTAAATTGAATATATAATTTTACCTTTCATTTATTAATATATAAATTATTATTTTTTTAATATATATATTAAATAGAGATAAAAATTATAAAATTATTAAATTTAAGATAAAATTAGTGATAATTAAATTTTAAATTATTTTTAATTTCAGTAAAACATTCTTAAAATAACTTATAAATATTAAAATGGCATTTTGAAAGAGAAAGAATAGTTCGCTCTGTTTGCTCACCTCGCGGCTCCATATTTTGTTGATGCTAAACTTCTTTCCTTTTATAACTGGAGCTCTTGCAAGTTAGTCGTCACTCTGCCCGATACTTAAATTTCACTTTCCATTCCTTTTTGTTTTCTAAGGGGCCTGAACATTATTAATCTTGCTCGTATGCTAATATAATGAATACAAATGACCAGCTTGTTGCCACTTTCGTAATCTACAGATATTACACTTTGGATGTTACAAGTCCAACATAATTTAATTAAAGCATCGAGCGACGAAAAACTCACTGGTGAAGTCTACTTAATTCCACAGAACATTATTCATGACTTGAATTAAGGAATGAGAAGACATCAATATACATTATATATACGCCCAAGGAAAACAAGAAATAGAAGCCTACTTATTGAAAAAACAGAGAAATTACTATAAAATCTTAAGGAATGAATATAATTATTAACAAGTGAACGATATTTTTGATACAAGAAATTAAATGATAACAAGACTATGATTACTCACTTATTATGTAGAACTTTTTTATGATTATATCATTTGTTTGAGACATTATAATAATTTTAAAAAAAATAAAGAAAGAAAGAAATAGAAACCTTGAATGAACCAGGGAGGAAAGAATTCGTTCATAGAAACTTCGTTTGTAGAGCTTGATTCTTCTCTACTTTGAGATCCAATATTGGTGTTAGATTCCATTATTCGACCAGGATAAAAGAATGCAGGCTCTTGTGGAATTGGTAATTGAATCGAATCATCTTCGCTAAGATATGAAATAATTGCTGCTATGGAAGGCCTAGCTTCTGGATTTTCTTGAACACATAACAAACCAATCTGTATGCACTTAATCATTTCATTCATTGATCCCAATTGATCTTTAAGATTTGAATCCAATATCTCTAGGAACTTTTCATCTTTCCATTGGTTCCAAGCCTGCAACAATTAAGTAAAACTAACATTTACCATCATTATATTGATGTATTTATAAGAAATATTGATGAGAGAAACAAAAGTTATGATAACTTACATAGCTTAAGAGGCTATCTTAAGCTATCGGCATATTGTGATTGATTATGACGGCTTGTATTGTTCCTTCCACTTATAATTTCTAAAATTATAACCCCAAAATTAAAAACATATCATCTTTCAAAATATTGCCTAAACATTATATATTCTGGAGACATATGACCACTGTAAAGAAAAAATCAATAATAAAACTTTAATTAAAATAATCAATAGAATGCCAAATTTTCCTGTGACCCTAAGCTTATTTTTCTAAATTAGATGTTGACATTATAGGGAAAAGATAGGACTTACTATGTTTCAATAATTTTATTTTTGTTTCTCTCATTTTCATTTATAGCAACCATCTTAGTTAAACCAAAATCTGAAATCCTTAGATTTATTTCATCATCTAACAAAATATTGCTATGTTAAGATCACAATATATGATTTTAAGGTGAAAAGAATCATGAAGATAAAGAATTCTTCGAGTGATTCCTCTCGTGATTTTACAAGCTCTAACCAATTTAGTACTTTGCTATTTTGGGAACCTATTATATGGAGATAAAGTTGTATGTGAGTAACTATATAAAGAGAAAATAAATAATGTAGTTCTTAAGTAAACTCAAACAAACATCAAAAGGCATGAAACAAATAATAACATGCTATGAAGTATATATAAATGTCAGCAAAATGCAAAAATGAGTTTAGAAGTCAAACCAAATAGAAAGTAATCCAGGCTTCTGTTAGGAACATATTCATAAATAAGCATTTTCTCTTGCTCTTCTATGCAGAATCCTAATAATGCCACCTAATTTCTATGCTGAAGTTTAGCTATTAATAAAACCTCATTCTCGAATTCTTCTGCACCTTGGCCAGAAACTTTTGAGAGTCTTTTTACAGCTATTTCTTTACCATTTGAAAGAATAACCTGGAATTAATCATAATTGATTGGATTAAAATGGAAAAATATATGCATATGCATATATATATATATATATATATATAAGATTTCCATTTAATATTGATGGCATCTTCAAAGATTTGTAGCAGTTTGTGTAGTAGCCAAGCTGAAATGTAGTGGCTCTAAAGTGGTGCCTTCACGGCTATATTTTGGGCGCTTCAAAGAATACCCTATATTTTGCATTTGGTTTGAATTAAAAAAGGAAAAATGTATGCACATATATATAAATAATATTTACTCTGATATATTGCATTTGTCACCTTGTAAACTTGTCCAAAGCCACCTTGGCCTAATCTATTTTCCTGTGAAAAAATATTTGTCGCTGATTCAATAGTAGCCAAATTAAATTCCAGAGGCTCTAAACCGGTGCCTTCACTTCCAACTATACAGATAAAAAATATTTATATATATCATTCCCACAACTCTTCCAAATTAAAATTAACAAAATTATAAGAGTGATTTAAGGGATAGAATGAAAATAATTACTTACAGTATTTTTGTCTGAGAACAGCCCTACGACTCTTCTTCATGTGATTCTTTAAGAGATAGTAGGGGACACAAATATTATTGCTGTACCAACAACACAAACCACAACTATCACAATAATTGGCGCGGATTTGCCTTTCCCTTTTACTGTTTAATTAAGCAAAAGTTAATTCCATATCTCATCAATGTCATCACGGGCAAGGATCAACAAGTAGGATTAGGATTTAGAGTTCAACCAAATAAATCAATTAAACTTATATAAAAACTAGTTGACTAACTAATTCAAAAATATTAAAGAAATATGATATAAATTTGTCTTAAGAGAATAATAAATTTAATCAAAATTAATTTATTTATCTGATTTTCTAATTTGACTAAAAAATTAACTAATTCTTATAAAACTGGAGGAAAGTACATTGATACATATATATAACAAGCTTGGAAGTGTATATTTTCATATATATATATATATATATAGAGAGAGAGAGAGAGAGAAGATGTAGTCTTGACATCGGAATTCTATTTTCGTGCTAGCAAAATGTCTTCTTATAATTAGTTATCTAAAACCCTTTGTTTGAAAAAAAAAATGGAATTTTGAAAACTAATAAAGAAGGGTCCTCAATCATTTATCATCCTTCTTTTCTCAATGTACTCCATCTTCATCAAATCCTAAATGCACTAGCTAATTAAAAATTTTAATATGGTTCTAACTGTCTAATATCCCAATTCATTTTTTCCTATTTTTATTATATGACTTATGTTGCTCACTTGTAATTACTTGTTGCTAACACTTTTTGCTAATTAAATTATTTTGTTAGAAACTTATAATGATTTTCCCATGTTTTTAGATGTTAAATATAGCAACTAGTTAAAAATTATATGATATTTGGGGCGTAGGTATAATGAAAAAGAGTGCAACTTTGACTTTACTTAAGGGATCTGAAGACATTGTCGTAGGAGAAGGTAAAGTTGACACGGCGACGTCTTCCCTACAAGCAGCTGATCATTAGAACGGTAGAATTGAAATAGTTCATAACGAACGTTACAACTCGGATACAGAACTCTTCCTCCTGCCATACCCTCATAACACCATGAAAGGTCCCCAATTGCACCACCCAGACACTTTCTACAATCTCCCGATGAAAGGTCCAGCGTGCACTGTTCTAGATAATACAGCATTAGACCCCGAAATATTAGCTTCTTTTGTATCATACTTTGTGTGTGTTTGAATAAGATTTTAGAAATGAGCTTAAAAAAAAAGGTATTTTGACCAGCTTATAGAAAAAGACTTTTGGAGAAAAGTTTATAAAAAAATGGTTTTGAATAAATGAGTGTTTGGACAGTTATTTCCAGAAGTACTTTTATTATTAGTAAATTACGAAAAATGATATGAGTATTAAATGAGGAGAGATAGTGTAAGAAAAGAAAAGAGATAGGGTGTAAGAAAAAGTAGGAGAGAGTGTGTAAGAAAAAGTAGAAGAGATAATATAAGAAAAAGTATAGGTAATATAGTAATTGGTTAGTTCATAAACTCTTTTACTGTTATATAAACTATTCTGACCAGCTTATCTGAAATCTTAATTTTAAACCATGGTTTAGTCCAAAAGCCATTTGAATAAATATGGTTGTTTGTTTTGAAATTTTTTCAAACCTAGATTTTGCTCAAAAGGGTCATTGGAAACCAAACAGGCCCTTCTTTTGATCTCCCAAACCACGTTTCACCGCTGCCTCATCTGTCATCTCATTTAAGTTGCTAAACATTATTCTCGTGAAGTTTGCTTGGCCGGAAACATTGCTGGTGTTCTAAAGGGGAAAGCCGTTTCTGGGTCTCATGTCGACGATGGAGAAGAAGGACCAATTCGAGTAGCAAAACAAGCATTCACCATACTAGATTATGGCTTCCTTGGAGAATCCACTGTTGGTTTAACAGGGGAAGACACACTACACAGGGAAGAAAACAGCAAGGGAAACCAGTAAACATAGAACAAGTGTTGGCATAGGTAATGTACTCCTTTATTAATTTTCTGATGCATACAAAAAAAAAGACAAATAGCTACTGATTTTATAGAATTTTACTACAACAATAAAGAAAAAAATAAAATAGAAATAAATCACACTTATTTGCGAAAAATCAGGAAATTAACGGACTGATATCACAATCACTATTTTTTTTTTTTGCTAACTCAGTTGCAGCTTGCTATTCTTCTATAGAAATTCGTTGGACTAGACTTTGAATCAGTCTTCTAACACTCCCCCTTGATTCAAAGTCACACACACCAAGTAAGCTTTTGAGATACATGTGCCTCTTACCAGATAATGCCTTAGTGAAGATATCTGACACTTGACTTTCAGTGTTGCAGAACCTTAAAATAATTTCTCCTTTAGCCACTAATTCTCGAATAAAATGGTGTCTCAGCTTTATATGCTTTGTTCTTCCATGGAATGTTGGATTCTTTGCCATGATAGTAGTTGATTTATTATCACAATAGAGCTTAGTTCCATCATGATATTTCTGTTGTGCATCTTCTAATATTATTCTAAGCTAAATACATTGGCAAGCTGCTATAGTAGCTGCAATGTACTCAGCTTTTGCTGTTGATAGTGCAATAGTGACTTGTTTTTTGGACATCCATGTGATTGCTCTTGTACCTAAGCCATAAATGTTTCTAGAAGTGCTTTTTTGATCATCTAGAGAACTTGCCCAGTTGTTATCAAAGAAGCCAACTAACTTAAAATTATCTGAATTAGTGTACCATATTCCATAATTCAATGTACCAGCAATATACCTCAGAATTCTCTTAGTTGCACCATAATGCTTCATTGAAGGATTACACATGTACCTTGACATAGCACAAACTAAAAATGAGATATCTAGCCTTTTGTGTGTTAAATATATATCAAACCACCAACCAGACTTCTATACTTATTTAATTTTGCTTTTGGGGCTCCATCTTCTTGCAACTTTTGATTAACATTCATGGGAGTAACCTTATTCTTGCAATTTGACATGTTAAACCTTTTCAGCAAATCTGTAGCATATTTCTTTTGGGACACAAAGATTCTATCTTCATATTGCACAATTTTTAATCCCAAATAATAATGCAACAAGCCTAAATCTGTCATTTCAAACTTGCTCAGCCTATTGGCTTTAAATTATTCTAACAATGACTTACCTTAGCCCATATAGATTATGTCATCAACATACAAACATACTATAATAACATCTGATGTACCTTGCCTTTTACATAGAGTGTAGGCTCATTCTGACTTCTAAGAAATTTGTTCTGCTGGAAATAAGCATAAATCTTGTTATATCATACACGATGAGCTTTTTTTAAGACATAAAATGCTTTCTTTAGCTTGTAGACTTTCTCCTTTTCACCCTGAATTACAAATCCTTCTAGTTGTTCTACATAAAAATCTTCTTCTAGCTCTCCATTCAGAAATGCTGATTTGACATCCAACTAATATACTTTCCATTTGAGTTGAGCTGCTACTGCTAGAAGTAATCTCATAGTCTCAAATTGTGCCACTGGTGAGAATGTCTATTTATAGTTTATTCCTTATTGTTGAGAGTATCCTTTTTCCACCAGCCATGCTTTATACTTTTGAATACTTCTATCTGCATTAAACTTTGTCTTGAAAATCCATTTTAAGCCTATGACATTCTTTCCTTTTAGAAAATCAGTCAGCTCCCATGTGGCATTCTTTTCTATGGATCCATCAATGCAAACTCGTCATTTGTATAAATCTCTCTCAATGATTTGAATTTTCTTGATCGAGTCTCGTCTGAGGACTCACTTGCTGCATTTGAGCCCCTTCTTGATGGTGTTGTTGCTAGACCATTGTCAGTTAAAGTGACTAAAGTAGGCATATTAGCTTGAGGTAGGATATGTTTCATGATTAGTTAATGGCATGTAAAGTGGATTTTTACTGCTGTCTGAGTTGTTCACATTCCAATTCTAGCCTGCATCTTCATTGAATAACACATTTCTCCTAACAACTATCTTTTAATCAATAGGATCATACATTTTATATGCCTTAGACTAGATACAATAGCCAATAAAAATATATTTTTGTGATTTCCATTAGCTTCTGTCTTCGCAATGGCATTTGATCATGCATGTGTCCGCGATTTACAATAGTGAGAAGAGTAAAGAGCATATTGTTGCCTATGTTTCTCACCACGACTGGCTTCCATAAGCTTCCGTCGAAACAACAGCATAATGGCTTCCATCAACTTAGTATATGCATCTTCTCTCTCTTTTTATATTCTACTACGTCACCTCTGAGTAAGGGGAGAGAGAGAGCTTCTCGAGAGTAGGAGTAAGAGCGGAGGAGTATCACCGTGTATCATCATCGGAGCATCGCTAAGTGTCATTAGGGAATGAACTAAAAATGGGCTAAAAGGTCACACTATAATATACAAAAATTATCATCGATAATTTTGTCCAAAATTCTTCGCCCCTCCAAAAACCCCTGATTTTGGAGGGTAAGAGTGTGGGGAAAGAGCAAAATAAGACAAAAAATGTTTCCCTCCCCTCCATTTTCTAAACCAAACATGCCTCTTCAATTCCCTCCTCTACCCTCCCCCCAAAAAAACCCCATCCAAACAAGGCATAAATCTAGAAAGGATTGTAAGTCTTTTTTACTCTTTATTTGAGGGAATTATATGATTTTTTTACTAATATGTTCTTGTAATTATATTCCATTAGGAGATATATATTGTCCTAAGAAATGTATTATTGTTTTTCTCAATTATGCTTTCTTTTGAAATATAGTTAACCTTTTTTGTTCTATTAAAGTTATAAATTGATCTAAATGCCTCTCATGTTCTTCTATTTTGTCAAAAAATATTAGTAAGTCATCAATATATATTACTTCAAATTCTCTTATTGGTAATAATAATTTTGATACATATTCTTGAAATATACTTTGGCTATTATGAAATCCTAGAGGTCATTGCATTCATATAATCCTTCAGGGGTACTAAAAATTGTATACTTCTTATTTTTTTTCTTCTAGTTTGATTTGAAAAATCCTGATTCACAGTAAAATTTACTAAATATTATTTTTCCTCTTACTAGATTAAATAAAATGTCTATTTTTGGGATATAATATCTATTTCTTGTAGCTAAATTATTTAGTTTCTTATAATTAATGACCATTTTAGATTTTCCTCTCTTCTCTTAAGTATACTTTATTACTATCATTGCTGATGAACAATATTTTGATTTACTTTCTCTTATTAAATTATATTGTTTCATTTCATTGATATGCATAATAAATTATTGTCTATCTTGTTCAATCCATGGATAAGGTTTGTAATTTATTTTTTTTACTGTAATCTTTTAATTTTATTTTTCCTAACAGTTTTGATTTTTCCCAATAGATTAATAGATTGTCATTATAATAGTCCAAAAGCATTTGTTCTATTGTTTTGTACACTTTTTCTTATATTATTGCTAAAGTGGCTATTATTTGCTTTATTTCTGCTTGTTTTTGGTTTGGTAAGAACTGAATCTCATTTATGTCTACTTTTTTTTGAAATTTTTCATCTTTTATCCTATAGAGTCACGTTATTCTTATTCTCTAGGTTTCATATTTACAAGGTGTGGTTAATACTAAACTCTTTTTTGTTATGCACATCAGGTAATAGTATTCTAAAAAAAATCTAATTCTAATATTACATCACATGATGATTCATTGTAGTTATTTAATTTTAGTATTTGTAATTCATATTCTCCTATTTGTATAAGTATATTTTTTGCTTCTAATTCTATCATATTTATTTCTTTTCCTAAGCTTTCTACTTTCATTATTCTATTCTTTTTCCATAATTCTAGTTTTAGAACATTATATTTGGTTACTGTTAGATTTGCTTATCTATCTACTAGGACATGATATTTTCTATATCTATATTTTTTATAATTAAATTTATCAATATGTAATATAGCATCCTCATTATTTAATTGATTCTTACTCTTGGTATTCCTGTGGCTATGAATTTTAACATTAATCTATTTTCTTGTATCCTATAAGGTTTTACTTGTTGTAGAAAATATTTTCCTAAAATTATTTTATATTTGTTGTTATTTTCATCTTGTACCCATATTTTTATATTAACTACGTCTCTCTTATTAAATCTTAATATTAATTTTTTTTTGGTGTCTTCTTTTGTAATCTCCAAGTTATTTTATGTATAATCTAATTGAATAATGTTTTTTTTCTTTGTTTCGGTTTACTAAAGCTATTATTTATACACATATGGCCTCTTTCTTAAATTTCAATAGTATATTGTCATTTTGTGGAGTAGTTAAATCCATTTGAGATGTTTTTGGCCTGATTTGTGCTAAATTTTAATTTATTGGAATTTCTGCTAATAAATTCTTTGATAATTTTTTTCTTTTAAGTTTCTTAAACTTAAATTCCTAGATAATCTTTGTCTTGAAATAGAGCTAGAATAATCTAAACTGCATCTTTGTGGAATTATATTTAATATCGAAGTGGATGGTGTATTTATTCTTAAAAATCTTTGTCCTATAATATTATTTGCCTATATTCTCCTAGAGGTATGTTCAAAATATTGTCTTGTATTATCTAATTCTATTAATTTATAATTGTTGTGGAATTGTTATATTTATAGGACTTAATGGAAATTCTTGTAATACTAGCATAAAGTATTTATTTATGGTTATTTTTTCTTGAGATTTCTTATATATTTTATGTTGATTAGTAAATACTAAGCATATCATAGCTGTTATACTTATTATTCTTGCTCCTGGTAATAACCTTACTCCTCTTGTAGTATACTATTATCAACTTATCCATGTTTTAATCTACTCTAGATATTGCAAAGTTTGTATTTAATGTAAATTTTAGTTTTTGATATATTAGATTTGCTGTTAATATTTCTAGTATACTATCTTGGACACTACTTATTATTCTCCTATCTGTTACTAATAATTCTATAGGGGAATTTATTCCTTATTGAACATGAGCTTTTACTAATAATTGGAATCCTCAATATAGATTTATATTACTTCATCCTTAAATGGTAGTTTGGCTATTTCAGATACTATCAATGTTTTATTTAATATAGGTATTCTTAATATTTATTTTGTTAATGTTATTAATTCTAATGAGGTGTTTCTTTTCTAATACAATGCAAGCAGTTTTCTCATTCTTCTTTGTTTTCAACATTTTGTTTATTTTTTCCATAAAATTTTCATTTTTTATCTCTTTTGTTCGTAAGTCTAATTTTGTATTCTTTATTATATTATATTATTTTTGGTTAAATGTTATCCTTTTTTTCTATTATTCCTTCATATGTATCTCTATATTCTTTATATTCCGTATTATCACTACAAAAAAAATAGGCAATTTGCAATGGTTAGATGAACCACTACAAAATCATGTGCTATAAATACTTTTGTAGCAATTTATTTAACCGTTGCGTAACACAGTCAAATAGCTACAAACTTTTTTAGAGGTTTTAGTAATTTAGTAGCAATCAAGTAAACTGCTATAAATGTATTTGTCAATCTAAGAGATAAAAGTTTGTAGCAGTTTATTGAACCACTACAAAATCGTTGTAGGTTACAGAAAAGGGAAAGACAACAAAAAATTTAGGCAAGAAACAGAAAAAATTGATGTTGGCTCCAAACATTTATAGCGGTTACTGAACTACTACAATTTTTTGTGCCTGCTACAAAAGAAAAATTAAAAAATTGAATATTTACCACATTGAGAGTTTGTAGTGGTTAAAACCGCTACAAATGTTGCAGTCTTTGTAAAAAAATTAAAAAATTCGTGTACTGATACTTATAATTATATATATAAATATATGAATATACTTTACTTGATATTTGATAGGTTAAAGTAGTATATAATTTAATTTGATAAATTTTATTTTACAAAAAATAATGAAGATATAGAAAGTGTAAAAATTGATATTATTAGATTGGTAGAAAGTTATGGAAGAAGATAAAAGAAGATATAGAAGAGAGTTAGAAAGTGAAGAAATTGTAGGAAATATGATATAGAATTGATTGAATAGATCTAATAATTTATATAAGAATGACCTAAAAATAATAAATACACATGTTAATAAAAATAAATGTACAAACAAAAAAGAAAACTAAACTTATAAATTAACATGATCTTACCATATAAAGAAAAAACAAAAATAAAGAGAGGAGAGGAGGTATTTATAGCCATCGGGTATCATTTTGTAGCGGTTTTGTGCATTTTGCAGCGGTTTGTATGTTGCAACAGTTTACCGAGTTTTGTAGCGATTTGCTCACATGCGAAATCTGTAGCTGTTTCAATAAGTGTATTTCTTTTTTTAAAAAAATATTTAATTTTTGTTTATAATTATTTTTGTACAATAAGAAATGATTATATTAATCATCCAAAGCATAGTAAAAGTTATTCATTATTATAATTACCCTGCCTTAAAAGAGATTTTTTATAACAATTTTTTGTTAGGTTTAATTTATAATCAGATTATAATGGAATAAAATTACAAATTGATGTAAATGAGTATTTAATTATTTTAATAACAACAATTGTAAATAAATATTAGGATAAAGATATAACATACCTGATAATGGCTAAATTGTCATAACTTTGAGAGAAGAAGTTTTCAAAATTCGTCAGTTAGAAATACTCGATGTCGTAAGCGATGATGTTACCATTACCCATATCAAAAAGATCTTGTAGCTTGAGGTAAACCACTATATTCCAATATTTATACTTCTCGTCCTCCACATGATAAATATAGTGTGCCTCAGAGGCCAAAATGAATGGCTTATCCTATTCAAATTCACCTGTATGAATGAGCCTGAAAAAATTGACAAATGTGATGCCTAAGTCATCAACAGTAAGTCCCCATGAAGATGTCGTGTTTGACATGAGCACTTAAAGAGAGTTACAGTGAAAAGATGATAATTTAACTCCACGATATCAATAAGCTTTTTGTAATAAGGGATGCCTTGTATGTCTCCATCACTATTGCTAACATAACTCCATCACTATTGTAAGGAATTGGAAGACACGCAGCGGAAATTAATTTAAAAATTTTTCCATTCCTTGCCAGGATCTACCGTATGTGTTTAAGTCAAGTGGGAAGAAGTATTACCCTTAGTGTGCCTCAGCGACTTCCATAGCTTTTGGTCACGACGTTCACAGCTTCTCTCTGCAGCTCGTGCTCCCTTTCTGATCACAAGAAGTCGACGACTCAGGTCGGTTTCCTCTACTGGTATCCACACGAACAGCGTTCCAACCACGAACGACGTGCTAGCATCTCTTGTCCCTCCAGGGCTTTCTCAAGAGTTCGTCCTCTCCGTCTCTATTTCGGCAGTTTCTTATCTGCAAACCTTTTTCAGAGTCCCCTTCGGCCTTTCTATGTTCTATATGTTTCTCAGTGCAAAACGCAGCTCCTAAAATCAGATATATAGGATGCTATGTGTTTTTCTCTGTCAACCGAATTGGATTTTGGAGTTAATCTTATATTAATTCCAAAATTAATACAATATCATATATTGTATAATTTTATAAGAAACTAATTAAATAAATAATATCAAATCCGTCCCACAGATTTAATTACCCATTTATTTAATTTTAAATAAAGATGAGACTGAACTATTTTTGATTTATTCTCATAAATCAAATTTGAGATATCCTATCAATTTGAATTTCGAATTTCAAACGTGATAGAGATTTAATTTATCCTTATAAATTAAATCTTATAAATATCTCTTATATGAGATATCCTATCAATTTGAATTTCGAATTTCAAACATGATAGAGATTTAATTTATCCTTATAAATTAAATCTTATAAATATCTCTTATATGAGATATCCTATTAATTTGAATTTCGAATTTCAAACGTGATAGAGATTTAATTTATCCTTATAAATTAAATCTTATAAATATCTCTTATATGAGATATCCTATCAATTTGAATTTCGAATTTTAAACGTGATAGAAATTTAATTTATCCTTATAAATTAAATCTCATATATACATATAATGTATATATACGAATTTATATATATATACGAATATAAATATAAATAAATATATATACATCTATCCTGGATCATTCATTGAATCTGGACATGTCTTAGATTCAATGAATCTGGACATCATAGCTCGTGTTGGGCTATTTTATGTGCGACCCTGTAGGCCCATATGAAGTTGGCAGTGGGCCATTTGCTATACTAGCCCACAAGTCGCAAGCGGTCTCTAGCAAGACATAACGACTACCCAAATCATATGAGGATCGATAAACGATGTAACCTTTTATACAACCATATCATGTCCCTTCTGTCACGCGATATTTTGGTCATGGATGAGGCATGGATAATGTCATCCTCCTATTCCTAACCGTTACTTTCTCGATCCCTGAGTAGTCTGACTATAGAAATGGAACTACCTTTCCATTACAGTATGGCCATACATTTCTCAGACTCACTCATCGAGGGGCCCAGTAATATCTCTCTACGAATGTGAGGGACAAATTCCATCTTGACCATTCACATTCCTCCGCATGAAAAACCACTAAGGCCGAACATAGTCTTTATGATCACTCGGTCAAAAGTGACTTTTGACTAGGTCAAAGCTGAGCGTTTTGTCATGTAGGAATCCATGATGATCTCAGGTCAAAGGGCGTATTGACATGGTTTGTATATGAGAGAAGCTTATGACGTTACCCATGCAGTTCTCTCATAACGGGTCGGTCCAGCACCTTGTACTCTTACATGTGCTTATGACTTTGATTTATATCTTTATACATCTTCAAAGTCATACTGGTCTTATTTCATCTGTGCTCCCGCATAGATGATCGACCAGGGACATTTAGGATAATATCATGAATTATCCAAGGATGATCATCATAGTAAACATGCAAATAATATGATAACTCAATTAATAAATTCATAAATCAATAATGTTCATAAGACAATGATTGGCCCCTAGGGCACGATTTCCAACAACTATTGCTAGCATAACTCCTCTAATAAATGTGCCACAAACTCTGGAGTTTTGTGTAAGTAATCCCTAGCCACATGCAACCGTACAAAACTTGAACTCGTTAACATTATATGCGGTATACATTCTCACATAATCTAATAGGCTGAGTGAAATACTTTTTAATTTAGTTGTGTAAGGTTTGATGTCATTTCACATTTGTCGTGTAAACCAAATAGGAAACTCTTGGTGACTCTTTTATGAGCCTCAATGGAAATTTTTCCACGTATTCGTAGCTGGCGTCTAACATGACTCATATACTCCCAGTGCAATATAATGAATTTTACTTTATTTTATAAGCATTAGAGATGAATAAATTGAATTACAAGTATACAAAATAGTGTGTATTTTAATTTATGTATATATACTTATAGGAGGCAAGGTTTAAGTTGGCTGCAATTTATCAGAACATGTTTGTGTACCTATAGTTTCTCTATAGGAGTGAGTTTGAAGAACCCATATCCTCTAATGAGTTTCCCAACAAGACGGAACAAATCACTTGACACAATAGGATGAGGAGGAGAATTTTTAATATGACGTAGACAGTTAAAAGACTCTCTATGTCATCAAAGTACCTTGAACAAAAAGTTAGGATCTCGTCCCCTAAATAATTTTTTACTATTTACCCCTCTGGCCATGCCTTATTACAAACATAGATTTTCAGTTTTTCTAAAAATCTGTAGTGTCACATTTGATTAACAATTGTGAGTGTTATGGAATCACAAGTATCAAATAAAATATTAAGAGATCAAGTTTCTCATACCTCTCAATAGGGTCCATCCAACGATATTAAACTATGCCATCAAGCTTTGATTCTTGAAACAAGGTGAACCGTCAAGTGAATCATGATAGTGAAAAATAATGGAGGAAGTATCATTTCTAAGTGACACAATGTAAGAATAATTTTTTCTTGTAGCTAATTGAGCTCCTAAGGTATTAAACCTTCGCATGCAACTTCCTAAAAAAAGAACACAACTACACCAATGCCACAAATACATCAAGAGGGAGAGTGTGTCTCAAAGACAAAGGGAGGAGCTTTTGCATCAGAACATGCAAGTCATGACTCCCAGAAACCTTTCAAGACTGGAGATCAATACATCTTGATATGTTGTTAGAGTATCTATCAAGAACTTTGATGTTTTTAGTGTCGAAAGAAAGATATCCTTGTTCTTCTTAGTCAAGGTGAACTTAGTTAGCTGAAACTTGTCATCGTCATCTGGCCAAGTATGTTCGTGAAGTCCCTAGGCGAGTAAATCTTTCCTAGCTGCGAGATGATCTTTAGACTTTCTGGACTTGTTGAGCAATGTATACATCACATTGTCGCACATATTTTTCTCAATATGCATAACATCCAAACTGTGGCATAGTAAATTATGTTTCCAATAAGGAATAGTGAAGAACATACTTTTCTTGTGCCACTGTAAAGGCTGACTATCAAATATCCCATGAGACTGTCGTCTTGGTTGCTTTGGATCCTCAATATTCTTGCCAAACTCGACGTCAATATCCTCTAACTACCAAAATATGTCAATATTAAAAAAAGTGGCTAGAGGATCTCTCTTTTCTTGTTTCCCATCAAAGTAGATCCATTGCAATATAAATATGTGTTTGAAATCTAAGAACCATCGATGTCCCAGTAAATAATACTTCTGACTGTATGGAAGGCGACATAATACAACGTCGAAGTTGCCCTCAGGATAGGCCAATCCAGTATGCATGTTCCAGCTGGACAAAATTTCCAACCTAGAAAATCACTTATCGTACACATCAACACTGCACGAAGATTGAATAGATGCTTCTCATATGAGTCAAATATCTTGATGCCATCCATCCACAGCTCTATCAGCTCTTGTATCAATAACTGTAGGTACATATCTATATCATTTCCCAGTACTTTCTTTACAGGGATGATCATGTAAACCAAAAATGAGCTCTATTCCATGCATATCTAAAGTAGAAGATTGTATAGAATCAACATAACCATCCATATATTATAGGTGGTGCTTATATTATTGAATGGGTTAAAACTATTAGTCGCCAAAGCAAGACAGGTTTCTTGGATCATGAGCAAAATCTAGGAACTAAGTCAAATGCCTTCTAGGCCTCCGAATCCCATGGATATCTTAGATTCTCTTTTGCATTATGTTCAAGAACATACCAACTTATATACTCTATCATCTTTGATGACATATACATTTGTTATAGCTGCCGCTTCAATGGGAAGTACTAAATAATTCAAAATGTTATTTATTAACCAGAAAAAAATTAATTAACAAATTAAAGTAACAAATAATATGTAAACATTAAATTAGTTTATTAGTTAATGACATTTAATAATTTAATTTCTCTACTTATGATCTCATCGTAAGCAACCGAGAGGGATCTCGAGCTGCCACTATGCCACATGGTCTGGCGACGGATGCTAGTGGCACCTCTTTAGAACGCTTCCTGAAAAAATTCCATATATGGTTACTCAACTGGGTAAAAAATTAAATATTATGAACTTAATTAACTAAATTCATACCCTCACCGTGTAAACCACGACCTTATGAACTCCCTCCAATCCTGCATAGGGACACTATCAGGCATATCGTTTGCTATATCCTCCTTACTCCTCTTCCCTTCACCTCTCATCCTATGAAATAGGGCTAGCCTCGTATTCCTCCAGTCCTCTACTAGCTTCTTCATGGTATTCCTCTGCACATACTCTTCTAACACAAAATTAATCTATAATTAAGTAAATTAACTATTAATTTTTAGGAAAATATTCATTAATTTAAATAACTGATGTAGAATTAAAATGAATTACCTCTATTAATTCCCACGCTCTATCATTGATCGACGCATCCATCGCTTGCCAGTCCTTGTTGTTGATGGGCAAATGGGTCGACTCTTTTGCTAGCAACCACATGTATTTGTTGTATAGTTGGCCCCCTTGTTAGATTAGCTAGTCCATCCAGTTAACTGGTACAATACACGCCCCTTATCATCAAGGAGATGTCTATACATGTTATCCTGCTACTTGACCTGATCCCCTGCTTGTTTACAAAGTATAATTTAAAAATAATTATATTATTCAACTCATATAAAATTCAAATTATAAATTGTAAAGTGTAAATTAAATAAATTCTTACCTAATACTTCTATCAACTATCCCATTTGTCTTCTTCCACGACGAGGCCGTTCATCACCTTCCTAAGCATCCCCACCCTCCTCTCTTCACCCGTGCTCCCTCGCCTACATCATGCTAGCAAAAAAATTGTCCAGTCTTAGGAGCTCCTCCCTTAAACAAATTTGACATGATTGTCTCATTAATGTCTAGCTTAGAATCCCTGTCACTAGCACTCTAGTTAGGGGTAGGTCTATACAGATCTATCGGCTCCTTACCCTTATGATGACTCATCCTATTTAAAATTACAAATACACAATGACATATTCTATTAATTATAAGTAAATAATTACATGACAAAATATTAAATAAAATTACAAATATACAATGCAAGATCTTATTAAATCTAAATAAAAAAAATTCCTAATCCATATTACTAATCAATATATAAATAAAGTTTAATTTATTAAAAAAATTCATAATTCAATAATCAAAACATTAAAATTTACAAAATATTCCTAATCATAATCTTAATTAACAAATAAAAATATTGCTAGTCAAACACCACTCTTAAGTCTAACATATTAAAAACATAAAGTCCAACAGGTATTCATAGTCAAACAGGTTTTCATAGTCCAATTTATATTCCTAATTACCCAATAAAAATAAACTCTAACATATTAAAAATATTTCTAGTCAAACATATATTCTTAATCCACCTAACCATCTAAATTTTGCTAAATAAGCAGTTAAAAACTCAAAATAAGGATTTATAATCAATATATAACTAAATTAAATACATAACTAAACTTTTTAAATAAATAAAGTATATAAATAAAATTTCTATTCATACTTCAAAATTGGACTAAGATATCAGTCTTTGCATCAAGTAAAAGTTCTGATCACGATTCAGCAGAGTTTCACTACTCGTAAACAGCAAAACTTTGAAATAAAGGCATCAGGGTATTTATAGGTTTCTAAAAGTGCTTTTTTAAGCAATTTGTACCTTTGTAACGGTAATTGTGACAAACTGCTACAAATTTCCAACAGTCTGTGACACATTTTGGTCTGTGTGGTACTTTGTAGCAGTTCAAACTACTACAAACATGTCCCCATAGCAAATTGAGTCCTTGAGGACGTTTGTAGTAGTTTAAACTACTATAAACACTGGGATGCCAACATTCACTCTTTAGCCTAAAAAGTTTACAGCGGTCATAAATCGCTAGAAACTCCTGGCAAACCAACAATCGCTCATCTACTTGAAGTTTACAACAGTTTGAATCGCTGAAAATTGTTCACGAGTTATGACGCTAAAATTAATAGCAGTTTAAATCACTACAAATTTGTTTCTACCTTGTGGCGCCAAGTATTGTAGCGGTTTTAACCTCAGCAAATATCTTTATAGACAAAATGAGACTCTGCAGCAGTTTACCCCTAACTGTTGTAACTTAGTTTTTTTTTTTTGTAGTGTATCAACTTCTACTTCATTATTTATCACAAGTATCATATTGTGTTGGTATTTTTCTTCAATAGATAAAATTTTAGAATCTTCCTCTGAAATATCTCTTATTATCTCTAATTTATATATTTCAATGTTAGATTCATCTATTTCACCTCCTATACTTTCATTATATTCTAGAGATTCTAGGTCATATTCCTAATCTTGTTTTAGTATATTCATTACTCTTTTATTTTTTGGTTTGGGGCATTTAGTGGATATATGTCATATTTCTCTACAAGTGTAACATTTACATTTTATTGATTTCTTATTATAATTTATTTTCTTCCTACCTTTTTTGAAATACATTCTAGGCTTATACTTTTTATATAATTTTTCTTTAGGATATTTCTAGAATCTATATTTTTGTTTTCCTTTTGTTTTCCTCTTAATCTTTTCTGATCTACATCCATGAGATATTTCTAATTCTCCTTATTTTAATATGATCTTATTAGTTTTATAATATTTCATATTTTTCCTAGCTTGTTTATATTTATTTGATATATATTCTCTTAAGAAATCTTCTCTCCTTCCTATAGAATTTATAAATCATATTAAATCACCTCTTTCATGAAATGCTTTATTATATTTTTCTATTATGGTTTCTAAGATTAATCTTCAAAATTTTTATATAATTGCCTCATTATAATTTTTTTTATTCACAAATATATTAATTTAAATATTTGGGGTCTTGAATATATCTCAATTTGGTTTATTTTTGTCTTAACTTTTTCTATTTTTATTGTTTCATTTGCTCCTACATTCCTTCCTATAAACTCATTCTTAATATTTGTTCATATTATCTTATTAATAATGTATAAAATTCCTTTCTATTTGTATATGGCCTTATAATAGTTCTTGCATGTTCTATAAATTAATGTGGCTTATTTTTCTATTAATTTTGTACATTTCCTACAAAATTAGCCTTTACTAGCAAACTAGCTATTTGGGTATCAATATTTTTCTTATTAGTATTATTAATTGTGATTTTGTCCATTCTTCTAGCCTTTTTTATTGTCTAAGTTACAATATAAGTTTATATTCCTAAATGTGGTATATATCTAGTTTCATGTTATTCTAATAGTATTAGTGTAAATCCTAAATTAGTTGGACTTTTAAATATAGTTTTTTTATTATATATCTTCTAATGATTTCAGTAGCTGTTTATTATATACATAATCATTTTCATCATCTTGTTATCTATTGACTTTTCTATTAGTTATTGTTCTTAATGAAGTAACATTTATTTGATATCTTAGCTATTTATATTTGGGGTATTAAATTTTTGTTGACTACTTATAGATTTATTTGTACTCTTAGATATCTTATATTTATAATATAACTAAATTCTTTTTATAATTCTTTCATTCTTTTTTCTTCACTTCGCATTATTTCATCTATATCTATTTGTTCTAAATGTTCTATTATATTCATCATATTTATAGAAGAATTATTTTATTTTATTTTATTACTAATAGTTTCAATATTCAAAATAAATTATATGTCTCATTCTATTTGATAAATTATATCTAGTATGCTATTATTATCCTTTCTCCCCAAAAAAAAGGTTCTTCTATTTCAAAAAAAAATCATTCATTCCAAGTTCCAACGAGCAGGTGGTTGAGCTTAGTTTACCCTCTAGCTAAAATTTTATTATAAGCTGCACATCCCGTCTCGTCCATTCTATTAGTTTATTTTTTTTAATTATTAATATTATTATTTATTTTATTTAAATATTATTTTAAATATTTTTATTATTAAAAATTAATAAAAATAATTATTTATTTATTGATATATTCACGTATTATAATTGATAATATTATATTAATATTTATTTAAATTTATAGTTATACAATTTGATATTTTTTTATAAAATATATAAATTTTTAATAGTATAGGATTAACAATTTTTATTATACTAATATAATATTATATATTTTTTATTAATATTTTAAAATTTTAAAAATAATTTTTTAAAAAATATTTTAAAAGAATAACGAACTAAAAGACATTTAGGTAGTCGGTTTCGTGGCACAACTTACCCCCCACTCAACCCACAGGCTATGGGATTTATTTAAATTTATAGTTATATAATTTGATATTTTTTTATAAAAAATATAAATTTTTAATAGTATAAGATTAACAATTTTTATTATATTAATATGATATTATATATTTTTTATTAATATTTTAAAATTTTAAAAATAATTTTTTTAAAAATATTTTAAAAGAATAACGGACTAAAAGACATTTAGGTAGTCGGTTTCGTGGCACAACTTACCCCCACTCAACCCACAGGCTATGGCAGACTGATGCGTAACCCTCGTACTAATCCGTTTTTCGCTCCTCAACTACACCACAACAACCATCACAATTGCCTTTACTATTAAATAAACAACATTTGCTCACATTTGTATTATATATATATATACACACAGAGAAGATATTATGCGCGGGTCCCACTTTTGCTCAGTCCTGAGTCTCCATCCTTATCCACTTTCCAAACTATTCCAACTCTCTCCACCCCCTGGTCTCCCTCATTTTCCTATTGCAACTCACTTGATCATGTCATTTTTTTAAAAAATAAATAAATTGAGTAAATTATATCTATTTTTAAGTCAATTTTAGAGTTCTCAAGCGGACACTGTATTATTTACTTAAAAATTAAGATGATCGGATTAATTTTTCTAAAAGTAAGAAAATAAAAAATGTTAAAAATTTAATTATGCACTTTTTCCATTATACTACTTTCTTAACTTAATATAAAACGAGTAATTTTAAAAAATTAAAAAATTAAATATTTTTTTAAAATTAATTTATCTAATGCACAAATTAATATATAATCTAATAATATTTAATATATATTATAATATATTTATTTATTTAAGTAAAATTTAATTATTTATATTTTTTATCAAAGAAAAAACTTTTTTAATTTATTTTATATATTTTAAGATTTAAACTCAAGAACATCTAATTATTCATTATTTTTATTTAAAAAAAATTGAATTTCTCTTTTCAAATGCAAAAGTTTCATATTCACGTCATGTGTAAAGATGTATCAATCAATATCAATATTTAATACAATAGATATTACTGTAATTGTAATAAATTCCATAATTCAAAAATAATAAAAAAATCTATTATATAGTGCGTTTTTTTTTTTTGTTTATTTTCAGGACTGGGGTAACGTTTTATTATTAATGAGCATTTTATCTTTTTATAAAAAATAAAAACAACCTATAAGTCTATAACACCGTAAAAGTCACACCTGGACTAGAAATAGCAAGATGCTTGATCCCACCCAGATCTCTGACAAAATAAAAATAAAAATTAAAGTAAAATTACAGATATTTTTTAAGCAACCCCATCTCCTCTCTCTTTCTATATAAACAGACACAAGCTCACATAATATTCCCATAACCAGAGACAAGGAAGAGAAGAGGCTGGAGTGAGAAGCTACCTGAAGATGGTTCTGCTAGAGAAGCTTTGGGACGACGTCGTTGCAGGGCCTCAACCAGAACAAGGCCTAGGAAGACTCAGGAAGGTCATCGCCACTCAGCCTTTGAAAATCAAAGGTTAATTAATTAATTACTTCATCGATCTTCTTATCAAGCTTTAATTCTGCTGTTAATTAGTTTTTCTGAAGCTGAATGGTTTTAAATATGATCTTTTTCAGAGGAAGGAGAAGGAAGCAAGCTCCAGAAGTCGTTGTCGATGCCGTCAACGCCGACAACTCCGACCACGCCACTGTCGGCGCGTAAGGCGGACAACGTCTGGAGGAGCGTGTTCCATCCTGGCAGTAATTTGGCCACTAAGACGATCGGTGCTCAGAAGTTCGACAAGCCTCTTCCCAACTCTCCTACTGTCTATGACTGGTAAGCTTACTTCTTTTTGGGTTACCAGGCACTGTGCATGCATATTTAGATCACGGCGCGTGAGCATACGCTCTTTTGTCTGTGATTACAAGTTACTCGGATATTTTGTTGATCCGGTGTTTTTAGTAAAGCAGATCTGGATCATCCGACGGTCCAAATATTATTCTTGAATTTTATTCTATTTTTGAATTGAAGCAGATCTGGATTATCGGTCCAGATATTATTATTTTATTTTATTTTATTTTTTATTGATGCCGATCTGGACCATCCGACGGTCCAGATATTATTATCCTGTCATAGTTTCTCGTTGTGTAGCTTCATATGATATATTTTTTAGTTCGGTTTTGTTATTGAAGCAATAGCTCCGGGTTGTCTTAATTTAGTTTATGAATTATGTATTTGAAAATAAGAAAATTAAAAAATATTAAAATTAGATTTAAGAAATTCGTTTTGGTATAAATTTAAGGAAATTTTTATAATACTTATGGGGCAGTTTGAGATGATAAAATCAGAGCTTAAACTAAAAGAAGAATAAGGAATACATGGCCAAAGAAACGGATAACGATAGAATTTGTTTTTGTTTGTTTTTGGTGGGAAGAAAAGTGATAAGTTGAAGAATATAATGATATTTGAAACGTGCGCCCAAGATCTGCTCGTGTGAGAAAGTAATTGAATCTAACTTGGTTTCTAACTTTCTATCTGATATAAACCTTTGGATCTGACCATATCATTTGGTCCCAACCCCTAAAGATGGTTCAACAATCTGACGGTTCTGGATCTGTTTATGAATCTGTTCAATGGTAATAGATGGGTTTATGGTTGGACTAAAACGATACCGGTTGTATATGATCCCAGGCTCTACAGCGGTGAAACCAGGAGCAAGCACCGCTAGAGGAGATGGAGTACGTGTTAACATAGCCGTGGTTTGACTGTAAATAATGTCTCTTTATATTCAGTATATGCCACGTGTCGGTGGGTGACCAGGTGTTCTAACTGGATCGGCCTGTTATGCTGATGAATGAGCATATATGGGTATCTTTGTTTGTGGGTGATGTGAATGTAATGTTCCCTCAAGAACTGGAGAGTATGGATGGTTTGTGTGTGGGGTTTTTTTTTTTTTCTGGATAATGTTGGTTTTTTCTTTGTTAGCCACAAGACTATATGAATATATAATTATGATGTAAAATCTATGTATATATATATGATGTCCATGTTCAGGGTGATACTGCCATAAAATTAAATTAAAAAACTTGGTAGGGTCTTGCATATTATAAATTATAGCTCATCCCAATTTTTGTTCTATATAGTTGTTTGATTAATGTAAATTTAAGTATAATAGGACTCAATTGGGGATAATACGCCCTTTTTATTATGTGTTAGAATGAAAACTTTATCTACTTATACATGTTGATTTTTAGACTTGTTATTTATTTATTTATTGTGTAACTCATTTTTGTGATTAATATATTAATATTAATTTATTTAGTTGAAATATCTTAGCCTAGAAGCAACTTGTAATTTTAGCATTCTTTTAAAACAATTTGATATTTATATTACTCTATCTTTTGAAAATGTATCTTTAAAAAATTTTGAAGAATTATTGGAATAATAAAATAATATATGTTTAATTAACTTTTTATTAAGGATTAGTATAATAGTATTATTTGATTATGGGGTATTATTGGTTATATATTCATAGGGGTAAAAATCCAATTATACCTTTAGAAGGAAACAAATGAAGGATGTATTGAGTTAATTTGAAGGGGAAATGTTTGAACTTTAGAGTAGAGATTATAGTAATATTAATATTGTATGAAAGATGATAGTGATTTTTCTATCATTCGTATCATTTTTAGTCATTGTTGGGTAATTATCTGAATGGCCTATAGTTAGTATAGTTAATTATGGTATTAGAGTACAAATTTGATAGGTTCTAAATAAAAAAGGGATACTAAGTGTATGATCAGGGGTTCTTGTTGCGTGAAACTGTTCAAGTGTATTGAATATAAAGGTGACACAGTTGACGAAATGTAGACTCTTACTCTGACATGTCCCTATTAAGGTTGCTAATGTTGAGAAGTTGTGGCATAAAATGTGTTCTGAGGTACCTATTGTAGTCCACTCTAGAGAATAATTCTAACAATTCTTTACAATATGGTATTAGAGTCGGATTATATGAATCATTGACCTTTAGTTTTTGTTGTTCACTCTATTGTTCAGTTTTCATATTTTTTAGTATATCGAATTTTATTTGTAGATGCCCATACTAATATAAGAAAAATAAAAAAGAATATTAGATTTTTAGAAAAAAATAAAAAAAAATAGATATATTAATTATAAATAGAATTTAAGTTTTAATATAATATTTAAAAGAAGAATTAGAAGATATTTTAGAATAAATAATATAAGAATAATAGAATTAAAAATATATAAAATTGAATCTAATAAATTATTAAAAACAATTAGATGTCTTTTAATAAAAATAATATAGAAATATTATATTCTTAAACTATTTATTGTAGGAGGTGATGGATATTATATATTTAATCAAATTAATTAAATTAATATGTATTTAATAAAAGAATTAGGATGTTATGTAAATAAAAATATAGAAAATTTATTATAAGTATATAATTTAGATGGGTTAATAGAAAAATTATTAAAAGAAATAAAATAAATTATAGAAAAAAAATAATAAAAATATAAAAAAAGATAGACTAATAGAATTATTGAAACTCTTTAAACAAAAATTATGTAATGATAAAAGAAATTAGAAATAATATAAATAAATTAGTATATATAAAAATAAATATAAAATAAATAATGAAAATATTAGGAATTGAAAATAAATTAGAACTTGTATAAGAAAAATGAGATAAATATATTAAGAATATTAGATGAAATGGAAGAATATAAAATAAATTAAAGTTAAATAAAGAATAATCTTTAGATAAAAATATAAAATAAATAAAAAATTTAGTTAAAGACATAAAAATGGATAAGAAATCTTAAATAAAAATATATATATAATTTATAAATATAATATAAAATAATATAATTATTTATAATAAACTTAGATTTTGACCAGTAATAATCTGGGAAATAAGGAATTTTTTCCTCTTTCATAGATAGTATTATCAAATTCTTCTACTAGAACTCTCAACCTTACTCTTTAAGATTATTTCAGCACAGATTCCTTCGTTTCCTACCAAAGGCATAACTAAATCTATTATAGGCACTTATATTATTAAATATATGCTTATCAATTATATAATCAATAATTATAATACACTAATTGAATCATTTATAGAATCATAACTCTAGTCAACTTTCAATAATACTCATTCTTTAATCCCTATAAAAAAATTTAACTACTCATTCCTGTTTATTGCAATCAAATATTCTGAAAGTTATATAAGTGATGGTAAGGGAAACGAAAAGAGCACAAGAATACTGGAAGCTGAATGTATTGCTTAAGAGTGCAGATTACATTCGATAATTTATAATGCTAAGTCCCTTGCTACTTATAGACTCCGTTGACTCTTCTCGATTCTTACAGACTCATTTATTATTTTAGACATATATGACTCTTACTTTTGACAAAATATAATAAAACAAACTTGTTTTTGACAAAATTAATACAATAAACATCTTTTTCTTCGATATTATTGTCCTTCCATAACAGTTGGTAATTTGTCGATAATTTGTCATTATTGTCCTTTCTTATCATCTCTTCTTTTTGACTGTCGGTAATTTATCATTATTATCCTTCTTTATCTAATGCATCTCCCCAATAGTGCATCAGATGAAATAATGAGTTATCTGATGCATCTGTAATCCATAATAACAAGATAAAGAAGGACAATAATGACAAATTGCCGACAGTCAAAAAGAAGAGATGATAAAGAAGGACAATAATGATAAATTGTCGATAAATTGCCAACTGTCAAGGAAGGACAATAATATCGAAGAAAAAGAAGTTTGTTGTATTAATTTTGTCAAAAAGAAATTTATTTTATTATATTTTGTCAAAAGTAAGAGTCATGTATGTCTAAAGTAATAAATGAGTCTGTAAAAATTGAGAAGAGTCGATGGAGTCTATAAGTAGTAAGAGACTTAGCATTGTAAATTATCGAATGTAATATGCACTTTTAAGTAATACATTAAGCTTCCAGATTCTTGTACTCTTTTCGTTTTCTTTACCATCACTTATATAACTTTCAGAATATTTGATTGCAATAAACAGGTATGAGTAGCTAAATTTTTTTATAGGGATTAAAGAAGGAGTATTATTGAAAGTTTACTAGAGTTATGATTCTATAAAGGATTCAATTAGTGTATTATAATTATTGATTATATAATTGATAAGCATATATTTAATGATATAAGTGCCTATAATATACTTAGTTACGCCTCTAATAGGAAACGAAGGAAGGCTATGCTAGAATAATCTGAAGGAGTAAGGTTGAAAGTTCTAGTGGAAGAATTTGATAATACTCTGTATGAAAGAGGACAAAGTTCCTTATTTCCCGTATTATTACTGGTCAAAATCTAAGTTTATTATAAATAATTATATTGTTTTATATTATGTTTATTAATTATATATAAGATAATTATGCTGCGCTTATTGTTCACCCTGTATGGTATTAGAGTTTGAAGTAAATGGAAGATAATATGAATTCTTTAATCTCTTGTTTATCATAATAAATTTTAGTTTTCTTGATTAATGTCTGAATCTATTAATAGTTCAATTAATAATTCTGCTATTGACCAAGTAATTTCTATTACACATATTGCTATTGAAAAGTATAAGAAGAAGATTAAGAGAGAAATAAAAATTTTAAAAAGAGCAAAGGATTTTTAATAGATCAAGGAATTTAGATTTAGGAGTAATAAGAAAAATTGACAGTTTAATAGAAGAATTAAAAGAAGATTTATAATGAATCATATTCGAATAATGGAACTTAGGATATATGGATTAGAATATAACAAATTACCAATAGATTTTTATATATTGTCAAATAACTAAGAAGATTGTATGTTAGTACTATTTATATTAGGAGGAGAAGGAGATAGTACAATAAATCAGAATAATTGGATAAATATGTATTTAATGAAACAATTAAGAAGTTATATAAATAAAAATATTGAAGATTCATTAAAGGTATTTTCAATAGAACAAATAATAGAAAAACTACTAGAAGATCAAAAATTAATATTAGAAAAAGAAAATTTTAGAGATAGGATAAAAAGGTTAATAGAATTATTAAAACCATTAGAACAAAAAATATATAAAATAAAAAATAAATTATTAGAAATAAAAAATAATTTAAATAAAATAATAAAAATATTAGGAATAAATTCTATAGAACCAATAACAAATAAAGATCAGATAAATATGTTAAAAATAAAAGATAATAATAAACAAAAAGAAGAAATAACTAGAGAAAAAATATATTCTCAAGAAATGAATGAAAATATAAAACAAACTAGAGACTAGAGAAATAATAGAAAAAATATATAAAGGATAAGAGATAATAAATAATAATTTATGAAAAATATTTGAAAAAATAGAGAAAAATAAAATATAGAAAAAAATCAATTAATAATAAAAATTTGAGAAGAAGTAGATAAAATAGGAAAAAAATGAAAAAATATAAAAAGGAGGAAATTGAAGAAACACCATTAAGTTAAAAAGAAAATAAAAGAATATCAGAAATAACTTGTCAAATATGATCAAATTATTTAGATATAAATTTTTTTTTAAACCTATAGAAAATAAAAAAAAATATAGTTAAATTTATACAAGAAATAGAAGATCAAGAATAAAAAATAGATTTAAAAAGTGAAAGAGAAATATGGAATATTTATAATAAAACAAAAAAATATAAATATAAATTTAGATAAAAAAAATAAAGTATAGTAGAAATAGATTATTTATTTAAAAAATTTAAACTTTCGTTGAAAAAGAGAAAAAAAAAAGATAAAGATTAAAATAATAATAATAATATAGATATAAATATGATGGATGTTTTGGAATTAAATACAAAATAAGTAGAAAAAATAATGGGATAAGAAGAATAAAATTTAGAAAATATACAGAGAATTTACATGTATAACAAAAATAGGAAATTTAGAAGAAATTAGACAAAAATATAGAAGCAGTTAATAGTAATATGACTAAAAATTTAAGAAAATAAATTAAAACAAGTAATATAAGAACCAATGAGGAAAATTAAATAGAAATAGAAATAAAAAATAATTTATATCATAAAATATATTTAACAAATATAGAAATATTTTTTAAAACAACTTTTAAAATACTTAGTAAATTAGTATTTATACTTAGAATAATATGAAATTAAAAATATACTTAATACAGGAATATAGTTAGACTTAGCTTGTAATTTAGATAATAAAATAATATTATAAAAATAGAGTAAGGCGTAATTAATAGTATTAATAAGAAGAAATATAGAAATAAATATAAAAAATATAATAATATAAGTAAGTTTTATAAGAAAGGTATAAAATTGGTGGAAAAGTTAAAGTTATAAATTTAGAAAAAATGTTGGACAAATAGATCAATCTTATTAAAATAAATTTTTTTTATGTATTATTAATAAGATATATGAATAAATATTGATAAATAAATTTGTTGGAGGAAATGCAGCACTAAATGAGGAAACAAAAATTTAAAAAATTATAAAAAAATATATGAAATAGAAATATGTATATTATATCTAAAATATTTAAATTAATATATATGTGAATTTAAAAAATTTTATTATGATGCTATAATAGAGACTTATGAATTACAAAAACTTTATTAAGAGTTATTTTATAAAAAAATATTAAGATTGATATTAGAAATTATAATATATTATTATAATAGAACATTTAGGACAAAAGTTGAATTAATGCCACACATAGATACAATGAAAAAAAGAGAAAATTATTTAAAACAATATTTATCAAATAAATATAAGCAAACTTAAAAAAATATAAAATATTATAAAATTAATAAAATAATATTAAAATGTAGAGAATTGAAAACACCTCAACATGTAAAGCAGAAAGAATAAAAAAGGAAAAAATAAAATAAAAATATTAATTTAAAAAATATTTAAATCCACATGATATTTTAAGAAAGGAAAGAAAAAATTAATTATAGCAAAAAAAACTTAGAAAATATAAATATTATAATTATAGAGAAATATGGCATATAAGTAATGAATGTAAAAAATAAAAAAAATAAAAAAATGATTAAAATATTAAGATAAACAATAGAATATGAACTATAACTTTTAAAATTTAAAGAATTAGTATATAGTAATATAAAAAATTTATAAAATAAAATATGTAAATGAGTCAGATGAAGAATTTGAATCTAAATATTTAGATGATGAAAATTATAAATTTTATTTGATAAATATAATAGAAGATGAAGGACCCAGTAATCAAGAAAACCAATATGAAGTTTATTAAGAATATAGAAATAAAAATGAAGGAATATGTGAAAAAAATTATTTTTAATGAAAAATAATATAATAAGAATAAGGATATAAAACTAGATATGACACTAGAAGAAATAAAAAATAAAATTTTTATGCATAAAGTTATTAAAATATTAAAAAGTAAGAAGAAAGAAAAAAAATACATGTGTAGTATTAGAAAAAAATACTATAGAATCAATTCAAATAAAAGGAGTTTTAAGAATACTTTTAATAAATAAAATGTTAATAAAAGATGAAATATTTAAACTATCGTTTAGAGATGAAGTTACAGAAATTTATATAGCAAGAATACAATTACTTATAAAAGTTTATTTAAAAAAAAGAATATATTTACCTATAAAATTATTAATAATGATGAAAGGAGTATAAAAAGTGTAAACGATAGTATATTATAAATATTAACAGAAAATTTAATATATAAAATTTTTTATACTAAATATTAATTTTATTATATTAAGAGCACATGAACATATGAATAAATTTATAATTGTATATCATAAATTAGGAGGAATAATAATGTTAGAAGGAGGAAGAACAATAAGTATAACTGTTATGGTAAGATTAGTTTTATTAATGATAGAAAGATATATAGAAAAACTCATGGAATAATAACTATAGATAAATATTTTATGCAATATTAAAAGAAATACAAGTAGATCCAATAAATATAACAATTCTGGAACAATTATAAATAGAATTAAATAGAACTATAGATTATAATCACTATAAATTATAATAAGAACCATCTTTTAATATAAATATTAATACTCTAAGAAGAAGTGTGTATTATCCCGTAAATAGACATGAAACAAGAATGTGATTAATTAGATCAATGAGTTAACAAGAAGATGGGTATAAAAGAAATTTATTAGAAGAAATACCAATAAGTTCTAATTTAACATAAATAAGATAAAAAATAAGACAAATAAATTTAACCTAACCTAAGATAAGAGTTTTATAAAATTAGAAGTGAAAAAAGAAACAGTTTGTGAAGAAATGATAACTTTAATAGATCAAGATATGAACATGAGTTTTATTGAAAAAAGTTATATTGAGAATAATTTAAAAATAATAGAAGAAGGAATAAAAACAAATACTATTATAAGATTTAACAAAAGAGATATAATAAATATAAAATTATAGGTAGAATAAAATATTATAAATGAGTAGAAGAAAATATTAGAAATGAATATAAAATGATTTTATGAAAAGATTTTTTTACATGCAGACCATATAGAATACAAGAAGATATGATACTATTAAATATAAATTATCAAACCATAATAATACACTTATAGATAATTATTTTATGTATCAGTAAAATTTAATTATAAAAAATATATATCTAGAAAATGTTATTCCCCGTATAGATGAAGGAAAAAATTTAATAGAAGCAAAAAATAATGTATTACCACTAGAGTCAAGGAAGAAGAAAAATAAAGGGAAAAAGACATCTGAGTCTATGGAAGCAATTAAATGATAAAAAAAATCTTAAGAAATGATATAATTAATTTCAAGTCCTATGGGACTTTAGATGAATTTTTTTCAATTGTAAAAAGACAAAACTGCCCTTGTGAATTAAAAAAAAGTAAACGCAGAAGGAATTTGGAGTTCTGCTATGAAAAGAAGACAAGAAACTGTGAAATCGAAGGCGTAGCTCCCTTTCAAGATTGCAATATGCTCCTTCGTTGTCACTTGCCCTAGTCTCCTTTATCTCTGCTTGGTATCCTTTTTTCTTCTAGTCATCGTCGCTGCCAGTCGACCTTCCAGTGGCAGCCACTTGTTTCATCATATTCAATCGTCACTGTCATCTTTTTAATAGTACCGTTTGTTCTTGTCACTCTAAGTTTGTTCTCTCTAGGTGAATCTGTCTCTGTAGCTATTACCTTTGCTAAATATGACTTCCCTATTCCAGGAGATATCATATTTGAGAAAGATAGTTTATTCTTTAGAAGAAAAAATTACAAGGGAAGAGTCAAGTAAGAATATAAGATTGCTAGCTATCCAGCACTATGAAGTCATGTTTCTTTAGATTCTGCTCTAACATCCCTTTTATTGGTAAAACTTATCCCTTTAAAAGTTATATTCAGTTTGCATGAATTTGTGGTGTGTTTACTTTAGTGTAGTAAGAAAATATGAACATTAGAAATTTTTCTTCAAAGTGTGAATGACAGATCATGATCTGATATGTTAGGCAATGTGAGTTGTTATTATAGTACGTGATAGTTGTTAATATAAGTGCTAGAGTTGTTAATATTATATATCTGGTGTAGATTGTCATTACTGATGGAGAGTTTGTCTGTAAAACATCTATTATGTTATTTTCATATAGGGAGACAGTTTGAAAGTGATGGAGAAGGTCATACATATGTTGGTAGTCAAGTAACAACAATATCCATAAAGGAAGGTATAACATATGATGAGTTTAAAACATTAGTAGCATCACTTGTTGGGGAAAGAAAGTGATAAAGTTGTAATAAACTTCACTATTAGATTTGATTGACACACATTTGTTGACATGTTTAATGATGAAGGAGTTAAGTATTTTATAATGTTTAATGGAGAAAGTTGTCATGTGCAAATATGTTGCACATTGATTTTTGCTTTGTAAATAACTATACATAGTGATAAAAGTAAATTTTTGTAACCTTGATCAATATCCATATGTCTAGAAGGTAGGGTGGATCTTGATGAAAGTGACTATATTTGATATACAACTTGAAAAGGTGTAAGATTTCCTTTCAACTGAGTTTGAAAAAGTTCAGCAAGAGAAATTAGTTCTTGAGATGAAGGTATTGCAAAATCATAAATAATTATCTAGACAAAAAACTTTTACTTGTTCAATATTAGATGTTATATTCATTGCATATCCAAAATATATTTCTTCCCTGGTATATTCTATACCAGATTCTAGCATGATCATGCTACAGTTATAGTGTTTCCTTGCTTTTGTTTTCTGAAATTGCTGATTTTTGTAGGCAAATTCAAATGAGGAGTTAGTATGAGTGGTTGGGTTGTCATTATGTTATGCGATAGTTGTTAATGTGAGCGGTTGAGTTGTTAATAATTTGTATCTGGTGTAGGTTGTCATTACTGATGGCATGATCATCTGGAAAGTATCCCATAAGAATGTTGTTTATGCTTTTACACAATAGAGTTGTAATATGGAAAGTGTTAGAAAGTTTTGTGTCGAAGTTGTTATTTTTACATAATAGAGTTGTAATTTGTTATTGGTGGAGTTGTTATTTTCATAAACACAGTATGTTCTTTTTTGGTTTAGTTTAGGTATTGTGCTTGCGTTCCCAATTCACTTTCTGTCTATTCTAATCCTGGGAAGAATTATGGAGATGTTGTTATTTAGAAGTAGTGGAGTTGTTATTTTCCTGTTGTTGTTTTAGGTTTTTCTTGTCCCCAATTCACTTTCTGTCTATTCTACTCCTTTTACATTTGTTGTCAAGAACTGGTGAGGCCACTACACTTTTTGTCTGTGGAATTTCTAGAAATAATTATGAAATAGTTGTTATATCTTTACTATGGGGTTATTATTTTGTAGTTTTAGGGTTGTTATTTTTTCAGTTATTTATTTTCCCTTATAGACTTGTTACTTTTTCAGTTGTGGGGTTGTTCTGTTTTCATTGGAAGTTGTTAATCCTTCTGAACTTGTTATTTTTTTAGTTCTATATTTTCTCTTCTGGTCTTGTTACTTTTACAGTTATGGGGTTGTTTTATTTTTCATGGGTTAAGTTGTTTAGTTTCCTTTCTGGTATTACTTTTGCAGTTGTGTGGTTATTCTATTTTCATTAGTTATGTTGTTATTCCTTCACTATGGGGGTTGTTGTTTATAAGTATTAGAGTTGTTATTTTTGCTGTTGTGGATAAATTATTTTTCAGTTGTCAAGTTTTTATTCTTTCACTATGAAGTTCTTATTTCCTATTGATATAGTTGTTATTTCTGTTGTTATTAGGTAGTTGTTATTTACAAGTGGTTGTTATCTCTTCACTATGGAGTTGTTATTTCCTACTGCGGGAGTTGTTATTCTTTCAATAGGGATTTTTATTTATAAGTATTAGAGTTGTTATTTTTTTTGTCGTGGATAAGTTACAAAATACATGACAGAGGTGTGAGAATAACTTCTTTGGCTCTGCATATTCGTGGATAACTCAACCACTCATATTAACAACTATCGCGTAACATAATGATAACTTAACCACTCATACTAACTCCTCGTTTGAATTTTCTTGCAAAGCTCAGTAAGTTAACTTTTTTCCACATCATCAATCATTTAACTTTTTTCTGCATCATCAATCATTTTGCTTTTATTATTTTAACTCCATTTGATGTCACAATAGCAACAGTGGGTAGTTGATTGGTATAATGATAATTTAAAGTAGACTAAAGGCATAGGGCTATGGAGCTTAGAAAGGTGAGGTTGAAGCTCTCGCTAGCTTCAGTTATTTAAATATACTGGGAAAGGTGTATTGGAATTATGCCAAGTCCGATCTTGCTTCAATAAGATTTCTTCCTCTATGTCGGCCTGTCAAGTTCCCTATCTTTTAAGTAAGTCAAAGCAGTGAATTTCTCATACCTATCTCTTTGATCATGGGCTATCAAGATACACTCATACCCCCCGGTTGGATTCTATCTCCAACCAGTTCTAGATTACCATACAAGTAGCTCTCTATACATTCTACGCAACAAAAGTGAGGAGAAGACCACCCGGCCTTACTCAACAAGCGCACCTTTATTAGTAAGGTTGCTTGTTTCCACTCATTGAAGATTCTATCTAAAAAAGAAGGTCAACGGGGGATACTCCAGTTGCTCTCACTGACGCCATCTACTTTCATCTTGTTTGTCTTTTCTTTTGTCTCGATCTCAGGGGGTGGGATAACCATATCATCGTCTATCTTCCATACCACTAACCACCCCTACAACCATACAAAAGGGACAAAACAGTGGTTGCACTTATAAAGACACAAAAGTTATATCTTGGCCAAACTCAAGTATACATTTATTACCGATCTTTACAATTGAAGCAACGTTCAGGTGGCTAATTATGTAACTAGGTGAAACAAGTACTAAAGAAGAAATTCATGGTTAGCCGATAAAGATAAGAATAGGTGAGTAACAGGAAGTTATTGATTAAGTAGCATTTTCAAATATGAGATGAGTATTTATATACGGTGAAGAACAGCTATAGCCAATAATCCACGATTGAATCACATAAACTTGTTTTTGGTAAAATGAATTGACCACTGACGATGATGTTATATCAGATATCCTTTCCAGTGTAGAGAACTTCCAAAATCATAAACAATACACAAATCTATTAATGTAATGAATCAGGAACTACCAAGGAACCTTCGCAGTCTTCAGAATCAGAAGCTTATATGCTTTATATCTAGAAATGCAATAGCAAAGTCTTGAAGTTTTTCATCAGAATAGGAACAGATAAGAGAGCGTGAAACATCAAAGTCAAATAAGCATGATGGCCAATAAATTTCTAGGGCATATCTGTTTGGAATCAATCTAGCTCGCTGAACTTAAATTAACAGGAGAAAAGTAAATAGAGCAATGCAAACTTATCTCCACCAGCTTCCTGGATTCCAACATCGTCGCCCAGATAAAAAGCAAGACAAGAATCGATGTGCAAATGATAAAAATGGAGGATTATGATAGGTAAGTGACTAAGGATATCGTGCGAATAGAGGCAAGTGGTCTACAAAATATCACGCGAGAAGAATTGTGGATTGAAAAAGAAGAAAAAGAAGTAAAAAACACATTGATTGAAGGAGAAAAAGAAGACTGTGAGATTGAACCAGAGCAGTCCATCATACGCTATCTCTTTTGTCATGCTTTCTCCCCCTCTTCTTTTCATATCAAAGCTCGTAACTCCTATTTATTCTGTACTATTTTTCTAATTCACAGGGATAATTACATCTTTTTACAATTAGAAAAAAAAGCATCTAAGGTCCCATGGGACTTTAAATTAATTATGATATTTTCTGGAACTTTTTTAGCATTTAATTGCTTCTATGGGACTCAGATGTCATTTTTCTAAAAATAAAATATTAAGAATGAAAAGTATAGGAAAAATAATACATATGATAAAATTAGAAGTTAAGGATATACCTGCACAAATAATAGAATATGAACTTTTAATTAAAGAACTAAACCAATATAATGAATCCTCTTATGATGTAATATTAGGATTAGATTTTTTAAGTCAATAATATCTAATACATTTAATAGAAAAACAATAATTTTGACTACATCTTATAACACATGAAGTATGGGGAATAAGAATAATAAAATTATATAGGAGAAAAGATGAAAAAATTCAAGACAAACAACATGTGAATTAAGTTCAATTTTTACTTAATAATAAACCTATAGAAATAATTCATATGTTAGCAACATTGAATTTAATTGAAGTAAAACTATTAGAAACAAAAATAATAGAACAAATATTAATGGATAATTATGATAAAAATCCATTAATTTATTAGGAGAAATCAAAACCCTCCAAAATAGAATTAAAAAAATATAGTAAGTAAATAAATTGTCAACTATACCTTTGGATAGAACATGATAAAAAAGAATTTAAAATAAATATAAATAAAAAAAAATATAACTTGATTCGAGAAAGTAAATCAAATTATTCATCATGTGCAATGATTATTAAAAAATATAGTGAATAAAAAGAAGAAAGTTAAGAATTGTAATCAACTATAAAAAATTAAATGATTTAGCAGTAAAAAAAAAAATACCAAATACCTAAAATAGAAATTTTATTTAATTTAATAAGAGAAAAAATATATTTAACAAATTTAATTATAAATCAAGATTTTTTAAATAAAATTAGAAGAAGAAAATAAGAAATATATCGCTTTTAGTACAATAGAGGGATTATATGAATGAAATGTACTAACCATAGGATTTTATAATAGTCCAAGTATATTTTAAGAATATGTGTCTAAGTTATTATTACCTATTAGAAATTTTACAATAATTTATATTGATGATATTTTAATAATTTTAAATAATGAAAAAGAACATGAAATACTTTTAGACCAATTTGTAAAATTAATAAAAAAATGATTAAATATATCACCTAAAAAATTAGAATTAAGAAAAACTAGAATATGATTTTTAAGATAATATATATTTCTAGATGAAATAGAATTATATGAACATTTAATAAATTTTAAAATAAATATCATTCTAATTGAAAAGAATTTTTAGCTATAGTTAAAACAGTAAAAAAAAATTGAATTATTTATTGTCAATATAAAATTTACTATTAAAATTGATAATACTCAAATAAAATATTAGTTAGATAGAAGAATCAAGACTAATATATTGTGTAATAAAATATTAATTAAATAATAAAGTAATATATTTTATTATGATTATGAAATTGAATATATTAAATGTCAAAATAACTTGATAGTTGATATTTTGAGCAGACGATATCAAACAAACCTATAAACCAGACATTTAATGATTCAAATAAAAAATCAAACTCTTTAATAAATCAAGTAAATATGAAATTTCATATTCTAGAAATGAACATGAATCTTTTAGCAACCCAAATCAATGGAAGTCTTTCCAAAACCTCTAACATAATGGAACAACTCTCATAGAATAGAGGTTATAATAATATTATTTTTATATGAAAGATAATAGGAATCCTTCTGTCACGTCCCGAAATTTGGACCGTGACCGGCACAGAATATGAACAATTTCATATTCCGAAAGCCTAAAACCTTAAATACAACGTTTAAAGTTTCCATAACATTTTTCAAAATAACACAATCTTTTCTAATGTCTATGTGGAGCATTTACCTTTTTATTCAAAATAACACAAGTACTTAATAAAGATTAAAATCAATCTTGTTCAAAAACAATGCTTCGGATCTGCGACGAGGCTCTTTACTGCTCAGCGGGAGGATTAGGGTCACCTGCACTATCTGAAGCCAAATAATCTACTCGTGAATAACGTCCCAAAAAAAAACATGATTTAAAAGAATGCGGAAAATAATCAATACATAATCATCTTAAAAATGTATTTCTTAACACTTCATAATCTAAGGCAAACCTTTTCGTAAACATTTGTATTTCAGGGGAAATAACCGTATGAACTAACTGTTTCAAATAACTCATTCAAAACAATCTTTTTAAAACAATAATCTTTCTGTAGGACTTCAACAGAATGAAAACAGACGTGGACACACAGTCCACGAGGGTAACTAACCATTCTGGTGGCTCGAAGCCACTAACTGTCGCGAGAACGAATCCCACGAAATAATTCTGGTGGCTATGCCACAAATTGTCGCGAGAATAAATCCCACAAAATAATTCTGGTGGCTCAAGGCCACAAACTGTCGCGAGAATAAATCCCACGAAATAATTCTGGTGGCTATGCCACAAACTGTCGAGCTCGAATACCAAGGTGCACCAAGGACTAACAGTACTGCTGTTAGCAACCAGCGTTCTGTATTCCATCCTAAAATATTTCCATCATGCGTGGGGTTTATTTCACATGTAATAATCTCAACCGTTTTAATGCCATAACTGTTGGTAAAAACCACTTTAAATTTCAAAACCCCAGCATGGACATTTAAAATCAAGTTACTGTAAAATCATCTGAAATTCGCATAAGAATATATTTCATGAATAATATCAGTTCAATGCAACTTTTGCCAAACTCTTTTCAAAAAGCTTATTCATCCATTTTCATACATAATCATAATTCTTTTGTAAACCAATCGAAAGAAAATCATTTCTAACGATTTAAACCATACTTTCATAAAATTTGCTTTTCAAAATCCATATTTGAAATTCATCATTTGAAATGACAATGCATTTGAAAATATAAATTTTAGGGAACGTTATTCACTCACCTGTCATGCCCTTGAACCTTTACTCTATACAACCCATCACTTTTCGATTTGTTCTTACTTCTCAATTCCCTGGTATCCCGAAACAATATATTAACATTCTATTTAAAGCTTTAACAAAAGTAATCATCCTTAATCTGATATTTCATTTCATTACATGCCATCAGCCATTCAATCAAAGATTCAATACCTAGGCTTCTAACCATCAACCAATGCTCCCTTACCCTACAACCCATCATGAAAGCAAACACTTATTCATTTATAAATCTTAAACACGACCTTAGAATAGATTTATGACGTAAGGCCTTTATACATATATATCCACTTATGCTTTTTATACATATATAGGTATGTTTTTAATACCCTACTTAAGCTGCATTAACTATACATTGCGTAAGGCCTTTATGCTTGTTTTAATTATACAAGACTATAATAGCACAACATAAGCTTCCAAAACAATTTCTTAACCCAACAAGAATATGCCAAAACAGTCAATGCTTTGCATCTTCAGCATCACTATTATAGCTCAACATATCCTTCTAGCCACTTTCCATATACTTACACATCCACCCCAATCACATACAGCACGCCACTCTTCTTTTCTCTTTTCTTTCTTTCCCCAACTAAATCAGAAAACTACCATATGCAGTACAGAACAACCGCCAACGCTGTCCTCATCTCTCCTCTTTCATTGACCACATTATCACATATTATATATATTCTTACACAGTGCACACATAAGCAATATATACATATCAACAGCACACCCTTCTCCTATAATTCTTGCTTCCTTCATTTAAATCCCTAACAATGGCACCATACATATACATATTCTTTCACAACGCATGCATACCCAAAATGTATTATTCAAACAGCATAAATGCATAACCTCAATAACCCATTCTTATTCAACTCAGGGCACCGCAACTTGACAACAGCAGAGTATACATATATAACCATGGTAATACCCACACAACAACATCACCATTCGTGCACTCCCTTTTTCCTCTCTGCTTCACATACATACACACTACCAAAGATTGGCCAGGCACCAACACCCCAACATCCACATACCCCACATCATAGCAACTACGGTAAGCAGACATAGCAATGCAAGTTGATACATTCCAGTTAGCTTTCAAGTCTGAAACAATAACCCCTGGCCAAAACTTCCTAAACCAGACATTATACATGAAAATATACACACCCTCGGCATCCCTTGTCCAACAACAATTCCAATAACATCACAGCACAGCAGTAAGCATCTAATAAAGACAATAGATACACGCACACAGCTTCAAGCTCAAAGGCGACCCCTCAGCCTCTGCCCTAGTCCATTCATCGGGTTTTTCCCAATACAGAGAAATCTAACACAATGCTCAAACTCACGCAATTAACAGTAACTACACCCAAGAACTAACACAACCACAGGAGACAGAGTAGGGGCATTAAGGAATCATACCTCTCTTATTCAATTCACAATGCTCAGCCATGGCCTCCGAGAAGAGCTTCAATAGTTTGGAAATTCCACGGTGATGGCAGAGGGGACGCAACGGCAGCAATTTACCCTAGCAACTCCTTGTACAACGTCGGCGACTGAAAAAGGAAACTGAGCAAATGGATTTGCTACAGTAACAGAGCATACTCGGCATCGACGACAGCAGAAATCCAGATAAAAGCAGCGACGAC
This sequence comes from Leucaena leucocephala, assembly GCA_037074615.1. NCBI lineage: Eukaryota > Viridiplantae > Streptophyta > Magnoliopsida > Fabales > Fabaceae > Leucaena > Leucaena leucocephala. Next base: position 6,051,657 of record CM073550.1, read on the forward strand.
TATTCAGTGACAAAACAGAACCTCACCTCACAATCCCTCTGTTTCCACTCTCCTTTCCCCTACCATCGACTGAAACTAGAGGATACCTAAAATAGAGCCACAGAGGAGTGATGACTGCCGGCGATGATGGAACTACACGGTAAGGATACTGACAGAAGGAAAGCTTGAGTACACGGCATTGATAGCGTGCAATAAACTGCCTTGCCGTTCGCTTGCCGTCAACCTTCCTCTGCAGCCGCTGATACATTGCAGAAGAAATGAGGGAAAGAGTACAGCGCTCGCAGGGAAAAAGAGAAGGAGGGGTAATATCGAAATTTCACGAGCTGAAAATAAAACCTCTTTTTCCCGCAACTTCCCCAGCTCGAGCACGGGACCTCACCAATTACACCAGCGTCTCCAACCATTCAGCTAAAGCCACCCATTTGAAATTTTCTGCAACCAAGATAAATATATCACTTGCTAAATAAATTTTATCTATTAAATTTTCAGAGCCATAACATTCTTCCCCTCTTAAGAAATTCGGTCCTCCGAATTTAAAACTATGCTCATCTTAGATCTCGAATAAGAGTGGATACTTGATCCACCTCTCACTCTCTATTTTTAGAAGTAACTTTTCCTTTGAATGATTACGCCATAACACTCTCACTACTTTCACTGAAGAAATCTCTTTCGATCTTAATCCCTTTATTTGCTTATTTAATATTGCTACAGGATACTCATCATATGACAAGTCTTCGTTTACAAGAACCTCTTGATATTCCATAACATGAGATAGATCATACAAGTACTTCCATAATATCGATACATGAAATACCGGATATATCCCTATAATTCTGGTGGTAAGGCTAATCTGTACGCTACCTCACCTACTTTATCCAAACTCTCAAAGGAACCATGAAACCCCGGACTCAACTTGCCTTTTCTCTTGAATATCATAACACCTTTTACTTATGACACCCTAAAAATACTTTATCTCCGACCATGAAATCCAATTCTCTGCGACAATGATCCACATAATACTTCTATCGACTCTAAGCTGTCAATAACCTTTGTTGAATCACTTTAACTTTCTCTTTATCATCTTGAACTAAATCTGATCCTAATGTCTCTGTCACCAACTTCAAATCATCCAATTGGAGATCTACAGTGTCTTCCATATAATACCTCAAACAACCAAAACTCACACTTAAAAAAAACTTAGCATTAAGCTGTCGTCCTCGCAACCTTTGCAACATTATCCACAACTGATGTTCGTGCTCCTTCGTACTCTTGGAATTACTGTACAACTATTAAGAACATAGAATATCAAATCTTTAAATCAATATCCATCTTTATATTTAATCTTCTAAAGCCCTTAATCATACCGTAACACTTGAACACTATTATAAACCTTCTTAAAACATTTAAACAGTACTTGATACTCATTTACAAGTTTCTATGACTAATACTTCAGACCTTTGAAGCTATCCACAACCTATCCAGGTAATTCATACCATACATCACCCTTAAGCCTTTAGGTGCCCGCTATATTTTAGTTCCCTCTTGAATACACTTGCAATACATGCTTAAGTTTCAAAACATGGCCATCTTCAGCCCTAACTCCCCTAATCAAAAATTCCAATGCATGTAACTCTAATTGTAATATATATAAAATACTTAAGCAGTGAGCAAATATTGTTCCATTCACTTCTTTAAGACCGTCATAATTAACTTCACCCAAAAATTTCCTTCAAAATCTTATCTTAAAGCTTTAATATTTAAAATTCTTTGTATACTTCACCTTAAATCTAGAATCAATAGCTATTTATCCCACACCATTTAACCCATATTTCAGCCTTGACTAACAAGGGGTAATCAATGCTTTTCAACACTATACAAGCACGCAAATATCTTTATACCATAGACTTGATATATAACAATTCATCTCTTTTAACTTAAACTTCACATGGTTTAAAATCAATCCTTAAACTCGAAACTTAGCCTTTATCATTTCAAAGTACTTCCAGGAGAACCCAAAATCATAATAACCAAAACTCTAACCATTAATTTGATCTCATCTAATCAAAGCTTCATAATCCACTAAGACAAGCGCCCTCAAACAAAATTACATAAGTTCCCCTCTAGAACAAGAACATGTGAACTTTAAAGAGATCCAACTTAATGCCTTTTAATAACTTGACTAAAATATTATCCACCTCAGTAACGCTACGGGTTTCTTCACAAGTTTCATATCTATATAAAAATAACTAAGGACAATGGATTTGATGGTTTAGTTTTAAATAAGATTCTTATAGAGGTATATGAGGTCGACTTTTCCTGACACCTAACTCCTCTATGACCTGTCCTCTCCCCTGTGCAGAGCCTCAATCCGAAGTCTTATAATTTCTATATCTTCTTCAAACCTAGCGAACAGCTAGGCGTCATTTAGCTATATGCCAAAAATATAGAAAATATTCAATTTCTGAGGAAAATATGGTTTCAAAATCACAAGAAAACCAAAACACTTTTAAATTCCCATAGAGATCTTCAGAAATGCCTCAACTATGGTTATGCCCGGGTTCATAACAATAATTGAGACCCCACTGAAGTATCCCTGCTCCACTTAGCCATAGAAAAACCCTTGGCTCTGATACCAAACTATCACGTCCCGAAATTTGGACCGTGACCGGCACAGAATATGAACAATTTCATATTCCGAAAGCCTAAAACCTTAAATACAACGTTTAAAGTTTCCATAACATTTTTCAAAATAACACAATCTTTTCTAATGTCTATGTGGAGCATTTACCTTTTTATTCAAAATAACACAAGTACTTAATAAAGATTAAAATCAATCTTGTTCAAAAATAACGCTTCGGATCTGCGACGAGGCTCTTTACTGCTCAGCGGGAGGATTAGGGTCACCTGCACTATCTGAAGCCAAATAATCTACTCGTGAATAATGTCCCAAAAAAAACATGATTTAAAAGAATGCGGAAAATAATCAATACATAATCATCTTAAAAATGTATTTCTTAACACTTCATAATCTAAGGCAAACCTTTTCGTAAACATTTGTATTTCAGGGGAAATAACCGTATGAACTAACTGTTTCAAATAACTCATTCAAAACAATATTTTCAAAACAATAATCTTTCTGTAGGACTTCAACAGAATGAAAACAGACGTGGACACACAGTCCACGAGGGTATCTAACTATTCTGGTGGCTCGAAGCCACTAACTGTCGCGAGAACGAATTCCACGAAATAATTCTGGTGGCTATGCCACAAACTGTCGCGAGAATAAATCCCACGAAATAATTCTGGTGGCTCAAGGCCACAAACTGTCGCGAGAATAAATCCCACGAAATAATTCTGGTGGCTATGCCACAAACTGTCGAGCTCGAATACCAAGGTGCACCAAGGACTAACAGTACTGCTGTTAGCAACCAGCGTTCTGTATTCCATCCTAAAACATTTCCATCATGCGTGGGGTTTATTTCACATGTAATAATCTCAACCGTTTTAATGCCATAACTGTTGGTAAAAACCACTTTAAATTTCAAAACCCCAGCATGGACATTTAAAATCAAGTTACTGTAAAATCATCTGAAATTCGCATAAGAATATATTTCATGAATAATATCAGTTCAATGCAACTTTTGCCAAACTCTTTTCAAAAAGCTTATTCATCCATTTTCATACATAATCATAATTCTTTTGTAAACCAATCAAAAGAAAATCATTTCTAACGATTTAAACCATACTTTCATAAAATTTGCTTTTCAAAATCCATATTTGAAATGCATTTGAAAATATAAATTTTAGGGAACGTTATTCACTCACCTGTCATGCCCTTGAACCTTTACTCTATACAACCCATCACTTTTCGATTTGTTCTTACTTCTCAATTCCCTGGTATCCCGAAACAATATATTAACATTCTATTTAAAGCTTTAACAAAAGTAATCATCCTTAATCTGATATTTCATTTCATTACATGCCATCAGCCATTCAATCAAAGATTCAATACCTAGGCTTCTAACCATCAACCAATGCTCCCTTACCCTACAACCCATCATGAAAGCAAACACTTATTCATTTATAAATCTTAAACACGACCTTAGAATAGATTTATGACGTAAGGCCTTTATACATATATATCCACTTATGCTTTTTATACATATATAGGTATGTTTTTAATACCCTACTTAAGCTGCATTAACTATACATTGCGTAAGGCCTTTATGCTTGTTTTAATTATACAAGACTATAATAGCACAACATAAGCTTCCAAAACAATTTCTTAACCCAACAAGAATATGCCAAAACAGTCAATGCTTTGCATCTTCAGCATCACTATTATAGCTCAACATATCCTTCTAGCCACTTTCCATATACTTACACATCCACCCCAATCACATACAGCACGCCACTCTTCTTTTCTCTTTTCTTTCTTTCCCCAACTAAATCAGAAAACTACCATATGCAGTACAGAACAACCGCCAACGCTGTCCTCATCTCTCCTCTTTCATTGACCACATTATCACATATTATATATATTCTTACACAGTGCACACATAAGCAATATATACATATCAACAGCACACCCTTCTCCTATAATTCTTGCTTCCTTCATTTAAATCCCTAACAATGGCACCATACATATACATATTCTTTCACAACGCATGCATACCCAAAATGTATTATTCAAACAGCATAAATGCATAACCTCAATAACCCATTCTTATTCAACTCAGGGCACCGCAACTTGACAACAGCAGAGTATACATATATAACCATGGTAATACCCACACAACAACATCACCATTCGTGCACTCCCTTTTTCCTCTCTGCTTCACATACATACACACTACCAAAGATTGGCCAGGCACCAACACCCCAACATCCACATACCCCACATCATAGCAACTACGGTAAGCAGACATAGCAATGCAAGTTGATACATTCCAGTTAGCTTTCAAGTCTGAAACAATAACCCCTGGCCAAAACTTCCTAAACCAGACATTATACATGAAAATATACACACCCTCGGCATCCCTTGTCCAACAACAATTCCAATAACATCACAGCACAGCAGTAAGCATCTAATAAAGACAATAGATACACGCACACAGCTTCAAGCTCAAAGGCGACCCCTCAGCCTCTGCCCCAGTCCATTCATCGGGTTTTTCCCAATACAGAGAAATCTAACACAATGCTCAAACTCACGCAATTAACAGTAACTGCACCCAAGAACTAACACAACCACAGGAGACAGAGTAGGGGCATTAAGGAATCATACCTCTCTTATTCAATTCACAATGCTCAGCCATGGCCTCCGAGAAGAGCTTCAATAGTTTAGAAATTCCACGGTGATGGCAGAGGGGACGCAACGGCAGCAATTTACCCTAGCAACTCCTTGTACAACGTCAGCGACCGAAAAAGGAAACTGAGCAAATGGATTTGCTACAGTAACAGAGCATACTCGGCATCGACGACAGCAGAAATCCAGATAAAAGCAGCGACGACTATTCGGCGGCAAAACAGAACCTCACCTCACAATCCCTCTATTTCCACTCTCCTTTCCCCTACCATCGACTGAAACTAGAGGATACCTAAAATAGAGCCACAGAGGAGTGATGACTGCCAGCGATGATGGAACTACACGGTAAGGATACTGACAGAAGGAAAGCTTGAGTACACGGCATTGATAGCGTGCAATAAACTGCCTTGCCGTTCGCTTGCCGTCAACCTTCCTCTGCAGCCGCTGATACATTGCAGAAGAAATGAGGGAAAGAGTACAGCGCTCGCAGGGAAAAAGAGAAGGAGGGGTAATATCGAAATTTCACGAGCTGAAAATAAAACCTCTTTTTCCCGCAACTTCCCCAACTCGAGCACGGGACCTCACCAATTACACCAGCGTCTTCAACCATTCAGCTAAAGCCACCCATTTGAAATTTTCTGCAACCAAGATAAATATATCACTTGCTAAATAAATTTTATCTATTAAATTTTCAGAGCCATAACACCTTCCATGACCCAGATTATCTTTTGGTTACCCCTAGGTAACTATCTGAATGTGCCTATTAAGGGTGTGCATGGGTAAGACAACCCCTCTGCCCGCTGCCCTGCCTGTAAAAATTCTAACTATTTTGGGCTGGGTATGGGCGGGTTGAACATGTCCAAATAGTGATGTCCTGCTCATATTATAGAAAAAATATCTATAATTATAAATTTATAAAATAATAACATATTTATGTCTTAAAGACTTAAAAAATATCAATAATCATCTTAAAACAAGGCGACAATAAGATAATAATTAAAGTTTTGAAATTTATTGTAATTAACATATTCTCGCTTATCTTTCTCACCACATACAGCAAGCAGGGTGTTCCATGTAATTCGATTCTGAGGGCATCTATTCAATTTCATATCACATAGAATATTTATCATATCTTCCGATCTTGACTTCTTGCTTAGAATGGCAAGAAATGTGTTGTAAGTACATACATTAGGAACACAGCCTAACTCCTTCATCTGGTTGAACAACTTTAGGGCCTTATCCTCCTTCCCTGCCTTACCATGGGCATTTATTACAGTCGTATAAGTAATAGCATTCGGCATAACTCCTTTAAGGGTTATCGTATCGATAACAGCGACCCCTTCATTATAAAATCCAGCTCTCACGTATGCAGCCACAAGTTCATTGTAAGTAACAGAATCAGGTGTGCAATTATTATCTTCCATTTCTTTTAATATGCTCAGGGCTTCTGAGTAAATCCCAGCCTTTCCAAATACTTGTAGCAAAGAATTATATGTAACAATTCTGGTTTATATCCATCCGATTTTAAGTCAGCAAAAAATTTTCTGTCTTCATCAAGCATACCCTCTCTGCCATAAGCCGAAATAACCGTGCTGTAGGTAAACTTGTCAAACTCGAGTCCTTTACTTTCATCTCATCCAAGAGGTCCAAGAACGACCCATCTTGCCATAAACATCAAGCATGACATTGTAAGCAACCAAAGTTGGAGAAATACCAGCCTCTTTCATTTGTTCAAAGACACCAATAGCTCGTTTATACTTGCCAGTTCGAGCATATGCATGAAGAATTGTTGTATAGGCACGGACATCAAGTGAGTATTCTTCAAGAGGAATAATATCAAACAACTTAGCTGCAATTGAATGCTGTGATTCCCTCCCCAGAACTCTAACCATGATTTCAACAGCCTAATTGTCCACCCTCATATTTTCAGAGTTCAATTGCAATGAAAACCATTCAAACAACAAAAGCGCTCGTTCCCAATTACCAGAAAGGTCCAAGATCAATTTGTATAAAATATTTTAATAATAATTTAAAAATATTAAAATAATATTAATATTTTAATAATTTGTATAAAATATTTTAATAATAATTTGAAGTACTTTTTCAATAATAATATTGCTATTAAGAAAATATATTAATAACGAATATTATAAAAAATAATTTAAAATAGTGAGTATTTAAAAAAAATTAAAATGTTTGAATGCTTATTTAATCCTATTGACACTTGAAATATCTTCTAAAAGATTATACTTTAATTCAAGGAAAAAAAGTGGGGAAAATGAAGAAAAAAAATATAAAAAGATAAGATTCATCTTCTTAAATGTGCTGTGGAGTTCTATTATTTTTATAGATTCAATGGATTGGATATGTATGGAATATGGATTACATCTTGCGAAATTTGGTGAGTGCATTTCTTATTCATAAAAATATTATTTTTTAATGGTAATAATTGAAACTTTACTACGGGTTAAGTGCATCTCGGCACGCAACGAACGATGCAGGTGGAAGCTTATACAAAAATATTCACAACGGTCGCTTTCTTTCATTTTCATGTATCGATTTTGTCGTTTCTACTTATTTAAGGACTATTCTTCCGAATTAATTCGAAGTAGACCGGGGAAAATAGACCTTGAGGGTTGAGTTTATTTTCTAAACAAATGGGATAGATTTGGGTTAATAAAATATCAGTTTATTTTAGGATAAATTATACATCCTATCAATTTTTTTTATATAAATTATTAATATTATTATTTATTTTATATAAATATTATTTTAATAATTTTATTATTAAATATTAATAAAGATAATTATTTATTTATTAATATGTGTTAACATATTATAATTAATTAATATTATATTAATATTTATTTAAATTTATAGTTATAAAATTTAAGATTTTTTATAAAAAATAAAAAATTTTAAAAATATAATATTAACAATTTTTTAATTATATTAATATAATATTATAAATTTTTTATTAATATTTTAAAAGTTTTAAAATAATTTTTTAAAATATTAAAAATTAAAAAAAAAGTGGTGGGCCGTGGGCTTCACACATCTATTCCAAAGTGCTGGGCTACCTAACAAATTTGTGGAATCCAATGACCCGAATAGCCCATTTGGTTTATAGGATCATTAGAAAGCTAATAAAATGCAGTCATAAAAATACTGATCCTGATCCGTGGTATAGCATCATGTTAACTTTTTTAGCTAAAATAAAACATTTAATTATAAATAATATAAAATTTAATTGATTAATTTGAATTGATTAAGAAGTATATAATATGATTTAATTTTTGAGAGGTTAAATTTAATCATAATTAATTGATTTATTTAATTTCTTTAATTTATTAAAAAATTAACTAACTCTTATATTAAAAATAAGATAGATTATAATTTAACTAAATGATCATTACAAAGTATTTGTTTGATATGCCATAAGGTAATCATGGAATGAATTTATATGTGCAATGATCTTTTTAATTATATCAAGGCAAAAAATAAGAGTATAAATGTTGATTTATGAATAGCATCAAGACTACGTATAAGCATAATCAACGGAAGTTTTGTTCCTTTTTATTGATATCATAATGGAAGTTTGCTTTAAACTTATAATAATAAAGGAACCTGGGATAGACAAGAAAAGACTTAGAGAAAGTAATTGGAATCTCACATTCACTTAAGTTTGTCAAATGCTTTTTCTATTTAGTTAAAAGCATCCCTCATTTATTATAGGTATGAGACTAGTATCTGTTGAGACTTATTCTATGTTTGGATAGGAATACAATTATGGAGTAAAAAATGCTAGAAGAAAAAATTTAAAAACAATAGGAATTTTTTTATTATTTTTAAAAGTTTTCTATTCTAGTATTCCTTTATCCTAATTTTCTCTACTTTCCCCTTCATCCAAACATAGCATTAGAGTGTAAATTGTTTTTACTTCTCCCAAAATTTTGAATTGTGTCAAATGCATTTTACATCTCATAAAAAGAAAGTTGCTTTGCTTATAATAGACATCTATTTATAGACTAACAGTCATATTGAATTTGGTAGCGGGAACTTCTTTGTACCTGGGAGCTGAAAGAAAGCCACTTGAGCAGTTGGTGCTATGATATACCATTTTATTTTGGTAATCGAATCAATGAAAGAGCTTAATACATCACTTGTTTTATTGATAATGAATGATTGCATATATATATATAGAGTATGTATAAACTATATAACCCTAACAGTATAAATATTATATTCTGATAATGTAAATATAATATCTTATGAGAGATAAGGAGATAGTATCTACAGTATCTAACGATAACAGAACGTACAAACGGAGGAGGAGGGAAGATATATCGACCAAGAAGCTAGTAAACAATTCAAGAGAATGAAGAACTCCTAAGGCATAATAAAAAATGAAACACCCACTTTTACTTTCTAAAGAAAGTGTTCAGAAACATATTTAATTAGTAAAAATATTATTTAAATTTAAATAAATAGCAAAAATTTAAATTTACTTTCACTCCATTAGCTCATCATCATGAATGCTTCCCTTTCACTAATAGTCACAAATAAATAGTAAACAACTAATGATAATTAATTGGTTTCCTTGAGGTATCAACCTCCAAATTTTCTCCACATGCTTGCTTTTCACTTTCAAGGAACTTGTTTATACTGTAGGTACATAGGAGAAAAATGGTGAGATTCGAGGGAATCTTAATAACAAAAATACAACTCAATATATAATGTGTAATGGTAATTCACTAAGCACGTATACAATCAATGGAAGAATAATCCCTTATAAGAAAATACACATGGCATAGTACAACTCAAATAAGGTATTACATGTTTAAAAGTATAATCATATATAGCTTACATGGCAAATAATCATGCAATCAATTAAGGACAAACTATATAATAGTAAGTTGTATTACCTTTTATTTTTTTTTTCATCCCAAAAACTTCTTTAATTTCTTGATTCCTTTCCTTGTACCTTGTTGGAGAGCATGTGAATAAAACAAAACCTAGGAATCATATATATATATATATATAATGGAGATTAATACACATTGTTTAGTACTTTAATTTCTTAATAAATCTTTCTCAAAATTCTCCCCAAACTCCTACTTTGAGTTTAAATCTTAACTCTATTACTTTTCTTTAGTTTCTAAACTTCTCTATTATCTTCAAACATAGCTTGGAGTTTAACTCCACTTTATTCTCTCTTTTACAGAAAGCTCAAATACACATTATATGTAAGAACACTTGAAATATCCTTTCTTTCCTTTCCTTATTCCTCACGCCTTTACTATATATATATATATATCCTTTACCAAGTCTCAATTTCCCCCTTTTAACTTATTTATTTCTCTTTTTGGTGATATAACTCTTAGGAAGGACTTTGTAACTGTTTGTAAGAAATTGAAAGACACGCAGCGGAAATTATCTTAAAAATTTTTCATTCCTTGCCAGAATCTACCGTATGTGTTTAAGTCAAGTGGGAAGAAGCATTATCCTCAGTGTGTCTCAGCGACTTCCACAGCTTTCGGTCACGACGTTCACAGCTTCTCTCTGTGGCTCGTGCTCCCTTTCTGATCACAAGAAGTCGACGACTCAGGTCGGCTTCCTCTACTGGTATCCACACGAACAGCTTTTCAACCACGAACGACGTGCTAGTGTCTCTTGTTCCTCCAGGGCTTTCTCAAGAGTTCATCCTCTCCGTCTCTATTTCGGCAGTTTCTTATCTGCAAACCTTTTGCAGAGTCCCCTTCGGCCTTTCTGTGTTCTATGTGTGTGTCTATTCCAAAACGTAGCTCCTAATATTAGATATATAGGATGCTCTGCGTTTTCCCTAACCGAAAAGGATTTTAGGAGTTAATCTTATATTAATTCAGAAAATAATACAATATCATATATTATATAATTTTATAAGAAACTAATTAAATAAATAATATTAAATCCGTCCCACAGATTTAATTACCTATTTATTTAACTTTAAATAAAGATGAGACTAAACTATAGTTGATTTATTCTCATAAAACAAATTTGAGATATCCTATTAATTTGAATTTCAAATTCAAACATGATAGGGATTTAATTTATCCTTAAAATTAAATCTTATAAATATCTCTTATATGAGATATCCTATCAATTTGAATTTCGAATTCAAACGTGATAGAGATTTAATTTATCCTTATAAATTAAATCTTATAAATATCTCTTATATGAGATATCCTATCAATTTGAATTTTGAATTCAAACGTGATAGAGATTTAATTTATCCTTATAAATTAAATCTCATATATCTCATATATATAATATATATATACGAATTTATATATATACGAATATAAATATAAATAAATATATATACATTCACCTGGATCATTCATTGAATCTGGACATGTCTTAGATTCAATGAATCTGGACATCATAGCTCGTGTTAGGCTATTTTGTGTGCGACCCTGTAGGCCCATATGAAGTTGGCAGTGGGCCATTTGCTATACTAGCCCACAAGTCGCAAGCGGTCTCTAGCAAGACATAACGACTACCCAAATCATATGAGGATCGATAAACGATGTAACCTTTTATACAACCATATCATGTCCCTTCTGTCACGCGATATTTTGGTCATGGATGAGGCATGGATGATGTCATCCTCCTATTCCCGACTGTTACTTTCTCGATCCCTGAGTAGTCTGACTATAGAAATGGAACTACCTTTCCATTACAGTATGGCCATACATTTCTCAGACTCACTCATCGAGGGGCCCAGTAATATCTCTCCACGAATGTGAGGGACAAATTCCATCTTGACCATTCACATTCCTCCGCATGAAAAACCACTAAGCCCGAACATAGTTTTTATGATCACTCGGTCAAAAGTGACTTTTGACTAGGTCAAAGCTGAGCGTTTTGTCATGTAGGAATCCATGATGATCTCAGGTCAAAGGGCATATTGACATGGTTTGTATATGAGAGAAGCTTATGACGTTACCCATGCAGTTCTCTCATAGCGGGTCGGTCCAACACCCTGTACTCTTACATGTGCTTATGACTTTGATTTATATCTCTATACATCTTCAAAGTCATACTGGTCGTATTTCATCTGTGCTCCCACATAGATGATCGACCAGGGACATTTAGGATAATATCATGAATTATCCAAAGATGGTCATCATAGTAAACATGCAAATAATATGATAACTCAATTAATAAATTCATAAATCAATAATATTCATAAGACAATGATTGGCTCCTAGGGCACGATTTCCAACACTGTTCGTCGTGACGAATGTGAGGAAACCAGAGCTTACGTCGTGATGACTGAAGAAAACTTATCTAAACTCTCTATGATAGTTAGTCACAACTATGATGGTTATTCACAACTAGAGGAAACCTACGTCGTAATAAACAAGAGAAATTCTCTCTGTCCATGTTTTCCATGATCGTTAGTTGCGGCAAGGGGTGTCCTACATCCTCCTCTTCCTTCTTTTCTTACAGCATACACACACACACACATATCTATATACACACATATATAATAGCTATATGCTGTCCATTCCTTGTGCGGCAGCGTTGTCACCCCTGTTCTCAAAAAACACCATTCAAATTTTAGAAAGAACATGCAGTGACTCAGGCCGCAATTTTCTACTAGATTAAACTTAAATCTTAGATTCTCTTAACCAAAACAATGCTTTGCCTTCTCAAAGTTTCAACCTTGATCGAACCCCAACACCCCCAATGACATAGATAAGAAAACTGTTGGAAGAGTGTTGAGGAGCCTTACCTTAGTTGGAGAACAGTACTGCATGCACACTCTGGCCTTTCCTTCTCCGGCAACCTCCGATTCCTCTCTTGCATTCTGCCACTGTCACTCGCTTTCTGTCTTTCTCTTCTACACGAGCTCAGGTGGCCGACGACATCGCAAGCTTGTTCACCATGCTCCGAGCAACACCCAACGCCAATCTCTGGAGTCACGACGACCTCTGTCGCTGCACTCTGTCGCCGACGCTCTCTCTCACTCTGCTGCTGTCTCCCTCTCTCTCTCTCTCTCTCTCTCATCGTCCCACTCTCTCTTGCCATCTCACTGCCTCTCTCTCTCTCCGCCTCTATCTATCTCTCATCTTCCTCCGCCTCTCACATTGCTCCGTCTCTTTCTCATGCTCTGTCTTGCTCTCTCTCTCAATATTGTAAATATTATGTCAGGGTTTGTCAAAAAAGATCTTTCTGATATGAATCTTAATTATTGTTAAATAAAGAAGCATGTTTTTTACAAGACTTTTCACACTGAAAAATATATCTCTTATTCTTCTAGAATCTATTAAAAGGGGTTATTAACAACAAAATCAAATATATTTGTTGAATAATAACAAATTATTGTTGAGATCTTTTTTCTTTTATATATTTTTTCTTTGTCTCTCTAAATTCTATCATCTTCTTCTAGTTCTGTTATTTTGTATACTAACAAGAAGAGTTCCTTTAATTTTAGAGAGTATCACTTTTTAGTTTATTAAGATGCTACAAAATATCTCTTTAAGGATACTCTAATTATAAATTTTATTATTTTGTAAATTTCACCAACAATTAGAGATATTGCCCGCGAGTTTCTGGGTTTCAAGAAGCGTTTTTTGTTTCTCCGATTCCGGGTTTCTGAATTTATCAGGATCTGAGTTTCTGGGTTTCAAAAAGCAAAATCACCATCTTCAATTCAAGCATCAATCCTACTACATGTTCTCATCGCAGGTTTCCCACAAAAATAAATCCTGCTAAGCCAAACCTAACCCTAATCCACGGCTTCGGCTGATCTTCAAGGTGGCAATTCTGCTGCCAAATCTGGCACCTACCCGGCGAGTGAAACTCTTCGTGCCGGACGTTTTGTTCTTCAACAAATCCTACTAAGGCCGGCCTGACCGATCCCATGTCTTCCAGGCAAGATGCGTTGCAGAAGGGATGAAGAAATTGGGTGTGAATAGGTTCAGTGTGGCGGGAATCAGTTATAGAGATTATTTTAGTTATAAAATTGGTGAGATGTACTCTAAGGAAGTGGAAAAGGTTGTGATTATGAGTAGTGTGCGATATGTTATACAGAACAGAAGATGGAAAATTTGAATGAGATTGGAAGGAATCCATTGGAAGTGTTCGTGCCAGAGAAACCTCAAGATCTTTGTTGTTTATTGAACTTGTGTTTTTACAATTTTAATTTGCTTCAAAGGTTGCCAGATTTTATCCTGCAAGAGGCCATTCAAGTTGTGTTGAAAGAAAATAGGAAGCAGAAATGGGAGATTCTAGAGTACTTACTCAACAGAGAAGCAGAATCCAACCCAGGAATTAACTCAGGAAACATTTACAATTTGGGCGATAAGGATAGTGTGTTTCCCATAAAACATGCCTACCAGTTGCAACGGGTTTCAAAATACCGTCTTCAACAACAAATATGCATAAATTTGATATCAGGAAATTTGATATCCAAATCGTACAATCCGAATAGAACCAACCAGCATATGAAACATAAGTTTGAAAAGTTGAATAGATGAACAAAAAATTAACTGCATCACAAGACCAAGACCTAGCAATTCATAGAAGTGTATGTGGCAAATGTGTCACATAACACCCAGTCCACAAGAGAACAAGCTAGAAAGGCACTTTTTCCTTTATATTATCATATAAGTGTTTTGGACAGTCCCGAATTTACAAATTGGGGTGCTGATAGGATAAGGAATGATAATTGATTAGGATTTTCAGATATTTAGAATATTTTGTTTTGATTGTTATATTTTATCATTAACGTTATTTCTATTTAATTTTTAGGATTCTAGAATGTTCTGCTTTTAATTCCTAGAGTTTAGTTGACTTTAACACTTGTTTTGTACGTCTTGATTATGAATTGAGTATTAAACGTTGAGTTATTTCCCATCTCCCTCTTTTTCATCTGGTATTCCTCTCATTTTTGCTGTACTGCCTCCTCTAGTCTCTCTATCTCTCTTCTTTCTCTCTATTCTCCCTTTTTCTTTCCTTGTCCAGCTTCAGGTTGTTTGAACTTATTCTCTTTCTCCTTATGTAGCTTTCAATTATAATCCTATGTTTGCCCTAAAAAGTTGAATCAGACATCCTTTGCAATTGCATCGTCAGCTCTATAACCCTGAACTTCAGTAATATCGGTTGTTCCATGACTTCGAACTCCTATACTCTTTTTAAAAGAGCAAGCTTAACAATATGCTTATTCCTCTCTACCTCCTCGTCCCTTAAAGATTAATAAGCTTACCTTTAATATAAATGGGGAAAAGCATGGGTAAATAGAAATTATCTCTTATCATTTTGATCCTTTAATTTCATCGTGGCTATTTATTCAATTTATTAATTATAATTTATTTCTCATACAAATAATGAATATATGTATATATTTAATATATTAAATTGAATTAAATTAAGATATAAAAAACATATTGATATTATATTTGGAAATACTCTTATTTGGTTTTGTCCTCAATTTTTGTTCTTAAAAACAATTTTGTAAAATAATCATTTTAAAACACTACTTTTAAAAAAACAAAATAAATTCTATTGATTGCAAAATGGTAAGAACATTATAACACCCAAATAATGTAAGGATCAGAGGTCCAAAACAAGAACTAATATATAAATTTAAATTTAGCAAGGTGACAAAATTTTAAGAACTGGCCGTCTAGAGTTTCAGATTCTCTGTTATTTCGAACCCTATCCTTTGGCCTAAACGTCGGATCTTGCAACCGTTCTAACTGCACAATCAACTCTATGATGCTAGACACGAGAAGTGTTAATGCATTTTTTGGCTCTTATTAAAAGAGCTTTCTTCTTGACCATCCATTTTTTATCTGAACCTCCTCATTCCTGTGTGAGAAACAAGAACATACGAGTTTGTTCGACGATTTCAATCAAAAGCCCATTTCGTACAAATTAGAAATACATGATGTAGATATATGTGCAATGGCAAAAATAAAAAGCGTGAACAACATATACTAGACTAATAGCTTCTTGCATTCAGTTCACAGTAACATCATTTTCTTTATTACTTGTTCATCAGGTCCCAAGAAAGCGAGACACTCAAGAACGTACTTTTATTGTCAATTTGAGAATTTTCTTTTGCTACACAATTTAGGTAAGTTTGGTATAGTGCCCTATCAAGGCTAATGTATAGACTAAATAGTCAGATAATATTTATAGGATATTTATGAGATCACTTATCAAATAAATTTTTGCAGCGATAGTGGGAATTGAACTCGTGTAATTGTGAGATACGAGTTTGTTCCTTTCTATATATCTTAACTCTTATTGACTCAGTTCAAGAATTTTCTTTTTAGTACAAAAAATTTTAAAAATGGGTTATACTCACTCACGATCTAAGGGCATAGCGAAATCTCTCTTCCTCCTAGTGATACTAATGTCGGGCAGGGCGAGTCATTTATTATCATCAGGCATAAACCTATGTACCCATAAATTAGGATGTCTCTTCAAATACCGTGACTGAAACTATAATAAAGTAGTACTCTCCTAAAATATGTTAAAATATGAATTGGCTTGGGCTTAGAAGGAAGAGATCTGGGCTAGAAAAATTGGGCCAACATTGACATTTGCTCATTTGATATTCATGACCCATAGGTAGCACATTACAACATCTAATACCTCCTTTCCCATATTTCACTCCATCATCGATGGTTAGAGTTAATTTTTGATAATATAGTAAATTTAAATTTAAATTATTGTTAGAAGATATAATCATATTTAGAATACTCTATTCTCATTTTTGTTTCAATTTCTCTTTAAAGAAGCTATCATTTGATGAAAAATGGGTAGATCCGTAGCTACTTTTCAATTATCTTTGGGCATGTTTAGTAGGAGCGTTTAGTAGGAAGTATTTGATGAAAAATATTGGAGAAGTGTGATTAAAAGTTTGTAATTACTGATTTTACCTTTTTATTTTATATCTTATCTTTATTAAAATTTTATAACCACACTTGTTTAAATTTTTTAAATCTAACCCATAAAAAATTTCCCTCCCTTCTTTTTCCCTCTAAATCCCTCCTACTGAATAGTGGCTTAAATTCATAAAGTCTACGTTGAAAGTCAGCAAGAAGTTAGTTGCTTGACATGGATGCTTTGACATTGAATAAACTAATTTACCTTATGTTTGTAAGGGATTTAGAATACTTATTTTTAAAAATTTAAAGCCAATTAAAATTTAATGTCAAAACTCGAAAGTAATTGCCAATAGGTACGTACATTCTCTATAAATATATATAGACACCTATTTAATTTTTAATTAAATAATAATATACTTACTGATATTCAGTGATTAATAATTAATAAGAATACAAATTTATAAATGTTATCATTTTTTGCATCAAAATTCAATTAATTTGATTAATTTTGTAAGGAAGCAATCAATTAATAACGTAAATACCCACATAAAAAAAGAAATTTCCCTCTAGTCTATATGTCTGTTTAGATTCCACTATAATCAAAGTTTTAAAATAATTTTTAACTCAAATTTTATTTTTTTTAAATAAATAGTCGTATTTATCTAAAAGGTCTTATAGACTAAACTTAGTTTAGAATTTTAGTTTTGAATAACTACTGAAAATAATTTTTATAACAATAAAATAATTTATAGACTACCTAATTATTATTTTTTCCCTATTTTCTCTCTTTTCTTCACTTTTCTCTCCTCTCCATTGCTTCTCTTTGTCATCATTACTATTTCTGGGTGGTCATTGAAGCCTTTGCCAATGTTGTTGAGACATGGACTGAGGAGACATGGGTAATGGAGGAAGAGAAAAGGCAGATGGAGAGAAAGAAGTCGTTGAAGCTTTCGCCATCATCACTAAAGCCTTCTTCTCTTCTTGTTGCCAGTGCTAGTTAGAGGAAGAGGAAGAAGGAGAGAAGGCAGATGGAGAGAAAGATGTCATTGAAGCCTCCGCCATCATCACTAAAGCCTTCTTCTCTGTTTGTTATCAGTGCTCGTTGCTCGCTATTGCTGTCATTACTTGTTATTTATCGTCATTGTCACTATCGTTGAAGCCTCTGTTGCCACTTAAAGAAGATGATAAATGCTGAAATTTAAAATTTAATTAATTTTTTTATCTTATATCTTTTTTAATAATTTACTAATTCTAAAATTTATTATAATAATATTCATCTAAACATTCATTTATTTAGAATAATTTTTTTCTATAAATTCTATTTCACAAATCTTTTTTTAAACATTATCCAAAATTATTTTTTTCATAAATTTTTTTTCCAAAAATCAGGGAATTATGAATTCTAAAAGAATATCAATTGGATTAAAAATTTTTGTTTTGCTCAAAGGTAAGTCTATTTGCCGCACGCTCTTGTCTGCTGTGAAACTCTTGATCAATTCCATTCGCTTTTTTCCTCCATTTTCCTTGCTTTTCCTTTGGAAATGTCAACGATGCCTTCGTTGACTCTCAAACTTCAGCAGCAAGATTCAGACTAGCATCGAAACGATTGACAAATTCCTTTAGCAATTCCCAGATTGAGGATCCTTGAGGATCATCGTGTTATTTTCATCATGGGCTTATCAGAAACTGTTGCTTTTGCTCGAAATTTCGCAGTTATGGTTAGAGTTCGTGGTCCTGTAAGTCTCCTCCACTTCAATTATGTTAACAAATTCAGTCCTGTGTACACCACACGCGCACATGTGGGTCACTAAGCTCGCAATTTCTCGCTTCTTCTGATTTTCAGGATCCTAAAGGGTTGAAGATGAGAAGACACGCTTTTCATCAATATCGGTTATCTTCACGAGGCAGAGCATTCTTAATTTTATTCGTTTCCTATTTTGCTTCATTCGTTTATTAATTTCTTTTCCTTCTGGATATTTGTAGTTCTGGAGAAACAACGCTCTCATCTTCCGGAATGCTTATACCTGATAACCTTTATGACCCTGAAGTAGCCAGGCATCTTTATGGTGACCTTTGTGAGGGTATGGGATTGGTTGTGACAGTGGCTTCAGTTGTTGAGCCTTTTCTATCACCACAGCAGAGAGAAAATGTTTCTCAGGTTGGTGCTGATGTGATTTGCATTATAATTGATTGGTCGGCCTCTTCTTCTTTTTATCTTTATTGAACTTTTATTTTTTTGTTTCTATGTAGTTTCAGGGTCGGCCTGAGTTAATTTCTGGTGTTAGGATTAATGTTATGACGGAGAAAACCAGTGAACAATCAGATAAAGGAATCCCTTGGCCTGAGGCGCAGCTTTTGTCATTAGTAGACATTTTGCCTTCTCATCTCTCGTTTGATTTGGCATTTTGAACTTCTTTTCCTCTTTACTGATATGGTACACATTCTGCTATGTAAATCTAACTGACTGGTCCGGCTTTTAAACTTTCATCAGTCATCACTTCGAATGTGGCTGTTAAATTAACAGTACAATGGTTGCCTATTAGTCTAATGTTGCTGATTTCTTGGTTGCTTTCTGGTCTTTGACAGGGTTATTCCTTTTTATGGAAAATATGTTTCCTGACATGACTTCAACATGAGTACTCATGTGATGATTAAAATATGTTGATTAAATGTTATACTATTGATTGAAAGTCTGTGACATTATTTTATTCATATTGCTTGATTTTGTCGCTTCGTGTTTTTCTTTTCATGATTTGTTACTTCCAATTTCAATGAGGTTTATGCCACATGCAGGTGGATATCCCTGTGTCAGCCAATTGTCTCCAGTCACTTGTTGAAGCATCTTTCAGCTCACCAGAACCTGGGTGGGAGGTTGGCTGGTCTTTGGCATCTTACACTAATGATTCTCAGCATTCTAAAGATTTTTTTGAAACTCAGGTGAGACATGCTGTTTTGTTTTTCATGTCTTTTGTTTTCTGCAAGTTTAACTTTTCCTGATGTTTTCGAAACGATTTTGGTATTATATTTTTTTACCCTTTTTCTGTCATTAATTAGTTCATATACAAATTTGTTTAAACACATGCATTCCTATTTAACAACAATAACTCTATTATGATTTTCATATCTTAAAGAAATACACCCTGCTGCTTTTGTAAATTTGATTCCCTGTGAGCTGCCTCTATAGAATTACTTTTTTCTGAAATATGATGATACTAATTGTAGTTTCCGGTCGCATGCATGATGTTTGTCTGAATAAAATAGGAAATCTCTTATATTCAATTGTAGCAAGTTTATGTCTGCTGTTAAAGGACTAAACAGGTCCATCGAAGCACCTGCAAGTTTTACTCTTTGGTTTGCAAGCCTGAGAACACCATAATCTGAATCATTATTCTATGACCTGAGGTCAAAGAATGATAATCCTTTTAAGACTTCGGGTATGACTTTGCTGAAACTCATTGGAGTATTTTTGTTTAGTGAACTATGACAGGGACTGCTTAATTAGCACGTGAAAGTTTTTTTGGGTCAATACAATCTTTAGTCCTTCAAGTTTGCCTTCATTAGTGAACTACCTATTAGTAGGATTGATGGAACATAACGCAACAATTTCTGTGAATTGCCAGGAAAGTTTGGCTGTAGGAGGATCTGGTTGGTTAAGTGGAATGTGCAGATCACTGACTAGAATGGCTATTCTTGGGGTCTCTTCTTTATCCTTGAAGGTGACTCTTTTTCTTGTATATCTTCTTTCTTTTGGTAGGATATCTAATGCCAATACTGTCTTTATAATAACCATATTTACTAGTGATGTGAATTGTTTTGCTGGTAATATATTTATCTGTAGAGTTTCAGGAGAATAACTGGTTAATGGTTTTGACATAGGACACCCTGGATAGTAAAGTATCTTCAATGAATAGAAGGGGAGACTATCTTCTGGCAGTTGGGTCTCCTTTTGGTGTTCTGTCTCCTACTCACTTCTTTAACAGGTATTATCAGTTCTTTCGATTTTTATTAAAAAGAATTAACTACATTTGCTGAGGTTGATAGGAATCCTACTCCTGAAATACACACTAAAATGCTCCACTACTATCGAATCAAATTAACACTAAAAATAAGGAAAATGCCCTGTCTCTTTCAAAAAATGGATGAGGAATTGATTACACAGAATATAAGACAGCAAGTAAATGAAGCTGCAAGGAGAATGAAATTCTTCTTCACCCTAGACAGGAACACACTGTTCCAAACAGTTGTGGGAGAAAAATTCCTTGTTGATTCCTTTAATTGCAATATTCAGTTTCCACTTGTACCTTCAGAATATCTTTTTCCCTGCAATTTGTCAGTCCTATGTTGATTCCTTTAATTGCAACAATGGTTTGGGATACAGATACGGTTTATAAGAGAAGCCCACTTCCCACTCATTTCCGTTACTTCAATCTACCCCTCTGCAGGTGCTCCTACCATTACCTGTAGTTACCACGTTGATTTGCAACCTGAAACTTTCATTTCTGAAATTTACATTCTTCACTTCTGACCTTGGTTCCCCCTAGTTTGAACTCCACAACCTAGTTGCTGCAGAGACATCATAGGGGGCTCTCATAATTAGCTTCCACACTATTTCGTCCCTCTTGTTCATCACAACAAAAAGCTTCTTACACCTATCTACCCTTTGTATGTTGACTGTCTCGTATCATATGCATTATGTCCTCTTCATCCTTTGCATGTTTACAGTCTTAAATAAATCATCTTAGTTTTTACATTCTTCAATTATTATTTCAGCTTACTTTCACAAAATTGCTATATAAAGAAATCAATACACATAGAACATGAAAAGGGACTGAAATTTAATTACTTCACTCACATCATCCTAACTCCAAAGACTGACACCGCAAAGGTTATTGAGATTTCTCTGCTACAGAACACTAAACAACTCAAATGGTACAAATAAGACTGAAGGTAAAGATATGAGTTATAGTCAAAACACAGATGAGCAAATGGAATTACATGCACCAACACACTATGCTAGCATTGGCTTTTGAGAGGCGAATTCTCTATGAGGACTTCCTTTCCTAAAATTCCCGACCTTCCTTGTAAGTTCTTAGCTTTTCTCTTTTTATACCATGCCGGCAACTCTTTATTTGCTCCCACTTGCTTCATCATTTCTCCCTCATTTTGCACCTCATTTGTATTCTTTTTCATACTTACTTTTGGGTACTTTATTGGACCATCAGTCCCATTGCCTCCACCCTCAATCACTCCTTTATCTCTCCTATCGTACATTTTGGTGGCAGCTGTGGGTTGGGACCCAACGGTGGGTTGGGTTATTATTGCATCTTTCTGCAATGCTGTTAGAAAAATTCAAGTTATATGTTGATGGTTGTTGATTTGAGACTTCTGTGTTCCTGTCCATCTGAAATTCAGTGTAATTTCAGTCCTGTATTTGGCTGGCTGTTTCTTCAAGATGTACTATTTGGTCCCATCTTCCCTCCTTGTTACGTTTTTGCCTTCATTAAATTATTGAGTGGTAGGCTAATAATCTTGTAGTCACACCATACTTTGGTGTCTTGAATCTAAACTCATTGTTTGATTAACTGTTTTGTCCTTTGTAGTTTTGTCATTGAGTTAATTTTATTCTTGAATTAGTATATCAGTGGGATGCATTGCAAACAGCTATCCTCCTAATTCATCTGATGGATCATTGTTGATGGCTGACATACGAAGTCTTCCTGGTTTGAGACATTTCCATGTTTAATAATCCATTAGTCTTTCAATTCAATTGATCAGTGCTTCTAATTTGGTGCTGCATCTTTCAGGAATGGAAGGTAGCCCAATCTTTAGTGAACATGCATCTCTCACTGGTATCCTGATTAGACCATTAAGGCAGAAGACTAGTGCTGTGGAAATCCAGGTAACCTAAATATATTTATATCTTTGCCTACATATTTTAAATTGTGACAAATTTCTGTCATCATGCAAATCTTATCTTTGTTAATAGCTGGTGATTCCGTGGGAAGTCATTGCGGCTGCTTCTAGTGGCTTACTGCGGAATGGGACTCAAAATACAGTGAAAGAATTATATCACGAGGGAAAGTCACAGGATGGAGAAAGGGGGTCTTTTATCAAAACTGACAACTTAGGATCCTGGGGTTCTGGTAACGAACATTCTAAATTCGGTAGCTCCTCATCGTTACCAATTGAGAAGGCAGTGGATTCTATCTGTCTTGTTACTATAGATGACGGAGTATGGGCATCTGGTGTTCTACTGAACAGTCAAGGTCTGATACTTACAAATGCCCACTTGTTGGAACCATGGAGATTTGGGAGAACACAGGTTGGTGGATATGAAGACAGCCCTAAAGAATTTCCTTTCTTAGAAGAGTGGGTTGCATCTGTTGGGAAAGGAGTTGAGGATAAGCAACAGAGTCAAACCAGAAGGTCTAAGAAGACAATTCTTAACCCCTTTTCAGCTCACGAGTGGGACGGATATATGTTGAGTCAAAATTACGAAAGACATCAAATTATACGTGTACGCCTTGACCATGTAAAACCTTCTGTTTGGTGCAATGCTAAAGTTGTGTATGTCTGCAAAGGACCATGGGATGTTGCCCTCTTGCAGCTTGAATCCATACCGGATCAGCTCGCGCCTATTGTGATGAATTTTTCATTGCCATCCATGGGATCAAAGGTATATGTCATTGGCCATGGACTATTTGGCCCAAGATGTGGTATGCTCCTTGTAATCTTATTTATTTGTTTCCTTTTTGGCTATATGATCTGTTTTGGAATTAATTTTCAAGTTACTGATGATTACTTATAAAGAGAATTGTATGTAGCATAATAAGGTTTTACAAAATTCTTACAGAATTTTTTTAATCAATTTCTTGGGATCTCGTGATTATGTGCTAATTCATTTTCTGATTAGCTTAGTTTATCACATAAAAATGCAAAGTTGAAAGTAGCGGTTAATATTTTGTCACTCTGTCCTTTATTAACCAGGGAAGTTATTTCTGTTTTCATTAGGGTTCTTCCCATCTGTTTGTTCTGGTGTCGTGGCAAAAGTGGTTGAAGCGAAGACTGCTCAATCCTATCTCTCAGTTCAGCAAGAGCACACCCATAGGCAACTCCCTGCGATGTTGGAAACAACAGCTGCCGTTCGTCCTGGAGCTAGTGGGGGTGCTGTCATCAATTCAGATGGTCACATGATTGGTCTGGTTACAAGGTATTTCTACCGGCTTTATAGTTTATAACTTCTAATTTATTCTAACCTTGTTCAGAACCAAATTGTTTTCAACATGTACTGAACTGCAAGATATTAGTTAGGGCATTAGGTACCCATTTCAGATTTTAATGGCACCCCTAGCTTGGGATCAATGTTTGAAATCAGACTGTTAGTAGTTCTGTATATTTTGATGGATTTAATTTGGATAGCCCCCATCCCTGCACCATTTGCTTTCAGGCACCTAATAATCTTCCAACTTATTATCTTCTTTAATTATCCATTTAGTCGCGCTTTGAAGTCAAAAAATATCCTTTTGGATGAATTTCTTTAGCTTTGATACTTACTGTCTCTTTAGATTTAGTGTTTTTTTCTTCTCATTTAGCTCAGAATATGCTTTTTTATTACTTCAAAGAAGGTTACCCTGCTCTGTTTTACCCTTTTTATGTGGATAACCACCCTGTTGGTTTTCTGCATTCTTTATGAGCTTTTTATGAATTCCGTTATGTTTATAGCAGTTGCAGCTGAATGTTTGGATATTTAAATTTCATGCTAATTGTAAGTTTTTCACGAGTCTTGATACAGCAATGCAAGGCACAGTGGAGGAACCGTGATACCTCACCTTAATTTTAGCATTCCATGCACAGCTTTAGCACCCATCTATGTTTTCTCAAAAGGTAAGCTTCTATAGCAATTATTTAGCCGATTACATCTAGTAGGATAAGGCTTATTCTTGTTCCTGTTGATGATGATAAATGAAAGAGCATAAATGAAGAAAAAATGAATGATAGAGCCTTAACCGGCAGGGGGCAGGGAACACTATTATCTTCTACAACGTGATTTACATACATGTTCATGAGTTTTTCCACAGTAGCTGAGGACAGAAGGTAGTTGAACATCTGACAACACTGCTTTCCATTGCAGACATGAAGGATCTTTCACTTTTGCGAGTTCTTGATGAACCCGATGAATACATTTCATCTGTATGGGCTTTGATGCGGCCGTCGTCACCACCGACAAAGCTCCCCCCGATATCTGAACTGCCTCAGTCCCTACTAGACAATAACGGTAAAGAAAATAAGGGCTCTCGGTTTGCAAAGTTCATTGATGACAGGAAGGGCATCTTTGATCAGCCTTGTCAACAAGTAAAGCGTGGAGTCAATCTGATAACACCTAGTAAACTCTGACCTCTGGAAATCTTTTGTGCTAAATGAGAGATTGCCAGACATAATGGAGCTAGAACTTACCCTGCATTCTGGGTTATCGCTGGCCTGCAGCATGCCTGGATGAAGTTGAAGCCGAAGTTGATCATTGATGACATGATCATAAGATAATTTGTATAACAATGAAAATGAAGTTGATTTTTGAAAATCTATAAATAGTTAATAATTACATTAAATTGCATGATGGGGATTCTGTTATTAGCAATTATTTTTTTTCCATTTACATTTTTAACTACTCTCTTTTATCCTAAATATAGGAATTAATTGAAGGATATGTTTTGATCATAAATATAAAATTCTAATATCACTCATTTATATTTTTTTCTCATCTAATTTATTCTTATTAATTGCACTTATCAAGAAATTTTCATATGGATAATTTTTAATATAAATGATCAAAAAAATATTTAAAAAAATTAATATACAATTTTTTATAAATTATTAATTTAACTAATGTTTTTTTTTTAATTTGTATAAATAAGTCATGTAGTTTTTATATTTATAATTAAATTTTAAAAAAAATGTATAAAACATCTATTTTCTAGAGTCACATCAATTTGACTTGATATTCAGTACCTCGTACATACTTATGGTAAATCAGATTCTTGTCATTCACAAAAACAAATGTGTATAGTGCATTTTAAAACCTTAGGTACATCGCAGGAAAAATAATCAAACTTGAAGAGAAAGCCAACGAACACATGTACACATGCATAATTATAACGTTGATACAATAGGATAAAGTTATGTTTTGTTAGATTTTTATTGAATTTTAGATTTAATTTTTAGATGAGATATTTATATTAAAAAGATAATCACAAATTTTAAAATTAAATAACTAATAATATAATTTAATAAATAGAATACAAAAAAAATACATGTATAAAGACAGTCATGAATCACAACACGAACATGAGCTCAGAAATCGCTAAGGAAGCCTAAGCCAAGTTTGAGGATTTGTGGGTTCTAAGAATTTGTTGGTTTCTTCAAACCATAGAGACAATGTGTGTTGGGAAAAGACAAAAAATATATTTTTAGACCTAAACTATAGTGTAAGTCTAAAAGTACCTAAACATTAATCTTAGTAATATAATTACTTTTAGGCAAAAATATAGTTTAGATTATTATAGATCATGATTTTATATAGAGAATGCAGGTTGTCTAGGTACATGTTCTGGTGTTTGGGCTGTTTAAGGCAAAGAGGATTGGTAGGTAGAAGTTTCTGGTTTGAAAGTTTGTTCTCTAGAATAAGAAACTTGTTTTCTTCTGGATGGCTTTTTGGGCTTAGGGTTAAGCTGTCTAGCTAGGTGGTAAGTGGATCTGAAAACTTGGCTATAATCTGTAGGGGAAGGTGTAGGTGAGGACCATGGGAAATAAACTGGATAAGTTGATGAATGAATAGGTGTATATGAGGCAAGAGGGTCAACTGTTGACGGGAAGGGAGGAGGTTGATGATGTTTAGGCATATCAGCTTCAATTTGCCTAATCTGTTCCTATATCTGTCTGAGCTCTTGCTCCTTTCTTTGGAAATCAGGTCCAAAATATCTCTGATCAATATATCTTCTGAGATCAGCATCAAGTTGTTGTGCTTTAGAGTTAAGCCTCGAATGAAGCTTATTGACTTGATCAGTTAATGATTCAACCTGAGAAGATAAGTCTTCAGTATTTGCAGAGATAAGATCCAGCTTAGAGTCAATCCTAGAAAGAAACTTGTTTGGACAAACAGCGTTGTCAGTGTGCCAGTTAAGTACTGCTTCTGTTGGAGTAACAGGTTTGGGGCCGTGAGGAGTAACTTCAGTACTCTTAATATAGGGACGTCTGGCAACTTTGGTTCCTTGATCAAAGCTTTCCTCAAGAGAGGGAAACTGAGCTTCATAAGGATGAGACTCTGGATTAAGCATGGCTATGCATGGTTGTGGCTAGATAGTTGGAATGACTGGTATCACCGTAGGAGGTTCTGGAATAGCTGGTTCAAGTTGCTTATGCTGAGAAAAGACATCAGCAATTAGATCATCATGTCCTAGCTCTTTTAGCATATCATACAGAGACATTTCTGATCTAGGTTTCACAGCATTGATATCCCAGTTAACAGCAAATCTGGGCTTAGGTGGTTCATCATCATCATCTTTAGGCTTTCTGCGCCTAGGTTGATGTACCAGCTTTTTCTTTTTCTTTTTCTCCTTCTTTACAGCACGTCTGAAATCTTCATCATCAAAGAATTCCCAAAAAGATGGGTCATGACATTCACAATCTGATTCACATAAAGAATTATCAAAATCCCAGATAAAGTGCCCATGAACATGAGACACGTATACTGGTTTAGCAGCTTTTGAAAATTCATGAACTGGAGGATCACTAGCTTTAGGGTCACTAGAATAAGCCGGAGAGATTGTAGCAATCATTCTGGAGGGATAAGAACCCTCTGTTCCAGGCTTTTGGAAAATTGTACGAACAGTACCATCAGGCATCTGTGAAACTACAGGAGGTGCAGTAGTATGAATATCAGTAGGAGTAGGATTGAACTCCCGTTCATAGTTGGTGATCCATTCAAGAGGAATAATCTGAGCAAGCTCTTCTCTAGGAATCTGCCGTGGGATATTTACTATGGCTGGACCATGAGTATTATCTGTAAATACCAGCAGAGCATCATGTGTATTTGTTGGGAATTGAAGATCCAGAGAATGATTCTGGACTCTGTAAACCAACTGATGATGTAGAGTAGCTGCAATAGCATTTGGATCAAGCTTGGCACCAACAATCTGTACTTAGACTTTTATCTTTCTCGAAAGAGTAGGATCTGACAGCATCATATTAAAATTAGGAGTGATGGTCAAGACAATACTTCCATTGCTAAGAGTAGTCACCAGAGTACCAATCAGGGCATTTGGATACTCATGATAAGCAATGTCTAACAAAGCAATCTTGGCAGAGACAGGAAGTCCTTTTCTGCCATGCAAGCTAAGAACAAGACGAATAGCTCCAAGATGGAGATGGGAATATCCCTGTTCAATATAAGAGTTGATGAGTGGCTGAGGTAGCTCCAGCGTAACATACTGTTCACTATTGGTAGAAGGAATACCACACTGGTCAAGGCGAGAACTTTGGATAATCTCTTTGACAGGGGGAGTGGTTCTGGAAATAAGATGGCGGATATTTCTGAAGGTAGTGGAACGTTGTCTGTGAAAAAGGGAATATGGGTTTAGGAGAGGTAATTCAGTATCTCTGATACGAGCTTCTTCTGGAAGATGGGTAAACTCAACAAGGTTATCTATTTTATGAGAAAGAGTACGGCGGATGGATGAAGGTATGCGGTCAATGGATAAGGCGGATGAAATTCTAGCAGGTTTATTCGAAGTAGAAGGTGTATCACTCATGGTAGTAAGGTCTCTCTCTTACTTACTTTCTCCAACTTTATTTCTGCTAGATTCACCAGAATATCTGGTCAGAAAGAAGTAGACATGGCTCTGATACCAACAGGGGTGGATCTCCTACAAGAACTCTGAGACCCAGTCCAAGATGAACATGAAACCCAAATCCTCTTTCTAAGGACTTACGGATGCCTCTCCTTAGGCCTTATGTTTTCCTACAAGAGATTTTGATTTCCATGAACTCCCAGACTAAATCTAATCATTCTAGCGGAAGACTTAAAACCTTTGGTAACATTGGTCTGATTCTTTTCTGATGCACAGGATCCTTATAAGAGGCAAGTGCAGAGCATACTTCGAATCTCTGTATATGTATGAATCTAGACAAAAGTAAAGAAAGATAAAGCTTTCAGAGAAGAGAGAGTTTTCTTAGAAAACACACATTCTATTTCACAAGAGAGTTTACAATGATAGAACTCTTGATGCCGAATACAACTGACTGAGGCTCATTATATAGAGTCTCGGGTACATAATATGACAAAAAACAACCTGGCAGCACTTATAACATGTGCTTTTATTTTTACAACACTCCAAACTACTTTTCAAAAAGTAAAGCAGACATCACATGCATCACGCGGGAATCTTTTAAAGACAGACAAGGTTCACATATCAGACATGATTAAAGTGAAACCTTAAAACTGGACAAAAGTAAAAACACACCACACCACGCGGAATCTACTTTTGATAAAAGCAGACAAGAGGACAGCTACTTGCAGATAGGCTTGTGATCATCATCAGTCTCCATATTGGAGTAGTCTGGATCAATCCCAAAAACCGAATAAAGGTCAGATGGCTGTTCTAAAGCTTTTTCAAGGTCTGGATCCATTGGTCCTCCCCATGGATCTTGGGAATCTTGCCATGTGTCATGCCACGGGTCTTCATCTTGTTTGAGTGAGACAATAGCTTCAGAATCTTGGGTTTGCAATGACAGCTGTAATTCAGTAGCAGAGGAGCTTGGTAACAGCTATAACTCAGTAGGCCTTGTCATTTTCTCTGGCTTCTTTGAGGAAGAGGATTTACGGGAATCTAAATACTTTAATGTCTCTGGAGAAAATATCTGTTCCCGAGGTCTCCTGTACCATTGTTGGATATGAGGAATACTGAAAGCTTCATTAGGTATGGGACCTAAAGCGGTACACTTCAATTCTGGATGTTCCTCATGATTGTTCATATTACATACAAAGAGCCTGAGATTTGAGAAGAGAGCTTCTTTGTATCGAGGCCAAGAAGTCTGAGTGCCATAAATGAGCTTGATGAAGGGTATACAGTTTCCCTTCATGATCTATGCTGTATGGTCTATACAGAGCAAAGAAACATTGAAACTTCTGATGTTGATCTTCTGGAAACTTCCAGATCTGGCATTGCTCAATAATCTCACCAAGTTGTTTTCTCCAAACTGGTAGAGGTGCGAACCATTATAAAATAGTCCACAGGGAAGAACCTTTGTTAGTACTATCATGCGGATAATGGTAAACAGGCATAGGTGAAATAGCCATTATAAAAATATAAAGAGCTGAAATGGACCAAAGGTACCATTTTAACTCTTCAGGAGCTGGACCAGCAATGAACGGAATTGAAAGATAAGGTTTATCTAAACTGAAATGTTCAAGACTGGGTGTAACAGGATGATTTACGAACAGAAGATGTAGCCAATAGAAAAGATTCTTTTTGGCTATCTGTTGCACTTGTTCAACTGTAGTCGGAATCTCACCAGGAGGAAACTGGTGATGTTTGGAAACATGGTAGGATCTCTTAGGAAGGGGAAGATGATCCATCATTAAAATGTATCTGGGACAAAGAGGAGTGAGTAGTTGGACTTTGGAAGGTCTGGAAAGATAATCAGCAATAATATTCTGATGACCTTTGATATGCCGAACTGAGAATTTATAGCGGGAAAACCAATCTTTCCACCTCAGTAGTTAAGAGTCAGGCAATATCTTTTTCTTTGTATCCAGCAAGGAAGGAAAAGCAGTATTATCCATTTCCACAATAAATTCATATGAACTTAAGTGAAAACTGAATTTCTCAATACCTTTTTTGACTGCTAATATTTCCTTGTACGAAGCATGGTAATGTTGTTCAGAGTCTTTAAATTTACCACTGGCATGTGCACAATAGTGTCTTTTACCATTAGCTTCTTCAAGAAGAATAGCTCCCCAGTACTGGTCACTAGCATCAGTCTGCAAGATCCTTTGTCCCGTTCCTGGGATCTTCAAAGGAGGAGGAGTCTGTGAAATATTTTTCAATACTTGGATAGCCTTAGTCTGCTGTAGTCCCCAAGGTGGGGGATTCTTTTTTAACAGAGAAGACAGCTGGCTTGTATGCTTAGTCACTTCAGGAATAAAGTCACGCAAGTAATTAACAATCCCAAGAAACTATTGTATCTGCTTTACCGACAAGTTGTCGTCTGGAAAATTAAGCAGTTCTTGGGTTAGATGCGGACCTGGCTGGTAAAATCCATCATGAAAGCTCATACCTAGAAAATCAATTCGGGCCTGGGCTATGTATCCTTTTTTGGAAGATATCATAACACCATGGGCTTCAGCAATATCTGCGAATTGGGCCAAGGGCTTTTTATGACTTTCTTCATCATCTGAATAAAGAAGGATATCATCAATATACACCAGCGCTGAGTGAAGAATGGGCTCAAATATCTTGATCATAGTTTTCTGAAACAAAGATGGTGCGACCTTTAATCCAAAAGGAATAACGGTCCACTGATATTGAGCATCTGGTATGCAAAAAGCTGTCTTGTATCTCTCTTCAGGGTGAATACTAATTTGCCAGAAGCCTGCTTTTAAATCAAACTTTGAAAAGATTTTTGCAGTAGCAAGTCTGGAGGCTAAGGTATTAAGCTTGGGCAGAGGAAACTTATCATCTTGCAGGAAGAGATTAAGAGGCTTATAATCAATTATCAACCTCTTTTTTCCTCTGAGTTGTTCTGATCTTTTTTCCATATAAAAGGCCTGGCAAGCCCAATTTGATTCAGTAGACTCGATAAGACCTTGGGCTAAAAGAGAAGCACATTCTTGTCTGGCAAGAATCAAATCATCAGGATTCATACCCGAATGAGTAGCCTTAGTGGGATTAACATCTTCATTCTTCTTAAATGACAATTTGACAAAGAACTCAGTTCTGGTCCATAAAGGATGAGGATGTCTGAACTGATCATGGCTATCAGAACATAAGTTGAGAAGTCGATCTCTAACATATTCATATCCAGCAGGAGCTTGTTTGATTTCAAGGATACTTGGTGTTTGAACATAAGGAATAAAAAACTTCTTGTACCATAATCCTTGTGATGAAATAGATAATCCTGCTATCTTGTAGAGAGCATCAAACCCAAGGAGTATATCTTTTTCAGGAAGATAACTCCCAAAAACTTTAATCCACGTAACACATCCAGGGAAAAGTTGTATCCCTATTTTCTTTCTTGAAATAAGCTCAATGTGAAACGGCTCCTGGTTGACTGTCATGAATGGTTGATCAAATGGCATCCACATATCTCCAGGAAGGATGTGAGGTTTGGTGATTGTAGCACAAGATCCTGTATCAATCATTGCAATGGCCTTGATAGGCTTATCATATTTGGATAACAAAATCTTTGCTTCTGCAAGAGGTCTTGGAGTTTTATCTATCTGAGAAATACCTATAGATCCACATGATCCATAAGTAGGCTGATTAATAACTCGGGAAATTGTTCTCCAAGCTCCAAGATAATGAACAGATCTGTACGGATAATCAGGCTCATAATCTGAGTTAGAATCAGAAGAATCAGAGATATGAAGAACATATTCTGTCTCTTCATCTTCTTCAGATTGTTCTTCATAGACAGATTCTATCTCTCGAGACTTCTGTATAGGCAATGCATGCTGGAATGACTGCAGCATCTTGATTTCTCTTTTTTGATTTTTTCTAGGACAAGATTTTGCAAAGTGTCCTTTACCGCCACAGAGAAAACACCTATTAGACTTAGGTGATTTTGAAGATCTCCGCTTGAAATACCTAAAAGGCTTTCTGTACTTCTTTTTCTTCTTTTTGTAAGGTTTCCACGCAAGAAATGAGACTTCTTTTTTGTTGGGTAGTAACATTTATCTTTGTCCTTGCATTTGATTTGTAAATGAGATCTGCTACAAGCTGGCTTGAGCTTTGATCTTCCTTTCATCATAGATTTGAAGAATTTCTGTTGCTCACACATCTTGTCAAGAGTGGCTAAAGCAAGCTGATAGATTTATCCTAAAGTAAGCTGTGTTACTTCTTTGTTGAGAGAAGAAATCATCCTGTGTAATTCTGGTTGTAACTTATCTGGAAGAGAGGCAATGAAAACATGCCTTAGATTAGGATTTTGAGTTCCACCCAGAGGATAATACTTTTCAACCATTCTGATGTAATACTTTTGAAGATCATGTCTGTTGAGCGAACAACACTTCATTTCAAAATATTCCTGAGAATTTCTTTTCTGGATCACATGAAAGTCTCCAAGGAATTCTTGATGAAGGGCTCCTAGAAATGCTCCAGGATTTGCAGATCTGACAAGTTGTAATCTTTGATATTCACTGAGCTGAGTAAACCATTCTCTCAAGTTTCCAGTCATTTGAGAAACAAAATCAGTCAGTATTTGTTCTAAGATAAGACTTGGATTTGTCATATGAGAATCAATCCATGCTCCAAACTCATGTAATCTGTCATGCCATTTGGAAGGCGGAATATCATCAAAAGTGAACCAAGAATTATGTTTCTTGGGCTTGAATGGAGTGGATGTCCTTTCATTGGATTGTTCTTCCATTTCTTCTTCAGAGGAAGGAGGATCTTCAACAATAGGATTTCTATTAGTTGATTCTGCAGTAGTAGTCTGAGGATTAACCATAGCAATGGTTGATAAATCGGCATAATACTGTTCCTCACTAGAATACTCAGAGTAATCTGTTGTCACTGATTCTTCAGACTCCTGAGATTCTTCTGTAGATATTAAATATAAAATATGACTATTTTAATTCTATGAATTTTATCATTTTCTTGTCTCTAATTTCTTAATTACCTCATGTTTTTTTAATAATTTATTTATAAAAAAAATTATTATGATAATAACTATCTAAATATTTATTTTTTTAAAATTATTTTTGATACAAAAATTATTTTATAAAATCTATTCTTTAAAATGATTTTAAAATCATTTTTTTATAATTTTTTTTCAAAAATTAAACCAAAACACACCTAATGACGAGCTAGATAGAGCGAGAGAGAGCTACAGTGATCTAGGTTTGTGTTGAAGTCAAAGATGATATTGGGTGAGAATGGGGCAAGGAACATATATATAATTGAATTACTTTAGGTTTTGATGACTTGTAACCACAATGTGTAAAAAGTTGTTCATTTTAAAATAAATGAATAATTTAAATAATTACTTACACGGGTTATTGTCTTAATCATTATGTGGTATTTGGTTTCTAAAAAATTTATAGTTTAAAAAGTCTTTTTAGTTTAGATTAAAAATAAAATAAAACAATTTTTAAATATTTTAAAAAAATTATTGACTAAATTATAGTTTTAAATTTTTTTAAAAAATAACTTTTAAATAAAAAAAAATTTATAAATTGTCTAATAACTATTTTATTCATATTGACACTATATCATCTATCTTTCTCCTCTTTTTATTCTCACTATTCTGTGGATACTTTTTATTTCATCATCTTAGCTCCTCTTTTATTTGTTGTTTCTGCTCTATCGTCCATCGCTACTCTTCTATTGAGTGTCGCTGCTCAGTTGTCACGTTTAGATTTAAAAGTCTTAAGATCTTGTTCTAATTTTAAATCTTTATAGTAGTAGTGCCAATGATATAGAGGAGGTGGATGATAGAGATAATGATAGAAAAAAAAGAGAGAGGAGAAAGACGAAGAAGTTGATAAGGCGGAAAAAGGAAATATCAATAAATTTAACATATAATTAAATAAAAAAAATAAAAAAAAAGAACGCACATCACATGCTTTTACGAAAAAAAAAGAAAGAAAAAGATAACAATAATAATTTGTCATGTTTGACCTAAAATGTTCCAAGGGGGATGTATTCATCTTTTTCGGTTTCTGGGTTTGGCTGCCAATTGTACTTTGTGTTCCCCAGCATCAATAATAACCAACCTAACTTAAAGAAAAAGTAATAATTAACCAGAATAGTATGGGATGGAATTTAAGCACCATTATTGAGAAATAATACTTTTAAGTTGTTTTGATGTTAATAATATTTTCTAATCTTAGGGTTAATGGGAAAGTAACCAACTTTTTAAACTAGTTTTACTCTTAAACTATGTATAATCATTATGGAGGGTAGGTTAAATGTCAATATTAATCATAAATAAAAACATAAAATCTATTAAAAACTTACATTATTTACGAATAATAATGATTTTATTTTAAAATTTGGGCTGCCAATTTTTGCTCTTAGAATTTTCACTAAACATTTAATTGATTATTTGTAACTTCATTTTTTAATATTTCTTTATATATTTTAATAACGTTTGAGTATTAAAAAGTTGAATAATTTTGTAGAAACTTTTAAAACATTTTTACTTATAACCAAAACGATACACACAAATGAATACAGAATTAATATGAATGTATTAGTTAGCTGGTTAATTATAACAATATATATTGAAATGAGAAATATTTATATATTCTAGTATCACATCATCTAAAATATAGTTAATTAAAATATAATAATTTATCATATTTAAAAAATAAATCTTTTAATTTAATTCAGATGATGGTATATTTTTTTTTAAAAATAAAATATAATATGATTTTTTAAATAAATTTTTAGTTAAATTATTATATTTTGATTGAATAAAATTTAGATGACGTGATATTTATAGAGTATGTAAATATTTTTCATATTAAACTACTAGTACCCATTATATAAATTAGATAGCCAATCAACTGAATTTCTAATCTCATATTTATTATGAAGAATCAATATATATTGACCATAGGAAACACAAAGTACAATTGACAGACAAGATAATGTTATTCACTCTTTACAAAAAATTATTACATTATGATTTTTTTATATAAACATCCGTAAATATGTATTGTAGTACTTAATTTAATTTCTTAAAAACATATGTTACCAATGCATTAGTTTTATGTCATTGGTCATAACCTTTGGAATACAACTTTAAAAAAAAATATGTTTTAATATTTATTACTTACTAATAGTATAGTTTATTAGAGTTTTTATGTTGTATATAATTAAACAATAAATACATATACATGAAAAACTTGATGAATTGGCTGCCCCCATATAATGTTGTATATATCATATTAATAATTTAGCAAAAAACATTTCTCTAAAAATTAAAATCTAACTCAAGTGTAACTTAAAACTAGATTACATGTTTTAATATAAAAATAAAAATAAAATATTTCAATGAACATCATTAACCTTTTGTTTGGCAAGTACGAAATCATAAATTAAGAATGAACAACACTATAACTAATGAGATTGAGTCAAGCGGTAGGAAGCTAGTATCTTATAATATGAAAAATCAAAGTTTAAATCTTTATTATGAAAGTACTTCCATTTAGTACTTGATTGTATTTTGAACATAATTATTTTTAGTAAAAGGATAACTATAATTAAAAAAATTAATTAGTACATTTCACCAAGTACTAGCACACATATAATGAACTTATAATGAGTTTTTGAACTAAAATCAATTTTAACCCCCCTTTGTGGATATTAACCCAATGTGGATCAAATTATAAAGTATTCTAAGTTCCCTTAATGGCTCCTTCAATGGCTGCGATCTCCGATCTGCCATTAATTGTGGTGGAATCTTGACCTTGATCTTGCATGCTGCCTTCAAAAAATAATTTTCTTCTCAAATCTTCTGCACCCACTTGTTCAAAGATGGAGATGTCAACCCAAGAGAGAGATGGCTCACTAATTCGAAAGCTTCTGTTTATCTTCTCGGCAACGATTATGTTTCTCTGTGTTTTCTTTTTGGTTATAATTGAAGAGACTATAAAGATTTTAATAAACAAAGGAAAACACCTACAAGAACTTCATTTAAAATCGAGTAAAACTATAGGGGTTGGAGGGTTAAGTTTCTCTTCTTTTAATTGCATATATGTTTTAAGGTTAATTTGTTGTACATATGCATATATGCAAAGGCTCCATTTTCTTAATTTCAGATCTTCGATGTGTGTGTGTATATATAGTTGTGCCTAGATTTCTAGTTAGCTAGTACTATCCCTCCACTACTAATTATAAGAATTAATTAATTTTTTAATAAATTAAATAAATTAACTAATTATAACTAATATAAGAACTAGTTGACTGATTTGTCTAAATTGATGAGTATATAATATAAGTTTATTTTGAGCGATTGAATTTAATTATAATTTATTTATTTATTTAATTTTATTAATCTATTTAAAAAAACTATTTATCTCTTATAATTAAAATGGAAGGAAGTATTATTTTATCCAAATAACATAATTTCACCTTTTTTTTAATTTGTCATCTTGTTGGACTATATATGGGTTTCAAGAAATCAAGTAAATTAAAAGACTACTTAGACTTTGCTTATGACATGCGAACTAGTCTTTTAGGGGACCACAATGTGACCTTGTCTTATATACTAAATTATTTTGATCACGAAAATTATTGGATGCACTAAATCAAAGTGCTTCATCTTTAACTTCTAGAACCCATGCAAGGTAAAAGAGGAATAACTTCTCAAAATCAAAATCGTGAAATTATTATTATATTTGAACGTTTGGAATATCTTGTATATGCCACTTGTATACAGAGATACAAATGCCCATCATTAGCTCCATATTCCTCCTTGCAACTATAATATATATATATATATATATATATATAGTGTGTGTGTGTGCGTTGTGTCCATCTATTGGTGTGCTATAAAAATAAATTATGCAATAATTTGACTAATAAGATTGCACTTGAAAAAAAAAATTACTGAATTGGTAAAGAATGAAGGAATAAATACCTTCCCACCCTCTCTCTGTCTTTGCGGGGAAGAGAGCTTTTGCTTTCTTTGAACATTTTTTTCTCAGGATTCTATATTCAATAAAATAAATAAGTTAAAACAAAATATACTATAATGTAATAAATAGTATAATTTATTGTTTAAAATTTCAAAAAATGTAGGAGTAATCATCTAACTAAATATTAAAATGATGTAAAATATAAAATTTATAGTACTATATACTATATATACAAGCCATGAATTATGTGGTTCACATTAAAATCATTACTATCATTATCAAAAGACAATGGTATGGTTCACATCAATGATACTGATTAATTTTAAATTGGGAATACTATTATAAAATTTATTTTCATAAAATTTATTGTTCAAAAGATAGGAACTTTTGGAGAATAAATTTTACAATAGAATTTTTTTTAGTAATTTTCTCTTTTAAATTTTAAAAATCCTCAACTTTTAAATTATCAAATTTAATCGAGGTACAGCTAGTTGCACGTGGAGATTTAATCCACTGACATGAATATTATGACTCGTTAGGTTTTGTGCAATGCATTGAACGGACATCTAGTTTTAGCCAATTAAAGTTTACATACTAATCAAACAACTACACAAGAAAAAATGATCAAACGTGATTACATTGACTCCAAATGAAATTCATGCATATAAAAGTGATATAACACTGTTCCTTGCAAAGCTCTTGTTAAAAGATTGACAGAAGAGAGAGAGCATCCAAGGAGAACAATAACATAAATATCAATAGGAAGGTGGCTTTCATGATGGATTAGTTTATCTCAATTAATATATATTGAGATAATTTTAATTAATAATTAATTATAACCTTCTCCATGATAATCAGATGCAACCTTTCGTCGCCTCTCATTATGCCCTTGCAAACGCATCCTACAACTCCGTTTTGAGTTGTCAAACTCAGAAAGCTCATGAAACCTGCCAAAGTTACAACCCATTAAGAGAAATCTAGTATCCAATAAGGACATATAATAAATAATATATATATAACAATAAAACTAAAATTTTAAATGTTGATTGATGAGTTGGATTCATACTTTTTACCTGTTCCTGTTTAACTAAATAGGTGCAAATGAATTAACCTGTTTAACTCTAGTTCTATTTACTGCATTAGCAAAGTGTTCCAAGAACGGACACAAACATATGAAAAGGGAAAACTATTATTAAGATAGCTATAGTTTCTTTTAATTTTAAATTTAGTACCTATGTGTTATTTTTTATTATTAAATCTTTTAATTTTACTCTTTTAACATCGTTAGCCCTATCAATTTGCTTTATTGGTATTGGTAGCCTTCTTGTAGAAGCTAATGATACTAATAGAGTAAGAAGAAAGGATTTAATAAAGAGAGAAAAAAACACAACTAAATTAAAAATTGAAATAAACTACAGTAATCTCAATGATAGTTTCTCTAATGAAAATAGAACAATATGGACAATGGAGTTTCTCACACACAAACATACCTGTCGTATTCTATAGTTATGAAATAATCCACATCATAAAGTAAAGTGAAGCATTTGCCAGTGATTATGAGTACCATAGATTTTTGTAAAACTAGCTAAAAGAACATATGTTTATATGTTGACAAATATGTATAGTACTCTAAGAAAACCTGAAATTTGTTGACAATTACTTGGCTTGAAATAATCAAGAATTGTGCAACGCATTCCATAACTAGAAACTTGGTTTATAACTAGTTGAGTTTCTACTTACTCAAAGTTACTCAATTTGAGAAATTAAAGATACTATTTTTCCTGCAAATATAATATACATGGCATCTTGATTGAATTGAATATCAATATCCTCTTCTTGAATATATAACTCATGATCATAACATTTTGAGTTTTGTAACTCAATTGACCAAAATTAGTTCCCCAAATTAAATCTATTTATGTGATCATCAGTAATTAGTGAAACTTATTGGGGGCCTTCTTGAATAACGTACAAGATGCAGACTCATCTTGATTTTACACTTATAAAGAAGTATATAAAGCATAAAAAAGTTACTCCCTCTAAACTTTACGTAGTCCAATAAGAGTTTTTTTTTTTACTCCTAAATATAAATAAGTCACTTTGCAAGAGTTTGTAGAGTATTAGTTATTTTATTTCAAAAACCCCCTTCTTGTCAATTTCCAAAGAAGGATAGAGGGAGTATTTTTTTTAAGTTCCATTGCCAAGCTATAAACTGGATCCTCTTTATTCATGAATCATACATCCAAAGAATGAGAGTGACACAAGAGAATGTGCCTCTAAATATGCAGAGCATTTGGACTCTGCAAAACTATCCATTTACAATAACTATGTGTTCAAATTGAAGAGTTTTTCCCCTTAAATGATTTTCTTTTTCACAAAAATTGAAAAAGTCAATGAAAAGGGGCTAACACCAAACAGCTAAATTATTTACTTATGCACACTTA
The DNA here is from genome assembly GCA_037074615.1 of Leucaena leucocephala. Classification (NCBI taxonomy): domain Eukaryota; kingdom Viridiplantae; phylum Streptophyta; class Magnoliopsida; order Fabales; family Fabaceae; genus Leucaena; species Leucaena leucocephala. The sequence continues at coordinate 6,092,154 of CM073550.1, forward strand.
TCTTGAACACATATCATTCTTCTTCTTCTTCTATATATGAGACTTGAAGTTCTGTCATTCTCAAAAGATAATGAAATAAAAAAATCAAAGTATTCTCAAAAGAGTTTAAACCATATCCATACATTACCCTTACGTCCCACCATGAACTTAACTCAAAATCACAATAAATTGCAGTAAGTTTCTTATATTTTCAATCACAGAGACAAGTTTTGGTTTGTTTAGTTTCAAAGTGAGATTCAAATTCAGATCTTAAATGATTTAGGAAACAAGTCTATTATTATTATTATTATTGAATCTGAGAGAAGTAATTTAGAACTCTGTGAATCAAACCTCTTGAATCTTTCAACTCACAATATGCCTTTAAGAAGACGAAATAAAGAAAGCAATCAGCAAGTGTGTGTGTGTGTGTGTGTATATATGTATGTATATATAAGAAGATTAGGGTTTATGTACCTGCTACATTGCTGGCAAAATCGTTGTTCATTCCCTGAAATGAGTACGACCGGTGCTTTGGCGTGGAACTCACAGACCTTGTGCCGCCGGTGATACTGTTTGGCGTCTCTCAGATCAGTGTGGCAATTGTCGGCCTGACAACACGGTTGTGCCGCCGCGGCTGAGCTTCCTGGTCTGGGACCTCTCCTGTTGCTATGTGTATTTGATACAACCCTTCTCTTATTTCTGCCATGTTCTTCTGCAGAGCCATGTTCACTGTCTGTCTCTTCTTCATCGTCTTCTTCTTCTACTTCTTCCTCTTCGTCTTCCTCCTCCTCTGCTTCCTCTTTCTTGTACCTCGAGCTCCTCTTTCCCTCAGCTCTGCTTGTTTCCATAAGTTCAGGGAAGCTAGAGAGAGAACCAGATCAAGAAAGCCAGGAGAAGAATGTGGGGGAGAGTGAGAGAGAAGAAGAGAAGTCAATGAGAAGACGATAAAAAGACTGATATAAATAGGAAAACAAGGAAAAGTATTGTCCCAAACAGATATTCATTTTCTGAAAGTATTATTACAAAATATTTGGACAAAAATTTTAAGTCGTACATCAAGCTAGAATATCTTTAGAATTTGAGGTTAAAATAATTTTTGAATAATTAAAATTTTTTAGCTGTATATAAAGATCTCCAATTTAAAATTTTTAAAGGTACCTTTTATTTTCTTCCTTAAAGTTGCAATTTTCGTAATTCAGTCCTTTCAATTTAAAATGTTCAACTTATATAGCTGTTACTATCAAAATTTTCCGAGTATAATGTTAATTTGTTTTCGTCACATAATAACTATGCATCAAGTTACTACTCTTAAATAAACATGTATATCCTACAACACAAAGGTTATAAAAGTATATTTCACAAAAAGAAAAAGTTATACAAGTACAGATGAAAAATTAAAATTAGCTAAGGTATTATGTAAAATATTCTCTAAAAATATAATTAGGATTAAGTTTAAAATCATTTAAATCAATACAATAATCACTTAACCAGTAAAAGTGACTTTAAACCCTAAATATACAACAGAATAAATGCTGTTTTAAAGAGCTCGGCATACTATTCACAAGTTATAAACAAGATTAATTTTTTAAATTTCGATACACTAAGGTTAATATGGCTAAATTAATTTAGGTGAGGACCACCTTGATCTACATTTCTTGGTCGTCAAGAAGGCAATCGAGGTTGCAACTTGCAAAAGAAAGAAAAGAGAATAATAATAATAACAATAATAATAGTAGTAGTAGGTGTGTATAGGACCAGAAGACCCAGGAAAGACCATAAAAGAATAACTAAATAAACCCTTTCTTCCCTCAGCTTTGGACTTTTCTAAGACATGAGAATTTCATTAGATACAATGATAGCTCCTTGTGAGTGAGTAGTGGATCATTCAACATATTCCGATTCCATTTATTAGTAAAATAATAATTAATTAATTAATAACTAATTTAAATAGTGGCCCTCGACCATCCACACCCCTCTTTATAGGCTTTAATTTTTAGTTTTTCTCCAGGTGGCTCGTACTATCAATTATATTATTATAAAAAGGCAAAAGAGAGAACAAGGGTTCAGTGTCTAAAATCAAGTTGAAGACCTAAACCTTAATAAAATATATTATTAAGCAGTAGGATTTTGTTTCATAGCTTTGGATAGATAATTTAATTAATTCCCCCTCTTAGTTATATATATTACCATGGCAATAATGTGAAAAGAACCATATACAATTATTAACCACAATTGCAATCATGATATGTATATGTCATTAATATCTTATTTGGAATTTGTAATTTTGAGTGATAATTTTAAATTCAATCACTGACTTTGATATTCATGCTTGTTGTCAATGTTCACTGTAAAAAAAAACTGAGAACTGTTAAATTTATGGTAAAACAGACAGTAAAATTTAGATTGTCATATTTCTATATCTGGTTTTTAAGATTAAAATAATATAAAATACAAATTAATTATAAGTCACTTATTAATTCAAATTTCATTAATTAGTTTGATTGTGATCGAATCAAATCATGAACCGGTTGATGACCGGTTTAATAACGCTGGTTGCATTTGTAAGAATTACGTGATTCCCTAATTGAATAATGTTTAAGACATAAATCCCAATAACAAAAAAAATCAAATCCATGAAGACAATATCATCAAAGGAAAAAATATATCCTGCCATAGAAAGCTAAAAGATTTCTGTCATCTAGTTACAAAGCAGAATAATTATTAGAGGAAGAAGTCTATAACAAGCTACTCAAAACTAACCAATATAATTCAATCGTCTTCAAAATTTAGTAGTGCAACTGAGGTTTTGATCGGAGTCTATTAAAGGTTAGGTCCTATAGGTAAGAACTTGCCAAGAAGGAAAACCAACTCCTCGGACCTTATTAAAATTAAGTAAAATTATAAAGACATAATAAAATAAGATAAAATTGTAAGAATTTACTTATTAATTATTTTTTTAAAATAATATAATTTAATTAAAATATATAAAAATATTTACATATATAATCTTAAAAAGAGTATTATTTAAATATCCATAAATAAATAGAGTATTTATATATAAATTATATATAATTTAACAAAGTTATTAAAGCATAAATTTTACTTGATTATTATTATTTTTTTACTTAGACATCATTTCAGGCTTAGTAAATAGAGAAATTAAAATATAAAATAAAACTTAATAGACTCATTATAAACTCATGACCTATTAATGGGAGTTAGTCTGAGTGGTAAGCGGTTTGGTATCATTTAAGTGAAGTCTCGAATTTGAATTTTAGTGTATATAAAAAAAATTTATTAAAAGACTCACCTACTATAATTAAATATATTATATGAGTTGATATAATAGAGATAAAATTTTAATGAATTTGGAAAAAAAAAACTCATAACTCGATCAGATAAGTAACTTGTTCACTGATTTGTCGGTCTAATTAACCAAACCCGAATGGCGTTTGAATATCATGTGTACTCACGGTTTTTCCAAGAAAGAAAGTGGAGCCTACCTCTCTCCCTCTCTCGTAATTAATAGATGATAGTCCTTTTCACGACGAGGAAGAGAAAGAAAGGAGGCCCAAGAGTGTGTGGGGGACGATTCTATATACCTAGCTACTAAGCATGCATTATTGAAAAGAGAAGATACGGATAAATTGATTGAATGAGCTTTGGGCCTATCTGCCTCCAATATGTAAAGTTATTGTACGAATATATCTCATTGCATGCCATTTGAATCTCCCAGTTCCAGGCCCCCCCTCTTTCCTTCTCTATTTTTCTCCCACGTTGCATTTTGCGGCAGCCACATTCTGCTCTCTACACATATATTTGGCAGCTAGCTTTACCTTCTTCTGTTAGGTTACCATCAATCCTTCTGCTTCCTTTGCTTTCTTTCAAATGCATTCCAGCTGTATCTCTTAATTACCGTTTCCTCTTAGATTTTGATTTATATTCATATCCCACAAAATTTATGATTGGTTTGTTTTTCTGAACCAGACACCAACGCGTTGTAATATCTCTCATATAAAGGTTCTGGTTTAAATTGGAAAATACGCGGAAGGGTTTCTATATATCTAGATTTCAATTATGTGGCTGTTTGAAACCTTTCAAACCTTGGTTTGAGGAGGCAGACTTCAAATATCTATAAAAATTTATAAAATAAATTATAATTTTAGATAAATTAATAAAAATAATAAATTATAATTTTAAATAAATTAATAGAAATAGTTTCTACATAAAAAAAAGCTTATAAATATTTAATAATTATTATTTTTTTTTAATAATATGTCTCCCCTCTTCTGTTATTGCTCTTCGCTTTTTCTTGGTTGCCGCCATCATCACTAGTCTTCTCTATCGTCGTCATCGCTGCTCTGGTGCTACTTCTTCTCTGTCATCGTGTTCTTCTTTGTCTTGCTTGTCTCTAGATTTGCTCGGTTGCTGACGTCCTAGCTGTTTGTCTCTGTCGTATTCGTCGTCAGATCTGTTTGCTTCTTCACTATTGTCACTTCTTATTCTTCATCTTCTTCAGATATCATCAAGGAGGAGGAAGCTCGTATCGTCTCGTCTCATCTCTGTTAGATCTTGTTGCTCCCAATATTCCAGAGTTCGTTGACAGCGTTAATAGCGGTGGGAACAGCAACATCCTCTTTGTTAAAATAGCAGTAGTGGCAGCAACAAATTTCTATCTAAATATTTATTTTATCTAAAATTATTTTTTTATAAACTCTTATAATTTTTTTTTTTAAAATAACTTTTAAATTATTTATTTTTTATAAGATTTTATCCAAATCTTAAACCAAATATGCCCTTATATCTCCTTCTTTTCATACCTTTTGCTTTTATGACCTAAATCTATTTTGAATAGTGTGTATTCAAAACTGAGCCAGACCGGTTGATTTGGTTGATGAACCAGCAATTCGGGTTTTGTTCCGATTCAAATGCTTTCAAAAGTAATAAAGTGAGTCAAAAATCTATGACATTGAATTTTTTCTTACCTTTATAAAATAGTTTTATTACTTAAGATAAGCTCTCTCACAAAAGTGGAAGAATTGAGTGTAATATGCATGACTTGTTGGTAGTGTGACTTAAACATGGATTTGATATTTTATAGTATTAATTGATTATTGAACTTATATTAGTTACGGCATATTAGCATTAATAAATTTTGAGATAATGAGTTCATTTATCTATATATCCTTTTGTTTCAAAAATAAAAAGTTGATTTTGAACACGAATTCATTCATTTAATATATTAAATTATATTATCTACATGTAGCATTCCTGCATATATAAAGGAGATGTCACATCTAATCATTATACTTATATATATTTTCTCTCAATTTCTCACCTTTTAAAATGTATCATAAAATATTATTTTTGTGATTGTTGGAAATTTGAGATGAACAATATATATATAAATTAATATAATTTCGGTTTGTATTTATCCAAAAAAACAGCCAAAACCAATCCCAACTGTGACGCCAATTGTTAAAAGATGTTAAGGCCAATGGTTTGGATTCCTATTACCTTCCACTATCTGCTAGGACCACAACCACTGTTTGCTATTGTTATTATTCATAATAATGGTCCCCATTTGTAAGACAAAAAACTATATGTTTGAATGTCAGTTTTACTTTTGTTTTATACATTGAATATCCAATGTAATAACCATGTCCTCGCATATCTGAATTATTAATTTTCAAACTGCACAGTGAACTTAGCTATGGAGTCAAAGTTCAAAATTGTAAAAGTGGCTTTAATTTGCTGGAGTCCCTGGTGCAGATAAATGTATAGCCAGAAAGCAAGGGAACTGAAAACTATTTCTCATTCAACTATAAATGATTTTCAACTAGAATGCAGGACTGGGTTTTACACGGAATTTGAGATAGACTGGGTTTTACACGGAATTTGAGATAAGTCATAATACGATTCATAGTGTTCATAGTTTATAAATTAGTGCGGCTTATACATGAGATAGGCTAAACGCGTTAAGTGGAAGTTTGCTAAGAATATGATTGAACAATAAAGCTCGTTAATGAGTTAGGGAAACTTAAAACATTAAGAAGTTAACAGGTTAAGTAATTTCTAAAGGCAAACTTAAAACCTTGAAGGCTTGATTAAGGCGTTAGGTAGATGGATTAAGACATTAAGGAGTGTTTGCACAAAATTGGACTTAGACAGGGAGGCATGTTAACACTTTAAACATAAGGATTAACAAGTTAAAAGATTTTTAAAGCGATAAATTTGTTTGAAAGACACAGTTAATAAGTTAAGTAAATGACTTGACACGTTCAATAGAAGTTCAGAAAACTGAAACTAGTTTTTAACAAAGTGGTTAATGCGTTAAGGATTGTAGTAAACATGTTAAGTTTTTTTCAGAAAGTGAAAAACGTGTTCGAACAAGAACAACACATTAAGGGAGTGGAAACATGGGTTAAACAACATGATTAATAACACGTTAGGCAGTAATATTAATGTGTTAAGGGGATTTGGATGTAAAAAATGTTTTTGATCGCTTTCCAACTTTTGTAAAATGAAAGTGTGATAACTTGCTTTCTTTAAAACGATCCGAAAGACTGGTTTTCATATAAAAACAAAGTTCTCATAAAAATCTTTTTTAAAAAGATACTAAGAGACTCAAAAGATAAAACTACAAAATTTTGAAGTCTTCACTGGTATTCCCTCAGCTTAATCATTTTGTTATAAGATTTGAAATTAACCCTTAAATTTCTTTTTTAAAATTTTGTTATCATCAAAATAATAAGGTGATTCAACGCATAATGTTGAATGTATACGATTTAGTGAGCAAACCTTTAGTGATTTATTTAGTATGGACGCCCTATATCCACAATTATGAAATTATGAATTTTGAAAGGTATATATTGATATATTGGTACTTTGGAAAGAATGGTGTGAAACAATGGTGTGACACTATGTTTTGACTTGAACGTGGACACGTTCATATTTACTTGCATGGAATTTGGAGATATTGTTTGGAAATATATATATATATATATGTGTGTGTGTGTGTGTGTGTGTGTGTGTGTGTGCAAGATTTACATACATATATTTGAATATTATTTTGTGATTAGGATGTATAATGTTGAGATTCAAATGTAGTATGATCCTTTATTACCATGTTGTAGTTGCCAGTCTCTAAAGTATCCATTTCTACAGCCAGGAAGGGAAAGGGGACGGCACATATATAAGACCTATCCTATCCTTTCCTATCTACTATCCTCACCCTAGAAATGGAAGACGAAGATAGGCAAATGTATTCATTAAACTATGACGACTATGCAAGCGTATATAAATTAATAATTTTTATCAATAAATTATTAGTTGAGATAATAAACAAAAAATATAAGTTAGAATATTAGAAAATATATACTTGTTATAGGAGAGATGAAATTTTTTATCATTATAAGTTTCAAAAGAAATTATACTATTAAACAAATAAAAAAGAATCCATGATCTATCACTAGATCGTAGTGACCTTAGCTTGAGCCAAGGGCTCTAAAAGGCCGGAGGTTATATATGGGTGCGCTCTCTAAATTGTAGCCTCGCTATGGAAGGGGAGTGTTGGGTATGGCTTGATTAACATTGATTTTGACCTCTTATATAACTATTGAGGCCTATATTTTACTAGAGAATTTTACTATTATCTTCCATATATTAAGAACGATTTAGTACTATATGGTTCACATGTATTTTTCTACAATAGATTATTTTTTGAGGAGTGTTACATGATGCACGTCCACCCTTATCTCTTCTTCAATCCTTATTCAATTGATTGGACACTACAATCGAACTAGTCTTACTTAACGCTTTATATTTGTCCGTTACATAAAAAAGCATCAAGTAACTTGAGGTAGAAGTTGATGGAGAGGCAGAAGTATAGAAGATTACACAAGTCCACACCTAATATATGCTCGTCCCTTGGAAAATCATAATTCTTTGTCCTTTTGCAAGAGCAGTCTTGTCTAGTCTTCCCCCCTCAAATAAAGTCAAGAGAAGCACATTGTCCAATGGTTTAAAATGTGGAAGCTTATGACATGAGGCTTTGTTTTAACTTTCATATTACATTGTGCTGACATAACATTTAGGAAACTCACAAGACCGAAAGTTGTTCAACTGATGATGATATATGATATGTGACTATTTATAGCGTGTTCGATCTTAAAAAATATAATTTTATTGTAATTTTAGTCGTAGTACTTGGGGAGACATCTTAACTTCTGTATATTTAGATTTTAGCTTAATGGTAATAGACAACTCGCCTTACCCGATATTGGTATCGCCTAGGAAAAAAAAAGATTTTGCCATACCTTTAAATTGTGAGTGAGGTCAACTCCTTTTCAAAAAATTTTATACAAAAAGGAAAGGGAAACTCACAAGGCACTCTCTGATGGATAATAAAAGCAAGGAAAGCTTCCCACAAGTGGCATTATAGTAAATAATATGCTTTCCTTCCTTAATATAAAAAGTAAATAAATAATTTGTATAAATTAAAGTATGTTTGGTGTGAGGGAATGGAGAGGAAAGGAGGGAGTAAGAATTTTAATAATAAGTTTGATTTAAAAAAAATGGAAGAAGTGAGATTAAAATTTTTTAATTAATTTTTCTTATTCTTTTATTTTACGACTTCAACTATTAAAATTTTATAACTCCACTCTTTCATTTCTTTTAAATTAAACTTATTAAAATATTCTCTCCCTTCCCCTCCTCTTCCATCTCCTTATATCTATAGACCTTAATAAAATTAATTATTTGCTAAAAATACATATTAATTTTTTTAAAATATCTTCTTTAATATATTTATTTGTATTGAAACTACTTATTAATAGAACCTATTTAATATATACAATTAATTTAGATAATTTAATAAAAAATAATAATTTTGAGAAATAAAATAGATTTATGTCTTATATTTAGAGTTAAAATAATTTTTATAATTAATTTTATATATTTAAGATTATAGGGAGTAATTAATATTAACCATTGGAGTCCAAGTCAGTCATATATCATTTGAAGATGTTATGGATTTCCTAAAAGATGAAACATATGTATGTCTACACACACACACACACATTATTAGGGACATGCATTTGCATAATTCGCGGATGATTCTTCCACAACAAAAGCAAGAAAAGATGTTTTAAAGGTCTAGGGACATGTCTACATCAAATTATTTTGTAGAATTCAAATTGCGAATCTTCAACAGAATCGATTCTAATTGGTTAAAGGAAAAGAAAGAAAGCTCTTGAAGTTTCCCCGTTGAACAACAACAGTTTAATTTACTTTTTGTATTATTAATTTTATTTGATTTTCTATTAAAAAAATTAATCACCATGAATGATATTCAAAGTAGAGAGAGAAGGGGTAAGGTGGGAGTAAAACTGAATCCAAAACTGAGCATGTTGCTTTTCCATTTAAATAAAACCATGACGTTTTATTATAAAATGAAATTTAGGCTGTTAATTTTGATGTATAATCTTAGTTGTTGCTTGAGGCACTTAAAGAATTTGAGACTTAACAATATCTAACAAAACAACTTGGTTTTATTTAAATAGAGAAACAATAGAGGAAACTTGTAACGGAGAGGTTCCATTATGATGAAAATAATACACAATTTTTATTTCTATAGTTAACTTTTGCCTTAAATTATTTTGACGATCATAAAAATGTAAGCCGAATTTATAAATAAACTAAATTAAGGAAAATTAATTTGTTAATCACTATAGTTTTACATAATTTTTAATAAAATCCGTATAATTTTTCCCCTTTTTATTATATTCTTACAGTTTCTTTAGTTACAGGCCTTAGTTTTTATGTTTATAATATATTAATTAGGATTGATGTGCATACTAATTAAGCACATATAACTTTCTATAAAATACAAGATAAAAAAGAGATTTGTTTTTAAACACTTGATGAAATAAAATATATTTATTAGCAATATAAAAAAAATTATTATGTTATGCCCAAAATTATATATATAATCTATAACCTAATCTAGTTTATCTTGATTTTAGTGGTGTATATTGAGTTAGAGTCACACAATCAACTATTAACACCATTTCTCTTATAAATTAGAGATTTCTCCTTGTGCATTGCAGAAAAAAATGTTATAATTGATTAATTTTATGATTATTATGAATTACCGATTAATTATTATCATAGGGTTCAAAATATTTTAAAAATTAAAATAATTTATAATTATTATAAATCATTATTATAGTTAGAAATTTGAAATATCAAAGTCAATTAATGAAATTATTAACTAATTACTACCATTGGCTCAAAAAATATTTTAAAGATCAAAATAAGATTATTGATTGAGATTATTGATTGTGGCTTATAGATAAAGAAATTGAAAGTATTAAATCAGATCAATCTATACTTATTTTTAATTGAACTTAGTATTATAATATTCTAAAAGTATAGTTGATGATTGATTGATTATAAGTATATAGACTAAAAACTATAATTAAAGAAACTATAAGGACCCAATAAAAAAAACAATGACCTAATTAAAAATGAGATGAAATTATTAAGACTTGTATATTAATTTTTTTATTAAAAAAGTTTGAGGGAGTAGCATTTTTTGTTAGACATATGCTTGATTGGTAATAAGAATATTTTCAAAACATAAACAGCGCAGTAGTATCAGTGGGTAACAAATATTGGGCAAGGGGCAAAAGGCCCGGCCCATCCTACAATAAAAGGATAAGGGCCTAGGATTTTGTAGGCCCTAAAAGTAGTAGGATTGCGTTTTCCGAAACTAGCCCATTCATTGTTTTTTTTTGGTAAACAGCCCATTCATTGTTGAGACATATAGAAGCTATACTTCTAGGCAGAAAATATTATTCATCGTATTTATAAAAAGTTATAGAATCCTGCATTGTTCTCAGTTGTAGTTAGTAACTTCGTATAATCTCGTATAGTGTCTCCTTCAATGAGTAAACAACAAAACCGAAGAAGATCTTTCAAGACTAGTAAATCTCCAGTTGCGCTGCAAAAGTGAAGACACGTCCCTGCAAATTTCTCTAGCTCTCGCTTTTAATGGAGCAATCATGATAGAGTGAGAATAAAGAAGAAGGCGATCGAGGAGAGAGAGAGAGTCTCATGGAACAAAGCACAATATTTTAGATGCAAGAATGTTAAGGGATTTTGTTATGTATTAGTCAGTCTTGTATAATTGATAATATGATATAAAAAAAGCCATCATATATCAGTTGATAGTAATAATAAAAAAATTCCCAATAACTAAAAACATAAAAGAGAGAAGGAAATACTGAGACAAATAAAGAATTAGAGAAAAGAGAATCTCAATTTCCATTGTGAGTAGTCATATGCAAGATGCGGTTGTACTTGTAAGGAGGATAAGAACAAAGTTAAATCTTGAGAAACATGATTGAAGGTATAACAAAGTGTAAAATTTGTCCAAAATGGGCATAATTACACAAATGACAATAAAAAAGACGGAGAAAAAACATAACATATATAAACTAAATAAAATGAAGAGGGATTAATAGGAAGATTCAATTTTCTCAATTCCTGCCTTGCTTGCAGCAGCTGCCGCATAAGCTGTAGTTAGATAACAGGTATTTATCTAAAGCCTTAGCTCAGCCAGATGCTTTTTATGTTCCTCCTTCTGCGTAGCCATATATTCCTTTATTACTTGCTGCTCATACTTCCAAGAAGGCCCGCTTCTTCCATTTTCTTCGGTCCCTTTTTACAGCTTCTCCTCAAACTCAGCCATGGAATTCTTTAGTTCCTGCTTAAACTTCGCAGAAAGCTCGCATTTCTTCATTTTCTTCCAGTTTGGCATGCACCACAAGAGAGCAAAGAGAGAGGAGAGATAAGAGGGAAACTCAACCGTAGAACAAAGAGAGAGGAGCGATAAAACGGAAACTCAGCTGTTGAGTTGTTTTCAACGATGAGAGCATCTTTATATAGAGAGGGTAGGGGAGTATTTATATACCATAATGTTTATATTTTTTTATCCCACTTTATTTTAAGATTTAAATGAGATTTTTGAGATTAAATAGGATTATTATGCATTATTTAATTGACTGAATGATTTTGGAAATTTTCATAAAAGTTGGAAATTTTAGAGTAAAAACATGATTATTTTATAGTTTCTAATTTTTAGGCTTAGAATTAATATTACCTATTTTTAAATTGATTCCCAAAGTTTTGAAAAGTTGATCCTTATGGAGATTTCAATTTATGATTCGCAATTGGTATTTGGAAATAATTTTTAATTTAAATTTAATTACAATATTTCTTAATTTTTGGACATCTCAATTATTTAATTATGATAGGGAATATAATATACATTAATAAATGCAATCTAATTCTTGTTGGGTAAGGAAGAGCAAATTAGAAAATCTAATGGTGCAGAATTTATTTTGAGAGATTAAAGACAATCCTATGGCTGAATTTTATTGGACCCATTTAATGTTAATGGGCCAAATTTTACTAAATAAAATAGATTTATAGGATCAGATTTATAAGTTTATCATATAGAATTATGCAGAAAAATATTTTACTCTTTTTGGCTGAGAGATTTAATTTAGTCTTAAATATAATATTTTAATCTATTTTATTTCTTAAATTTATAATTTTTTTTTAAAATATCCTTCTCCATATAAAAAGATTTTCATAAAAAAATAGTCATGATGAAGGTACCTATTTTACTAGGAAAGCAATATATTTGCTAGTAGAAAATTCCAAAAAGTACATAATAGGACAAATCATATGTTGCAAGCTTCAGCGGACTTATTACTAGCAGAAAGCAATATTCTCGTGGCTTGACTAAGAAAAATAACATTGACTTGGAGTCATTTTCCTGGAAATTTCCAGTAAATAGCAACCATGGTTCCTCCATAATACCAAGAGGGTGGTTAATTGCTTCCCATTTCTATTGTTCAAATTAGATTTCAAGTATTAGCATCGTGCTCAATTCATTAATTTACAATTACAATAACTTTATAATGTCTGTGTTGTGTTTACCAAGTAGCTCGTCGTCGTCATCTCGGAGGACCTGGAAATACGAAGTGTTTCTAAGTTTCAGAGGTGAGGATACTCGCAACAGTTTCACTGGTCATCTTTATGCTGCTCTTCAACGAAAAGGTATATGCACCTTCAAGGATGATAAGAAACTCCAGAGAGGAGAATGTATTCGATCAGAGCTAATCGAAGCAATTGAAGAATCCCGGATTTCAATCGTCGTCTTATCCAAAAACTACGCTGATTCGGCATGGTGCTTGGACGAGTTGGCAAAGATTTGCGAGGGAATTAATGAACCGGGATACACTGTTCTACCAATTTTCTACCATGTTGATCCATCTGATGTGCGAAATCAGATGGGGGATTTCAAAGAAGCATTTGATAAACATAAGCAACGCTCAAGCTATAAGTTACCAAGATGGAAGTCAGCTTTGGAGAAAGTAGCCAACCTCGCTGGTTATGATGTAAGGAACAGGTAAGTAACATTCTCTTGTTATAGCTTGATCTTCTCCTATTTTTCTGTTTTTTCTTTAATAAAAAAAGTTTACATGGGTTGGATCCGGGCCAAAGAACATGCCTGCAGCTCAAAGAGTTTATAAAAGCATTTACATATTACCCGCACAAAGTTCCCACATCAGTAATATAGTTTGAACCCATGACTTTGTTAATTATGGATCAAATCCTTACCAGTTGGACCAGCGTATGTTGATGATGACTTTTTTTTCCCCTTTTCTCTTCAGATCAGAGTCAGATATTGTTGAAGAAATCGTTAGGGATGTAACCCATAGACTGAAACATAAATTCTCAAGTCTGGCTGATGATCTAGTGGGGATGCAATCTCGTGCAGAAGCTATTGAGAAGCTTCTACATCTAGATTCAACAGATGATGTTCAATTTGTAGGGATTTTGGGGATGCCCGGTGTAGGGAAGACTACTCTTGCCGCAGTTGTATACGACAGAATCTCCCACCACTTTGATGCTTGCTGTTTTCTTCTTGATACAAGTAAAGTTCACAAGGGCCCCGGTCTTGTCCGTTTACAACAACAACTTCTTTATGAAACAGGGGGGAAAGATCAAGAGGTTTGGGAGGAATACACAGGAAGCAATTTAATAAGAACTAGGCTTTGCAAATATAAAACTCTTATTGTTGTTGATAATGTTGATCATGCAGATCAATTGGAGAAATTGGTTGGAAAGCCTGAATCTGGGTGGTTTGGTCCTGGGAGTAGAATCATCATAACAACTAGAGATGAGTACATTCTAAGGAGTTACAGAGTGGATAAAGTTTACAAGGTTGAACTACTGAATCATGAAGAAGCTCTTCAACTTCTTTGTAGAAGAGCCTTCAAAAGTGATGATCCTGATGATGAATTTCAAGAGTTGAGCCATAGACTTCTACAATATGCCAAAGCCCTTCCATTAGCAATCAAAGTGTTAGGTTCATCTTTGTTGATGCGCAAACAATCAGAGTGGAAATCACAATTAAATAGATTGAAAGAAAATCCCAACCAAGAGATTATGGGAGTGCTGGAGACAAGTTTATTTACGCTTGAGAAAAGGGACAAGGATATATTTGTAGATGTTGCTTGTTTCTTCAAGGGAGAAGATGAGAAGTATGCTAGAAAAATTCTAGACCATTGTTATTGTCAATGGAACAATCCTGATGAGCTTGGAATTAAAATTCTTTGTGAAAGATCACTCATTGTCATTGTCAATGGAAAAATCTGGATGCATGATTTGCTACAAGAAGTGGGCTGGAAAATTGCAAAAGGAGAATTCCCTCAAGAGCCAGCAAAGTGGAGTAGAATCTGGTTATACAAAGATCTTCAAGCTGTAAAGACAGTGAGTACTGTTTTAATTTTGTTTGGATTAACGTTTGTTGAAGTGAGTGTTTGTAAATTAAAATTGGGCTAAAAGTCAATTAATATAATATAATTTATTTTTTAATAGCTTTTAATATAAAACAGTCAATTTGACAAAAAAAAATATTTAAATGATATATTGAAAAGTCAATTTAAAAAAAATCAAATAGAAAGAAAAGTTAAAATCTAGAAAAATTTGCTTCACCTTCATTTATGCTTGTTACATCACTGAGCTTTTTCTTTCTTTTTATTTCTTTCATTAGATTAAGTAATTATTCAAAAAATCCATTCTTCGTCGCAGGGGACAGAAAAAGTTGAAGCCATCGTCTTGAAGGAGGAGGATGTAGATGTTAATGAGATGCTGCCGTTAAGGGCTGAAGCTTTATCCCAAATGACCCACCTCAGGCTAATCATATTCCCATCTATGAAATTTTCAGGAAAGCTGAATAATCTTTCCGATGAATTGAGATTTCTTTCCTGGCAGAAATTTCCTTTCAATTATTTGCCATCAAGTTTTGAACCAGCTAAACTTGTGGAATTGATTATTACTGATAGCAATATAAGACTACTATGGGAAGACGTAAAGGTACAGTACCGTTCTTTTCCCTAACAAATGAATGCTAATCAATATCACTATGTCCTTATTACAAGTCACTTCCACTTAATTTAATAAGGATTAAAAAACGTAATTAAAAGTAGTTTGTGTCATTTAGATGATAAAATATTATTACTACTTTCTAATATTACCCTCCAATTAAAACAGCTCATCTAATTACCCTTTAATTTCTTTCTTATATAATCTCTCTCTAGTCTCTACAATACAATTAATAAATGTATATAAGGAAAAGAATAATGATGTTGACTTTTTTGTAAAGTATTTATCTTACTTAAAAGACAAAGAGATTTTATTCTATTTATAAGTTATATAATTAAATTTTATCTATGAATGTATAATTTTACCTTTTATTTATTATTGTATTAACTTTATTCTTATATGACATAAATTATAATATATATTACATAGGAATAAAATTGGAAAGTTATTAAATTTTAGGATAGAATTAATAAAATTTAAGATTTTTTTAGTCCGTGTAAAATATGTTAGAACTGATTTATAAATAGGACTAAAAGAGCAACTTATACTCTTTTAGTCCTTATTATAAGGCACCAACTATGTTATTAGTCATTTTCATAACACACTTGCTTGGTTTTTAAGAGTATTAATTATTTTTTCTATATATACCCTTCTTTATGGTAGTAGGAGAGAGTACAAAATAATAGGATAATAGAGTTTAGTGTACTTACTAAAGGTAATATTAAAAATTTAAAAATAAGTATAAATTTAATATTTTAAATTATTTTTATTAGTACGTGCAAATTAGTTATAAATAACTTATAATAAAAATAAGATGAAGTATTCAATTAGGAGCAAAAAATTCTTGTAGAAGCAACTTATGAAAGGAATAAGAGTGGTATCTTTTTCTGTGCATCATACTTCTTGCTAGCTAATTGTGTTTTTTGTTTTGCTCCATTATAGGTTTTGCCAGAGTTGAAGATCATAGATCTACATGGCTCTAAAAATCTAATAAAGACCCCAAATCTTAAAGGAGTCAAAACTCTTGAGAAGTTAGATCTTGAAGGATGTAGTGGATTATTAGAGGTTGACGCATCCATTGGAGATCTTAGAAAGCTAACATTCTTGAATTTGAGACACTGTGATCGTCTAATCCGTGTCCCAAACACCTTATTTCTTTCAACTTCTCTTGAAACTCTGAACCTTCCTGGTTGTTTAATACTTGCACAACGTTTGAACTTCCAAGGACCTCCATAGAACCGTTGAACCCAAGGAGCAATCAGAACTCCCAATTCTAATAAAGCATCTTAGCTACCAGAGGCTCTCGAGCCAGCTAGTATTTTCATGGTAGATAGATTCATTTATTCCATACTGAACCACATTCATGTAATAAAGACGCAATATTGATATGCTGTTAGGAAGTTGATAGATTCATTTATTCTAGTGGCTTTAAGTAGCATCATCTTTTTTTACAACCAGCGTGTACTCATTTTCAAATGTATCCAAAATATAAGCCATTTCTAAGAACGATTTTTTAGTTTATAATATAAGTAATTTGAAAATTAATTAATACTTATTTATCAATTATACCATTTTTTAATTATAGAGAGAGGAGAGAGGTGAAAGAGAATACATATTCTTTAATAGGTGTAAATTTAATTTTTTTGTAATTTAAGTCATATTTAATAAGTTAACCGAATTTTATTAAAATGATTGAAAGTGGTTTATATTTTATATTAGATGAGTAAATCAATTCACATCTCACTCCCTCTATTTGTGCCATATGGCATTAACACTAAGTTTGAATGGAGAGAAAATTAGGAGGATAATAAAATGGAGGGTTGAAAAGTGGAGAGAAAATATTGTCCCTTCTTGTGTATGGATAGATAGGGAGAGGAGAGAAAAAGTATGATATTTACAATGATAATAATACCTTTATTTAATTTTTTTAACCTGTTTTTTAGTAGTGCCCTGAAAAATAAATTTAAATAGAAAATTAACAACATCAAATTAAAGGTTAAAATCAAATTAAAATGAAATTATTTTTATATTGTATTTTAAAATAAAAATATTATCAAAAATATATTTCCTCACAAACCAAAATAATAAAAACAAACACGTAATAATGACAATAATATCCCTATATCTTGATTTATTAAAATCAAAATAATAGTTTCTTTCAAAAATCAATTTGATCAATAATATAATAATAATTTAAAAATTACATAAACAAAATATAAAAAAGGGGAGATGAAATTTGTATATATATAAACACTTTTTATTATCAATGTGAGAATTTTATTAATAAGTAATTTATAAATATCTATATAAACCCTTTTTAAACTTTGCATTAGTGCCTGTTTGGAAATTTACAAACATTAGTTTAAAACTAAGGTTTGGCTCAAAATCTAAGTTTGGAGAAATTTTAAAACAAACAGTCATATTTGTTTAAACGGGCTTTTGGATTAAACTATGGTTTAAAACCAAGGTTTCAGATAAGTTAGTTAGAGTAGTTTATGGAACAGTAAACCACTTATGAACTAACCAATTACTATATTATCCCTACTTTTTCTCACACTATCTCTCCTCTCTCTTACTTTTTCTTACACTATCTCTCATCTCTCTAATTTTTTCTTACACCCTCTCTCCTACTTTTTCTTACATCCTCTCTCCTCTCTCCTACTTTTTCTCTATTTTCTTTCTTACACCCTCTCTCCTCTCTCCTCTCTCCTCTCATCTCTTATCTCTCCTCATTTAATACTCATACCATTTTTCGTAATTTACCAATAACAAAAGTAATTTTGGAAATAACTATCCAAACACTCATTTATTCAAAACCACTTTTTTTTTTATAATCTCTTCTTTAAAAGCCCTTTTCTATAAGCTGTTCAAAAGCCCTTTTTTTCATAAGTCCCTTTTAAAATCCTATCCAAACGGGTCTTTAATCTTTTGGTATGTTCTTCTATATGAAGTCTATTTTTTTTATATAGAACTTTTACAACTGTGGGATATGTAGATGGGAAATACAGATAACTGATGGAGAAAGAAATCAAACGAAAATTGAAATATCAAGTACAATATACGTTGACGGAGGTTGTATGCTCAAGTCTTGCCGTGTTGATTGGAGTGAGGGTAGGGCGGGGCAGTTTTGGAAAATTGATTTTCTCTCTAAAATTACATGGGTCCAACAAATTTTTTTCTTCCCACCGTTCTCCTTCCTATTTTCTCCCATAATCCAAACAAGATAATATTCATTTCTCTTTAATTTTCTCTTACCCTAGTTTTCTTTCCATCCAAACATACTATTAAGGTTTTTGCACAAATTTGCACAAAAACTAAGTAATTAGTACATTAAAATTCTCACTATTAAGGCATTGAATTTGTAAGTCTTTTCCCCTCATATACATCTTTTCTAGCTAAATTCTATTCCACTTGTGGAACTTTTTCCCGTACCAAACTAAACACATTCACACTCCACCAATGAGAGGCAAGCAACATGCAAGAAGAAGGAAAAAAAAGGCAATAAGGAAAAGCTATACCTAAAGAAGGTCAAATGCTTTACCTGCCACAACATGGGATATTTCGCATTCTAAATAGACTGAGAGCGAAAAAGTAACAGTAAATTATGTGAATCCATATGCCTTATTTGTTTATAGTACTATTTTTCTGATAGAACATGTTTCCTTTTCTTAGATTATTGACTCATGCTTTATAGACCAAGTAAGTCGAGATCGAGGATCTTTCGTAGAATACAGTCGGTTGCCATTTCAAAGCAAGTGGCTTTACGTTGGCAATAATGCAAGGATCAAGGTTTGATACATTGACACCTACAAACTTGTTTTGCTCATGGTGGAAAGATCTTGATGTTGCATGATGTGCTCCATGCTCTTGACATCCAACGGAATTTAATTTTTGTAATTTACTTCTTAGCTTTTGGGTTCAATGTAAACTTTCATGGTAAAGTTGTAGACATTTATAGCAATTCAATATTTTAATGTTTAGCTTTTTAATTTCAAAAGTTCTTTATCTTAGATCTTACTGGTGATTTTAATGCTCACGATTGTTTTGCTATTACTTTGAATAATCCTGATATGAATATCTTGTATGCTAGACTAGGACATATTAATAAAAAATATAATGATTAAACTGACAAAAGAAAGCTTATTGGGGGTAATCCCTAACATAGATATGTCATTATGTGAATGTTGTCTAACTGGTAAGGCTACTAGAAAACTATTCGGTAAGGGAACACGAGCTGAAAGTCTGTTGCAATTAATCCATTTTGATATTTGCAGTCCAATGAGTGTGAGGGCAAGACACGGAGTTTAATATTTTATTACCTTTATTGATGATTTTTCACAATATGGGCCAGTTCACCTTGGTAGATTAAGCCCAAGTCCATGAGGAGTAAATGTGGAGGGAATAATTTTATTTTTGAAAGAAAAAAGAAGGCATATGAGAGTTATGAAAATCCCACTTCCTATCTATGCACAATTTCCATACGTGAATAAGGCAGCAAAGAGAGTGATTGTATTGATCATTCGTGAAACTGCAATCTTGCTCTCTGGTGTGGGTAACATATTCATTTTTATCCTCTGCTCCTCTCCTCTCTACTTCTAATCTCTATTTTTCTTCTTTCTTCGATGGTTTTACCGTGTAAACGTACTAGAATCCAAACAAAATGCTCTAGTTACGTGTGGGTATTTCAGTGGATAAGAGAAGATATAAAGTACGCCCAAAACTTACAAGTTTAATTCCTATAAGAGAGACACTCATGTTGGGAGGAGTAGACATAAACCTAAAAAATAGATATTTGATAATAGGATCTAATAACTATATAAAAAAATATTGAAACAGTAATTTTCACCCACACAGGTCCAAATCTAATTAAATTAAAATGAGATCTCTGATCTTACCATGGTGTGATCGGCCAAAAGAAGGGGATGATCACAAAGATGAAGGTAGAGTTGTTTCTTGGGAAGAGAATTCAATTTCAGAGAAGATGATTGAGCCACCAAGCGTGGCCCAGTCAAATGGCAGAAAAGCTTCTCAAGTCTCATTAGAATATGCAGAATGGTTCAACGCTGGCCGATGACCTGGATTAGGCGACCACCAAATCATAGTCTCTATTTGCACCATATTGCCATTTGAAGATGGTTCTAGTTAATCTTCTTCTAGCTCGATTAAGATTAAATAGAACTAACTTAATTGACATTAAGTGCTCATCAGATCTGAATCGTAATTTGAATGATCTGAATTTAAAATTTTTAATCTATGATTTTCTCAATGATAAATTTATTTGAGTAAAATAACAATTATAAATTATCTTTATCTTAAATTTTATGTCTGTTAAAAAAATATTTAAAATATAAAAAATTAAATTATACTAAATCTAAACTGATCAAAATCAATGATAAGCACATTGTGCTCACCAGCACGGAATGTGCTTCAACTTTAATACTCTCTCTTATCCTTTTAATAAGATCTAAATTTTATTTGGTCTAGTCCTTTTTATAAAGTCTAATTTGGGTTTTATGAACAGTAAGTATATTTTTACTAATTTTACCCTTAATTATTTCTATTCTT
The DNA here is from genome assembly GCA_037074615.1 of Leucaena leucocephala. Taxonomy (NCBI): domain Eukaryota; kingdom Viridiplantae; phylum Streptophyta; class Magnoliopsida; order Fabales; family Fabaceae; genus Leucaena; species Leucaena leucocephala. The sequence goes on from CM073550.1 coordinate 6,113,163, forward strand.
TCATTTTTTTTTTCATACATTCTCTCTTATATTTTTTTCTCACAATTTCTCTTTCGCATTAGTTAGTACAAGATATTGGTCATCGCCGCTGAAACCTCACAAACATTGATGGGCCGCCATAATTGACTGGCTTTCTTCATGGAATTGAATCACACTGTTTATGGCCATAGTTCTTTTTCGATCGATGATGTTTTGGGACAATGTTGATGGGTCAAAGTTGGAGCACAAAACGCGTGAAAATGTTACGGCTTAGTTCACGCATTTTTAAATCGTCTGGACCTTTACCCCAAATAAAATTTCATTGTTTTGAAAATAATATCTAAAGGTAATTTTTTTTTCAAAATTCTGATTTATATCATTTTCAGAATCATAAAATCAATTTAAAATTTTAAATAAAATCAAAAGGTAGAAATCATAAAAAACTATAAAGCCGGGCTAATATTTTATTATAAATAAAAAAACTGTGATGGGGCTGGATGGGAATCAATCCTTATGCTAATTGCCTAGTTAGTTATAAACTAACAAAATGCTGGGTCTAGTAGAAAGATATTAACCTCACAATGTGGTAATTTAAGGTATGAATTTCTACTTACGAAAGGAAAAAACTAGCCAGCTATAAGGCCAAGTTTGACGTCCCCCATTTTTTGAATAAATAAATAGTTAAAATATATACATTTAGTCTTTTAGCTTTACAATAAATTTTACTTTAATCTTTTAAGTAACATTTTAAATTTTTTTTTTGGTATAAAAATTTTTAAATTACTCTCTCATCTACTGTTTTCAGACCTGGACCAAAGTCCACATTTTACTCGTGCTTTAAAATGTAAAGAAAGTTCATAACTTTAAACAAATACTCTTACTCCTTTTTTATAAGAGGTTGTTAATCGTTTGCTACAAATCAATGAGTATTAGTTAAATTATTAATTGTATCATAAATTGATAAGATTTACCTAACACTTTACAAATTTTTAAAAGATTTATTAAACTTGATCTAACATAACAATTATCTCACTAAATGTAAAATAAATAACCCATAGTTTTAAAAGATTAATCTTTCTGACTATTACTTAAAAATTATTAGACTATATTATATGCAAAATTTGATTTCTTAAAAATCATCTCATGTATTAATAATCATTTCTAACATTAACAATCATCTCACAGGGTCTGTACCAGTTTGTTATGAAAAATGGTTGTTGCCTGACAACCTTTACAAATTCATACTATTTTAAAGTAAAAGAGCATGGAAGGGAGTTGCCTGAAGGCATTTTGGACTTGGAAGGCTGTCGCGACTGTAACGAACCCTTGCAGTAGCAAACCTTCCTCGCTGTGTCCTTCGCCGCAGCGAAATTGTGTTTCACAAAATGACGCAAAAACTATGGTTGATATGTTGGAAAATCGTTTAGGAGCCATTTTTCTTTGACTTTTGAAGACTTTTGGAGCATTGGAGAGCTTGGGAAAAGAGGTTTTGGAGTCATTAAAACTTGAGTTGATACTTTGAAAAGATTTAAAGCTTCAACTTTGGTTTTATTGCCTTTTCGTTCTAGTTTCTTAGTTTGTAATATGAAACGAATTTATTTGTGCAGTTTTAGTTTGTTGATGAACATGGTAGTTAAGCATTTCACTCTAGGATTACTTTAACCTTTAGTATGGATTGAGAATTGGTTTTATCCTTCTTTCAAATGCTTGGCCATCCCTTGGCTTGTTTTGTTCAATTGATTAGAGCTTTGAGAAAGTTATTTCAATTGTAAAATTTTGGCAATCACACATTAGACTTAAAATTAATCAGTTTTAATAGATAATTTATTTTTGTCATAGTGATATAGTCACTAACATAATGTTGTCAATATGAGATTTATGCTTTGTTGTGATTTTCAATAACTAAGACAAGATAATCGATTGATTTTTAAAATAAAATTTGGGAATTGACTTGAGAGAGCGTTTTCATTTAGAACCTTGGCAAACATATAATTTCATAAAATAACTAATTGAGGGGTTTTGAATTCAAGTCTCATAAAATACATTAGGAAAAAGTAATCCTAAGCCTTTTGTTTACAAAGTTTTCAAGCATGTTTTTAACTCTTATAATTGAAAATATATTTGTAATAATTCACTCTCTTTTATCTTAATATTTGTGAGAAGGACAAACTTTTTATACTACTTATAACACGTACGCTTACTGTTAAGCTAACCTGCGAACATTGCCAGTCGACAACTGCTCCCATAAAGCCATGATATTATCATTTTTTTTAAAAAGTTTATCTTTTTTAATATTCTAAACCATTGTCTCACTATCTAAATTATTTTCAGAGGCACAAGGACAAGTTAAAGTACAACAAAGAGCCAAGTGGGTTGAACACTTGAACCCGAACTATTTTAACAGCGGTGATTCCTCAGACTCGGCAACTTTTCATGTTCCCTCTCCCTCTGAAAGCTAAAAATGGGGTTTTGTGGAGCTTCTAGGTATGGCTTCCCAAATTTCCTTTGTTTTCTGTATCATCGTCTCCATCTTTATTCCATCTTTCTCCTTCATATGCCCTAACTTTCCACTCATGTTTCTATTCCGGTTCCAAATATCCTAAGAATAAGCCAGAGTTTTTTTTTTCATTGTTTCCATTGCCTGCTTCATAGGCTGTAATGTTCACAGATATAAATGATTGAACAACTAAGGATCAAATAGTATGCTTGTATTGGAAATCCGAAATGGATTTATATTCCTGCAGTTATGATATTCATCAACAGCTATAGAAAATCAATAACAGAATCCCACCATAACAGAAATGCAGTACAGAAAAGAAGAGCAGAAATGATAGAAGAATGCAGAGAAGTGGTCCAGAGAGATAACAGTGTGCACACATTATCCACACCCCTGCAATTTTATTTTCCCCATTTAAATACTAATTTCCCTTTACTTTCCATGTGGGTCTCCTCTGGCGGTTACTCCTTCCTATAGATTTATCTTCTATTCCAGTCTCAATGGTATTCTCTTGGCCCATCACATTTGGGCCCATTCCATAGGCGTCCCCCCTCCCCAATTTAAAAGATCTTAAGATCTGCTTAAAATTATTAAAATACTCGACCAATCTTTAATATAAAAGTTGATTATAGAGTTAGTTTTAGTTTAAATAATAAGACATATTTTTTATATTTATCAATTTTTTTTAAATTACTGCTATTAATAATTTCTCAACAATAATCAAATAAGAGAAGGAGCGAGGGAGTTAAGGAAGATGATTGGAATATTTTAAAAAAATATATCATATTAACTAATTTTCTTAATCTAATCAAATTAGTTAAATAAGTTTTATATTAATGATGGGGAAGAATATTATCCTAATGCTATCTCCCTTTACGCACAAGCTGAATCTAAGGGATTCACACCTAATTTGGTTACACTGAATATTTTAGTTAATAGTTACTAGATTTATTTGAGATCTTGATAAGAGATCAATTTTTGGCATTAATTGAGGGATTTTATTATGAGTATCATATATTAAAATATATTTATAGTTTAAATTAGAATAAAGAATTCACGTTTTTAAATTAAAAAAGAAAAAAAAATCAGTTTCCTATTAGTCTATTTATGTCAATTGTTTTATGGTTATTTTTTGTTAGTTCCCTATTTTTATTTATGTATATATTTTGCAATTGGCAGGAGAAGGGGGTAGCATATATATATATATATATATATATATATATATATATATATATATATCAGAATACCCAGGGTTGGAAGAGCAAAGATGAACGGAGGACAGATAATTCGAAGAGTGAGAACCAGTGATTGCCTTCTTCCTCATCTTCTTTTTCTTCTTCCTCTTCCTCTTCCTCTTCTTCATCTTCTTCTCTTCTTCTTCATCCTCTTCCTCTTCTTCTTCTTCTACCTCTTCTTCTTCTACCTTTTCTTCTTCTTCCTCCTCCTCCTCCTCTTCTTCTTCCTCCTCCTCCTCCTCTTCTTCTTCCTCTTCTCCTTCTTCTTCTTCTTCCTCTTCTTCTCCCTCTTCTTCTTCTTCTTTTTCTTCATCCTCTTCTTCCTCATCTTTGTCTTCCTCTTCTTTCCTCTTATTATTCTTCTTCTTCCTCTTCCTCTTCCTCTTCTTCTTCTTCTTCTTCTCTAGGTAATGACAATGTTTGGTTTGTTTTATACTCCTTCATGACAATGTTCAATTTATATAGATAAACCTTTGTTTTTGGATTATTGTAGTTTGGTTATGGATTAGTGGATGATAATTTCAATCTTTATTTGCTTTAATATTATGTTTGCTAATTCAATTGTGCGCTTTATAGTTATAAAACAAGAGACATCTTATTGGAACTATTTTGGTGTTTTAAATAAGCCTAGACATAGAGAATTTAGACTATACCTTCAATTGAATCGTGTAGGATTGATTATTTGATACTTGATTTGCTTATAGGAAAGACGTATAACTATCGGCCCCACATAGCCATTTTAGGCTTGGACTTAATTTAGTCTAATTAAGTAATCACATAATAAATTATAGATGAACATAATTGGGATGCGTTTTAGTGGATCAAAAGATACTCTTAGGTACTTAAGAGTCCTAGACTAGCAAATATAACTTTAATTGCAATTAAAGGGAGAAATTAGACACTAAGAAGTAATCAAAGCTATAATAATATACTCTCATCTCAATTAATATCACATCTCAAAATTTGGACGTGACCGGCACAGAATATGAATAATTTCACATTCTGAAAGCCTAATACTTTAAATAGAACAGTCAAACTTTCCATAATATCTTCCAAAATAAACAGAATCTTTTCTAAGGACTAAGTGGAGCATTTACCTTCTTTTCAAAATAATACACTTTCTAAATGATAATTTCATCAAAAGTAGTTTTGTAAAAAATGACGCTTTGGATCGACAACGAGGTTCTTCACTGCTCAGCAAAAAGGTTAAGGTCACCTGCACTATCTGAAGCCAAATAATTTACTCGTGAATAATGTCCCAAAAACATGATTAAAAGAATGCAAAAATAAACAATGCATAAACATGTTTCAAATAACAGTTCGTATTTCAATGCAAACTTTTCTGTAAACATTTTCTTTCAGGAAAAACAATTTGAAATAACCATTCCAATCAATCATAGGAAAACAATCCTTTCAAAACCTTTATCTTTTTGTAGGACTTCAATAGAATGAAAATAGACGTGGACACATAGTCCACGAGGACAAATGACCAATCTAGTAGCTCAAGGCCACTAGCCGTCGTGAGTACGAGACCCATGTAATAATCTGGTGGCTCAAGGCCACAATCTGTCGCGATTACGAGACCCACGTATATCCGTCGCGAGTACGAGACCCATGTATATCCGTCGCAAGTACGAGACCCATGTATATCCGTCGCGAGTATAAGACCCACGTATATCCGTCGAGCTCGGGTAACCAAGGTGCACCAAGGACTAACAGTACTGCTGTTAGCAACCAGTGTTCTATATTCCATCCTAAAACGTTTCCATCCTAAAACGTTTCCATCATGCGTGGGATTTATTTCACACGAAATAATCACAATCATTTCAATGCCATAACCATTGGTAAAATCACTTTAACTTTCCAAAAACCCCAGCATGTACATTTAAAATCAAATTACTATAAAAACATGAAATTCACAAAAGAATATATTTCATGAATAACATCAATTCAATGCAACTTTTGCCAAACTCTTTTCAAAAGCTTATTCATCCATTTTCATACATAATCATAGTTCCTTTGTAAACCCATCGAAAGAAAATTATTTCTAACGATTCAAACCATACTTTCGTAAAATTTGCTTTTCAAAATTCATATTTGAAATTCAATATTTGAAATGACAATGCATTTGAAAATGTAAATTTTAGGGAACGTTGTTCACTCACCTGCCATGCTCCAAAACCTTTACCCGTTTTAGCCAATCACTTTCGATTATTTCACTTCTCAATTCCCTAATATCCCAAACAATATATATTAGCATTTTAATCAATATTGCAACAAAAATAAATCATCTTTAACCTAATATTCCCTTTCATTTCATGCTTCCAATCAATCACAAAGACGCAATACATATGCTCCTAAGCCATCACCCTCCGACATTGATTCAATCATACAATCATATGGTACAGACTTCCAACCACATTAAATTTGACAAATCTTGAGCCAATTATATCTATTTGCCCCTTTCCATTCTTCTACCACACTTAATGAACATCCACAGACAATTAAATTCATCATTCTTCTCAAACTCCCTATTCCAAAAAGAAATGTAATTCACCTCTTCTATACCAAGTACTTTTGATCTAATACCATCATTGCAAGTTATTTACATATTCATTAACTTGCATTAGCTTCCCAATTCATTTACACACACACCAAATAAATTCCCATCTTCCTCTATTCTTAACATTCGAAATCCACATGATCCTAAAGGCTTTACTTGGCCTTAACCATGACTTCACCCCTCTAACACTTGATTTATATTAAAATTCCTTCAATGCATCAAAATTTAAACTTAAACAACACCTAATTTAACATTACTTGAACCCCATAATATACTTTAATGATTTACAACTCCAAACACTAACTAACCATTCAAGGATAGGTTACCCAACCAATTCTTTAACTATTATCATTCAAAATTCCATGCTTTAGTGATAATTGAAACACTTGCTTCTTAACAATTATACTTTAGTTTTCCTTAACCATTTTTCAAAAGCTTTGACGGCGCTTAACTTTATGCATACTCATAGTCCAATTCCTTATGGCAGCAACAATTTATATCTAAATATATGTCATATGCTAAACAGTGATCAAAACAGTAGTTCCAACGTCCTCTTCTCTATTTCCACTGACCCTAACAGACATACATGCTATAACATTATATATATCATATCATTACCAAGTTCTTCAAGCTTAGCGCCCAAACACACACACATATATATACATCTAACCAACAGTAACCCATAGGCACACCCACTTAACAGCAATGATCACACAACCATAAGCTTTTATTTCCTCTTTCATTTTAACAGTAATAGCTCATTCTCTTATATTACTTCACAGCGCACGCAAATCTTATATGTACATATATATGTATGCATATTCCACTTAGATTCAACCAAAATAGCCGTGCCTTATACAAATATATATATCTGCACATGCATACATATATACGCACATACCAATCTCCCTAACCAGCCCCAAAATCACTAACTAGCATCACAACACACATACACACATGCATATCTTCACAGAACTCGTGAGCACAGAGTATCAATATATTCAATCATTCACCACAACAGCCACAACAACATAAATATATATATATACTCGGTACCCCTGAATTGAAAAAATCATTCCTTGTGTTAACACCCTTAACAGAACAATGATCCAATACACAGCACACTAGGTGAACATTCATATAACTTTTCCTAAAACCAAACCAGTAACCATTTTCCCTGACAACATATTCTAATTATGATGCCTTTAATAGCTACAAAACGCATACCTCAGCAACCAGAAGCAATTCATCGCCAACATAACAAGGAACGAGGGGTTAATGCTTTTAAGGCTCAAAACACAGAATCTGGAAATCCCTACAGCAAATACCTCATCAATTTCCATTTTTCTCTTGGTGGCTCAATCAAAAGAGAACAGAAATAGGGGTGCCATAGGTGAAGACAGAAAATCCCAGAATTTACCTTAAGCGACCGACGACAACACAAGATAGGTCTCTGTTCTCTGAGTACTATCTTGACAGCACTTGGAGTTCACTACCTCCTACTACCACTCTCCCTCTGCACACACTATTTCTCTAAAAAAACTTGTGACATTAGGAGAAATTGACGTCACCAATAGAAAAAATAGGCCATTGCATGGCAATGAGTCTCACGATAGTGCCAGAACTCCCCAGATGTGAAGCCTCTTTTTTCCTTTCCCCTCCTTTTCTGTCTCCATTTATCAAACCAGTGAAGCTTACCGATGATGTGACAATACACACTACAATGACTCAGCAGAGGCACTGACAGAATAAGGCGATAGCAACGTCTAGTCGCATGGCAATGGCTCTCCTATGGCATGACACTTCTGTCACCGCCTCTTTCGTCTGTGCTGCTGAAAAAGGGATTAGAGAAAGAAATGGCGAGGAGTACGGTGTCTGCAAAGTTTAAAAGAGTGAGGGGTATTTTGGTAATTTTGCGCGTGAGAAAAATAAAATAGACCTTTCCTTTAGTACTGCCTAGGGCTCGAACACGGGACATCGCGGTTACTTCAGCGCCTTTCACCACTTAACTATTGCCTAACCATTTGAAACTTTCTGCATCGAATATATACATATCCCTTAAATTTATTTTATCTATTAATTTTTTCAAACCATAACAATTAATTTAGAATCATCCTTAGAAATAGTTATAATTTATATTTTTTTTGTTATTCTAGTTAGATTTTATTTTTATTTTACCTTCTAAATTGTGTTTTACTCAAATTAAGTAAAAGCGTAAAATTGATTCTCAATTAGGTTGTTGGTACCGAGTCCTCATGGAAATGATACTTTATTCACTCTTTATTACTTGATATAGCCCATATACTTACAGAATTATAAGTTTTATAGTTTTAGGCCATCAGTTTTTGAAGTTGTTACTGGGGATCGAACCCAGGTCACTTGTGTGATAAGTGGGAATACTCACCACTATACTCCCTAACAATGGCACAGAAAACTTGATGGGCTAAAATTATGAAAACTATAATTCCACAAGTATACATAGGGATGTCCAATATGTCCTGTCCCAGGTGTCCTAACCTAGTCTTAGTTATTTTAAAATGGGTTTGTCCCATCCTAAGAAGGATATGGCTGGTTAGGATAAGGGTTAGGGTTGGGACAAGGACAGGTCTCAGAATGACCCTTGTGATGTCCTATCGTGTCCTAAAGATATATATATTTTTTATGAGACCTAGACTTGTACACAAGAAATAGACTTATCCATAGTAGCTTTATCTCGACAAAAAAGGAGTTTCAACCAGGGGTTAGATTACTAGTCCATAGCAGAAGCATTTTCATAAGAAAAATAATAGCAAAAGCATTTTAATACATATCCAGATTCCAATGGAACATTTTAAATCTTTATTTATGCATATCTAGTTAGTTCAGTCAAGCACAAGAAATACCCATTTTTGTTGCCATAAAGCATTATGACGGAGGGCTTTTTGGACACAGTCGGCGCTGGGGAGTTTGTCACTAAATTGGTTCAGTCAAGCAAGGAAATACCCATTTTGGTTCAATTTTTAATGAGTTGTCACCGCCATTGGTCCTTTGGGAGGACCTAGGGTTTTCAAGGAGTGGTGTATCGATGGGAATACCTAGGAAGTGTTCAATGGCAGGAGTCAGGAGTAGTTGGAAAAGTAAAGATCTATAGCAATTAGGCATGGAGCTGAAATAAAATTAGCATACAAGACGATGGGCAAAGTTGACATGAGTTAGGAATCTCAGATACAGAATGCTGGATAAAGAAGGTGAGCTCAATGGAGTCATAGAGTATGCTGCCATAGTTAGATAGTCCCACAAGGTGGCGGTGGCATTGGTGTTGGGCTTTGATGAAGAAGAAGGATTATGATTTACCCTGATCGTCCCAAAAAGTAGCATTTAAAGAGAAGAGAAGAACATAGAAAGAAAGAGAAGAAAACTCGTTGTAGTGGGGCATCCAACTTCTTATTTTATTTTATTTTTTAAATTCTGGAGGAATCGAGAATTCTCGTCTTCAGGATAGGACATGGGATGGGGGTATACTGGTCTTGACATGTTCTATGAACACCCTTAAGTATACGGGTCGAATCAAGTAATAAAGAGTGAATAATGTTTTGTATCAAGTAATAAAGAGTGAATAATGTTTCATTCTCATGAGGGCTTGGTACCAACATGATTAAAAATCAATTTTACACTTTTTCTTAATTTAATAAAAACACAATTTAGAAGGTAAAATGAAAATAAAATCACTACAAAAAAGCAAGTATTTTTTAGCAATTATTTTATGCTGTTTCTAGCAGTTTTAATTGCAATAAAAACCATTTCTAGTGGTTAGGCCAACCGCTAGAAAATTAGGCGAAAGAAACTGTATTCTATCCGTTCAACTCAACTACTACTCACAATGGTCAAAACACTAGAAACTTTCTAATGATTCCATAAGATTTTAGAAAAAAATGTAGTAGAAGGCAAATACGACAACGTTAGTAGCGATTCGAAACTGTTAGAAAATAATAAGGCAAGAATTGAAATTGAAAAAACTATTTGTAATTGTTGAAGGAATCGCAAGAAATTTCTTGCATGAAACTTGTGTTGGTAGGAAACAGAATTTTCATGATGGTGCCATATTTTCTAACGATTAGGAATTGCTAGAAATTTTGGCACCATTGTAAACAAAATTTGAATTTTACAATTTTTTTTGCCATTTTGTATTTTTATAGTGTTTCAAAATTGCTACAAACTGCACTCCAATTTAGAAAAATTCAAAATTTTTTATTATTAAAAAATGTAGTATTAGTCATTAAGAAACTATTAAATATATTATATTATATAATTATGTTTATTGCATAATTAGCAATGTATTAGATGTTATATATTAAAATTTTGTGACAAGTAATGAACTTTAAGTTGAAGAAGTGGTTGAATTAGTTGATGAGGTCATACCAAATATAAAGAAGAAAATAAATATGTTATACTATAAATAAAAAAATAAATTAAGATTTATAAAATGAATATCATCCTACCGTATAAAGAAGAAAAAACAACCCTATAAGAGAGCAAGAAGAGAAGATGAAATTATAAAGGAGAGGAGAGGCAGGAAAAGAAATGAGGAAGTGAATGAATGAGGAGGTGATATGGTATTTATAAAGGTATGAGAGGGTTTATAGCGGTTTGTGTGCATTTTGTAGTGATCTTGTTATCTGAAAAATTTCTAGCTATCCACTTAATTGCTACAAATTGAAAAGTTTTTACTTTTAAAAATTTGAGGAAAATTTTATTTGTACATATTTATGTAGGAAAACAAATTATTACATGAGTGATAGAAATTATTAAGATTCTTATTCTTGATCATCATCCTTCCTGAAAGGAGATATTAAAACAATTAATGTTAAGATTATAATTAAATATATTTAGGACAAATATTAGCAGTTAATTATTTAAATAATTTAATAAAAGGCATGCACCTAACAATAGCTAAATTATCATCTCCTTGAGGGAAGAAATTTTCAAAATTCGTTAGTTGGAAGGAGTCGCTATCATAAGTAAAGTCACCATCACTGATGTCATAAAAATCTCGTTGCTTGAGGTGGACGACTATATTCCTGTAATGACTCTAAATTAATAAAGAGAATAATTAGGGAAATAATTCTACTTTAATAATATATGTATTAATTTTTGCACTTATGTACTAAGAGAAGTTGGTAGTTGAGTGATGTTTAAAGGTGGTGGAAGGGGTTTGATGTCCGGGGTTCGAATCCTTGCACCTTATGAATTGGACTTTTACTTTTCCCAACCCATTGTGTGAAATTATTAAAATACCCTCTTGAGTTTAAAACCACATCTCCCTTCTTTCTCTGTTTTTGGAGAGCATGACTGAGAGAGAGTGGGAGTAGAAGCTTCGCGATTCTGGACAAAGAACATGTTACTGCTGTGATCTACATTCGCCTCTATCGTCTATGATGCTTACCGATGACCATGTCATCGACATTTGCCATGGTTCATCTGCCTTCGTTCTCCTTTTTTGCTTAGATCTCAGACGTTGCTGTGACTCTGTTGTGCTTTTATCGATTGAGCTGCTATTGGCGGTGACTATTGTCGCACGTTTGCCATCATTTCTGTCTTCTGTTCAGAGCTCAGTTGCTGTTCTGGATATTCTTCTTTTTCTGTTCTGCAGTTGCGTCATCCACATCGCTGCTATAGGTATTGAAAAGTTTCAAATACTTTCCCCTTCCTCTTACATTTTGATCTGTGTTTGTGCTAATTGCTGCAATGGGTATAAGTTAGTTTGCTGCTTTTTCCTTCGTTATTATTGATGTGTGTGGATATGTCCATTTGTACCCATTTTTATTGTGGCTTATGTGGGTTATGCGTGGGATTAGAAGGAAGATGGGTGGTATGCTTGAAGTCCTTTTCCCTTATATTATTCTATATTTTTTTTATTTGCATATGAACGGGAACAAAGGAGAATTGAAGTTAAATTTTGGTATGATGTTATGAAAAGAACGAATTGGATTTGAGCACTGATATGGTTTTGGAAAGGATATATATATATATATATGTATAGATATAAGATGATGCTGCTGTTCTGGTTTTAATGAACTAAATATATATAACAATGGGGGTTGCAGTAAAAAGAAATAAAAAAAGAGGGTGAGGCACCAAGGATCAATGGTATGTTATCTATGGGTATAAAACCCAATTTTGTTACAGAACAAGCTGAGAGTACTTTATTTTAATTAAAAGTATTGTTCTTGCCTCCACACAGTTAGCAACTGATATAAAGTAGATGATAGTTTTATGGTTGTAATAGACTTTTTGGAGGATGAAAAATTTGATTTGAGATAGGAAGTAAAGACCCATCATTTTTAAGAAGTTGTCAAGTAAAACTTTTAATGATTAAGGTATACATATAGGATATGTATAATGTTTTAGGGGATTATTATGTTTGCTATACTTGGTTTCAAGTGATGAAGAAATTACTGTTTTGGCATTCTTTTCTTGGGTTAAGAAATTGTTTTGAAAGTTTATGTTATGATAATAGAGCCTTAGATTATTAAAACAAGATTAAAGGCTTTAAAGTAATGTTTAGATTGATGTTGTTTGAACTGGAGATTTCATGTTATAAGCTATGATTAAATAGATGAAGAGTTGATTTATTATTAGCTTAAGTTTGAATTATTACAGTGTTAAATGAAAGTTTAAGTTTATTATTAATCATATATATGTATATACACATGTATGATGTTGTGGTGTTGGAAAATAGAAGTTTGAATGGTCTTAGAAATTGTTTTACTACACCTAAGCCATGTATCAAATCACATAGAAAGTGTTAAAGGATAATAAAGTGGAATGTTAATCTTGAATGCTAGTAAGATGTAAGTAGTGTTTGAAGTGTTGTTAGAAATTACTCATGGATGATTTTAGAGAATATAGTATTGAGTTAGAATATTAATATATTGATTATAAGGTAATGTGCATAAATTAATTGGATGCACCCATATAGTATAATTTGGTTCTATAATTCATTGAAGGTACTCGTAATGATTTTGTTTTGGGATAAACTAAAATGGAATTGGAGTATACAATAAAAGAACTAAGAATCATGCCAAATGAGATATTATGAATATGTTATATAAAGGTACAATAAGAGTAATAACATTTATGTTTTGGGACATTAGGCAAGTAAATAAGTCAGAAGCGGATGAACAAGCGAAAGTGATATGTATTTGGGAAGCAGCTAGGTAGGAGTAAGTCATATGTTTAAAAGCTCGCAGGTGAGTGAATAACGTTCCCTAAAAATTTACGTTTTCAAATGCATTGTCATTTCAAATGTTGAATTTCAAATATGAATTACGAAAAGCAACTTTTACGAAAGTATGGTTTAAATCATTAGAAATGATTTTCTTTCGATCGATTTATAAAAGATAAGATTACGATTATGCATGAAAATGGATAAAGAGGCTTTAGAAAAAGATTTGACAGTGAACTGATGTTATTCATGAAATATTTATATGTGAATTACATATGTTTTTACAGTAACTTGATTTTGAATGTTCATGCTGGGGTTTTTGAAATTCAAAGTGGCTTTATCAATGATTATAGTATTTGAAACGATTGAGATTATTTCTTATGAAGTAAACCCCATGCATGATGGAAATATTTTAGGACGGAATACAGAATGCTGGTTGCTAACAGCAGTACTGTTAGTCCTTGGTGCACCTTGGTTCCTCGAGCTCGACAGTTTGTGGCCTTGAGCCACCAGATTATTTCATGGGATTTATTCTCGCGACAGTTTGTGGCCTTGAGCTACCAGAATTATTTCGTGGGATTCATTCTCATGACAGTTAGTGGCTTTGAGCCACCAGAATAGTTAGTTACCCTCGTGGACTGTGTGTCCATGTCTATTTTCGTTCTGTTGAAGTCCTACAGAAGGGTTATGGTTTTCAAATGATTGTTTTACGATTGTTTTGAAATGATTATTTCAAATTGTTTATCTGAAACAATAATGTCTACAGAAAGATTATGGTTTAAAAGGATTGTTTTACAACAATTGATTTGAAATAGTTATTTCAGATTGATTTGAAATGGTTACTGCAGATTGTTGTTTTCCTTGAAGTACAGATGTTTACGAAAATGTTTGCATCAAATTAAGAAATATTATGAAATACATTTTCAGCATGTTCATGCATTATTTAATTTCGCATTTTTTTAAATCATGTTTTTGGGACGTTATTCACGAGTAGATTATTTGACCTCAGATAGTGCAGGCGACCCTAATCCTCCCGCTGAGCAGTGAAGAGTCTCGTCGTAGATCCAAAGCGTTGTTTTTGAACAAGATTGATTTTAATCTTTATTAAGTACTTGTGTTATTTTGATAAAAAGGTAAATGCTCCACATAGACTTTAGAAAAGAGTCTGTTTATTTTGAAAAACGTTATGGAAACTTTAAACGTTGTATTTGAGGTTTTAGGCTTTCGGAATATGAAACTATTCATATTCCATGCCGGTCACGATCTAAATTTCAGGACGTGACAATTCCAGTCTTTATATTTCTTGTCATTGGCATAGTAAACTTTGTATGCCTCATAGGCAAAAATATATGGCTCATTATCTTTAGGTTTACCCGTATGAATGAGTCTAGATAAATTAACAAAGGTAATACTCAAGTTATAAAGCAAGTCCCTATGAAGTTGTCGTATTTGCCCAAGAGCACTTGAAGAGAGTTATAATGAAAAGCTAGTAACTTAACTAAACTATGTCAATAAGCTTACCATAGTAAATGGCACCTCCAAAACGTATGTTGTTACTACTGCTAGCATAACATCTCGCCAAAAACTAAATTTGACAGAGCTTCACTTCACAACTCATTAAAAGTGGTAAAATGACGGAAGAAATTTTCAAAATTTGCCAGTTGGAAGGGGTCACTGTCATAAGTAAAGTTACTATCACTATGTCATAAAAATTTTGTGGCTTGAGGTGGATGACTTCTAGTCTTTATATTTCTTGTCCTCGGCATAGTAAACTTTGTATGCCTCATAGGCAAAAAATATATGGCTCATCATCTTCAGGTTTACTCGTATGAATGAGTCTAGATAAAGTAATAAAGGTGATGCCCAAGTTATCAATAGCAAGTCCCCATGAAGTTGTCGTATTTGCCCAAGAGCACTTGAAGAGAGTTATAGTGAAAAGCTAGTAACATAACTAAACTATGTCAATAAGCTTACCATAGTAAATAACACCTCAAAAATGCATGTTATCACTATTGCTAGCATAAAATCTTGCCAAAAACTAAATTTGGTAGAGCTTCACTTCACAACTCATCAAAAGTGGTAAAATGAAGTCGAGAGGGGTTATATAGATAGGAAATTTGTAGTTGTTATTGAGAAAACTCCTAAATTTTTTTAATGATGTTCTTTCCATTGCCCCTGGCTCTTGACACGTATTATAACTCCTCGAGAAATGCAAAATTTTCTAGTAGTTTTGCTTGTAGATATAGATGAAAATTTCTAGTAGTTTCCTGACCTCTAGAAAATATGAAAACCTTTATGTTTCTCTAGTAGTGACCCTAACAAAATTGCTAGAAATAATTGCTGGAAATATGGTGCTAACTTTACGCCACATGGTGCCAACTTCTTGTCATACTTTTTGTGGTCAAACACTTATTCTAGCAAAAACATGGGAAATTTCTTGATGTTTATAAAATAACTACTATAAATGTTGACTTTTCTTGCATTTGTTTCCTAACTGCTTGAAAGTAACAGCTATCAAACACCTTTTTTGTAGTGAATCTAACTAGAATAACAAAAAAAATCTAAATTATAACTAATGCTAAGGATGATTCTAAATTACTTAAGATGAGATTGGATTATTATAGCCTTGATTACTTATTAGTGTCTAATTTCTCCCTTTAATTGCAACTAAAGTTATATTTGCTAGTCTAAAACTCTTCAGTACCTAAGAGTCTCTTTTGATCTACTAAAAGACATTCCAATTATATTAATCCCTAATTTTTTAGGTGATTTCTTAATTAGACTAAATTAAATCTAAGCCTAAAATGACTATGTAGGACTGATAGGTATATGTCTTTCTTATAAGCAAATAAAGTATCAAATACTCAATCCTACATGCACTACTAGAAAATAAAGCTTTTATGTACTTTACAACGGTTAAATGAGAAAATGCTCTGAAAATAAAGGCAATGGAATTTTTAATTAATTTGTTGAAATGTTACTTTTAAGGACAATTTTACAAAAAAAGCTCTATTAAAAGTTCTTTTTACGGTTATTTTTTGTAAAATTGCCATTAAAAGTAAATTTTTTACCGTGCTTTTTTTTATAAAAACTGCCGTTAAAAGTTTTCAAAAATTTATAAATTTATTGCGATGAACAATTTAATAGTTTTATAGTTGATCAACCCTACCGCACTCCATACCTTAACGATAATCAAAGATAAGTAATTTCCTCCAGTTTTAGGAGTCACCACTTAGTCCGTCATTATAGTGTTCACTGTCACCATTTGTAAGTTTTTATTTATCTTTGTCATCTTTCTCTTTACTCCTTGACCCTGCAATCCCTGAAATTTCTTTACTATCTTGTTAGGAGGAGCTCAAAGAGCTTCAATGGAAGAAGCTTCTAGATCTTTGACTTCTTCACTAGATCTTTGACTTCTTATCTAGATCTGGTATGATGCTTTCGACTAGAGTAGTCGTGGTGACTAACGGTGGGTGGTTGATTTAGTGACTTTTTATGATGATTAAGTACTAATAAATCATATTTTTATATATTTATTCATATTATTTTGGTGGATTTTTATCATTATTTTAGTCTTTAAATATATTATTTATGCATTAATTGAATTATTGGGCCTTACAATGAATTAGTACTTAACAGGGGCATAATTGTCATATTTTTATTATTTATCCTAAACAATTATTTTTGGAGTAAAAGATATTACATTATTTATGATTTATATTTCAGGAATTTAGGAGAAATCAAAATTTATAAATGACAATAAAGGACTGTAAATTTAGAAACTACATTAAAGGACCCATGGGCTAAACATTGCGATTTAGCCCATTAGGTTTTTTTAATATGTTTTAGCCTTTTAATCATTAAAGGAGAATGCAAAAAGAAAGGGGGTGTAGGCAAGTGAGAGGACACTTGGAGAAAACATGATTGAAAAATATATGCTGAAGGAACGCAACAGGAGAACACAAAGCCCTGTGCAGTGACGACACCAGGCATGAGCGCCTGCAGTATGCCAACTCCATCAAAGCGACTCCTTCCCATCCATTCACGTTCATACATAGACCCTCTCTACTTAGTGATAGCATTGATGGTATAGGCTATTGTGATGGCTAGGTGTGGGTAGAGCGATCTAATCTTCTTATTCAATAGCAAGGGCATGATCTTGAGATCTCAAAGGGGAGTATAAGTTACTTTAATTCTCTACCTAATAATTATATTATGACTCATAGGTCTTAGGATTAATTTTATAATTATTGGGAATGTTTAAAATGATTTATTTATATTTATTGAGGATTATTGTGACCGAAATTTTTCTTGACATTTGACATTATTTTTTAATTAACTTTAATTTTATTTACTTTGATTTGGGTCAGATATTGTATTAAGATTATTGTGAATATTTTGATATTTTATAAGGTGGCTTGAATTATTGGATCATTGTGTCTTTTGTTGACTTAAATTTTATTTTTATGAATTATTAAGTTATAATTAAGCATTAGTTTTTAATATCTTTAGTCCTATTTTATTATTCTGGTGGAAGTTAATAAATTAGGATTTTAAAAAATATTTTGTGACAATTTGAGGTGGCTCGGTTGTTGGATTAAAAGCTAAATTATAATTCTTAATCCATTGTTTATAATTCCTATATCTGTTAAAGCTATGATTATCTGCGTTATTGAATTGGAGTATTACTTTTATTATCGTTAATCACTTCCATTATCATTCCATTCACTCGTTATTAATTAATTATTAAAATTAAAAATATCAAAAATATTTTATTTAAATTTAGTTTTGATTCATTACATTTATTTTTTAGTCAACAAATCCAAAACCCCATTTTTTTAGCTTAGGTTAGATTGTATTTAGTTACTTAGGAATTTAATTTCATATTTTGGCTCTTCAAAGAAAACGCCCCGAGGTTGCACTATATGTAATCATTGGTTTAAATTTTTGAAGTAACCCCAAGACGACATCAGACATAAAGTTGTTTCAAGTGGTGCCCTTGCGAGGGAAACAAGAAATTGGTACCATAGTAACTAAGTATCAAGTTACATTTTCTAGGATTTATTTATTTGTTGAGCCAGTTTTAGTTAATTTGCATAACATTTGCATATGCAATTTCGTTTGCATTATCTATTTTTCTTAAAAAATAAACAAAAAGGTTCATTTTCTTTGGTTTATTTATTTTTATTATTTGGTTTTTCTTTTATTTCAGATTTTTTAGCTGATTGCTACTGTTTATGCCTAGGAGAGATAGGGTTTTACCTTTGATTCCCTTCAATATTGAAATTGAAAGGTGTGTGAAAAAAGTTAGAAGAAAGAGGAGATTAGAGGGTATAAGTCAAGTTATTGTCGATGAAGGGCATATTTCACAAGAGTCAAGTTTTTCATCTAATGTGAGAGCTACCTCTAGTGAACACGTGTCTGTAAGTAATTTTGAATTAGAATAAAAAACCATGGATGGTGCTAATGGTAATAATGGTTATAATGGGCTTAATGGGAATAACAGACATGGTGAGAATAACGTAGGAAATAATGGGGAGAATGATAGAAGCATAAGGGAGATTAATAATTCTAATGTTGATTATGATCTTTATGGCTTTTATACTGATAATATGAACTTTGAAATTAAAGGAGAATTAATTTCTTCCTTACCTAAATTTCACAGTTTTACAGGTGATAATCCACACAGGCATTTGAAGACTATGCATATGGTGTGCTCTTCCATGAAATTACCCATAGATAATCTTTAAGATATATTGAGGAGGGTATTTCATTTTACTTTAGAAAGCAAGGCTAAGGAGTAGCTCTACACGCTACCTCAATATTTTACTACATTGACTTGGGATCAGTTGAAAGGAGCATTCTTGGATGAATATTTCCCTGCCTCTAAAACTTCAAGGCTAAAAAAAGAGATAACTAGTGTGGTACAATGAGATAATGAATCCATACACGAGTATTGGACAAGGTTCATCACACTTCTAGCTCAGTGTCCACACCACAATATTTCAAAGAATGATCTGGTTAATTCTTTCTATGAAGGGCTACTTTCTCATCATAAGCCCTCAATTCAAGCCACTGTAAATGATTCTCTTAGAGAATTGAGTCCCAATGCTACATGGGAGTTACTTCAAAAGATGGCTACCAATGACCCTCAATCTGGAGACACAAGAAAAGTGTATAATACCTTTTCAATTTTTTTTCAAGATATTCTTGCTGAAACTGTTGCTTTGGGGAACCGAATAGAGAAAAGACTCAGTATTTTAAAGAATAATATGAATACCAAGTAGGTTAATTCAATAGGTCACTCTCAAGCTATAGTTGTCAGTTATGAGTACTGTGGGTCAATGATGCATGCCTCTAATACTTGTTCTCAATATGAAGAGGTTTTTGCCCTATACCAAATTAAGAATAACTAATATCAAAAGAGGGATCCCTAGTCTAACACTTATAATCCAAGTTGGAGAGATACTCCTAACTTTAGATGGGGTGGGAATTAAGGGAGGCCTCAAGGGAATTTTTCAAATCAAGTGGTGCCTAATCAAGGGGTATCATCTTTTTCTGAAGGTAATGAACTTGGTATAATTGTGAAAGGTATTACTTAACTTAATTTGAAGTTTGACAATTAGAAGTCACAAACTAAGATAGACTCAAGTCTACAAAATATGTTCCCTAAATTAGAGCAAATAGAGATTAAGCATGAGAATTTGAACGCTTTTGTTACTCTATTCTGCAACAACTTGAGTAAACAACAAGTAAAAAGTAGTGGTTCTATACCCTTTAACGCAGTGATAAATCCTAAATCTTTGAATGCAATCACATTGAGAAGTGGTAAGAAAATTAGGGTGAAGAATGTACAATTCAAGGAACATGAAGAGGATGAAGAATAAGTTGATGAGAAAATAGAAGTTGAGTCTCCTCCTACCAAAACTACTATAGAAACTTCCCAAGCTGAGAAAGAAGCTTCTATCCAATTTGAAGGCCTACAAAAAAAAAGAAGCTCTTGGAGAAATGTCATAAAAAACCAATGGTGCAAAATAATGAAGATACAATAACTATCATAAAGGAACTAATAGACAAATGATCACCTTCCAACTCTAAGGGTAATGAGGTAAATATTCATGACTTGCTTTTTCCAAATTCTTATTTGGTTAGTAAAAAGATTGTTAAAGAGAAAGATAATGATGAATTGTTTGATATGTTTAGAAAACCTGAGGTTAATGTGCCATTACTTAAATTGATTAAAAAGATGCCTAAGTGTGATAAATTATTGAAAGACCTATATACAAACAAGAGAAAATATAGGCATAGTGAGAGAATCCAACTAGGGTTTAATGTTAGCGCCTTATTTAAGCCACATTTTCCTATTAAATGTGAAGACCCGGGTTCCTACACTATTCCTTGTACCATAGGTAGAACTACAATTTCCCATACTCTATTTAACTATGGTCCAGCCATTAATGTCATGACAACCTCTGTTTATAAGACCTTAGGTATTAAAAGATTTGAAGGAAACTAGTGTAGTGCTTGGCCTAGCTGATAGGACAGTGAGATACCCTAAAGGTATTGTTAAGGATATTGTCGTGCAAGTTAAAGGTCTTATTTTCCCATATGACTTTTATGTCCTTGATATAACTAATGACGTCCTTACTGAGAGTAATTTGATTCTAAGTAGACCATTCCTTCTAATTGCTGAGACCATAATTAACATGAAGAAGGGTCTTATCACTATGGGGATTGGGGATCAAGAGGTACAATTTAATCTTTTAGAAGCTATGAATCATAGTTATAAAGATTGCTCTTATTTGGGTATTAGTTCAATTGAATGTCATGGTATGGACCACTTATATGAGACTGATATGAATGAACCTCACTGGTGTGACATGGTTGTGAAGCATGATGATGCTTTTACTTGTCTATCTTCCTCCTACCCTTCTCATTTTTGTACATGTGAAGGTGGCGTATCATGTGCCTATTGTTTAGAGATAGATAGTTGGCTTTCTTCTACTCATGAATTTGATGTATCATATTGCTATGACTATAATATTACTACTGATTCTATACTTGATAGCCCTGAGAAATGTGTATTTCTTAATTTTGTAGGAACTGATGATAAAGAGGTTGATTCACAAGCTACGAATATAGCTTCCCCATTGAGTGGCGCTAGAACATTAGAAGATGATTATAGTGATTCTGCTACTGCCTTAGTCCTTTTTAATCCCACTCTCACTTCTAATTTACTTTCTTTTTCTGTTGATCAGACTTACCCTAACTTTCCTATTTTTTGGTCATCTGATAGTGGCACTGAGTCTGGAAGTGGAGGAAATATACACCATATTGAGCTTATATGTCTTTCCCCAAGCCACATGGACACACCATTCGCACTAAATGCACTTGATATAACAAAGACAATTCCTTCTATTGCGCAACGCCCAAATTTAGAATTGGAACCCTTCCCTTTTAACTTGAAATATATCTTTCTTACTGATGATTATAAATTGCCTATTATTATTTCTAGTTCTCTGAGTAGTTCTGGAGAAGAGAGATTAGTTTTAATGGTACAAAGGTATAAAAGGGCTATAGGTTGGTCTTTAAGAGACTTACTAGGGATTGATCCCTTGGTTTGCACACACAAGATCCTTTTAGCTGAAGGATTAAAGCCAGTTAAGCAGCCACCAAGTAGGTCAAATCCGCTTATTCATAATATGATTAAAATGGTGGTATCTAAATTATTGAGAACTGGGATCATATATACAATTTCAGATAGTGAGTGGGTCAGCCCGATACATGTAGTATTGAAGAAGAGCAGTATCACAATAGTAAAAAAAATGAGAGTAATGAACTTATTCCAACGAGAGTTCAAAATGCTTGAAGCACGTGTATAGACTATAGGAAGTTAAATGAAGTGACTAGGAATGATCATTTTCCATTACCTTTCATTGATAAAATATTGGAAATAATATATAGTAAATCTCATTATTGTTCTTGGATGGCTTTTCAGGTTATTTTCAAGTACTGATTGTACCTACAGATCAAGACAAGACTACTGTTACATGTCCTTTTAGCACCTATACGTATCGAAGGATGCCATTTGTGTTGTGTAATGCTCCAGGTACCTTTCAAAGGTGTGATGGCTATCTTTAGTGATTTATTGAAGCGTAATATAGAGGTTTTCATGGATAACTTTACCATTTATGGTGATAGCTTTGATAATTATTTGCAAGTCTTGAACATGTTCTTCATAGATGTATTGAGAAAAACTTGATTTTGAATTATGAAAATTGTCATTTCATGGTAGATAATGACATAATGCTAGGTCAATGCGTCTCTCAAAAAGGGATTGAGGTTGATAAAGCCAAGATTGAAATCATTTTTTCACTTCCTTATCCTACTTGTTTTAAAGATTTGAGGTCTTTCTTGGGGCATGCCAAGTTTTATGAACGCTTTGACTCTTTGAAATCCTTACTTGTTTCATCTCCTATTCTCATTGTACCTATTAGGATTTACCTTTTGAACTATCTTGTGATACTTCTAACTTTGCAGTAGGTGCTATGCTTAGTCAGAGGGAGGATAAGTGATATAGAGTGATAGCCTATGCCTCGAAGACACTTGACTCTACTCAAGTGAATTATACCACCACTGAGAAGGAACTTTTTGCTATAATATTTGCTTTATATAAGTTTATATAGTATCTGATAAACTCTCGAGTGGTTATTTTTATAGATCATACAGCGATACGTTACTTGTTCAAGAAGCCCCAGTCTAAACCAAGACTGCTGAGATGGGCTTTTTGCTACAGGAGTTTGACATTGAAATCAGAGATAGAACTGGATAAGAGAATCATGTGGCTGACTACCTTAGTCTGTTACCTAAAGGCATCGAGGGAGTTGACTCCTCTTATCTTACTGTTGACTCCTTTACTAATTTTACACTTTTGCCTTAGTTATTCAGGAGCCTTGGTACTCTAATATTGTTAATTATATTGTCACTAATCTTGTACCTCTTTCTATATCTAAGTTTCAGGTTAATAAGCTGAAGAGGGAGGTAAGATACTATATCTGGGATACACCAATTCTTTAAAAACAATACAGTGACCAAATCATCAATGTGTTTCAAACAATAAGATTCATTGTATCCTTACCTTTGCGAATTCTTTATCTTGTGAGGGGAATTTTAGTGCTAATAGGACCACTAGGAAGGTTTTAGAATATGGATTTTACTAACCTACTTTATTCAAAGATGCTTATGCTTTCTATAAGTCTTGTGATAAGTACTAGAGGTTTGGGGGTCTAGGTAGAAAGCATAAAATGCCTTTAAGGCCTATGCATTTTTGTAAAAATTTTTATGTATGGGGCATGGATTTTATGGCTCCTTTTCCTCCATCATTTGGTTTTCATATATATTACTTATAGTAGATTATGTGTCTATGTGGGTAGAGGCAGTGCCAACTTAGAAAGATGATGCTTTTACTATTGCCAAGTTCTTACGCTCTCATATCTTTTATAGGTACGGCATTCCAAGAGCAATCATTAGTGACCAAGGAACACATTTCTATAATAGAACCATAAAGTCTCTACTTGCTAAACATGGAGTTAATCATAAGCTGGCAACTCCTTACCACCCTTAGACAAATAGATTAGCTAAAGTCTCTAATCGGGAAGTCAAACGAATACTAGAAAAGATTATGAAACCATCGTGTAAAGATTGGAGAGAAAGGCTTGATGAGGCACTATGGGCTTACAAGACTGCCTATAAAACCCCCATGAGCATGTCTCCTTTCCTGTTGCTCTATGATAAGTCTTGTTATCTACTTATGGAGATTGAACACAAATCTTATTAGGCGATTAAGACCTTTGATGCAGACCTTGAATCCTTACTTTAAAACTGGACGATGCAACTCCAAGAGTTTAAAGAGATAAGACTCGAGTCCTATGATAACGCTAGAATATACAAAGATAAGATGAAAATGATTCATGACAAATAGATTCTAAAGAAACAATTCCATGAAGGTGACAAGGTTTTAAAGTTTAAGGCCAGGTTGAAGTTGATGCTCGAGAAGTTTGTCACCAAGTGGGAGGGCCCTTTGAGAGTTACTAAAGTGCCTTCTTTTGGTATGGTAGAGCTGGTGGATAAAGCAATATGTCATGTTTCATAAGCCAATAGTTATCTGCTTAAGCACTACCATAAGAATCAGATACCTCCCTAATTGCATGGTTGTTTCTTTCCACCTTTCTCCTTTACTTTATCTTGTATTGCTGGTAATATATGTTTGCTAAGATAGTTAGGAGTAAGTATGGGGGAGGGACTATCACAGTAGTTTTATATTTATTTGCTTTATGTCTTTTAACAATTTCTTAGAATAGGTTGCATTTTAAAGATTTCTTAGTTTTAGGTTAGTTTTTCTTTGAATAAATCTTTCCTTTTAGATCATGACTCTTAAATTATTTTCCATTCTTCCTTTGATATATGCTCTAGTGATGCGTTGAGGACAATGCATGGTTTAAGTGTGGGGAAGGGATTGCTTTTGCTAATTTGTGTTGCTATTTCTTGTATCGCCAAAATAAAAAAAAATCAAAAATTTTGAACCATTGAGCTTAATTGATTGGGTTTTTTACTACTGTATGAGCGAATTGTTACTATGATTCTTACCTTCTACTTGACTTTTGCAATCATTAGGCTTTATTTTTAAATTCTCATTTCTATGCATGTAAACATTGGCATGTCTAGGTGAGAATATAATTTTGACTTTGAGTAGTTTTTTATTCGTAATTAGTTAGAATAGTGGAGTATCTTTGATGTAGTGCTATTAACCTTATTTCGTAGCTTGATCTTAGGGAGGAAACATCTTAAACAAAGCCCTATTGGAAAGATTATTGAGCCTTAATTTTCTTTCTTATCTTGTGTGACTTCCACTTAGTTTGGTTAACCTCTAGAACTTGTCTAGATTCTTTTTCAAAGTTGTATTAATACCTAGAATTATGAGCATGATAGGGGCATTCATTTCTAAACCCTTTCACTTAAACACAAGCCATCTCAATTGACCTTTGCTTATCCCTTTAAGCCCATATTCATTTCATTCCATTGATTTTGAACAAGTGCTTTGCATGAGTTATATTATGTTCTTCATGATTAAATGTGAATTATTGATATTGCTAACTTTATCATTTTTGAGTTAGGTTTGCCAATAAAAAACAAAAAAAAAGGGAGAAAAGAAATAGAAAAGACAAGAAATAGAAGAAAATATGCAAAAAAATAAGAAAGAAGTAAACAAAAAAAGAAAGAGAGAGACAAAGAAAAGAAAAGAAAATTTGGCAACAAGGAATAAGTTTGAAATAAGGAATCTTTTGGTGGTTGAAGATTAAAGATTGACATTCATTTGATAGTCGCACTTTAGCTTACTTTGAGCTATTTCTTAATACTCATGTATTCAACTTGTTCTACATTTCATTCCATCTATTTATTAGCCTTTCACCAACATTAAAACCCAATAAAGTCCCCTTGATCATGAATATATGGTATGTTAGTGGTGGAGAATAGTAGAATCTTTACAAGCCTATGGTAAGTATTAATCTAGGTGGATTGAGTGAAAATTCCCTATATTTGAGAGTTGAGTGAGACACTTATACTTATGAGAGTTCTATTATATTTTTCTTCCTCTGTCTTGCTATATGTCTTGTGTTAATTTCTTTGCACCAAAGCATTCCATGACTGTTGATTGATTAGGAACAGAGGTTGCTTGAATTGATTGCATATTCTTGCCTTGTCAGTTTTATGTTTACTTGCATTGAGTTTAACTGTTAGATTCCCTTGAGTGAAATTTTGCCCAGGAGTGCAAAAGGCTAAGTATGGGGTAGTTGACAAACCCATATTTTTATATATTTATTCATATCATTTTGGTGGGTTTTTTTACTAGAGTAGCCATGGTGGCTAAAGTTAAGAGTGCTTTAGACTAGAGTAGCCATGGTGACTAATGGTGGGTAGTTGGTCTAGTGACTTTTTATGACGATTAAGTACCTAAGAGTGTCTTTTGATCCACTAAAAGACATTCCAATTATATTAATCCCTAATTTTTTAGGTGATTGATTAAGTAGACTAAATTAAATCTAAGCCTAGAATGACTATGTAGTATCGATAGATATATGTCTTTCTTATAAGCAAATAAAGCATCAAATACTCAATCCTATATGCACTACTAGAAAATATAGCTTTTATGACACTACTTTACAATGGTTAAATGAGAAAAAGCTATGAAAATAAAGGCGATAGCATTTTTTAATTAATTTGTTAAAATGTTACTTTTAAGGATGGTTTTACAAAAAACGCTTTGTTAAAAGTTCTTTTTAGGACTTTTTTTTTTGTAAAACTACTATTAAAAGTAAAGTTTTTACTGTGCTTTTTTATAAAAACTGCCGTTAAAAGTTTTCAAAATTTTATAACTTTATTTTGACAAACAATTTCATAGTTTCATAGTTGATAAACCCTACCCACTCTATAGCTTAACAACAATCAAAGATAAGTAATTACCTCCAGTTTTCGGAGTCACCACCCACTCCATCATTGTTGTGTTCACTATCACCATTTGTAAGTTT
This sequence comes from Leucaena leucocephala, assembly GCA_037074615.1. NCBI lineage: Eukaryota > Viridiplantae > Streptophyta > Magnoliopsida > Fabales > Fabaceae > Leucaena > Leucaena leucocephala. The sequence continues at coordinate 6,140,227 of CM073550.1, forward strand.
TTATTTATCTTCACCATCTTTCTCTTCACTCCTTCGACCCTATATTCCTTGAAATCTCTTCACTATAGAGCTTTAATGGAAGAAGCTTCTGGATCTTCAACTTTTTCACCAGATCTTTGACTTCTTTTCTAGATCTGGTCTGATGCTTTTGACTAGAGTAGCCATGGTGGCTAATGGTGGGTGGTTGGTCTAGTGACTTTTTATGACGATTAATAGTATAACCACTGTCAAAATTCACTTTCTATGGCAGTTACCAAACTACTATGAAATCCTTCAACTTATAACAGCGATAGTATTCATATTGCTTATAAACCACCGTTAAAGGCCAATTTCAACCGCCTTAAAAAACTTTTTCTCCAGTATTGACAATTCAATTGAAAGTCTAGTATAAATTCTCTATGTCTAGGCTCCTTTAGAAGCCCAAAATAGTTCAATAAGATTTCTCTTGTTTCAGAACTACAAAGCACACAATTAAATCAATAAACAAAATATTAAAGCAATTAAGGATTAAAACTATCATCCACTAATCCATAACCAAACTACAATAACCCAAAACAAAGGCTTAACTATTTAAATTGGACATTTTCATGAACATAAAGTATAAAACAAAACAAACATTTTCATTGCCCAAATAAGATCAAAATTAAATAAAGTAAAAGAAGAAGATGACGAAGAAGGCAATCAATGGCTATTGCTCCTTCAATTGTCCGTTCTCCGTCTGTCTGTGCTCTTCCAACCCTGAGGTATTCTAATGTGTGTGTGTGTGTGTATAAATGCTGTGCCTTCTCCTGGCAATTGCAAAATATAGACATAAATAAAAATAGGAAACTGACCAAAAAATAACCATAAAACAATTGACGTAAATAGATTAATTGGGAAAATGATTTTTTTTTTAATTTTATAAACTTTAATTCTTTATTAAGGTTTATTCTTTATTTTAATAGAAACCATATATATATATATATATATATATTAAAGTATATGATAACCATAGCAAAATCCATCAATTAATGTCTAAATTTGATCGCTTATCAAAATCTCAAATAAATCTCTTTATTTTTGCATCTATAACTCCCCAATTATGTCAAAATCTATCTCAAATTTATCTTAAAAAGGGAATCATCATGGTCAAATAACTTTTTCTTTCTACCTTAGGTAAGATTTGCATAAAAAATGATGTTAGGAAGGCAGGCTTTATATTTTAATTATATAGCAAAAGGGTTTCAATTAGATGTAGACTATGTAAGACAGGAAAAACGAGGGTTGCAGTTAAATTGGTCCAAAATATGTTAAGAGGGGACAATTAAACCTGATTTAGTCATGTATAATACAATTATTGATGACTTTTGCTGAGAAATACTCACAGCAGAAGCTAAGCATGTGATTTATTTCTTCCGATGATTAGTTGCGGAATATCTCCTTGCAACCTATAACACTAATACCTAGTTTTTGTGTTATGGCAATAAGGCACAAAATTATTTAATCAAATGAGACTTGAAGGCATTAGTATAATGGTTGATGCATTTTGTACGGAAGGAAGTGTCACCAAAACTGAAGTTGTTGTTGCGACGGTGATGGTGTGATATAGAGCCTAATCAAGAGTAAAGATCTAGGAAACTTCCATTAGCAAGAGTCCAAAGCAGAAGAGATCTGAATTAATTATACGGGTGTGTGTGTATATATAACTAATATAATTTAATTTGATTTGAAAGAGAGCGTACGATCAGTTCCTTTCTGGAAATTTCTACGCTTGTTGTTCAACTCCAGCGTGCTTATTAATTCATGTCCACTATCATCAAAGAGTGGTCCTTTTTGTTCATACCCATCTGGCTTTAATTTTTATAGATTCAAGCAAGTGACGAGCTAGTTATATATATATATATATATATACACCATTTTATCATCAATAACTATTTTCTAAAGAAATAATCCATTCAAATGGTTTCGCTTTTGTTTATTTTTTAAAGCATCGTCGGCGAATTGCCATAGGAAAACTTTTTTATATAATGTTCTTAAAATTCGACAAATCTTCTCTTTTATTCGAGTTTGGGACTCACTATAAATATAGGCAGAATTAAAACTTTTATATATATAATAATATTAAATAAAATTCAAATGACAAGTATTATTTAAAATTTTACTATTACTTACTACTCTATTAATATTAATTTTTTTATTATTTATGTTCAAATGACTTATACTCGTATCAATCCATCACCACGTCGGTTCTTCCTTCACCGCCCTTAGCAAACAAAGTTTTCAAACATGTTAAGAAACTCCTCCGCGTCGAAGTCTGATAATGAAAAACTTCTGAATATGAAATTGAAAACATATCCATCTAATCTAAATTATAATTATAAAATAACCTAAATGAAAAATTTTAAGATAAAATTATCCTAATCTGTAATTTAAAATTAAAATAATTTCAAAAATATCCCAAATTTGAAATAACTTACTATTAACAGATAGGTAACGGAAAACATAAAGAGAGAAGAATATACCGCAAGACAAACATAAATGACTGAAGTAAAGAGGGCCCCAATTTTTATAAGTAAAGTATTTTGAAAAATAAATGATATATATAATAGATAAATTGAATTAAGATTTTACATTTAGAATTGAATTCATCTGCTAACTAGCTCCTACATTTAGAACTAGATAAATACTAAAACGTTGATCAATTTGGGTGTGTGTTTAGGCGTGTTGTTCCTACATGAAGGCCATGTTTCGTAGAATACTAACAGTAGGGATCGAAATAGGTTAGGTCTCTATCAAGGACCAAGCTCTAACCTGATCGGGGCTTAGTATGGTATAGTCTGGCCCGTTTAGTAAAAGGACAAAATATAAAGCCTATTAATGAACTTTTAAGGTAAAAAGATTACACTTAATAATTTCAAGTATGGGCTAATTAAGTTTTTAATATTTATTTTGTTAATATATATAATGTATATATATACCTTATATATATTAAGAAAACAAATATTAAAATATGTAGGCTTCTAAGTATGCCAAAATTTTATATTTATATAGGTTTTAGTAGGCTCAAAGCTTATTGTTAGAAAATAAATAGAGAAGGGGTCTGAACACGTAAAGGGTTAGGCCTTTAGGTTGAATACGGAGCTCACACAAACTAGGTTACTAGAATGTAAGTTGTGATTGCACAGTAGTATACCACACAAGAGAAAAAAGAAATAGAAAAGAAGAGAAAGCTATAAAACTCAAAATGTAATAACCCTAGTAAATAAATAGGTAAATAATATCATTTTAGCAAAAGATACATTATTTCTTATAATACTTTTACAAGAGGAATTTGATGGTTGAGTGGTTGGAGACAATGTAGTTTAGTTTAAGGTATTGTATTCGAATCCAACACCTTCAAGAGTGGATTTATTTTTTCATCCACTGCATGAAATTACCAAAATGTCCGTCTTCCTATTACAGCTTTTGCACCCCTTTTCTTTCCATTCTTCCATCGACAGTCGTGAGAGAAAAGTTCAAAAGCTTCACGTTGTGCGACCTTTGGCTACTGAGACTTTTTTCCCCTCCGTAATCTGTGCTGCTATCACCAGTGACCGTCACCGTCGTTGCGCTCTTCTCCACTGTTCAAATCTCGGCTGTCAGAGGATCTGGGTGTCTGCACAGTGTCACCTTGTTCTGTCAACCTCTACCGTCTGAGTTGTTGTCACCATCGCCATCGACATGCTTGATGTTGCTGCTGTCACGTGTCATCATCATGTTGTTACATGTCCACCGTTACTACCGTCGCCTTGCACGCTTCCTTGATAGGTACTGTAGCAATTCAAGATCTTCAATCTCCTCCCTTCTGGTTGCTATGAGCTTTTAAGGAAATGAAGGTGGAAGAATAAAGTGTGGGCGCTGTCAGTTGCAGTTGATCTTAGAGCTTTGTGTGTGTGTGTGTACAATTGCTATATGGCGTCGGTGGGAGATCGCCATTTTTTTGTACAGCCAATGTCCCACGCCCTTGCTTCCACATAAATCATTATCTAATGCATTTAATTAGGTGGTATGTTTGAAGCTCTATGCCCTTTATTACGTCTGTGCATAGTTAGATTAATGGGTGCTTTGATTCTCTATATTTGGATCTTTTTGTGCACGGGAAGGAAGGAGAATTGGAAGCTATGTTTTGGTATTAAATGGAAAGTGATTAAATCAAGCTTTTGCAAATTATGAGTTAAGTTTATGTGATGTGGTTCACTTTGAGTTGTGTGTGTGAGTGATCGTTGTTTCTGCCGTGCTGTTTTGTGCTGTGGGCTATTTGCATATATGAGTATATATGCTTATAAATGAGTTGCCTGCACGGCTTGCTGTTTGGCAAAAAATGGAGATGATGATAATGTAAAATTTTTGGAAAATTGGTGGGAATAATGTATAATAGATTCAGAATTTTAACTTGTGTTTATATATTGATTGATAGTTGGAACCATTGTTGAAGTATGGGTGTTGAGCTGAATGGAAGAATATGAAATTTGATAGATTTTGAAATTTAATATGGTTACAAAGTTGGAAAAATTTCAAAGTTAAAGGTTATGATTTCATATCTCAAGTGATAAATAAATGGTATTTAATGCAGAAGAGGTGAATGGTATTTACTAATAGAATATTTTATTTTCAGAAAATCTAGAGAAATAAAGAGATAATGATATTTTGAAGTTTAAAGCAAGAGTAAATTATTGGAGCACTGTTGGTGAGTGAATAACGTCTTATAAAACTGATATTTTTAATAATATTTGGTTACTTGATATATTTTGTTTAAAGTGTAAATTTTAAAGTATGATTTTCTCAAGGTATGCTCATATGAATTAATTGCTCAGAATATTATTATTAATTTTTCCTTCCAATTGGCTTATTTGATTATCATATTATGGATGGGAATGGAGAAATAAAGTTTTGAAAAAGACTATGTAAATGTTATCTTGAGTGGGTGTTTCTTTTTGAAAGTCTTATGTGAATTTTATTATTTGAATAGTATTTCATATGAATTGGAAAAAATCTTTTAAGATTTTATTTTTGATGTTTATGCTGGGTTCATGATTGTGAAACATTCTTGTTGAAATTCCAGTATTGGAAAGCTTTGTCATTATTTAACATTAAATTGACCCCACACATGTTTGGGAATATTTTAGAAAGGATTATGTTGGAAATTGTGCCCTATGGGCCAATCATTGTTTTATGCACATTGTTGATTTATGAATTTATTAATTGTGTTATCATATTATTTGCATGTTTACTGTGATAACCATCCTTGGATAACTCATGATCTTATCCTAAATGTCTCTGGTCGATCATCTATGCGGGAGTATAGATGAAATAAGACCAGTATGACTTTGAAAATGTATAGAGATATAAATCAAAGTCATAGGCACATGTAAGAGTATAAGGTGTTGGACCGACCCGCTGTGAGAGAGCTGCATGGGTTAAGTCATAAGCTCCTCTCATATACAAACCATGTCATTATGCCCTTTGACCTGAGATCATTATGAATTCTTACATGACAAACGCTCAGTTTTGACCTAGTCAAAAGTCACTTTTGACCGAGTGATCATAAAGACTATGTTCGGGCTTAGTGGTTTTCTGTGCGGAGGAATGTGAATGGTCAAGATGGAATTTGTCCCTCACATTCGTAGAGAGATATTACTGGGCCTCTCGATGAGTGAGTCTGAGAAATATATGGCCATACTGTAATGGAAAGATAATTCTATTTCTATAGTCAGACTACTCAGGGATCGAGAAAGTAACGGTCAGGAATAGAAGGATGACATTCTCCATGCCTCATCCATGACCAAAATATTGTGTGACAAAAGGGACATGATATGGTTGTATAAAAGGTTACATCGTTCATCTATCCTCATATGATTTGGGTAGTCGTGATATCTTGCTAGAGACCTCTTGCGACTTGTGAGTCAGTATAGTAAATAGCCCACTGCCAACTTCATATGAGTCTATAGGGTCACACATAAAATAGCCCAACACGAGCTATGATGTCCAGATTCATTGAATCTAAGACATGTCCAAATTCAATGAATGATCCAGGGTGGATGTATATATTTATTTATATTTATATTCGTATATATATTATATATAAGGATAAATTAAATCTCTATCACGTTTAAATTTGAAATTCAAATTGATATGATATCTTATATAAGAGATATTTACAAGATTTAATTTATAAGGATAAAATTAAATCTCTATCACGTTTAAATTTGAAATTCAAATTGATATGATATCTCATATAAGAGATATTTACAATATTTAATTTATAAGGATAAAATTAAATCTCTATCACATTTAAATTTGAAATTTAAATTGATATGATATCTCATATAAGAGATATTTACAAGATTTAATTTATAAGGATAAAATTAAATCTCTATCATGTTTGAATTTGAAATTCAAATTGATATGATATCTCAAATTTGATTTATGAGAATAAATCAAATGTAATTCAGTCTTATCTTTATTTTAAATTAAATAAATAGGTGAATTAAATCTGTGGGACGGATTTAATACAAACACTATTTATTTAATTAGTTTCTCATCAAATTATAAAATATATGATATTGTATTAATTTCATAATTAATATAAGATTAATTCCAAAAAAATCCAAGTCTGTGGTAACACGCATAGCATCTGATATATCTAATATTTAGGAGCTATGATTGGGACAAAAAAAGGGTGAACGGGAATCCGTAAAAAGGTTTGCAGATAAGAAACTGTAGAAATAGAGACGGAGATGATGAATTCTTGAGTAAGCTCTGGAGGGATAGGAGGCGCTAGCACGTCATTCGTGGTTGGAACGCTGTTCGTGTGGATACTAGTAGAGGAAGCTGACTTGAGTTGTCGACTTCTTGCGATCGAAAAGAGATCACGAGCCGCGGAGAAAAGCTATGGACGTCGCAACCAGAAGCTGAGAAAGTCGCGACTGAATACTGAGAGTAATACTTCTTTCCACTTGACTTAAACACATACGGTAGATCCTGGCAGGGAATTTAAAAATTTTTAAGTTAATTTCTGCTGCGTGTCTTCCAATTCCTTACAGATTAAATACAGGACATTGGTTACTAACAGTATTACTATTAGTCCTTAGTGCACTATGGTTAAACCCGAGCTCAATGGATATTCGTGGGCCTCATACTATGCTGGATATTCGTGGGATTTATTCTCAGGCCTATTATTTGTAGGTCTTGTACCTACATCTTTTATTCTTAGGTTTCGTACATACGCCTGTTTCATGGATTTGAGCCACATCTAATTGGTTAGTTACCCTCATGGATTGTGTGCCCATCCTTGTTTTCGTTACGTTAAAGTCCTATAGAAAAAGAATGCTTTGAAATTATGGTTTTAAATGAATTTCTTGAAATAACATGTTTTACTAGAAAAATTGTACTTAATTGTAAAGTGTTGTTAATTACATTTAAACATATTGCAATTGTTTCGTTCTGCCCTTTAAATTATATTTTTGATACGTTATTCACCGGTAGATTATTTTAGTTTTAGATAGTGTTGTAAACCTTGTTCCTCCAGCTGAGTAGTGAAGAGCCTCACGTCCAATCTGATGTATTATTTTTGGAATATCTACTTATAATATAATTATAAATTTATGAAATATTTGTATTATTTTTTTTAAAGTTTAGATGCTCTACCTAGTCTATAGATAAAGTTATGGTTATTTTGAAAATATCTGTAGATGATTTGTAATATTCGCAGTCTGTTGTAGGATTTTTTAAAGGTTGGTTATACAAAGATAACCTGTCAAAATTCCAACAAATGACTTGCCTTTTGATTAAATTGGAATATATATATATATATATATATATTATAATTATTGTTTAAACATTCTATTTAAGGTTTAAGGCTTAAGGAATATAAATTTATTCATATTATATGTTGGTCACAGCTCAAATTTTAGGGCGTGACAATTTGGTATCAAAGCAAAGGTCTTCTATAGCTAAGTAGAGCAGGGATGCTTTAGTGGGGTCTCAATTATCATTATGAACCCATGCATAATTATAATTGAGGCATCATTGAAGGTCTTTTTAGGAAATTTAAATGTGTTTTCTTTTATTATTGTATTAAGAATATACTTTCCTTTGAAATTCAATATTTTCTATATTTTTTGTGTATATCTAAATGTCACTTAGACGTTTACCAGATGGAAGAAGCTTTAGAAGTAATAAGGCTTCGGATAGAGGCTCTGCTTAGCAAAGTGACTTGCCCCTAGAGGTAGAGGACGGGGTCGTAGGAGAGTTAGGACTAGGGGAGGTCAACCTCTTAGACCTCTTCAGGAGATCCTATCTGAAGCTGAACTATCAATCTATAATCCCCATAAATCTTTACCTTATCTAGACACGAGACTCGAGAAGAGACAGACAATATAATTGAAGAGGATAATTGATAAACCCATATTTTTATATATTTATTCATATCATTTTAGTGGTTTTTTGTCATTAATCTGGTCCTTAATTATATGTTTGTGTACTAATTGAATCAATATGCCTTATATTAAATTAATGCTTAAAAGGGGCGTAATTGTCATATTTTTATAATTTCTCCTAAATAATTATTTTTGGAATAAAAGGTATTGCATTATTATGATTTTATATTTCAGGAATTTAGGAGAAATCGGAATTCACAAATGACAATAATGGACCATAAAACTAGAAATTGCACAGTAAGACCCAATGGGCTAAACCTTGCGATTTGGCCCATTAGATTTTGTTTATTCATTCTTTTAGATTCAACTTTTTAAAGGTAGCAGCACACACACACATGAGGAGACACACTGCAGGAGGAAAAAGAACACAATTTCAGCAGGGTGTTACTGCAAGAAAGAGATATACACGCATGCACAAGCAGTGGCACAACTCAACCATTCCTTCCACGGTCCCATCTATCATCACAGTCAACAGCATGACACAGCACAGCAGCAACACTAAAACAGCAATAGAAAGTGATGGAGGAGCAGTAGTCCCGACGACACAGCAGCAAGATAGAGTCAGAGCAGCGCCGCCATACTTCATGCTGCCCTCCCTCCTCCTCTAGTCGTTTACCTACTTGAAACCATTTGCACACCAAGATGCCACCACACAATAGTGAATGAGAAGGAAGAGAGCAACCAGCACAGCGAGCACGGAGTAGTGATAGACGTAAATAGCAGTGATCAGCAAGAGCAGAATATTGGTTGATACTCAGTGAAACAGATATGGTGTCCTTCCGTGGCTAGTACCTCTTGATTCTCCTATTCAACGACAAATGCATGAGCTTGGGATCTTAAAGGGGAGTATAAGTTACTCTAATTCTCTACCTAATAATTAAGTCTTAGGATTAATTTTATAATTATTGGGAATGTTTAGAATGATTTATTTGTATTTATTGAGGATTATTAACTGAATTTTTGCTTGGCATTTTACATTGATATTTAATTAACTTTAATTTCATTTACTTTGATCTGGGTCAGACATTGTATCAAGATTATTGTGAATATTTCATGATTTTTCAAGGTGGCTTGAATTATTGGATCATTGTGTCTCTTGCTAGCTTAAATTCTATATTTATGAATTATTGAGTTATAATTTAGCATTGGTTTTAATATTTTTAGTCCTATTTTATTATTCTGGTGGCAGTTAATAAATTAGGATTTAGAAAATATTTTGTGATAATTTGAGGTGGCTCGGTTGTTAGACTAAAAGCTTAATTATAATTCTTAATTCATTATTTTTAACTCCCACATCTATTGAAGCTATGATTGCCTGCGTTATTGAATTGGAGGTTTGCTTTTATTATTAATCACCTTTGAATTTGTTCCTTTCATTTATTATCATTCATTATTCCTTTCTTTAAACTAAAAATATAAAAAATATTTTATTTAAATATATTTATAATTTATTGCATTTAGTTATTAGTCAATCAAAACAAATCCCATTTTTTAACTTAGGTTGCATTACATTTATTTACTTAGAAATTTTATTTTTTTTCTCCTCAAAAAGAACGACCCGATGTTGCACTATACGCAATCCTTAGTTTAAATTTTTGAAATAACCCCAAGGTGACATCGGATTAAGGTTGTTTCAAGTGGCGCCGTTGCCAGGGAGCCAAGAAATTGGTTCCCTAGTAACTAAGTGTCAAGTAATATTTTTTAGGATTAATTCAATTACTGAGCCAGTCTTAGTTAATTTGCATTTTTGCTTGCATTATTTATTTAAAAAAACAAAAAGATTCATTTTCTTTGGTTTATTTATTTATTTGTTTTATTTGGGTTTTCTTTTATTTCAGATTTTTTTAGCTGACTGTTACTGTTTATGCCTAGAAGTGATAGAGCTTTACCTTTGATTTCCTTAAATCTTGAAATTGAAAGGTCTGTGAACAAGATTAGAAGAAAGAAGAGATTAGAGGATACAAGTCAAGTTATTGTCGAGAAGGGGCATATTTCATAAGAGTCAAGTTTGTCATCTAGTGAACAAGAGTATAGTGAGAGAGCTACCTCTAGTGAACACATGTCTGTACATGATTTTGAATTAGAATAAGAAACCATGGATGGTGCTAACAGTAATAATGGTTATAATAGGCTTAATGGGAATAACGGATATAGTGAGAACAACTTAGGAAATAATGGGGAGGATGATAGAAGCATGAGGGAGATAAATAATTCTAATGTTGATTATGATCCTTATGGCTTTTATACTGATAATATGAACTTTGAAATTAAAGGAGCATTAATTTCTTCCTTACCTAAATTTCATGGCTTTGCAGGTGATGATCCACACAGGCATTTGAAAACTATGCATATGGTGTGCTCTTCCATGACATCACCTATAGCTAATCTTTAAGATGTATTGAGGAGGGCATTTTATTTTACTTTAGAAAGCAAGGCCAAGGAGTAGCTCTACACGCACCCTAATATTTTACTATATTGACTTGGAATCAGTTGAAATGAGCATTCTTGGATGAATATTTCCCTACCTCTAAAATTTCAAGGCTAAAAAAAGAGATAACTAGTGTGGTACAACAAGATAATGAATCCATACACGAGTATTAGACCAGGTTCATCACATTTCTTGCTCAGTGTCCACACCATAATATTTTAAATAATGATCTAGTTAATTCTTTCTATGAAGGGCTACTTTCTTATCATAAGCCCTCAATTCATACCGCTGTAAATGGCTACATGGGACTTACTTTAAAAGATGGCTACCAATGACCCTCAATCTAGAGACACAAAAAAAGTGTATAATACCTTTTCAGATTCTTCTCAAGATATTCTTGTTAAAATTGCTGCTTTGGGGAACAGAATGGAGAAAAGAGTCAGTATTTTGGAGAATAATGTGAATGCCAAGCAGGTTAATTCAAAGGGTCACTCTCAAGCTATAGTTACCAATTGTGAATACTATAGGTCAATGATGCATGCCTCCAATACTTGTTATCAATATGAACAGGTTTCTTCCCTATACCAAAATAGGAATGGACAATATCAAAAGAGGGATCCCTACTCTAACACTTATAATCTAGGTTAGAGAGATCATCCTAACTTTAGATGGGGTGGGAATCAAGGCAACCCTCTAGGGAATTTCTCAAATCAAGTGGTACCTAATCAAGGGGTATCATCTTCTTTTTTTGGAGGTAATAAACTTGTTATGATTATGAAAGGTATTACTAAACTTAATTCAAAGTTTGACAATCAAAATCATAAACTGAGGCTAAGTTACATGCTATGGAGAATAAGATGGACTCATGTCTACAAAATGTGTTCTCTAAATTGGAGCAAATGGAGACTAAGCATGAGAATTTAAATGCTTTTGTTACTCAATTCTCTAACAACTTGAGTGAACAACAAGAAAAGAGTAGTGGTTCTATACCCTCCAACACAGTGATAAATCCTAAATCTTTGAATGCAATCACGCTTAGAAGTGGTAAGAAAATTGGGGCGAAGAATGTACAATTCAAAGAACATCAAGAGTAGGTTGATGAGTAGAAGTTGAGTCTCCTCCTACCAAAACTACTCAAGCAACTTCCCAAGCTGAGAAAGAAGCTTCTATCCAATCTGAAGTCCTACAAGAAAAGAAGCTCTTGGAGAAGTGTCAGAAATAGCCAATGGTGCAAAATGATGAAGAGGCAACAACTATCATAAAGGAACAAATGGAGAAAGGATCACCTTCTGACTCTAAGGGTGATGAGGTAAATATTCATGACTTGCCTTTTGGAAATTCTTATTTGATTAGTAAAAATATTGTTGAAAAGAAATATAATGATGAATTGTTTGAAATATTTAGCAAACTTGAGGTTAATATGCCATTGCTTGAATTGATTAAAAAGATGCCTAAGTGTGCTAAATTTTTGAAAGACCTATGTACAAACAAAAGTATAGGAATAGTGAGAGAATCCAACTGGGGTTGAGTATTAGAGCCTTATTTAAGCCACAATTGCCTATTAAATGTAAATACCCAGGTTCCTATACTATTCCTTGTACTATAGGTAGAACTACAGTTTCCCATGCCTTATTGGACTTAGGTGTAGCAATTAATGTCATGCTGACCTCTATTTATAAGACCTTGGGTATTAAAGCTTTAAAAGACACTAGTGCAATGCTTGACCTAGTTGATAGGATGTTGAGATAACCTAAAAGTATTCTCTTGAAGATATTCTCGTGCAAGTTAAAGGTCTTATTTTTCCAGCTGACTTTTGTATCCTTGATATGACTAATGACCTGCCTACATAGAGTACTTTGATTCTAGGTAGACCATTCCTTTTAATTACTGAGATAATAATTAACATGAAAAAGGGTCTTATCACTATAGGGATTGGGGATCAAGAAGTGTAATTTAATCTTTCAGAAGCTATGAATCATGGTTATGAAGATTGCTCTTATTTGGGTATTAGTTCAATTGAATGTCCTGATGTGGACCACTTACATGAGACTGATATGAATGAACCTTATTGGTGTGACTTAGTTGTGAAACATGATGATGCTTTTACTTGTCTATCTTTCTCCCACCCTCTCATGTCTATGCATGTGAATATGGTGTATCATATGCCTATTGTTTAGAGATAGATAGTTGGCTTTCTTCTACTCATGATTTTAATGCATCATATTGCTTTGAGTATGATATTACTGCTAATTTTGCACTTGATAGTCTTGAGAAAGGTATATTTCTTGATTTTACAGGAGCTTATGATAAGGAGGTTGATGCATAAGCTACGAATATAGCTTCCCCATTCAGTGGCGCTGGAATATTAGAAGAGGATAACAGTGATTCTGCTACTTGCTTAGTCCTTTCTAATCCTACTCTCACTTCTAATTTACATTTTTTTTCTATTGATCAGACTGACCCTAACTATCCTATTTCTAGGTTATCTGATGGTGGCCCTGAGTAGAGAAGTGGAGGAAAAATATATAATACTGAGCTTATATCTCATTCCCCAAGCCACATAGACACACCACTCGCACTGAATGTACTTGATATAACAAAGATGATTCCTTCTATTATGCAACCCCCGGATTTAGAATTGAAACCCCTCACCTCTAACTTGAAATATGTCTTTCTTGCTGATGATTGTAAATTTCCTATCATTATTTCCAGTTTTTTTAGTAGTTATGAAGAAGAGAGACTAGTTTCAGTCTTGAAAATGTATAAAAAGGCTATAGGTTGGTCTTTAGAGGACATACCAGGGATTGATCCCTTGGTTTGCACACACAAGATCCTTTTAGTTGAAGGGTCAAAACCAATTAAATAGACACCAAGGAGGTCAAATCCTCTTATTCATGATGTGATTAAAAAGGAGGTATCTAAATTATTGAGTGCTAGAATCATATATGTAATCTCAGATAGTGAGTGGGTGAGCCTGATACATGTAGTATCGAATAAGAGCGGTATCACAGTAGTAAAAAATGAGAATAATGAACTTATTCCAACAAGAGTTTAGAATGCTTGGAGAATGTGTATAGACTATAGGAAGTTAAATGAAGCGATTAGGAAGGATCATTTTCTATTACCTTTTATTGATCAAATTTTGGAAAGAATATTTGGTAAATCTCACTATTGTTTCTTAGATGGCTTTCCAAGTTATTTCCAGGTACTGATTGCACCTGCAAATCAAGACAATACTACTTTTACATGTCCTTTTGGCACTTACATATATTTAAGGATGCTATTTGGGTTATGTAATGCTCCAGGAACCTTTCAAAGGTGTATGATGGCGATCTTTAGTGATTTATTGGAGCGTAATATGGAGGTTTTCATGGATGACTTCACCGTTTATGGTGATAGCTTTGATGATTGTTTACTTTGTCTTGAACATGTTCTTCATAGATGTATTGAGAAAAATTAGTTTTGAATTATAAAAAATATCATTTTATGGTAGATAGTGGCATAGTGCTAGGTCACCGTATCTCTCAAAAGGGGATTGAGGTAGATAAACCCAAGATTGGAATCATTTCTTCACTTCCTTATCCTACTTGTCTTAAAGATTTGAGGTCTTTCTTGGGGCATGCCGGATTTTATCAACGTTTTGTAAAAGATTTTAGTAAAATTGCTTTACCCCTCTCTACGCTGTTAAGAAAAGATGTTAATTTTCACTTTGATGATAAGTGTAGACATGCCTTTGACTCTTTGAAATTCTTGCTTATTTCACCTCCTATTCTCACTGCATCTAATTGGGATTTTCCTTTTGAATTGTCTTGTGATGCTTCTAACTTTACAGTAGGTGCTATGCTTGGTCAAAGGGAATATAAGCGATCTAAAGTGATACCCTATGCCTCTAAGACACTTGATCCCACTCAAGTTAATTATACCATAATCGAGAAGGAACTTTTTGCTATAATATTTGCTTTAGATAAGTTTAGACAATATCTGATAAATTCTCGAGTGGTTATCTTTACAGATCATTCAGTGATGTGTTACTTGTTTAAGAAGCCGCAGTCTAAATTTAGACTACTAAGATGGGTTTTATTGCTACAAGAGTTTGACATTGAAATTAGAGATAGAGCTAGATAAGAGAATTATGTGGCTGTCCACCTTAGTCGGTTACCTGAAGGCATCGAAGTAGTTGACTCCTTTGATCTTACTGTTGATTCCTTTCCTAATTTTGCACTCTTTGCCTTCGCTGCTCAGGAGCCTTGGTACTCTAATATTATTAACTATGTTGTCACTAATATTATACCTCCTTCTATGTCTAACTTTCAGGTTGATAAGCTGAAGAGGGAGGCAAGATATTACATTTAGGATTCTCTAATTCTTTGGAAGTAATACAGTGATCAAATCATCAGACGATGTGTTCCTAACAATGAGATTCACTCTATCCTTACCTTTGCACATTCTTTATCTTGTAGGGGCATTTTAGTGCTAATAGAACTGCTATGAAGGTTTTAGAATGTGGATTTTATTGGTCTACTTTATTCAAAGATGCTTATATTTTCTATAAGTCTTGTGATAAGTGCTAGAGATTTGGGAGTTTAGGTAGAAAGCATGAAATGCCTTTAAGACCTATGCATTTTTGTGAAATTTTTGATATCTAAGGCATGGATTTTATGGGCCCCTTTCCTCCATTATTTGGGTTTTCACATATATTACTTGCAGTAGACTATGTGTCTAGGTGGGTAGAGGCAGTGCCAACTAGGAAAGATGACGCTTCTACTGTTACCAAGTTCTTACGCTCTCATATCTTTTATAGGTACGACATTCCAAGAGCAATTATTAGTGACCAAGGAACACATTTCTGCAATAGGACCATAAAGTCTCTACTTGCTAAACATGGAGTTAATCACAAGCTGGCAAACTCCTTACCACCCTTAGACAAATGGATTGGCCGAAGTCTCTAATCGGGAAGTCAAACGGATACTAGAAAAGATTGTGAAGCCATCCTATAAAGATTGGAGTGAAAGGCTTGAGGGGGCATTGTGGGCTTACAGGACTGCCTACAAAACCCCTATAGGCATGTCTCATTTCTAGTTACTTTATGGTAAGTCTTGTCATCTACCTTTGGAGATTGAGTACAAATCTTATTAGGCGATCAAGGCATGTGATGTAGACCTTGAATCCTCACTTTAAAACCAAACGATGTAACTCCAAGAGCTTGAAGAGGTGAGACTTAAATCCTATGATAATACCAGAATCTATAAAGACAAGATAAAAATGATTCATAACAAATAGATTTTGAGAAAATAATTCCATGAAGGTGACAAGGTTTTAAAGTTCAAGGCCCGATTGAATTTGATGCCCGTGAAGTTTGTCACCAAGTAGGATGGCCCTTTTAGAGTTACCAAAGTGCATTCTTTTGGTATGGTAGAGCTGGTGGATGAAGCAACAGGTCATATTTCCCAAGCCAATGGTCATCTGCTTAAGCACTACCATGAGAATCAGAGACCTCCCTAATTGTACGGTTGTTCCTTTCCACCTTTCTCCTTTACTTTCTCTTGTATTGCTGATAATATATGTTTGGTAAGATAGTTAGGAGTAAGTGTAGGGGAGGGATCATCACAGTAGTTTTAGATTTATTTGCTTTTTGTCTTTTAACAATTTCTTAGAATATTTTACATTTTAAATATTCCTTAATTTTAGGTTAGTTTATCTTTGAATAAATCTCCCCTTTTAGCTCATGACTCTTTAATCATTTTTCCTTCTCCCTTTAATATATGCTTTAGGGATGCGTTAAGGACAATGCATGGTTTAAGTGTGGGGAAGGGATTGCTTCTGTTAGTTCGTGTTGTCATTGCTTGAATCGCCATAATTTGAAAATTTGAAATTTTTTTGAATCTTTGAGCTAAATTGATTGGATTTTTCAATGCTATATGAGCATATTGTTGCTGTGATTCTCACCTTCCACTTAACTTTTGCAATCATTAGGCTTTATTTTCAAATCCTTATTTCTTTATGCATGTGAACATTGGCATATCTAGGTGAGAATATAATTTTGAGTTGAGTAGTTTTTATTCTTAATTAGTTAGCATAGTGGAGTGTATTTGATACAGAGTTATTAACCTTTTTGTAGCTTGATCTTAGGGAGAAAACATCTTAGAGAAAGCCTTGTTGAAATGATTGAGCCTTAATTTTTTTCTTGTGTGATTTCCACCTAGTTTTAGTTAACCTCTAGAACTTGTCTATATTCTTTTTTAAAGCTGCATTATTACCTAGATTTATGAGCATGATAGGGGAAGTCAATTCTAAACCATTTTACCCAAACACAAGCTATCTCAATTGACCTTTGTTTACCCCTTGAGCCAATCACTTTCATTTCATTCCATTGATTTTGAACAAATGCTTTGCATGAGTTATATTATGTTCTTTATGATTAGTTGTGTACTATTGAAGTTGCTATCTTTGTCTTTTTGAGTTAGGTTTGCCAAAAAAACAAAAAAAGGGGAGAAAAGAAATAGAAAAGACAAGAAAAAGAAGAAAATGTGCAGAAAAAGAAAGAGGAAAAAAAAAAGAATTTGAAAAAAAAGAAAGAGGGAAAAAGAAAAAGAAAAAAAAGTGGCAACAAGACATGAAGTTTGAAATAAGGCATTCATTAGTAGTTGAAGATTAAAATTTGTCGTTCATTTGATAGTCGCACGTTAGCTTACTTTGAGCTATTTCTTAATACTCATACATTAAACTTGTTATACATTTTATTCCATCCATTTATTAGCCCTTCACCAACATTACAATCCAATAAAGTCCCCTTGATCATGAATCTATGGTATGTTAGTAGTAGGGATAGTAGAATATTTACTAGCTTATGGTAGGTGCTAATCTAGGTAGATTGAGTGAAAATTCCCTATACTTGAGAGTTGAGTGAGACACTCATACCTATGAGAGATCTATTATATTTCCCTTCCCTTATTTTGCTATGTATTGTGTTACTTTCCTTACATCGAAGCATTTTATCACTGTTGATTGATTAAAGATAGAAGTTGCTTAAGTTGACTATATATTCTTTACTTGACAATTTTATGTTTACTTACATTGAGTTTAACTGTTGGAATTCTTCTTACTGATATTTTGCCCAGGAGTGCAAAAGGTTAAGTATGGGGGAGTTGACAAACCCATATTTCTATAGATTTATTCATATCATTTTAGTGGATTTTTGTCATTAATCTGGTCCTTAATTGTATGTTTGTGCACTAATTGAATCAATATGCCTTATATTGAATTAATGCTTAAAAATGGCTAATTGTCATATTTTTATGATTTCTCCTAAACAACTATTTTTAGAATAAAAGGTATTACATTATTATAATTTTATATTCTAGGAATTTAGGAGAAATTGGAATTCACAAATGACAATAAAGAACCATAAAACTAGAAACTGCACAATAAGACCCAATAGGCCAAACCTTGCAATTTGGCCCATTAGGTTTCGTTTATTCATTCTTTTAGATTCAGCTTTTTAAAGGCAGCAGCACACACACATGAGGAGACACACCGTGGGAGGAAAAAGAACGCAATTTTAGCAGGGTGTTGCCGCAAGAAAGAGATACACATGCACGCACAAGTAGTGGCACAACTCAGCCATTCCTTCCACCGTCCCATCCATCATCACCGTCAGCAGCATGGCACAACAAAGTAACAGCACTGAAAGAGCAATAGACAGTGATAGAGGAGCAGCAGTCCCTATAGAACATGGCAAGACAGAGACAGAGCAGCGCCACCACACCTCATGCTGCCCTCGCTCTCCTCCTCTAGTTGTTCACCTACCTGAAACCATTTGTACACCAAGATGCCACCACACAATAGTGACTGAGAAGGAAGACAGCAATTAGCACAGCGAGCACGGAGTAGTGATAGACGTAAACAACAGTGATCAGCAAGAGCAGAACAGTAGTGACATTTAATAACTCCTTCCATCTCCAAAGCTGGGGTTGAACATTGGTTGATACTCAGTGAAACAGATATGGTGTCCTTCCATGGCTAGTACCTCTTGATTCTCCTATTCAACGACAAATGCATGAGCTTGGGATCTTAAATGGGAGTATAAGTTACTCTAATTCTCTACCTAATAATTAAGTCTTAGGATTAATTTTATAATTATTGGGAATGTTTAGAATGATTTTATTTATATTTATTGAGGATTATTGACTGAATTTTTGCTTGGCATTTTACATTGATATTTAATTAACTTTAATTTTATTTACTTTGATCTGGGTCAGACATTGTATTGAGATTATTATGAATATTTTGTGATTTTTCAAGGTGGCTTGAATTATTGGATCGTTGTGTCACTTGCTGGCTTAAATTCTATTTTTATGAATTATTGAGTTATAATTGAGCATTGGTTTTTAATATCTTTAGTTCTATTTTATTGTTCTGGTGGCAGTTAATAAATTAGGGCTTAAAAATTATTTTGTGACAATTCGAGGTGGCTTGGTTGTTGGATTAAAAGCTTAATTATAATTCTTAATTCATTATTTATAATTCCCACATTTGTTGAAGCTATGATTGCCTGCGTTATTGAATTGGAGGATTGCTTTTATTATTATTAATCACCTTTGAATTTATTCAATTTACTTATTATCATTCATTATTCCTTTCTTTAAACTAAAATTACCAAAAATATTTTATTTAAATCTATTTATAATTTATCACATTTAGTTGTTAGTCAATCAAAACAAATTTCATTTTCTAACTTAGGTTGCATTGCATTTAATTACTTAGGAATTTTATTTTACTTTTGGCTCCTTAAAGAGAATGACCCAATGTTGCACTATATGCAGTAACCCTAAGGTGACATTGGATTAAGGTTGTTTCAATAATATTGTAGTTAGGTTGTCAAAATTTATTAAGCTGGATCCTCCTAAGTTTATGGGTTTTGATTCTTGAGAAGAACCTATGGAATTTCTGGAAGATATTGAGAAGAGGTATAGAGCTCTAATATGCCTTAATTTTCAGTATGTGGAATTTGCTTTATTTCGGTTAGAAGGGGTGGTTAATGCTTAGAGAAAAATAGTGCTTAGTTTACAAGGAGATAAAGAGCCATCATTGTCATGGGTTGATTTCTAGGATATTTTTCTCAAGCGCTATCTTCCCCAAAGTAAAATGGATTCTAGGATTAAAGAGTTCCTATTATGGAAATGTACTTCAAGAATGACAATGGCATAGTATGATAGGAAGTCACAGACCTTTTTCCTTATGCATCAATATTGATTCCTATGGAGAGGGATAAGATTGGCATATTCATTTAGGGATTATCGATATATACATGATATTGTGGCCCTTATGTTGAATTATTTTGCTTCTTATGTTGATATAGTGGATTATGTGTTGAGAATTGAGCTGAGGCATATTGAAGAAGGGATTTCTAAGAAGTAGAAGATAGGGAGTGGAAAATTCTAAGGCTCTTCATTTAAAGGAAATCACTCTCAGGGTCATTCTCAATCATTTGTTATGCAACCAGTGCCAAGATCTTTTGACTCTTAATGAGCGCTCCAAATCCGAGACCTAAATTTGGAAACGATATACCTTAGCCTGCTATAAGCCAATATAGTTATTCTAGGTCTCCTTGTGCTATTTGTGGAAATTATCATTCAAGAGTCTATTGCAAGGCCTCAGGTATTTGTTATGGGTGTGGATAAGTGGGTCATATAAAGAGAAATTGTCTGTTTGGTCTGCCAACTTTGAGTTATAGATCAATTCAACCTTCTACTCACCTGCTACTTTTGTAGCCACGTCTATTGGAGCAACTTCTACCTCAACAGGTAGAGGTTCATCAAGATAACTATTAGGAAAAGGGCACAACCTTCTTCAGGGTAAGGCCAAGTAAGAGTGTATGATATGACAAGGTAAGATACTCAAGCCTCTAATGTTGGGTTAAATGTATTATTCCTATATATTCTCAAAAAGCTTATGCATTGTTTGAACCTAGATTGACACATTCTTATGTTTCAGTATATTTTGTTAAAATGTTGGGTAAAGATTCTAGCAAACTTGATTATCCTTTTTTGGTTGCTACCCCGATTGGGGAATCTTTGTCAGTGTCATAGGTTTATAAATCTTGTGAAGTGTCTTTTAAGGGAATAGAAAGTCTTGTTGATTTAATGATTCTTGACATGATTGATTTTGATGTTATATTAGGCATGGATTGGTTAGCCCCTTGTTATGCTACTGTTGATTACTATTTGAAAGTGGTGAAATTAATATTCCAGGTGAAACTCCTTTTGTATTGCAAGAGAATAAAGTAAAGAGGCTAACTAACTTTATCTATACTCTAGAAGCCTAGCAATTATTGATAAAGGGTTGTTAGGGATTTTTTACTGTAGTGAAAGATGTTATAAGCCTACTGTTAGCTTAGATCAAATTTCAGTCGTTCGAGAATTTCCTAATGTTTTTCTGGAGGAATTGCCTGGCTTAACTCTAGATAGAGAGATAGAATTTAGTATTGATGTTATTCCTGGCACACAGCCAATTTTAATTTCTCCTTATAGAATGGCCCCCTCAGATTTGAGAGAATTGAAGACTCAGCTGCAAGAACTATTAGATAAGGGGTTTATCCAACCCAGAACTTCTCTGTGGGGTGCACCAATGTTATTTATGAAAAAGAAAGATGGATCTTTGAAACTGTGCATTGATAACTGGTAGCTTAATAAAGTGACAATAAAGAATAAGTACCAGTTGCCACGTATTGATGATATTTTTGACTAGTTGCAAGGAGCACAATATTTTTTAAAGGTAAACTTGTGATCAGGATATCATGAATTAAATATCAGGAAGGAAGATATTCCAAAGATAGCATTAGAACTTGGTATGGTCATTACAAATTTTTGGTAATGTCTTTCGGGTTGAGAAATGCTCTTGCAGTATTCATGGACTTGATGAATCGAGTATTCAAAGCATTTCTTGATAAGTTTGTAATTGTGTTTATTGATGATATCTTGGTATATTCCAAGAGTACGGAGGAGCATGAGCATCATTTGCGGCTAGTGTATAAAAGTTGAGAGAGCAACAATTTTATGCTAAGTTTTCTAAATGTGAAGTATGGTTAACTGAATTCACTTTCTTAGGGTATGTGGTAATGAAAGATAGTATTCAAGTTGATCCTAGCAAGGTTGAGGTAGTCAAAAATTGGCCACAACTTACAATGGTCATAAAGATTCATAGTTTCTTGGGCCTCGCCAGATATTATTGCTGTTTTGTCAAGGATTTTTCAAGAATAGCTACTCCGTTAACAAGGTTAACTCATAAGAAAGTGAAATTTGTTTGGGATGATAAGTATGAGGGAAGTTTTCAGAAGTTAAAAGAGTATTTGACTTCCACTCTAGTTTTAGCTTACAATAAGGAGTTGGGGGATATATAGTGTATTGTGATACTTCTCAAATTGGATTATGATGTGTATTAATGTAGAATAGGCAAGTAATTTCTTATTCCTCTAGAAAGCTTAAGAAACATGAACAAATTATTTAACTCATGATTTAGAAATGGCCGCAGTGGTGTTTGCTTTAAAGATTTGGAGACATTATCTGTATGGTGAAACTTATGATATTTTCAATGATCACAAAAGCCTCAAGTATATTTTTGAGTAGAAGGATCTAAATATCAGACAGAGAAGATGGATGGAATTGCTAAAGGATTATGATTGCACAATTTTGTATCATCCTAGCAAAGCTAATATGGTGGCTAATGCATTAAGCAGAAAGTCTATGGGTAACCTGACACACATAAATGTTAAAAGAAGGCCACTAGTGCAAGAAATTCATAAAGTTGAGCAAGAGGGAGTATTATTTGAAATTGTTGATAGAGTAGCACTTTTAGAACATTTACAGGCTCATTCCTCTTTAAATGAACAAATTAAGAATGCTCAGTACTCTCAACCTAGATTATGCAAGTTAAAGAGGGAAGTAATACAGAATTTGTGATTGACCATAAAGGTGTTTTGAGGTACAATGACAGGATTTACGCGCCTCAAATTCAAGACTTGAGAAAACAAATTTTGAAAGAATCTCATCATTCTACTTATACTATTCACCCTATAATAACTAAGATGTAGCAAGATTTGAAGCAGTTATATTGGTGGTAGGATATAAAAAATGATGTGGCAAATTTTGTTGCATGTTGTTTGGTGTGTTAACAAGTTAAAGCAGAGTATCAGAAACCTACAGGATCGTTATAACGGTTGGAAATACCTGAGTGGAAATAGGAAAACATAACAATGGATTTCATTATTGCCTTGCCCTTACTGTTAGAGGTTTTAACTCTATTTCGGTGATTGTTGATAGATTAACTAAGTCAGCTCATTTACTTATGAAGTTATAGTGTATATCATTTCAAATAAATGTCCCCAATTTACTTCTCAAGTTTGGGAATCATTTCAAAAAGAATTGGGCACTCATTGAATTTCATCCTCAAACTTATGGCAATCCGAGAAACAATTAAAATAGTTGATGATATGTTGAGATCTTGTATTAATGAAATTTGTATATAATAATAACTATCAATCAAGTATTCAACTGACCCCATTTGAAGACTTATATGAAAGACAATGTAGGTCTCTAATTTGATGGTTTAAAGTTGGTGACAGAGAGATTTCTGGACCAGATTTGGTTCAAGAGGCTAAAGAGAAGGTGAAGATAATCAAACAAAGGTTGTTGACAGCTCATAGCCGATAGAAATCTTACTTGGATCATCGTTAAAGGGAATTAGAATTCATAGTTGGGGATAAAGTATTTTTAAAGGTGTCGCTAGTGAAAGGTGTCATGAGATTTGGGAGGAAGGGCAAGCTAAGTCTAAGGTGTCATGAGATTTGGGAGGAAGGGCAAGTTGAGTCTAAGGTATATTGGTCCATTTGAGATTTTAGATAAAGTGGGTGCTGTAGCATATTGATTAGCCCTACCACCAGAGTTATTTGGAATTCACCTAGTGTAGACTGCATGCCATACCTACTCTTAGAATGAATCTAACAAAACCTAATTGTGAGGGTAATAATTACAACTCAACCACTTGAAAATAACAACTCCATACTGAAGGAATAACAACTTACCCAGTGGAAAAGTAACTACCCTATAGAGCTAAAAAATAACAACTTCACCACTTAAAAATAACAACTTTAAGGTGAAGGAATAACAACTCACCCATTAGGAAAGTAAATACAACACAATTAAAAAGTAGTAGCTCCACTACTAGGAAATAACAACTCAATGGTTTAGGAATAACAACTTATTCACAATCATACCTAGGAATTTGGCAAATAGAAACAAAACAGGGTACGCTAGCATAACACCTGGATTGAACCAAATAGAATAGACTGTGGGTATGAAAATAACAACTATACTAATAACAAATGACAACTCCATATGGAAAAAATAACAAATTGGTTTATATTTGTTCCTAAAATCATTCAGATAAGAATATAGCTTCATATATATGCACTTTACAATTACACCAAGTCTTTGCAGCAAACTTAAAAGGAGTACAATATATTGCCACCTTCATTAAGATCTACCTTATCATTCTAACGGTGGAGATTGATCAAGCTTATAAAAAATTACTATTATTACTTTGCACAACTATTTACAAATAAAAAAATTAGCGTGCTATGTATTTACATAAAAAATTATACAACCCACTACCATTGCTTAGGTGAGGTTTTCACTCTTGCAAGTCTTCACTAGAAAAATAAAAATCACACACAACTTCACCATTAGAAAATAACAACTCCATGTTAGAGAAATAACAACTCCATGTTAGAGAAATAACAACTCCACCACTAGAAACAACTAAACCTACAATAGGAAAAATAATTGTAATGACCCTAGTAAATAAATAGGTAAATAAGACAATTATAACAAAGTATATATTATTTTTTGCAGTATTTTTTCAAAGGAAAGTTGCTGGTTGAGTGGTAGGAGGCAGTATTGTTAAACTCAAGGTCCCTGTTCAAATCCCAGCACCTACAAAATTAAAATTTTATCTTCTTCAGTCATCATGTGAAATTACCGAATTACCCCTATGTCTTTTTACTTCAAAACTGCACTTCCTTATGCCATTTTCTGCTGACAGCCAGAGAGAGAGTTTAGAGGAATGCCCAGCGAAGCTTCGCGACACCAAGCCACTACTGTTGGAATAAGTCGTCATCTCACGTCTGTCACAGGTCGACGTCGTGCTACCACCACAGAAGCTATTTTCTCTTTTGCTGCTTTTGTCTTCGGCCAAGAAGCAAAGTGAGAGCAAAGAGAGAGGAGTGTCCTTGGATCGCTGAAGGTGGAAAAGAATGAGGGGTCATCGATAGTTGCTATAAGAACATGTTGCCAGTAGTTCTCTATCATCCGTAGCTGTGTTGACCTGCGCCGTTACTGCTGCCGTCGCTATCAAGTGTTTCCATTGTACTGTAGCAATATCAAATCTTCAACTTTCCTCCTTCTTGCTGCTTATCGAGAGTTGTAAGGAAGTGAGAGTGGAGGGATGAAGTGTTAGGAGCGGTAAGTGCCACGGATCTGGAAGCTTTGTGGGGGGATATAGCTGTAGTTTTGGCGTCAGTTGGAGCTCGCCATTTGCTATTGCCGGCAACATCCCACGGCCTTGTTGCCAGGAGACCACCGTGTGTGGTGTGGTAAGCTTCCTCAATGTCTTTCCACTATTTTTTTTCCTGTGATATGTGATGGTTCAGGGTGTAAGTTACTGTAGCTGCCGTGAAAAAGAAAAAAAAATGGGAAGGGAGAACGTTGCTGCTGATAGGTGCTGATAGGAATATGTATGAATAGATAAATTGGCTAAGGTAATGGTTTGAAGTAGGAAGGATATATATTTATACAAGCTGTTGTCATGTCGTGAAAAAAATAGAGGAAAAGACGCCATTGATGCTACAGAAAATGAACAGTATATGTTTATATATATTGTGTTGCTAATATGGAGTGTGTGTATATATATATATATATATATATATATATATATGGATTCCATTGTTGGTATGTGGGTGTTGAGCTGAATTGAGGAAGCTGAAATTGGAATCAAGATTTAAAATTTGAGGTGGGTGTAAAACTTGAAATTTATATATTTAAAGTAAAAGTTATGGTTATGGTTTTGAAGCTTCAAGTATTAGAAAATATATATATGTGACTTGTTGTGGTTGTGATAACTGAAAATATTCGGGATAAAAGTGATAAATTTCATTTCCTGATAGACTATGGAGTTTGAAAAATTTAATAAAAAGGGCAATATTCTTAGAGCTTAATAATTAGTGAATCATGTTAAATGTTTGGAAGAAAAGAAGTTATGTGGACAAGTGTCCTATTTTCCTTAATGGAACTATTTGGGATATATATAATTATATGGTATGTTACAATAACTATTACAACTGAAATTTGAGTTTAAGTATTAATAATTTATTTTTAGAAAATCTATGAAAGTAAGGAGAGAGTATTATTCTGAAGTTTAGAGCTGGAATAAGTTATATTAGAAAATTACAGTGAGTGAATAACATTTCCTAAAAATAATAGTTTTAATAATAACTTGTTATATGATATATTTCATTTAAAGTATTAATTTTTAAGTATGATTTAAGAAAGGCAAATTATAGGAATTAATGGCTTTAATTATTAGCAATGATTTTCCTTTCAATTGGTTTATTATGTGAGTAAGTTTATGTGTGAAAATGAATAAAGGGAGTTTTGGAAAAAGATTGTTGTAAATGTTATATTGAATTGATTTTCTTGATAAAACATTCTTATGTGAATTTCATTATTGGAATAATTGTTCCATATGCATTGAATAAATCTTTTGATATTTTATTTCGATGTTCATGCTGGGGTTTTGTGTTTTGGAAATAGTCTTAGTGAAGATTATTGCATTTGAAAGTGTTTTGATCATTTAATGCTAAATTGACCACATGCATGCTTGGAACACATTTTTGGAGAGGATTGAATATAAAATGATGGTTACTAACAGCAGTACTGTTAGTCCTTGGTGCACCATGGTTAAACCTGAGCTCGATGGATATTCGTGAACTTCATACTCATACCAGTTATTCATGGGATTTATTCTTGCGTCGATTATTCGTAGGTCTTGTAACTACTCCTGTTATTCATGGGTTTTGCACCTGTGCCTATTTTGTGGCTTCGAGCTGCGACTAATTGGTTATTTACCCTCGTAGACTGTGTGTCCATGGTTGTTTTCATTCTATTGAAATCCTACAGAAAAATGATTGTTTTAAATAGATTTTCTAAAATAACATGTTTACCAGAATATTTGTATATAATTAAAAATGTTATTATTTACATTTAAACATATTGAAATTGTTTCTTTTTGAATTTTAAATTATATTTTTGAGATGTTATTCACCGGTAGATTATTTTACCTTTAGATAGTGATGTTGACTCTGTTCCTCCAGTTAAGTAGTGAAGAGCCTTTTTTCATATCCGAAGTAGTGATTTTGTAGGCATATCTTCTTATAATGTAATTATAAATTTATGAAATACTTGTATTATTTTATTAGAAATTTAGATGCTCCACCTAATCTATAGATAAGGTTATGGTTATTTTGAAAAATGTATGTAGGTGATTTGAAACATTCGCAGTCTATGTAGGGTTTTTGGAACGTCGATCTACAAAAACTATCCTATCAAAATTCCTACATATGACTTGCATTTTGATTAAATTGGAACATATATTATAATTATTGTTTTAAACATTCTTTTTAAGGTTTAAGGAATATGAATTTATTCATATTTTGTGCTGGTCATGACTCAAATTTCAGGATGTGACAACAACTCCACCACTACTAAATAATGGCATCTTCATAATTCTTCTTAAGATTGGAATAGACAGAAAATGAGATGGGGATGCAAGCACAACATTAGTACTGAACCAGAAAGAACATACCATGTGTATAAAAATAATAACTCTACCAATAACAAATGACAACTCCCTTGAGAAAACATAATAACTTGGTCACAAAACTTTCCAATACGACTTTGGTGAGAATATAACTTCATATATATGCACTTTACAGTTACAATAGTACTAAGTAGCAAACGTAAAAGGAGTAGAATAAACATACCTTCATCAAGATTCACCCTATCATTCAAAAGGTGGAGCTTGATGAATGTTACAAAAAAGAATAATATTATCACTTTGCATAGCTATTTACAAAATAAAAATTAATGTGCTAGGTATTTACACAAAAATTTATACAACCCGGCACTATTTCTTAGCTCGGATTTGAATTATTACAAGTCTTGACTATATGTCTAGGCTCATGGCATTGTTCTAACTTTGCCACCAACATATGTATCACCTCCTCCATCATTTCCAATCTTTCTCCCATATGAACATAACATAATAGATGCTTTCCAGACGAGCTTACCATTAGTAATGATAAACTATATCAAGCACAAATTATTAACAACTCAACCATTCATCTTAACAACTATCACATATTATAATAACAACTCATGTTCCCCTCCCATATTAGAGCATGCTTTGTAATTCACATTTTACAGTAACTTTTTTAGTGCTCATTTGTTCTTACTAAATTCAAGTAAACACACCACAAATTCCTACAAACCGTACATAAGTTTTAAAACCCTAAATAAACACAGTGAACCTACAACTATGATGATAAAAAAATCATGTTATCAACACAATGTTTGCATTTACATTAATCACCTTTTATAGATCACACTTCAACCTCAAAGTATCGTATATAGCTGCATTATGACGAGGAAACAACTTCACTAGTTTTCACAGTGAACAACTTCATTTTCTCACATTACAACCGAAAAAGAGGACAAATATGCCAAGCCTTCCTCAACATCTAACTACGATGACAAGAAAACCTTGTTGCGATCAGAACATGGTATACCCTTATATGCTAACTTCCTTGCTTCTCCTCTTCTTTCCACACCAATGCGCCAAGTCACTTATGCTCTTTACTATCTTTTTTAATTCACAAGAACAATTATACCTTTTTATAATTGAAAATAATTAATCTCAAGTCCCATGAGACTTTATAATAGTTTTGCTATTTTTGAAACTTATTTGGAATTTGATTCCTCCCACTGACCTAGATGCAATTTTCTCTCAACTTTTATAGTCTTGTCTAAATATCATTTATTGTAAGTCCTTTATCCTAATTCTCCCATAAAATTTTACAATTACTTACTATATTATTAAACATTAATATTAATTTTTATTATTTATTTTTATAAAAGGACAATTTATGCAATAAAAAGATAAAACATACATATAAGCCACCAACTGATTCTCAGTTAGGACCAAATTTGGGCATAAAGTCCAAACACAAAAGTACACTACAACATGCTAAAAAATCAAACAGAAATCGAACAATATCATATCTAAAGGAAACAACAAGTTGCAACCCAAAAGCCAAAAAAATCGCCAGCACTTCAAAGACTAGCTAAAGCTTGAGTCTCATAACGAATTAGTTGCAATACCACCAAAATTAGACATTGCTCGAAGTCCCAAAGCACTGGAATAGAAGGTACTTTGTAACCACTATAGAACAAGGGACAAATGAGAACGCTATCACATCAAGAGCTCTTGAGCTTGTAGAAAGGGGCTCTACACGATCTTGATGAAAAGAAAACGTGGCCTTGCAGGCCATATACCGAATATGTCGAAAAACTGGATGGAATAAAACAACTAGGGAAAAAGGCTGACAAGATATTGCAAGTTCCCTAGAATAAAACAGAAGACACGCTAAAATAACAAATAAGCAAAGCAAAATATATAAGACTACAAGGAAAAAATATTAGCATGAAAAGACTAAAAGGAAAAAAGACTACCACGAAAAACTATCAAAGAAAAGTAAAAGTTTTACTAATATCTAAATTTTATTATTTCTTGCTATACCATTAATATTAATTTTTTTATTATTTATGTGCATATGACTTATACTCATCAATATATCACTAAGTCGGCTCTTCCTCCACTGCCCTTAGCAAACGAACCTTGTATAAAAAGAAATTCCTCCGCGTCGAAGTCTGAGAATGAAGAACTTCTGAATGAAATTGAAAATATATCCATCTGATCTAAATTATAATTATAAAATAATCTAAATGAAAAATTTAAAGAAAAAAATGATCTTAATCTATTATTTATATTTAAAATAATCTCAAAAAATGATTCCAAATTTGAAACGGTTAAAGGAAATTTTTGCCGCGGAAGAATCTATCTAATCTAAATTATAATTATAAAATAATATGTATATTGAGCTCCTCTTCCTCTTGTTCCCTATTGTTGACTACTTCATGGAGAGATATATGAGTATGCAAAATAAAACATATTATGACAATATACAAATATTCTATATATATCTTCAAGGAAGAGGACTATACAATTAATATAGCTTTACTCAAGTCTCTGAAGTTTTCCTTAGGGTCCTAATATGAGACTATCACCTGTAAAATATTATAAAAATAGGGTGAGACTAACGTCTCAGTAACCATCAATTATACTCATCATGAGTGCTAACATGTTCTCATGAGGCATCAAGTGGGACCAATCACAAAATACAATATATAAAAAAATAATATATTATCATAATAAAATCAAATGATTAACTCACCTAAATTCCTCCTATCAAACCAACCGAACCGTCTTATTTCTGTCGACCAAACCCATGGGCTAGTGGTAACTACCTCTCGAACAACTAACTGATCAAGTGATATAGATAGGCCAAAATCCACATAGCACTTGACTAGACCATGGATTCATTCCACCTCAGTAAACATGTGGGGTGTCGCAGCCCTTCGATGAACAGATGGGGCATGTCTCTTGATAAACTGGTAGGACAAAAGCCATCCATTGAGCTCTGATGGAGGCTATACCACGTGGTAGAAATATAACTCAATTATTACCCATCCCCAATGCATAATTTTCAAAATAATCATATTAATCAAAATCTCAATAGCTTGATAAATATCACAAAAAGGATTTTTCTCAAGATAACTTTCTAAATTAAACTTTATATCCCACAATACTATTTTCAATAAAAATAATCAAATAAGTTTTCTCAATATAATTATATCAATATCAATAGTTATATATATATATATATATCAAATCACTCACAAACATCATATTAGCACATACAACGAGTAGAAAGTGGTTACCTTCTTTGAGAATAGGAAAGGGACTAAGAGAACTAAAAAGAGAAGAATCGACTCAATAATCAAGTTTAAGGAATAACTTAGGGTCTTAGTTATATTTATAAGGCATAATAATAATTCAAAATTCAAATTCATATCTTATCTTTATTAAAATCTTATCACATATAGTAATTTAAAATTTAAACTATATTATCATTATAGTATAAATATATATATTATTTATGTATATTTAATCAAAGATATATGTATATTATTATTATCTTTATCAAAATTCTATTAGGTATCGTAATTCAAAATTTAAACCATATTTTTAAAATAAAATTGCATATCTAAATCTGAATTCAAATCCTAATAAATTATTAACTAATAATAATCAAATCATAAAGTTCTAAATAAGATAAAAATATGATAATCTATATATCATATTTTATTAAAAATAATAAAAATACTAAACTATAATAATTTAATTAGATAATATTTTTAAATTATTGACAAATAATAGTTTTAATTTTACTTAAATATAAGGATAAAAATTGGGATGTCACAATTGTCAAATTCAATATAATTGTTAGAAGAATAGATAGAATCAAGAGTTTTAAAATGTCTATGATATTAGAGCAAAATCTGACTTTCTGATAATCATTATCATTTAAAGCATTGTATAAAATTTTTATTACTCTAAGGTTAAAAGAAAATAATTTATTTTCTTTTTCATTCCAGTCTTTTCTTAGTTTAAAATCAAAATTATTTAAAAGAATTTTTCTCATATTATAATCAAGAATTCTTAAAAATGTGATCACCCGACATTTCTAATATAAAAACTCATAATTTTCTAAAACATGAGGAATTGTGATATCAAAACCTTCAAATACATCCATAATCTTTGCACTTGAGATTGTTTGATCCTTTATACAAGTACCTTGGCTCTCATATCAAATGTTGGTTATGGTTGTATCACCCAAGAAGGGGTGAATTGGGTATTTTAAAAATTTTAAAAAACTCTTAAAAAAATTGACTAAACTTTAAGAGTAGAGTTTAGAAAAATATCACCGAATAGAGAAGATATAGAAATATTATACCAAGATGATTTATACTGGTTCGGCTCAATTCACTTGGCCTACATCTAATCCCCAGAGGTCTTCTGAGTGTTCTATTATCTTCCAAGATTAGCTAGACTCTTGATACCTAAGTACATCAACGTAAGAATCCCCTCTCACTTCCCCTTAAAATATAGAAGGTAATCACTAGTGAGAATCCCTCTCATTCCCCCTTACAACCGTAAGGTTACAATTCACTCAAGAGTCTCACACTCTTGAGCCACACAAAAATAGATTTGAGAAATTACAAACTCTCTCTCTTAGTAGAAAAGATGACATAAACACTTAAACTCAAATTCTAAGTTTCTCTCATTCTAAAGAATATGGTATATTCTGGACCAAAGAAGATAAATAGAGTGAATGAGAGATACATCACTTAATATGATCTAAGTGCATATTGAGCATCTCTAATTTTTGTTTTTACGTCTCCCAACTTCTTCAGCTTTCTCTTTCCGGCCTTTTCTTTTTATATTTTGGTTCTTCAAAATTCGTTGAAGTAGCCGTTAAGATAGTCGTTGATAAATATAGCTATTATTGCTTATTGTGCATCTAACTTTTGACTCTTTAATTAATTTCTTCATTTGATCTTATTTTAGCCTGTAAAATAATCTTGAAACATGCCTTACAAAAGATATATAATTACTGTAAGTATATATAGCAATTATTTTCAAATGATTTAGAATTAAATATCAAGATATGTCAAGGTCTAATTTTAAGAAGATATTTTTTATTTATCAAATTGTTTATCAAAGAAGTACCTTATCAAAAAGTCTTTGATAAATTATTGAGTAATTGTATTGAAAAAGATTTAAATCTTATTGAGAAACACTTCGATAACTAGCCTTATCGAAAAGGACTTCTATAAATTTTCAATGAATTTCATTCAAATAGTTCCAGATTTATCAAATAGGTCTATGATAAACTTATCAAAAAGTTCTTTGAAAAATGTTATTTTCAAAATATATGCTTTTAGACTTATCGATATATTTCATAATACATTATTTATCTAAGAGTTTTTCGATAAATAGGCTAATTAAATAGCTTATCGATAAATGCTAAAAAATATCATTTTCAAACATTTCAACCAGACTAACAAACTTTCTTTGATTTTTTAATCCTTTCTCAAATCATGTGATATTTATGGAAACATTAATTCATAACATCATTTCTTAATCAAATCATAAGATCATAAGCTCATTGAATTTATTTAGTATGATAGAGCAAGTCATAGGTTTATTATCTTCTAGCAAATAAGAACAAGTTATAAATTCATAAAGATAATTCATTCAATCAAAGTAAGTCATAAGTTCAACATATTCACAGAGACATCAATCAAGTCTTTAATATAATTTAGAAATTGAATTCATTTCAAGTTCAGCAGAAAGATCTTATTGAAGAATTCTTCAATAAGTATTATGATCGAATAGATTATTAATAAGAGCATAATTACTCAAACTTGAATCTTTTAAGATTAATCTCTCTTCATTTTTGTAAGATTTCTTAAACCATAGATTATTCAAATAAATCAACATTGTTATAAGAAATGAATTATCATCATAAAAAACATTTATTAGATAATCAAAGCTTTAGTATTTTAAATTTAAAACAGCTTATCATTTATTTCTCAAATATATATTAATCTTATATAATTTGTAACTCAAGTTTTTATCAACTATTTGAAAGAAGAGAGTAATTCAATCAAATTACTGTCAAAATCATTTTTAAAAATAAAGTTCTAGAGATGTGAATAGCTCGAAAATATCTTGATGATTAGATTTTAAATCTTTAAAGTTTTGTTTCTCTGATCATAAGTTTTTATAAATCATTTTTAGAAGGAATAAGCAAGATAGTATCTTATCAAAAGTAAAAAGCAAGTTCATTTATAAGTGTTTTTTATAAAACAAAAACTTTCTACAGTTATCGAAATGTTCTTCTATAAGTTCCGTTATTGAATGTTCTTTTGATAAATGAACCTTTTAAATTAGGGAAAAAAATTTATTGATTAAAGTCTTTATCGATAAATATTTTAATTGATCAATATTT
Source organism: Leucaena leucocephala (assembly GCA_037074615.1). NCBI lineage: Eukaryota > Viridiplantae > Streptophyta > Magnoliopsida > Fabales > Fabaceae > Leucaena > Leucaena leucocephala. The sequence goes on from CM073550.1 coordinate 6,174,416, forward strand.
CGATAAAGCCTTTTATAAGCAAAACTGAGTATTTATAAAACTTATCGAAGGCTTCTTCAATAAATTCTTTTATTGAATAAGTCTTCGAATAATTCCAGATTGAAAATATATTTTTTATAAACTAAATTTATATTGATTTATTGAATTCTTTATTTGATAAGAACTCTTATCAAATAGGTACTTGATAAATACTTTTCAAAATATATTTTTCTTTTAAAAGTTCTTTCTCATTTATTAAGAAATTTATCAAATAACTCCTTATCTATAAGTTTATTGATAAATACTTTTTAACAATTAATTTTTTTAAAATATTTTTTTAATTAATTGTTATCGTCCAAATATTATACTGAAGTCTAACACAAGTTGGAGCACAAAATGCGTGAAAATAATACGGCATAGTTCACGCATTTTTAATATTTTGAAAATAAAGTCTAAACGTAAATTTTTTCAAAATTATGATTTATATCATTTTCAAAATCATAAAATTAATTTAAAATTTTAAATAAAATTAAAAATTAGAAATCATAAGAAAATGCTATAAAGACAGGCTAATATTTTATTACAAATGAAAAAACTGTGATTGGGCTGGATTGGAATCAATCCGTGTGCTAACTGGCTAGCTAGTTATAAACCAACAAAATGCTGGGTCTACCGGAAAGATATTAAGTTCACAATGTGGTAATTTAAGGTATGAATTTATGCTGAGAAAAGAGAAAAAACTAGCCAGCTATAATGGCCAAATTTGTTGTGCCCCATTTTTTGAATGAATAAATAGTTAAAGTATGCATTTAATATTTTAACTTTGTATCAAATTTTATTTTAATCCTTTAAGTAATATTTTAAAAGTCAGACAACTGACGTTGATGCAATAATTAAATTCAAAATATAATATACATATATATAATATAATATAAACATAATTAATCCATTTTTTTTTAGTTTAGAGCATGAGTAAAATTTGGACTTTGGTCCAGGTCTGAAAAAACTGGATGAGAGAGTAATTTTAAATATAAAGAAAGTGCATAACTTTAAATAAATACTCCTACTCTTTTTTATATTAAGTTGTTAATCGATTAACATAAATCAAGGAGTGTTAGTTAAGTTATCAATTGTATCATAAATTAATAAGATTTACCTAACACTTTACAAATGTTTAAGAGATCTATTAAACTTGATCAAACATGACAATTATCTTACTAAATGTAAAATAAATAACCCATAATTTTAAAAGATTAATCTTTCTTAGTGTTACTTAAAAATTATTAGACTATATTATATACAAAATTTGATTTCTTACAAAAATCATCTCATGTATTAATAATCATTTCTAACATATATTAATAATCATCTCCCAGGGTCTATACTAGTTTGTCATGAAAAATGGTTGTTGCCTACCTTTAGAAATTCATACTATTTTATAACAGCTTTCTATTTTTTTTTTGCTGTGTTTTGGAATTGAAGTATGCATTATTTTGGGTTAATTCGTAGGAAAATGTGTTTTGGAAGCATTTTGAGTAATACATGAAATTCTTGAGTTAAATTGTCAATATTTGTGGGTTGATGGATAATAATTAAGAACTTATAGTTTTTCTCTTGAGAATAGGAAGATTGGGTTGAGTTTCGAAACCTTTTGAAGAACCATGAAAAGCTAGGGGAAATATTAAAGTACGAGAAGAGCATGGAAGGGAGAAAGAAAGACTTTGGAGGCATTTTGAATGTTGAAGGCTGTAGCGAAATGACGCAAAAAACTATGGTTGATATGTTGGAAAATCGTTTAGGAGCCGTTATTCTTTGACTTTTGGAGCATTGGAGAGCTTGGGAAGAGAGATTTTGGAGCCATTGAAACTTGGGTTGGATACTTTGTAGAAATTTGAAGCTTCAACATTGGTTTTATTGCTTTTTCGCTCTTGTTTCTCTTAGTTTCTAATATGGATCGAATTTCTTTGTATAGTTTTGGTCTGTTGATGATGAGTAGCTAAGCATTTCACACTAAGATTGATTTAATATTTAGTATGGATTGAGAATTGGTTTTATCCCTCTTTTAGCTATTAATGATATTTATATGTTGCTTTTACCTACTGCTTAATGCCATCACTTGGCTTGTTTTGTTCAATTGATTGGAGCTTTAGAAAGTTATTTCAATTGTAGAACATTGGGTAATCACATATTATACTTAAAATAATCTGTTTTAATGGATAGTTTATTTGTGTCATAGAGATAGTCACTAAATGTTAATTTGAGGTTTATGCTTCATTATGATTTTCAATAACTAAGACAAGAGATTATATTGGTTTTTTAAATAAATTTTGGGAATTGACTTGAGAAAGCATTTTCAAAGATTTAGAACTTTGGCAAGCATATAATTCCATAAAATAACTAATTGAGGGATTTTCAATTCAATTCTCATCAAATACATTGAGGAAAAGTAATCCTAAGCCTTTTGTCTTGATTTTCATTTCGAGCAATCTTAATTTTGAAATTATATAGTTTTCAAACATGTTTTTAACTCATATAATTGAAAATATATTTTTGATAATTCACTCTCTTTTGTCTTAATATATGTGGGAATAACAAACTTGCGAATATTGCTATACAACAACTGCTCCCATAAAGCCATGACATTTTAGAACTCACCTTAAACTTAAAGATTTACAAGAGACTAATTAAACTTAAAGATACATATAACAATTATCTCACTAAAATTAATATTTTATCATTTTTTAAAAAGTTAATCATTTTTAATATTCTAAACCATTATGTAACTGTCTAAATTATTTTCAAACACACGGGTACTATTTAAAGAACAAAAAGGAGCCAAGTGGGTTGTACACTTAAACCCGAACTATTTTAACCAGCGATGATTCCTCATATTCGACCACTTTTCATATCCCTCTCCCTCTGGAAGCTAAAAATGGGGTTTTGTGGAGCTTCAAGGTATGGCTTCCCTAAATTCCTTTGTTTTATGTATCATCTTCTCCATCTTTCTCCTTCATACGCCCTAACTTTCTGCTTATGTTTCTATTCTGATTCCAAATATCCTAAGAATATACTGTTGGAAAATGTGCCCTAGGGGCCAATCATTGTCGTATGAACATTATTGATTTATGAATTTATTAATTGTGTTATCATATTATTTGCATATTTATTGTGATGACCATCCTTGGATAATTCATGATCTTATCCTAAATGTCCCTGGTCGATCATCTATGTGGGAGCAGAGATGAAATAAGGCCAGTATGACTTTGAAGATGTATAGAGATATAAATCAAAGTCATAGGCATATGTAAGAGTACAAGGTGTTGGATCGACCCACTATGAGAGAGCTACATGGGTTACGTCATAAGCTTCTCTCATATACAAACCATGTCACTATGCCCTTTGACTTGAGATCATCATGGATTCCTACATGACAAACGCTCAGCTTTGACCTAGTCAAAAGTCACTTTTGAGCGAATGATCATAAAGACTATGTTCGGGCTTAGTGGTTTTTCATACGGAGGAATGTGAATGGTCAAGATGAAATTTGTCCCTCACATTCGTAGAGAGATATTACTGGGCCCCTCGATAAGTGAGTCTGAAAAATATATGGCCATACTGTAATGGAAAGGTAATTCCATTTCTATAGTCAGACTACTCAGGGATTGAGAAAGTAACGGTCAGGAATAGGAGGATGACATTATCCATGCCTCATCCTTGACCAAAATATCATGTGACAGAAGGGACATGATATGGTTGTATAAAAGGTTATATCGTTTATCGATCCTCATATGATTTGGGTAGTCGTTATGTCTTGCTAGAGATCGCTTGCGACTTGTGGGCCAGTATAGCAAATAGCTCACTGCCAACTTCATATGGGCCTACAGGGTCGTACACAAAATAGCCCAACATAAGCTATGATGTCCAGATTCATTGAATCTAAAACGTGTCCAGATTCAATGAATAATTCAAGGTTGATGTATATATTTATTTATATTTATATTCGTATATATATATATAAATTTGTATATATACATTATATATAAGGAATATATAGGATTTAATTTATAAGGATAAATTAAATCTCTATCATGTTTATAAATTAAATCTCTATCACGTTTGAATTTGAAATTCAAATTGATAGAATATCTCATATAAGAGATATTTACAAGATTTAATTTATAAAGATAAATTAAATCTCTATCACGTTTGAATTTGAAATTCAAATTGACATGATATCTCAAATTTGATTTATGAGAATAAATCAAATATAGTCACGTCTTATCTTTATTTTAAATTAAATAAATAGGTGAATTAAATCTGTGGGACGGATTTAATATAAATATTATTTATTTAATTAGTTTCTTATCAAATCATACAATATATGATATTGTATTAATTTTGAAATTAATATAGATTAATTCCAAAATCCAATTCGGTTGAGAAAAACGCAGAGCATCCTATATATCTGATTTTAGGAGCTACATTTTTTTAACAACATATAACACAAAAGGCCGAAGGGAATCTGCAAAAGGTTTGCAGATAAGAAACTGCTGAAATAGAGACAGAGAGGACGAATTGTTGAGAAAGCCTTGGAGGGACAGGAGACGCTAGCACGTCGTTCATGGTTAGAATGCTGTTCGTGTGGATACCAGTAGAGGGAGCTGACCTGAGGTTTCGACTTCTTGTAATCAGAAAGAGAGCACGAGTCACGGAGAGAAGCTGTGGAGGTCGCTGAGGAACACTCCATCGACTTCTTGCGATCGAAAGGAGATCACTAGCCGCGGAGAGGAGCTGTGGAAGTCGTAGAGGAACATTGAGGGTAATGCTTCTTCCCACTTGATTTAAACACATACGGTAGATCCTAGCAAGGAATGGAAAAATTTTTAAGTTAATTTTCCGCTGCGTGTCTTCCAATTCCTTTCATATACCAGAGGGTTTCTCTTATTGTTTCCATAGCCTGCTTCATGGGCGTCCCCCTGCCTCTATAATCCTAATTAATAAGATCTTAAGATCTACTGTAAATTATTGAAATATCCATTCAGTTCTTAATATAGAAGTTAATTAAGAGTTAGTTTTAGTCATAAATATAATAATATTTTCTATATTCATCAACTTTACTAAAATTACTCTTATTGATATTTTCTCAACAATAATTAAGTAAGAGAAGGAGGGAGGAAGTTAAAGAAAGTGATTGAGATATTTTAGAAAAAATATATTATATTAACTAACTTTCTTAATTATTCAAATTAGTTAAATATATTTTATAGTAAGGACTTGAGGAGTGTTATCCTAGTGCTATCTCCCACAAGCTGACTCTAATGGATTCACACCTGATTTGGCTATACTGAATATATTAATTAATAGTTACTGCATGTGGGTTGATAATTCCCTATTTTTGGATAAATTTGAGATATATTTTGATATAATTGGGGAGTTATAGATATAAAATTAAAGAGATTTATGTGAGATTTTAAGAGATAAATTTTAGGCATTAATTGAGGATTTTGCTGTGGGTATCTTATATTTAAAACATGGTTATAGTTTATATTAGAATAAAGAATTAAATTTTCTAAAATTAAAAAAGAAAAAAATCAGTTTCCTATTAGTCTATTTACGTCAATTGTTTTATGATTTTTTTTGTTACTGTCCTATCTTTATTTATATATATATATTGCAATGGGCAGGAGAAGGGGTAGCATGCATGCATATATATATATTAGAATACCCCAGGGTTGCAAGAGCACAGATGGACGGAGGACGTATAATTCGAAGAGTGACTGCTAGTTATTGCCTCCTCTTCCTCCTCCTCCTTCTGTTACTTTATTTGATTTTGATCTTATTTAGGCAATGTCAATGTTTGGTTTGTTTTATACTTTGTTCATGACAATGTCCAATTTATATACTTAAACCTTTGTTTTTGGATTATTGTAGTTTGGTTATTGATTAGTGGATGATAACTTCAATCTTTATTTGCTTTAATTTATGTTTGTTGATTCAATTGTGTGATTTATAATTATGAAATAAGAGATATCTGATTAGAACTATTTTGGTTTTCTAAAGGAGTTTAGGCATAGAGAATTTATACTAAACCTTCAATTGAATCGTATAGGATTGAGTATTTGATGCTTAATTTGCTTATAGAATAGACATATACCTATTGGCCCATACAGTCATTTTAGGTTTTGACTTAATTTAGTCTACTTAAGTAATCACCTAAGAAATTAGGGATGAACATAATTGGAATGCCTTTTAGTAGATCAAAAGACACTCTTAGGTAAAAAGTCCTAGATTATCAAATATAACTTTAATTGCAATTAAAGAGAGAAATTAGACACTAAAAAGTAATTAAGGTTATAATAATCCAGTCTCCTCTCAAGTAATTTAGAATCATCCTTAGAAATAGTTATAATTTAGATTTGTTTTGTTATTCTAGTGAGATTTTATTTTTATTTTACCTTCTAAATTGTGTTTTAGTCAAATTAAGCAATGTTGTAAAGTTGATTTTTAATCAAGATGTTGGTATCGAGTCCTCATGGGAATGATACTTTATTCACTCTTTATTACTTGATACAACCCATATACTTTGCGGTATTATATGTTCCACAATTTTATCCCATCAAGGTTTTGGTGTTGTGGCCTGGGATTGAACCTGGGTCACTCGTTGGACAGGCAGGAATACTCACCACTATACTCCCTCATAACAGCACCAAAAACTTGATGGGATAAAATTGTGAAACTTATAATTCCACAAGTATAAGGGCCATATCAAGTATTAAAGAGTGAATAAAGTATCATTCCCACGAGGACTTGGTATCAACATGATGAAGAATCAAATTTAAACTTTTGCTTAATTTGAGTAAAACACAATCTAAAAGGTAAAATGAAAATAAAATCACTACAAAAAAAAAGTATTTTTCATAGGTTATATTATAGTGTTTCTATCGGTTTTAACCGCAACAAAAGCCATTGCCCAACCTACTTCTAAAAAAATGGCTTATAATGGTAGTTAAATGTGGTATTTCACGGCGGTTTTGAGTGACATGAATTCTAATGCCATTGTAAGTTTATCATTTAATATCATTTTTACAACTGCCTTTAAAGGTCACATTTAATGATGATTTTATTTAAAAAAAATGCCGTTAAAACCAATCGTTAATGTATTTTTTTTTCAATGGCAATTCTAGGCAGAACTGCTTTGGAAATATTTTTTTTTCTTTTTAAAGCTTTCCACGGCGATTTAATGTAAAACTGCTATAGAAAGCTTGAACTTTTTTATGTTTTCATTTATTTTTTATTTTATGCCTTTATGCATTTAGTATAATCAAGACAGACTAATTAATTTAGGCAGCAAAGTATGAAGTCAGCAATGACAAAATCTAAATAGTCATAAAATAATCCAAATCGGTAAACTTTGAATGAACAAGAAGGAAATGGTTGAATGATTAATCCTAAACAAGTTAAAAGACTATTAAACAAATATTAACTGAAAATATACTTCATCATGTTCACAGAATAATAAGTAAAGGTAAGAAACAAAAATAGTAATCATGCAATCAATTTAGTAATCCATCTCAAGTTCTTTGCATATGTGACATTAAAAAACAAACACTTAAACCATGATATTATTGGAAGATACCACAATACATTTAAAGGAAAGCCTTTGGTAATCTCATCACAATCATCACCATCTTTCTTCATTTTGTATCTTAAAGTGCCATATTTATGGCACTTATTCAGCCCTTTATACTCATTTATGTATAATGCTATCGTTAAGTCACTCATATCTTCTTATATAAAAAACCTATCATACACAATATTTTCTTTGTCTCGTACATTGATTTTGGAAGTGTATTGCTTATAAGAAACACATCACTCAACAACTCAAGCAATTTTGTCAAACTATAATAGGTCTAACCATTTCTCGATTTCAAATTCATCCATCACAACACACAACCTCGTGTACTCGTCTTTACTCCCTGAGTATAATGGCGTCTTGGCATCACTTAGTAAACTTTCACATATAGGAAAGAACTGTGGAAATGACTTGACTCCAATATCACGACAGATATATGAAATTCTATCCACAAAGATATCATTAAGAACTTCCTCATTTCCACACAAAGGAGTCCTACTAGTCTCACTGTGTCAAATCTAATTTATACATCTTAAATTCATCCCATCACATATAAAGTGCTCTCTTATACTAGGGATAAACAATCTGTTATAGTTGAAATATTTGCAAGGGACAGAAGAAAAATTTTAAAGAATTCCTTCGAACAAAGTTAAGAAACCTTTATACACCATCTTCATATTCCTTAGAAGTTCTCCTACCTTTCATCTAACTATAATCCATTATTCCCTTAACTATAAACAATCCCAAATGGTAACCAAATCCATTAAATAGGAAGAGTAGGAAACAAATAGGAACCAATGTATTAAATAAGTAGGAAATAAATAGGAACCAATGTATTTAATAAGCCAATTCAGAACAAAAATTCCAATAACAATGTATTATTTTTCAAAATTTGCACAAACACACCCATAAAAAAATATGAACCAATATGATAATCCAAACACTACAACAATCCAATATTTAGTAAAGGAAGATAGCCTATAATATCTATTATAGTTTATAAAAATAAATAATTGAACAATACGCAAAAGACACCAACGATTCAAAAAATTAGAAAAATGTACCCACAAACAAATAGAAACTAATGTAACAAACCAAAATTACAAAAAGTAAGTCTTTAATACAAGGATGATAGCCCATATAATTTATTATAGCTTATAAAAACAAACAACTAAAAAAGCAAGAAAAATGAGCAAATAATGAACTTAAAGGGTGACTTACAGCACTGACGACATAGAATGATGATGGAGATAATGGAGAATGATGTTATCGATGGAGATAGGTACCAAAAATAGAAGGAAAATGCTAGGAAATGAAGTTCATGCAAGTCTATCGTGGTAGGCCAGAGAAATGGAACACATATGGCTATGAAAAAGTGAAACTAAAACTATACTCAGGTCAGGGTTTTTGAATTTTTAAGGAATTTTTAACGGCAATTTTTATTCAAAACCAGCGTTAAAAGTATAAAAAATACTTATAACAGTGGTTAAACAACCATTGTTATAAGTAAGGTCCAACTAAGTTTTTTAACAAAAGAAATTTCTTACAAAAGATTTTCATTGGCGAGAAAGAGAATTTTCATGATTGCACCATATTTTCTAGACGTAGGAACTGCTAGAAATTTGGTGCCACTATAAACAAAATTTGAATTTTATGAAAATTTTCTCGTCATTTTGTATTATAGCTGTTTCAGAACTGATACAAACTGCACTCCAGCTGAAAAAATAAAATTCAAAATTTTTCATTACTAAAGAATGTAGTATTATTAATTAAGAAACCATCATATATATTATATTATATTGTATAATTATGTTTATACGTGTAATTAGTAATGTATTGTATGTTATTTATTAAAATTTTATGATAAATAATAAGTAATTAAATTATGATTTTATCATATGAATTTAATTTAATTTGATAAGTTGAGTTGGAGATTGTAGAATTAGATATGAGATTGTAGAATTAGAAATGAGATCTTTTGTACTGTTGAATTCAATTCTTAAGTTAAAGAAGTTGTTGGATTGATTGAGGAGGTCATGACAAATATAAAGAAAGAAAATATGAAAGTACAAAATAAATAAGTAAGTTAGTAAATTATAAATAAAGATAAATAAAACTAATTAAGATCTATAAAATGAATATCATCTTACTATATAAAGAAGAAGAAGAAGAAGAAGAAGAAACAAACATATAAGAGATTAAGAAGAGAAGATGAAATTATAAAGAAGTAGAGAATATGGAGGAAAATAAAGGAGAGAGCGAAGGAATGATTTGGTGATGTGGTATTTATAGAAATATGAAAGGGCTTATAGCTATTTTGTGTGCATTTTGTAGCAGTTTTCTTATCTGAAAAATTTCTAAGGGTTCACTTAACCGCTACCAATTGCAAATTTTTTATTTTTTAAAAAATTGAACCAATTTTTATTTGTACATATTTATGTATGATATTATTACATGCGTGATATAAATTCTTGAAACTGCTATTTTTTATTATCATCCTGCCTGAAAGGAGATGTTAAAAATATTATTATTAGGATTATAATTAAATATATTTAAGAAAAATATTAGTAGTTAATTATTTAAGTCATTTAATAAATGACATGTATCTAATAATGGCTAAATTATCTTTTCCTTAAGGAAACAAATTTTTAAAATTCGTTAGTTGGCAGAACTCACAATCATAATTAATGTTACCATCACCCAAGCCATAAAGATCTCGTGGCTTGAGGTAAATGATCATCTTCTAATCTTTATGTTTCTCGTCCTCGACATAGTAAACTTAGAGTGTCTCAAAGGCAAGAATATATGATTCATCATTATTAGATTCTCCCATATGAATGAGTCTAGAGAAATTAATAAAGGTAATGCCCAAGTGGTCAATAGTGAATCCTCATGATGTTGTCGTATTTGTCCAAGAGCAATTAAACAAAGTTATAGTGAAAAGTTTGTAACTTAACTAAGCTATGTCAATCAGTTTTCCATAGTAAGTGATGCCTCCAAAACGTATGTTGTTACTATTGCTAGCATAATATCTAGTCCAGAATATGCAGTAAACTCCATAGTTTTGTTTGAGCAATCCTTGATCACGTGCAATTATATAAAACTTGAAACTATTAACATTATACCCAGTAAACTTTCTTGCATGGTCAAACAGATTGAGGGAAGGATTTTTGAGTTCATTTGTGTACGAGTTGTCGTTATTACCTATTCGACCAACCGAAACTCTCTATAGACTCTTTTATCAATGTCAATGGGATGTTCACATCTTTGTAGTTGCCGCTTGAGATAATTTCTAAACTCACTACAATGAAGTGTAATTTGTTAAAAGAGTCAATAAGGAATAAATATAAAGTGTAAATGTTAGTAAGTGTATAATACTTACTACAAGAAGGGTTCAACTTGGCTACAATTTATCAAAACATGTATATGTAATTGGAGTTTCTATGTGGGTGTGAGTATGAAGAATTCATATCCTCCAACTGGTTTTTCTATAGGAGGAAATAAAGTTGACTTAGAAAGACTAGGAGGATAATCATAAAAGCAATGCAAGCAATTAAAAGATGTCTACATGTCATCAATGTACTTTGAGTAGAAAGTTAGAACTTCATATCCATAATAACTTTATGCTATTGACCCCTCTGGCCATGCCTTATTCCTAACATATGATTTTAATCTTTTTCAAATACCTGTAGGTTAATATTCGATTAATAATTATGAGCAATCAAAATAAAAATGTGAAACTTAAAATGCAAGGATAAAAGATCATCTAGTATCTCTCTTTAGGTATATCTATCAATATTGAACCAGGCCAGCAACCTTTGCTTCTTGAACAAGGTGGACAGTTAAGTGAACCATGATAGTAAGTATAAGTGTTATTTTATTTTGTAGCTGATTAAGCTCTTCTATTATCAAGAGCTTTACCAAAATGATTGATACATCATAAGGAAGTATGTTTCTAAAAGCTAGTAGGAGTAATTATTGCATAAGAATATGGGAGTCATGACTCTTTAACCCAGTAACCTTTAGAGCACGTAGATTGATACACCTTGAAATGTTTCTAAAATATCCATAAGGTACTTTTATGTTCTTCAGCATCGAAAGGAAGATATATTTTTTTGTTGCTTCGTTAATGTGAATTTAACTGCTTAAAACTTGTAGATTTTATCACGCCAAGCCTCTTCACAATCCCAGGCCTATAAATCTTTTCTAGCAAGGAGATTGTGTTTAGACTTTTTGGATTTGTTGAGCAATATATATAGCATATGTAAGAAAATAAAGGGTATATACTTGAGATATATACTGGGTCAAATCTATGTTTGGATCTGAGTTAAACTTCTCAAGCTCCATAAATTGAAGCACTAGTGCTCACGTAAACTTAGGTTAATAGAACCTACATTGTGATTGCACATAAATACACTACACAAGAAAGAAAGATATGGAGAGAGAATAACAAAAGCCATAACACTCAATGGTTGGGGTGCTTTTCTATTGTGGCTAGATGTCTGGATAAGATATTCAGCTTATTTTGAATTTAAATTCATTTAAATTACTAACTATAATATCTTATATGCATAATATAATACTATATTATTTAATATACATTATTAGTGATATAAATTAAATCTTCTATTTAATTTCTATTATATTAAATTAGATGGTTATCCTAATTAAATATTCATACTAATCCACAATATAAGGTCAGTTATTTGATTTCACCCATTCTCTCAAATCAAATAGTCAGGCCTATTAAGGACGGACTTAAACCTAAGTCCAACATCTTACACTTGATGAGACTACCATCGTGCGATTAACTTATCTCTCTTGCCTCATACTTAGTGTTTTATGTGACTGCGTGAGCTTTGATGTCTTTGATTTTGATGCTTGTGTACTATAAGTCCCTAATACGGGACCAACACATGAGGATATCTTTAATGTACCTGTATAAGGATATATATAGCCTCAGGTGCCTTAGACTCATGTGTACCCTTGCTCATGGCCTATATAATCCCTCTCGAGTGATAAGGGACAACTCTGTCCTAGTACTCATATAGTATTCTTATATATGTGGTGTCTATCCTTACTAGTCATTCGAATAACCTATAAAGGACATATCACAGACACCAATGTAGTCGTGTACTTCAATATAAGTCTTTCTCCTAAGTAAGCGTCAGTCACCCTTGATTCATTATTTTCCCAGCATTAACCCTTTTAGGCCAGATCACGCATGACCATTTGGAACCAAGCTAGAGTAATCATCACAAAGTCAAGTTCTTGTGACACCATCTAAGTATTAAGGGCACCGTGGAAGGTTTAGTTTTCCTTCTTGGGACTCATACTATGATGGAACAAGGATCTTCTATCGACGTCCTTTATTGTGGTTTTTTAGCACATGCATTATAAATTACATGCTATGATGTCCGATATTTGTATGCCATTTTTGTTTTGATAACCCCGCACATATTTTAGTTCCTAAATGAGCTCATTATTTGATCCAGAACTTCTTCTAACACAGATCTCATGAATTCTCATAAGTGAAGAGTTCTTGCCTGGCCATAGGCTTTATAAATTGCATATATCCACGATTAAATCCGATGCCTCATGTGGATCTCATCTCAGTTTTACTGAGGTAAAATTGATGCAATGGTTCTTCTTGACCATCTCATAGTGACCACTTCTTGTCTTACCTTTCATGCCCTATATGATAATTGGAAGATAGTTACTCATATGAGTGATCTACCTTTACCTATATGACATGCTAGTTATTGTATACCTTACATACATATGTATGTATTCACTCATACATAATAGGAATACATTTCTTTTATTCTTCAAAAAAGGAATTCAATACCTTATATTCTATGCATGCCCAAAGTCTTTGCTCGTTTCATGAACAAATCTTTAACTATAGGTTTTGTAAGGGGATCTATCAAAACTTTGTTGGTAGAAAGATATGAACTTTTTCTTACTTCTTAGCAACTATATCTTTCACATAGGATAATCCATGTCTATGTATTTAGTCATACTTGTGATAGTGAAGGTCCTTAGCACAAGGTATGCTTAGATATCATGGTTCATCAGAATTGGACCTTCTTATCTATCATTTATTCCTAGTAACTCTAGGAATATCTCGAGTCATACGACTTCTTGAACGGTGGTAGAATAAGCTATATGTCCTAGTTTAATAGAAAACAAAGATACACATATCTATTTCTTGTTTTCCAAACTCTATCATTTAGTAAGAACACCTTATCTGGTATCTCATGATCCTTTTTATGGTTTCAAGCATTTATTCTTTTGTTTAAACTAAAATAACTCATAACCCTAACCACATAACATGTATTTGGTCTAGTACACAATGTTGTGTACTTTGAGTTACTAACTATGCTTGAGTATGTGACTCATTTCTTTCATTCTGTTAGATTCCTTTGAAGGATATATAACGTCATTTAGGTTATGTCCTTTAACTCTAGGGTATTCATGGGTTTATAGCATAAGAGTTTTGAGACACTTGAAGAAGGTTCTACATGTGCAAGTTTTATGTAACAAAGATGGTAGTGTCCTTATGCCATCTTCATGTATCTTGGCTCTTAAGATATATTATGCTTTATCCATGTTCTTTAACTCCAAGTTTAAGGATAACCAATCCATGATTGTTTTAGCTTTCTTTGAACTTGTTTTAGCTATTACTATATCATTGACATAAAGGGATAATAACATATAATTATCTCTAAACCATTTGATACATGCATTGTGATCATCTATGAAACCTCAAGTGCTGATTGTTTTGACCTACAAGTGCGCACATGTTGCTTCATGTAGAGTACATTATCTAGTTCTCATATAAAGAAGAAATCATTACATCTACTCGATGTAATTCTAAGCCTAAATTCAGTACCATAGCCAAAAATAGTTTTAAAAAGTTAAATGCACAATGGCTGAAGGCATCTTTATACCTTTTTTTGTGTGTTCCCCTTAGCTATCAAGTGTATATTGGGTTTGTCAATTGACATGTTCATCTTTTATTTAAGAATTCATGTTTCTTAATTTGCCTTTTGACTAGGTGTTAAATCAATTGATCCACATACTTGATTGGAACCAACTTCCTCTAGTATGGCTTGTTTCTATTTTTCTTTATCATATCCTCTTAGAGCCTCTTAGATACTTCTAAGGCTTTGATTATTGTTTTATGTAGTAATAATAAGAGTAGCCCCTCTCTTAAGGGCCTCGTCCTATTTCATTCTCTAAAGTAGGGTTACATTATGATTCTCTTCCTATGTTTGGGTGAGGTCTTCTTGTATCTTCTTGTTGTGATTGTGACTCTTCATATCTTCTTATTACAATTTACCTTTTATCGCATACATCTTGTGCATTCTTGTTGTGAAAAAGGTCAACCCTCCCACTCGGGTCTATGTACTGAGGAAAACTTGTTGATTCCTCTTCATTATTATTCTACTAAAGAAATTTGGTGTGATTATTGCTCTCATTGCTAAAAAATTAGGTTCCTAAGAACGTTATGTATTTTTGAGTTTGTTTCAGTCATTAAGTCATCATCATTTTCACTAACGAAGACTTACCCCTTTCAAGTATTTGATGAAAATGCACTACTTATCTTCTAACCCTAATTTCTTATACTACAGGAAAAATCATGAACATAGGCCAATAATCCTCATGGTTATAGGATAGTTAAGTCATATTAATGTAACCCATTCATGACTCTTAAGGCGTAGTTGTGACTGATTAGTAGGGATTTTTGTGAGTTATGAGGGCAACAGTTAGTAGCTCGTTCCTCAAATACAAGATTCACAGTTTCACTAGTAGCTTGTTCCTCAAATACAAGATTCATAGTTTCACTCATGTCATCATAGATCTAACTATGTAAGGGAGGGTTATCACATCCTAATTTTTTCCTATCTAAGATCGATAGAGGAAAGAGATTTGGAAATGATTGTGATAAAGAATAGAAAAGGAAAATGAGGATTAGACAAAGGTATAAAGAAGAGGGACTAAACTGAAAAAGTTTAAAAGTTCCATAGTAAAAAATAAAAGGAGAAATAAATTTTGGGCCATTAAGTGTAATTAAAAAAGTTGAGGGCCTAAAGTATAATTGTCAAAAGTTATGGGGTAAAATGATAATTATTGAAAATTGAGTCAGAAAGTGCCTAAAATTTCCCAAAATCAATTTAGTCCAAATTTTCCCAATAAATAGAGAAAATTATTTTCTTCAGTTTAACGCAACATCGAATTTTGATTTGAGGTTCCTATAAATTGATATAAATTTCTAAAGAAAGGGAAAATTAGTACAGTATCCTCTGAACATCAAAATCAGATAAAATTTGGTAGTAAATTCTTATAATTAATATAAGAATTTATGAAACTGACACAAGTAAAAAAGGAGTTATGTATAATTTATTATAGAATTTAGAGTAGATTAAAACACCCGATAAGTGATTTTTGGGAGAATTTCTTGGGAATTGAACCCATGAAGGAAATGAACCATATAGAATGACCAATATGGCACCTTTTATGCCCAATAATATTTCTAGATAAGCATGTGGGCTAGTGTTAATAAAGACCCAAAAAATAAGAAATTACGAAAATGCCACTGGGTTATAATAATGAACAAGAGATAGATGGAGGTCATTTCCGTTATTTGCCAAGGAATATATAATTAAGTGTAGATCTAGTTCAAGAATTTCAATGGTAGGAAGAATCCATATACTAGATTTAAGATCAGAAAGTATATTGTAGAATATCAGAAAAATTATATTCAGAAAACAATATGGTTTTTGGGAAATCAAATTGAGCATGTACCGGATTGGACTAAAATTTTTTCAGATGATTCCCCCCTTGCAATTAATCACGTGTTATGAGGTGTCTCTAGATGATTTCATGGATGTGTCATCTTTGGCTTCTAGGACAAGCTTGATTCAAGAGCAAATATGGAACCATTGGATCAAATAGTAACCAAAGCAATCATAGCCTTCCATTTCGACCCAAGATTTTCTATATATATCCCCCACTTTCAGCAATATTCACAGCATCATGAGACACTATGGGGAACCTCTTAAAAAATGAAAACTCAAGCCAAGACCAAGGCAACTCAAGAGGTAAATAAGCAAGCATCCAAGGTAATCATTCTCCCCAAGTGTTTAAACTTCTAGTTAGAAGGATTAGTTGTTAGATTTAATGGTTAGAAAATGTTTTATTCCTCCCTATATGCTGCTGTATGAAATGCTAAATGATGGGGAAAGGATGAATTTTATGTTATACAAAGCTTAGACAAGTAGAAGCAAGCTTGAATTAAGTAGTATTGGCTTAGAAATCCAAGTATGCATGCAATTATGGGTTTATGTTCTTGGATTCTACTGTATGTATCACTGTTCATATGTGATAATTTCAATGAGATAATGCGTCCATTGAATTTATATGATGATTTTGTGTAGGATTAGATAGGTTTGGAACCTTGGAAGCATTGGAATTCCAAGTTGTAGTTTTTGGAGTTCTTCAATGTTACTGTTCAATCATGTGAACAGTGATTAGAATTTCATAATTTTAATGATTCCAATGGTTTTAAAATGAAATTTTTTTTGGGATAAAGTAGAGAAACAAGTATTGGAAGCATTATAATCAAAATGAGAGTTTTTGGATTTATTGAAGGGTACCCACAGTTTCTGTCCAGTTCATGGGGAAGGAGATTAATTTTTATAAATATAAGCTCATATTTTGATTCCTCATAAAAAATTATGTGGGGTTAACCTATAAAAGTAATTTTTAGAAAGATAAATAGAAATCCCTAAAGTTAAAGTAAACAGTTAAGAGTTTGTGAAGGATAATCTTAACATTATTTGAGTTCATGGTTCTAATAAATTATGTGATGGATATGAATGTGTTTAAGACTTCGAGACATCCAATAATATGTTAGGAAGTGATTGAATGAAAGACTTCATGGTTGGAATGCTAATGGAGCAAATACAAAAGAACAAGAGAAAAGCTTATGTTTAAGGTAGTGGACTTAGTGCTTGATGTGGTATGCTTATGTGTTGACATGTATATGATAATCGAATGATGTTGTGACATAATAAATGATTTTGAATATGATATGAATAACATCTTTCCTATTCCCATGCATTTTTGTGCAAAATATATAGCATGATGGCATATCACTAATTAAAGAAAGTTTAATGAAATTACATATCATGTATTAACATCCATCTTGCATATTTAAGTGGTAATATTTGCTACTGAGATTCCTCAGAATCTCACCCTCCCACAACCAATTTAGGTCAAGCATGATGGAAAATACATGCATAGAGAAGAGCTACAATATGGAAGAAAGGAAGTGAAGCAATTGATGTTCTAGCATATGCTATGAATTTTCTTTGTATATAAATGCCATGTAAGGTGTCTATTTATGTGATAAAAATGTATAAAATAATTATGGCATAATCTCATGATGTATATGAATGTATGAGAGGCAAAGTAAAGGTTTATACATGCTGGAACAATTGTTGAAAATCAAGGAAAGGAAACTAAAATGGTAAAAACGTATGTAGCAAACATATCTTTAAAAAGTAAGGAATTAATTCATAAAATTTTATGAGCATGTAGCAAACATATCTTTAAATTCATAGGTAATACACCTCATTTGTATATGTATAATAAGATAAATAAATTTTCAAAGTTAAGAGACAAATATGGAATTTCCAGAATTTATCATATAAACAGTAAAAAGTAAGGATTTAACTGTATTGATTGACAAGGAAAATGTCCATATTTATATTTTTCCCTTAAATAACTATGAAAGAGAGTTAATTAGAAATTGGATTATCTCCTCACAATTTTTTTACAATTAGTTATGAATTTTTAAAGTTAGACTGTCAATCTAGAAATTAACTAATGAATAGTACCTAAAAAGTAAGTTTTACAATTTTAATTTTTGGGTTAAAGTATTGCTTCCTCTTATCAAATATGCTTCCAAATACGTACTCTGAGGGGTGAAAAGTATGATGTTTCAAGACTTCTTTTTCTCCTTCTAGCAATCCCATTTTTGTTGTGGAATGCCTAGGATTGAGTTGTCTATCCATATTTTGTTCACAAAGAGTCTGAAACTTGATCATACTAGTATTTCCCTTATACGTATAAGACTATGAATGTCAAAGTGCACCAATTGTAGAGCATGTTATAACTTGATTACTTTTCTAAAAAGTCTTCTTGATGTCTTGTTAACTAGATCATGTTTACTTAGGGACATCACTTGGCAAATTCTCTTTTGCAAGTTTGATCATTCTCTTTTTATCAATGTGTCCCCAGCATAACATATTATGACAAGAACTTGAATCACCATTTCATAAAAGGATCATTTAAAGCAAATTTTAGAAAGTTAGTCCCCTAAATTAGTGGTTCTTAACTAAAGAGTTAATAGACACAAGATATTGTCTGTTGTATAGGACATAGAGTTGGTAGGTTAGTACTAGGGTGGTTCCCTTTATAGAATTAACGTATAGGTTCCAACCCTTTTGACTTCTACTATTATGTTATTCTTAATCAAGAGCCACTTGCTTCTTCATGGCAACCAATGAGAATCGATGAAAGCTCTACTTATATGGTCAGTTTCCCTATGTCTATAATCCATAGAAAGATTAACTTTAGCCATGAATGTGTTACTTGTTGCACATGAGAAACTTGAGGAGTTCCAATGCATTTTACTTTTCATAGCCATGATGCATTTTCTTTCAGCAAAATTCGTACTTGACCTTTACTAAGTCCGGTATCTTTATAGGCTTATTGCCTTTAATAGACTTGAGTTTGGAGGATGAGTCCTCTGCCTCTATAGTTAAATGGCTAATGGATTTTGTATCCTCTAGCTTTAGATCTCAAGCTTAATGTGGTAAACCACATTACTAAAGGTCACAATGCCTCTCATTATGAGCAAGGTTTCATGTTATTGCACTCCCAATCAATAAGAGGAACCTTGTAACAACATAAACTTATTGTTTATTAGAAAAAACATGGCCCATTTGACTCATTTTCCTAGCCTTATTAACATTTATTACCTCAAGTTCTACCTAATTGACATGTTAGGTTTTAGCTCATGAGTTTCAAATTTTGACTAAGTTACTTATGACATGAGTGTCATCAAATTCATCTCTCAAGGCCACTCCACAACCTATGTTGTTTTATTCTTATTGACACATAATGTTGTTCAACCTAGGTTATGGAGTAAGCTCAGTCAAATGTACCTAATCATATAGATGATTATGCATTTGGTACACAAGTTACACTTCAAGTAATACAAAAATTAATTAGATGATAAGTTCACTAGTTTCATGTTCAGGAGTCAACTAGGTTGGATTTGATCCCACTCATGCTAGTTAGCTTATTACCCTCATAACCTTAATCTTACTTAAACACTTTCCCTTTTGGATTTCTAGATAACATGTTCCAAAAGCTCCCACTCAAATAATGTAGTTAATATTCAATAATATATGATTACCCAACATAAGACATATAACTACATGAATGTTCACAAACAAAGAGTATTTAGTGTCAAAGAAAGAATTAAATAGCAAATCCAATCAAAAGGAATATTCAAGACAATTTTATATTTTGGGTTTACTCTCTCTTGAGCCCTTCTGGACTTACAAACCCATAGAGCATCTTGTCTTGTACATTTAACCCTTCTTGTAGTCTTTCTACTTTATCAACATAACAATTGGCATCCACTCATTTGAATGTGTTTGCAGCATACCTTCCAATAGTTGATCTTTGAAAAGACTGCCTTGTATCCCTTTTGGTCATGCCTTTATCACATCACTTGTGAAAAGGGGTTGATCAATTTCTTGATCTCTTCAATACATTTGAAGACTTTGAAAAGAGGTTCAACATTTTCTATTATTCGTTGTGTCTACCTCACTTCCTATTATGGTGCAACAGGATAATGGTTTGCACTTTTACAATCTTTTACTCTTATACTATGGTTCGCCATAGCTTACAGGTAGGCAACAATTTATTATATTTTCAACATTTTTTAGGAATTTTTCCACGTGAAAAAAACAAAAAATGATCAAAAATTGCACAGAACTTGTCATAAAAACAAGTAAATAGCACCTCAATATGTAGAATATAAATTTAGGGATTTTTAGATTTTGACAGGGTCAAAAAAGGACATCGTATGCACCCTTAAGCGCTTCCATAATGATCGAAAAAACCTAAAAAATAAGAAAATTATTTTAACCATTGGGTCCAAAGGTGGGCCATACTTGCCACCTAGGAAACTGAGGAATTTTTTTTGGTCAACGGTCAGTGGTTGTTATTGACACAACTGTTGACTAGTGACATGATAGGTTGAACTTACGACTGAATAGTGATGTCATTGATGATGCCACCCTAGACACCATCGTCAGATAGCATTAACTGACGCCGTTAGATGATCTCATCATCTTCAAGCTCTAGCCAGTTGACCCATGCGACCTATAGACCTGTTTTGGACCCACCGCAACCTCCAACTTCGAATGACCATAACTCCCTCATTTTAACTGTGTTTTTCACATTCTTGGTGTCATTGGAATTGTCTCTTCAAGCACTAGATATTCATTCACTTATTTGGTGAAGATTATCTCATTTTCAGTGACCCAATTTCACATTTTGTGACAATAGTGACAACTTGAATCAGAACTTCTTCCTTCATATATCCTTCATTTCAACTATGTTTAATTCATTCTTGGTGTCATAGGAATCATCTCATTGAACTTTATATGTTGATGGTCCTTGCTTGCACAAAAAAAATTCTATTTTTGAAGAACCAATTTTTGAACCTCTTGATCGTCATCGATGTGTTTGCAACAAATACGTTGAGGAGTTTATTGATTATGTTTTATGATCTATATTAGGTTTAGTATCTATTTTTGTTATTGGCATACATTTTTATGCGAATAATTCCATAAACATATATGATAATCATAAAACCATGCTTTGATCAAGGATTTATATGGCCAAACATTTAGTAAGTAGCAAATCCAATAACAAATGCATGCTTTCATAGAGAATCATGTGATCAAAGAAAGCATATTAACATGAATTGTGTCTCCTATATACATACATGCTTGGCATAGATAACTCATATTCATGCTTATGTGAGACTTATAATAAGATGACATATAATCATGCTTTCATAGAATGATTCAGTCAAAGAAGTAGCAATTTATATATATATTTTTTCATGGTTCTAGTATATTTAAAAACTTCACATATCTCCACATGGGCAGCACGTCATGCTCACGTGACCCAAATAGCTTATACATGCATATCAATATAGATTATAACATGCTTGTTCATATTTACAGCAGAAGAAAAATAAAAGAGAGTATATGTACGTGGCATAGAAATAAAAAGCAAGACATATAAACAACTTATTAACAACATCAAGATCAACAAGTATATGATGCCAACGTAAGAAAATAAAGGGTATAAACCTGAGATACATGCCAAGTTAGATCCATGTTTGGATTTTAGTCAAACCTTCAAAGCTCCATAAGTTGAACAACTGGAGCTCATGTAAACTTAGGTTACTAAAACCTAAGTTGTGATTGCACAGCAGTGCACCACATAAGAAAGAAAAATAGGGAGAGAGAAGAGTGAGCCAGAAAACTCAGTAATTGGGGTGTTTTTCTACTGTGGCTAGATGACTTGATAAGATATTTAGTTTTTATGAATTCAAACTCATTTGAATTACTAACTATAATATCTTATATGCACAATATAATACTATATTATTTAATATAGATTATTAGTTATATAAATTAAATCTCCTATTTAATTTATATTATATTTAATTAAGTGGATATCCTAATTAAATATTCTTCCTAATCCACATTATTTGGTCAGTTATTTGATTTGGTTAAGTCTCTCAAATCAAACAGTCTGGCACACAAAGGGAAAACTCGGACCTAAGTCCAACAGCATATTATTACACATATTTTTTGTAATATGTATAACATTCAAACTATGGCATAATAAATCAAATTCCCAATAAGGAAGAGTTAAAAATATGCTTCTCTTCTACCACTGCATAAGCTAAGCATCAGATGTCCCACGAGACCATCGTCCCAATCATTCGGGGATCCTCATTATTGTCAAACTCGACATCAACATCTTTAAAATGTCACATGATATCAACATCAGACAAAGTAACAAGAGGATATCTCTTTTCTTATTCTCCATCAAAGAAAATCCATTGTAATCTAAATCTATGCTTAGAATTGAGGAACCATCGATGGTCCATGAAGCACCACTTGCGACTATATGAAAGACGACATGATACAGAGTTAAAGTTGCACTTAGGATAAGCCAAACTAATATCTACATTCCAGCCATACAGAGTTCCCAAACTAGGGAAATCACTTATCTTCCATATCAAGTCTATACAGAGATTGAATAATCTCTTCTTATATAAGTCATATGTCTCGACACTATCTGTCCACATCTCAATCAATTCTTGTATCAACTGCTGCAAGTACACGTCTATATTATTCCCTAGTTCTTTCTTTCCAGGAATGTTCATGGAAAAAATGAGCCATGTTTAATGCACATCCAAGGTGGGAGATTGTTTAGAATTAACACCACCAGCCATATACTATAACTTGTGCTCATGTTTCCAAAGGGATTAAAACCATCAGTTGTCAATGTAAGATGAATATTTCTAAGATCACTGGCAAAGTCTGGAAATTTTGCATCAAATAATTTCTATGCCACCGAATCTCATGGGTGTTTTAACTTGCTATTTGGATTCTCCTCAGCCATATGCTACCTCATGTGCTAAGCTATTCTTAAGGACATATACAGTCTTTGGAATCACAGTTTGAAAGGAAAATACCTAACAATTCATTGTATTGAGAACTGCAATAATTTTTATTTAGAGACATAATAATTAATATATATATTCTTTTTATATACTCTCAATCTCATTAACATAATTTTTATTTAGGATCACTACTCTTACTATGCCTTTTCCTTCTACAAATTAAATAGAAAAAATAATTATTTACAAATTAAATACACATACACAATGTATAAATTCTTTTTATGTATTTATAATCGCATTATAGACAACATCAAAGCTCCTGGACCCATCCTTGTGGTGCACTCTCTGCTTCCTAATGCTCTCAACAGTTCTCAAGTAAATGACTAAAAATAAAATGTATAGAAATTAAGTTAGTAAAATCAAACAAAAAATATAATTAATACAATAATATCATACCATCTACTCAAGCATTATCTTAAAATAGAAAAAACTTGACCAATCTTGCTCTAGGACTCCATCAGGTACATCCACCAATATCTCCTGCAAGGGCCTTGTCACATCACCTTTCTTCTCGCGCCATAGCTTGCCCCTCTTATTCTCCTATGCTTCCCCTAATCTCTTTATGGTATCCATCCTCAACTCATATCCCAATATAAATTTACTTTATAATTAAATAAATAAAAAAGTTATATTCATTACGTAGAATTAACTAATTTAAATAAAAAATATATATTACCTTCATCATGTCCCAAGAGCTCTGCTTCTTCTCTGTTGTGATCTTCCAATCTTTTCATGTAAGTGGGGAACAAGGTCTACTACTTACCAAGAACACGCACATATTTACTAAACAATTAGCCTCCTTCTTAGTCAGTTGGCCCAAATCATTTAGTAGCATAACCACACGTCCTCTCATTATCATAGAGAGCTCTATAGCTATTAGCCTCCTAACAAACATGTTCCTCTAAGAGTCTGTAAAATTTTTAATTGAAAAATTAATTATATGTGAATTAAATTTAAACAATTTTTATTAAAATCAAATAGTTGTCAAATTAAAAAGATTAAATAAATACTTACACTAGAACTCCACTTTCAAGCCACTTTGGAGTCGCCTTGGAGCGCAATATTGCTCATCATGGGATACCCATTCCCCTTATCCTCCTCCTCTAACTAAACCTCTGACGGTAATGAATCAGCCTAATCATTATGTTGGACACATCATTTGCCGTGAAGTTCAAGATGTCCTCCTCACTCAAATCGTAGTCATGAATGCTTGGGAACAGCTCATAATTATCACCCCTAGTACCATGATCCTATCTATTAGGATCGACAGCTCTTTCTTAGCTTGATGAGTCATCCTAATAATATCAAATAACAATTTAAATAAATAATATATTTTATAACTAATAATTATTAAAAATAATTATATTTATTAACTCTAAATAAACAATTGAAATAAACCAATCTATTAAACTCAAATAGTTGCCAATTTAAATTTTCTATCAACTTAGTAAAAATAAACAATTATTTTTATAAACTCTAAATAAACCAGTCTATTAAACTCAATATAAAAGATTCGACACAAAATTCTATTAATGTAAGAAATACTCTAAAACAAAATAAAAAGTAACTTCAAAAATAATTTAGTAATAAATTTCTATTCTTACCTAAAAATATAAAATATATTATTTTGATCTGAATTGGGATTTGATTTATGGAGAGAATTTAGCAAAGCTTTGCTTCATAACTCACCAAAAGTCCTAAAATGAGGCTAAGTAAAACCATATATTCTTGTTCTATATTTGTTCGAATAAAAGCCTTAGCTAATTCCATGCGTCGAACCAAAAAATTTTTTCTTCTTCCAACTTTTTTATCTTCCCATTAATTGCCCGTGGATCCCTCTTCCCCTAATTCTTTCCATTCTATCAACGAAGAATCTATAAGAATTCTCAAATCTAGATCGGCTAATTATTCTCGGATGCACCTGCTCTAGTAGAAATTCAGGAAATTTATAGCGGTTATTGAGACAACTACTAGAAATATCAAACGTTGTCCTCTGCATTGCCCTAGCTACTGACACATGTTGGGACTCCTCAAGAAACGCAGAAATTTCTAACAATTTCCTAAATGATAGAAAATACATCGACCTTTCTCTTTCTCTAGCGGT
The DNA here is from genome assembly GCA_037074615.1 of Leucaena leucocephala. Taxonomy (NCBI): domain Eukaryota; kingdom Viridiplantae; phylum Streptophyta; class Magnoliopsida; order Fabales; family Fabaceae; genus Leucaena; species Leucaena leucocephala. The sequence goes on from CM073550.1 coordinate 6,199,991, forward strand.
TACCCCAATAAAACCGCTAGGAATAACTGTTGAAAATATTGCGCCAACTTCTCACCACATGGTGCCAACTTCATGTCATACTTGTTACGGTCAATTTCTATTGGTTCATGCTAAAGGCTAGAAATTTGACAGGGCCCACACCCATTCTAGTCAAAACATGAGAAATTTCTTGCGGTTTGTCATATAATCGCTAGAAATTCTAACTTTTCTTACATTCTTTTAATCGCTAGAAAGTAACTACTGTCAAACACCCTTTTTTGTAGTGAATATACTAACAAATCTAAATTATAACTAATACTAAGGATGATTTTAAATTACTTGAAATGAGACTGGATTATTATAGCCTTAATTACTTCTTAGTGTCTAGTTTCTCCCTTTAATTGTAATTGAAGTTATATTTGCTAGTCTATGACTCTTAAGTATCTAAGAATGTCTTTCGATCCATTAAAGGTATTCCAATTATATTAATCCATAATTTTTAGGTGATTACTTAATTAGACTAAATTAAGTCTAAGCCTGAAATAACTATGTAGGGTTAATACGTATATATCTATCATATAAGCAAATCAAGCATCTAATACTCAATTCTACACATACTACTAGAAAATATAGCTCTTACGACACTACTTTACAGCGGTTAAATGAAAAAACACCGTGAAAAATAGGTAATGGCATTTTTGTAATTAAATTCTTGAAAGTTTACTTTTAACTAATGTTTTACAAAAAATGAGCTATAAAAGTTCTTTTAATGGCATTTATTTAAAAAGTGCCGTTAAAAGTTCTTTGAACAGTTTTTTTTTGTAAAGGCCACCCTTAAAAGTTTTCGAAAGTTTATAACTTTATTGTAACGATAGTTTTATAGTTTTATAATTGATCAATCTTACCCTACTCTATACCTCAACGACAACTAAAGATCGATAATTTCATATAGTTTTTTGTGTCACCACCCACTCTATTATTGTTGCGCTCACCATTACCATTTATAAGTTTTCCTTTATCTTCTACATCTTTCTCTTCACTCCTTCAAGTCTGTACTCCTTGAAATCTCTTTACCATGTTAGGAGGAGCTCAAAGAGTTTCAATAGATGAAGCTTCTAGATCTTGAACTTCTCCACCAGATTTTTTATTTCTTCTCCAGATCTAGTTTGATAATCTCAAAGAGGGTGACTGTGGTGGCTAATAATGGATATTAGAGTACAAATCTTAGTGTCACGCCATGAAATTTGAGCAGTACCAGCACAGAATATGAAGAAATTCATATTCCTTAAGCTTTAAACATTAAATAAAATGTCTGATATAATAATTATAATAAATATTCCATTATAACGAAAAGGCAAGTCATTCAGCAAGGTTGTCTTTGTATAATAGACCTTCTAAAAATTTTACAATAGACTGTAAGTATTTCAAATCATATACAGATATATCTCAAAATAGTAAGTACTCGTACTTTCACAAAATGACAAAAGACCAAGATTTTATCTATAGACTAGGTGGAACATCTAAACTTCAAACAAAATAATATTAGTATTTCATAAATTTATAATTATATTATAAGTAGATACGCCAAAAAGGATCAATATTTCGAATAAAAAATGAGGCTCTTCACTGCTCAGCTGGAGGAATAAGGTCAATATCACTATCTGAAGCTATAATAATATACCGGTGAATAACGTCCCATTAAAAAAATAATTTAAAATACAAAAAGAAACCATTTAAAATATAGTTAACTGAAAATAATAAAGCTTGTTGATGAATCTAACTTTCTAGAGTATATAATCATAGCAATAATGAAATTGTATAACAATCATTAATCAAATCAATCCAATTATTCAGAAAAATATTTTATTTAAGGAAAAAATTTCACTTTTCCATAGGACTTCAACAGAACAAAACACAAGCGTAGACACATAATCCATGAGGGTAAATAACCAATCGTAGCACGAGGCCACAAAAATAAGTGTAGGTATGAGACCCATGAATAACAAACTCAGGTATGAGACCCACGAATAACAAGCGTAGGTATGAGACCACAAATATCAAATGCAGGTATGAGATCCACGAATATCAAGCGAACTCGAGGTTAACCATAGTGCACCAAAGACTAACAGTACTACTATCAGTAACCAATGTTCTATATTTAGTCCTCTAAAAAATATTTCCAAACATGCATGATGTTAATTTAACATTAATAAAGAACAAGATCTTTCAATACTAAAATCTCATAAACAATATTTCATAATTAGGGACCCCGACATGAAACTTATTGCACAAATTTTCTTTAAATCCTCATGCATACAAATTTGTAACAATAAAGTACGCAAAATATTTAAGTACTAATCATCGTTATTTCAACTAAACATTAATATATCAATCAACAACTATATAATTTCTATAAATATGTTTTTAGCAAATCATACAAAAAATTAATACTTTAAATGAAATTTATCAAGTAACAAGACATTATTGAAATTATTATTGTCATGGGGCGTTATTCACTCACATGCAATGCTCCAAAATTTACTCCTGCGTTATACTTCAGAATAATATCATCTCCTTACTTTCCTATATTTTTTTGAAAATAAATCATTAATACTTAAACTCAAATTTCAATTATAATGGTTGTTATAACATAGTATTATAATTTTATATATCCAAAATATTTTCATTCATGAAAATAGGACACTTATCCACATAAGTTTGTTTTCTTCCAAACAAGTAACATGCATCAATAATTAATAAGCTCCAAGAATTGCTCTTTTTATTGCATTTTTCAAACTCCATAATCCATCAAGAAATACAATTTCTCCTTTATCCCAATTACCTTTCATTTACCATAACCATAACAAGTCACATGTATACTTACTAATACTTAAATATTCCAATAGTTTTCCTCATCATCTTCTCCATTTTCCTTTATGGACCCGTTTGGATAGGATTTTAAAAATGGGCTTATGAAAAAAAGGACTTTTGAATAGCTTATAGAAAAGGGCTTTTGGAGAAGAGATTATGAAAAAAAAGTGGTTTTTGAATAAATGAGTGTTTGGATAGTTATTTCCAAAAGTACTTTTATTATTGGTAAATTACAAAAAAGGGTATGAGTATTAAATGAAGAGAGATAAGAGATGAAAGGAGAGAGGAGAGAGGGTGTAAGAGAGAAAAAGTAGGAGATAGGAGAGAGGGTGTAAGAAAAAGTAGGGATAATATAGTAATTGGTTAGTTCATAAGTGGTTTACTGTTCCCTAAGCTGCTCTGACCAGCTTATCTGAAACCTTGGTTTTAAACCATAGTTTAATTCAAAAGCCCGTTTGAACAAATATGGCTGTTTGTTTTGAAATTTCCCCAAACCAAGGTTTTGCCCCAAAAGGGCTTTTAAAACCTTGGTTTCACAAAAACCAAACAGGCACAATATCACTTAAACTACGAAACGACAATCTTTACTTAACTCTAAAAGTTTCAAACTTTATAACCATATTTAATTTCAAATTCTTGATCCAAATTTCAGATTTTCTAATTCAGCTCAACACTCGTGAATTAACAATTTTTCCTAACATCAATCAATATACACACACACACACTAAGCTTCCTACTCTGCTCTTCATTTGATTTTATTATTTTTTAACACCCATATGCAGAATGCCTCCTCAAATATCATTCCTTTTCCAACATACATTTAAACCCCAAATAAGCATATAGCTCAGGTTCATTTTTACCTTAGTACAACAACCAAACAATTAATTAAAATTTCCCATCCAACTCCCATCCTCCTCTACCTCCACACAGTCAACAACTCAACAAAAACAAGTAACAATTAAACCGACACACAACTTCCAATTCAATGGTGACTTCACAGCCCTTACTCCAATTCAATCTTCCGCCCTCATTTCCCTTAGACTTTCGGCAACAAAGATAACAGAAAATCAAACATTTCAACCATAACTAACAAGAGTTAAATGAAAGGGAGAGATGTAAAGCTTACTACTCCCCTCACAGCCAGAGTTCACAGCACCAAGGAAGAAGAAAAATGAAGGTATAATATTGCGACACTATGACAGAGGGAGTATGACAGCAACGACTGCAGATGTGACAGCAGCACGACATAATAATAGAACAAAAAAGGAGGAATAAAAGCTTCCCACAGCTGAGATATGAGCAATGATGAAGGACAATGATGGTGTACGATGTAGAGCTCAAATGACGGAACCTCAGTAGTAGTCGAGATCTACACGGAGAAGAAGAATAGCAGACAAGCAACAGCAGATAACAGTGACAGTCACTGGGAAGCATCTAAAATGATGGAAGCTGATGGGAACTCGACGACAGGGCTTCTCGGTTATAGGTTCACGAAGATTCCTTCACTGCTCTCTCACAAGCAGCTGATCGACAAAAGAATGGGAAAGAAAAGAGTGTGCATATGCTAAAATAGATAGAGGGCCATTTTAGTCATTTCACGTGATGTCTAAAAAAAACAAAAGTTCACTTTAGCTAGAGCTGGGGTTCGAACCTTGAAACTCTCACTTTAACTCCACTGACTACAACCACTCAACCATCAACTTCCCTTTATTACAATACTGCAAGAAATAATATATAGTTTATTAAAATTGTATTATTTAACTATGTATTTTCTAGGGTCATTACTCTTAGAGAAAGGAGCTCAAAGTGTTTGAATGACAGAAGCTTTTAGATCTTCAATTTCTCCATCAAATCTTCAACTTCTTCTCAAGATTTAATCTGATACTTTCGACTAGAGTGATCGTGGTGGCTAATGGTAAGTGGTTGGCCTAGGGACTTTTCACAGGGCTTAATAGTTTAACCACCATCAAAAGTCACTTTCACTAGTGATTACAAAACTGTCGTGCAATCCTTCAATTTATAACAGCGATTGTATTCACACCGCTTATAAAACTGCTATTAAAGTTCACCTTTAACAGCAATAAAAGACTTTTTTTTTACGGTAGCGACGATTCAATTGAAAGTCAAATATAAATTTTCTATGTCTAAGCTCCTTTAGAACACCAAAATAGTCCCAATAAGATGTCTCTTGTTTCATTACTATATAGCATACGATTAATTCACAAGCATAATATTAAAGCAATTAAAGATTGAAATTATCATCCACTAATCCATAACCAGACTACGATAATCTAAAACAAATGTTTAACCATATAAATTGGACATTATCATGAACAAAGTATAAAACAACCAAACATTGTCATTTCCCAAATAAGATTAAAATCAAATAAATTAAAAGAAGAAGACGGAGAAGGCAATCACTGGATGTCGCTTCTTGAATTGTCCATCCTTTGTCCGTCTATGCTCTTCCAACCCTGAGGTATTCTAATATATATAGATATATGCTGCCCCTTCTCCTGCCAATTGCAAAATATAGACATAAATACAATAGGAAACTAACAAAAAAACATAAAACAATTGACGTAAATAGACTAATTGGGAAAATGATTTTTCTTTTTTAATTTTATAAACTATAATTCTTTATTAAGGTTTATTTTTTGTTCTAATAGAAACTATATATGTACAGATATATATATATATATATATATATTAAAATATATGATACCCATAGTAAAATTCCGCAATTAATGCCTAAAATTGAACTCTTATAAAAATATCAAATAAATCTCTTTAATTTTGCATCTCTAACTTGACACATCCTGACATTTGAGTCGTGACCTGCACAAAATATGAATAAATCCATATTTCTTAAGTATAAAATCTTAAATAAAATGTTTAAAACAATAATCATACTATATATTATATTTCAATCAAAAGGCAAGTCATATGTAGGAATTTTGGGAAGATCATCTTTGTATAACTGACATTCCGATAATTCTACAACAGACTGCAAATGTTTTAAATTACCTACAGAAATTTTCAAAATATTTAGAATCTTATCTATAGACTATATGGAGCATCTAAACTTTCAATAAAATAATACAAGTATTTCATAAATTATAATTACATCAAAAGTGGATATGAAACAAAAATCAATGCTTCAATCGAATGTGAGGCTCTTCACTACTCAGCTAGAGGAATAGGGCCTATATCACTATTTGAAGCTAAAATAATCTACTGGTGAATAACATCCCAAAAATATAATTTCAAATGCGGAAATAAATAATTTCAATGTTTAAATATAAATCATAATATTTTGTAATTTAATACAAATATTTCTGTAATAAACAATTTCAACATGTTTAAATGTTATGACTATGGAATTTTAGATTTTTAAAAAAAAATCAAGTATAAGGGATATATATACATATATACATATATGTTAATGGTAGAAAATTTCAGAAAGTAATGGGTACTAGAGTGGTCAAGGATGGAATATAGGAATTAAAGGTCCTACGTTCGAACCCTGGTGAATACAGAATTGGGGATTTATTTTTATTTTCTCACCACGTGAAATTACCATTTTGCCCCTCCTGTCTTTTTTCTTTCTGCAAGCCGTACCATTTCTTCATTTTCTCTGAAAGGCTTCAGCGGCTTTAGGGGAGGCGGGGCAGCGAGAAAGCAGTGACAACGGGAAGTTTATGCCACCGATGCCGTGTAATCCAATCCTTGCTGTGTTCCATCAGTCTCCTGCCGTGTTGTCGCTGCCGTGTATCGCGTCTTTGGGTAAGTCTAGCTTCTGCCGATAAATGGATCCAGCAAGGGAAGGTTTGGGTCATCGTGGGAAGTGGGAGAGGAGAGGCTGTGAGTTACCACTGTGAAGAGTCAATACTACAGTTTCTATCGTTATTGTCGCTAATGTGCTGTGAGCCGTCACTGCCGTCGCGCTCCTATGACAGGGTACTGTAGCAACTCTTTTAATTCCCGCCTCTTCCTTTCTGTTGCCTGAGAGTATGACGGCATTTTTCTGTGGGCCTGTCTGAAATTGAGTCTTAAGTAGGAAACTTTTCTTTTCCCCTTCCCCACCTTCTGTTGGTGAATGTCGGTAACGATTGAAGTAGGCATTGAGAGACCTCACCATACTTTACCCCATCTGTAAATTCCCTTATTTTTTTTCGATGCCATTCTCTTCTATTGGAGTCAGGGATCATTGGTTATAGGGAGGAAGTGAATCAATATTCTTCTTCACCTCGTCTCTGTTACCGAGCGGTAGTCGCTAGTTTGGGTGCTGGGATACCGTGTTGCATTGGGGGACTTTCTGGTGATGTGGAGCAGGGTAAGCAAGCAATTTCTGTATTCAGTTAAGATTTATAGAGTGTTGTATTGAATTACGGTTGACTGCCCTATTTTCTGTCAAGAATACAGAATGATCATTGGAAGCTGTTGTTTCAATATATATGCATATTCATCGTTGGTTTTGGAATTAAGCTTGTGGATAGATATAATTAAGTATAATGGAATTGAGAAACTAACCTAAATGGATTAATGGAATAATGTGAATGAGGGAGAAATTGGAATATGATTATATGTGTTGTTGTGGGGTGTTCGATCCATAAGTGTGCATCTGCATTTTTGGGTTTCTGTGAGCTATTGTTCCATTTAAGAAGTATGTGTATTTGCAAAACAAACAGAACAGAACAAGAACAGGGGGATAGTGTTAGTTGAATTGTATTATGCAAACTTGCGTCCCTGGTTTGTTTGATTTTTGACACTCTATTCTTGAAGAAAGACATTATTTAATTAAGATAATTGGAGTTTAATTGCCTAGGGATAAATGATAGAGGCTGAAGTGGAAAATATATATGTTACGTATAGCTGTGATTGAATGAGGAGAGTATATATATATATATATGCATATAGTCTGCAGTGTGGATTGTCATATATGATGATGATGATGTTATGCTCGGGAAGTGTGGCTGTTTTAGAAACTGGTTGATGTAATGTGTGTATATATATATATATATGAAATGCTGTTTTGGATACCCATAGATATATATATTTAGATAGCCACTGCCTTGAGGATTAATGTATGTTAACGTGCTAATGTTCTGGAGCATTGAACCATGAGCTTTTGAAAACAAAAGGAATAAATGTGTTGAGCTTGCTGTGTGGTGTTTCCAAGTGCTGAATGAATTATATTAAAGAAAATTACTTGGGTATGTTTGCTACCTGGGGTGGTTGGAAGCCTGTACTGTATATGGTTGTATGTTTATTTGTTTGAAACAATGTCAAATGGTTAGTGGTATGTGGTTAGTTGAAGTTATAGATGAAGGGTGATTGTTTCTGATGAATTTGAAAAGAATGCTAATATACTATTTCGGAATACCAGGAGAGTGATAAGTGAAAGTAAACAAAGTGGTTGGGCTGAAAAGAGTAACTGTTTAGGAGCGTGACAGGTGAGTGAATAACGTTCCCTACAAATTTACATTTTCAAATGCATTATCATTTCAAATAAGATTTACGAAAAGCAAGGTTTACGAAAGTATGGTTTAAATCGTTAGAAATGATTTTCTTTCGATTGGTTTACAAAAGAATTATGATTATGCATGAAAATGGAGGAATAAGTTTTTTGAAAAGAGTTTGGCAAAAGTTGCATTGAACTGATGTTATTCATGAAATATATTCTTATGCGAATTTCATATGATTTTACAGTAATTTGATTTTAAATGCACATGCTGGGGTTTTTGAGATTCAAAGTGGTTTTTACCAACGGTTATGGCATTGAAACGATTGAGATTATTTCATGTGAAATAAACCCCACGCATGATGGAAACGTTTTAGGATGGAATACAGAACGCTGGTTGCTAACAGCAGTACTGTTAGCCCTTGGTGCACCTTGGTTACCCGAGCTCGACGGATATACGTGGGTTTCATACTCGCGACGGATATACGTGGGTTTCATACTCGCGACAGATATACGTGGGTCTTGTACTCGTGACGGATATACGTGGGTCTCGTACTCGCGATGGATTGTGGCCTCGAGCCACCAGATTATTACGTGAGTCTCGTACTCGCGACGGCTAGTGGCCTTGAGCTGCTAGATTAGTTAGTTATCCTCGTGGATTGTGTGTCCACATCTGTTTTTGTTCTGTTGAAGTCCTACGGAAAGATTATGGTCTTGAAAGGATTGTTTCTAAACGATTGATTTGAATGATTATTGCAGATTGATTCGGAAAGGTTATTTCTAATTGATTTGAAATGAAAATTTCAAATTGTTATTTTCTTTGAGAAACAAAGGTTTACAGAAAGGTTTGCATCAAATTACGAAATATTATGAAATACATTTTAGCATGATTATGCATTGTCGACTTCCGCATTCTTTTAATCAGGTTTTTGGGACATTATTCACGAGTAGATTATTTGGCTTCAGATAGTGCAGGTGACCCTAATCCTTCCGCTGAGCAGTAAAGAGCCTCGTCACAGATCCAAAGCGTTGTCTTTGAACAAATTGATTTTAATGTAATTATCTTTATTAAGTCTTTGTGTTATTTTGATAAAAGGGTAAATGCTCCACATAGACCTTAGAAAAGATTATGTTTATTTTGAAAAATATCGTGGAAACTTTAAACGTTGTATTTGAGATTTTAGGCTTTCGGAATATGAAACTATTCATATTCCGTGCCGGTCACGGTCTAAATTTCAGGACGTGACAGTTTGGTATCAGAGCCAAAGTTTTTCTATGGTTAAGCAGAGCAGAGATACTTCGGATGGGTCTCAATTATTGTTATGATCCCGGGCATAACTATAGTTGAGGCATTTCTGAAGATCTCTATGGGAAATTCAAAAGTGTGTTGGTTTTCTTGTGATTTTGAAACCATATTTTCCTTGAAAATTAAATATTTTCTATATTTTTGGCGTATAGTTAAATGACGCCTAAACATCCACCATATTGGAAGAAGTTCTAGAAGTGATAAGACTTCGGACAGAGGCTCTGCTCAGCGAATTGACTTGTCTCATGGAGGGAGAAGACAGGGTCATAGGAAAGTTATGTTTAGGGGAAGATCGATCCTTTAGACCTCTATAAGAAATCTTATTTAAAGCTAAAACATTAAATTCTCAGTCCCTCGTTATTTCTATAAGCATGAATTTTTGAAGAAACTCAGTGTGTTATTGAAGTAGATAAAATCTTAGTCAAATTATTGGAATTCCTTAAGTGGGATTTTTCTAGTTTGCGGGTTTTGATTCTTGAGAAGAACTTATGGAACTTCATATGAGGTTATGGAATAAAGGTGTATAAACTTGTTTTGAGTGGATTTTGAAGTTTTGATTATATGAAATCAAGTTAATGATTAGTGTTTTGGTTATGATGATTTCGGGTTCTTCTGAAAGTACTTTAAAATGTTAAAGGCTATGAGTTTAAAGCTTGAGAATTGATTTCAAACTTTATGAAGTCTTACAGTGGTAAGCTAATAGGAATAAAATTTTCTTAAATACATATTTCAAGTCCATGGTATAAGGGTGTTTACGTATTTGTTTAGTGCTGTAAAGCATTGATTACCCCTTGTTAGTTAAGGCCAAAATATGAGTTGGATGGTTTAGAATAGATAGCTATTGAGTCCAAATTTGAGGTGAAGTGTATAAAGTATTTTATATATGGCAATTGGTTAATTGACACTAATGTATTAGAACTTCAAATAGGGAAGTTAAGGGTTAAATATACCTGTGTTTTAATGCTTAAACATGCATTGTAAGTGTATTTAAGAGGGACTAAGGCATAGTGAAAACCTTAAAGCTTAAGGCTGATTGATGATATGAATTACTTTGATAAGCCTGGTCATAGAGAAAGTTAGATGACTGAATACTGAGATAGTCGGGTAATATGGAAGCCTTGGGTTTTGAACTCGAAGCTCGAAATCATTTCAGATTTAAAAAAAAAAATTATACTTATAAGGGAGATAGAGTTTGTTTGGCATTAGCTATATTGAAGAGGGAAGATATTAAAGTAATGGTTATGAAGTTAAAATTTTCATTTTTGAAGTAAGTGTAGTTGTTTCAAGGCATTGAACTTTTGGAGTTAATGATTTGAAAGGGATTAAATGGTGAAATTATGAGCTGGATTTATGTGAAAGAATCACCTCTACTTGTAAAGTTTGAGCTTGTAATATGCTTAGTGTTTTAATTTCAACTTCTTAGGGAATGAGATGTATAAAGACTTATTTAGTGCATACATAGAGATTAGTTGCCATTATAAAATGACTTCTAACTTGAGGTTTTGAATTTGTTTTAGTCTTCAATAATTAATGGTAATAGAAGGGTAAATGATAGAATTTTCTCTTTGTTCGGATTGAAGTGGATTTCTAGAATGTATAGGCTTGAATCTTGTGAATAAGAGGCTTTGGGTTAGGCAATAAAGGTTTAAGAAGGTATAGCAGAGTATTAAAGCAACATTTAAGGAGGATTGAATCAAGGTTTTGAGGTTGAAAATTTATATAGTTTCTTGTTTGATATTCAAGGAAGTTAAATGCTTATAATTGAAGTGTTGTTTGAGGTTTGCAAGAGAATTCTAATTATGTATCATTCCTTAGAGGTAATAAATTTATGTTTGAGTTAAAGTTAGAAAAGAGTTGGAGGTTAGCTTTGAGAAACTATTAAGCTGGAATATAATATTTGAGAAATTATTTAGGAAAAAAAAATTTGCAAGAGGGGCTTTATTGTTTTAATGGTTATAATGTACTCAAGCTATTGATAGATATAAATTGGATGGTTAAAATAAGACATCCTTTTGATTGTGGTGCGGCTATAATGTCACAAGATATATATATCGTTTTGTGGTTCAAGTGTTGAATACATGTGGATTATTTGGAAAATGTGGAATATATTATTGAATAGGGAAGACAAATTCAAATTATTTGATCATGATTGGGGTTCCAATAGGAAACGCAGAGCATGAAGACGAAATTATGTTGGATTGTGTTAGAAAATCCTAAAGGATTAAATTTATGGATTTGAGTAAGAGTGATAGAATTTTAAATTCCATTTTTTTTTGTGTGTGTTGCCACTTATTGAATTTGGCTATTAGATTTTGGGACTTTGGACTAATTAATAACTTATACCATCTCCGATCCAATTACTTGATTCCTTGCTAGCTAGCTTGTGGTCTTTTGTTGTGAGTATGGCTTAGTTATTGGATTGCTTAAACAAAATTGCTTTGGTTATAAACTTTTAGGTCAAACATTATGATTTGGATGTTTCGTAAGTTTGTTGAAACTTGGACTTAAGTGTGGTCATTAGACCCTATATTCCGGGGAAAAAAGAAAAGAAAAGAAATAATATATATATAATAAGAATAATGATGATAATAATTTGAATTTGGCCTTAGTCTACATAAGGTTTGTTAAACCCCTTTTTAATGTAAGTAATGTAAAGGAGGATTTTGTATTAACATGTTAGTAATGGAATTTGTTAAGTAATACTGATTGTTAAATTAGTAGGGTTATTGTTCCAGAACATGGAAGAGTTTAAATATTGATTGTGTTCATTTTCTTGAGGATGAGATTTAGTAAAGACTTACTATTTTGAGTTATGTTAATAAGAGGGGAAAAAAACAACAACAAACAAACAAGAAGAAGAAGAAAGATGAGTTAGTGAATGGCCATGAAATAATTATGGAATAATAGTTCTTTGAAGTTAATAGTACATATTGCAATAGAAGCATTATGATTGTGCGATTCTGTAAGCGAATGTGGCGGCTAATGATTCAAGTAGAAAGTCTATGGGTAGCTTAGCTCACATGAATGTTGAAAGAAGGCCGTTGGTACAAGAAATTCATAAAGTGAAATAAGGAGTCATATTTTGAATTTGTTGATAAATGAGCGCTTTTAACTTATTTGTAAGTTACGAGATTTGGTCAAAGAATGAAGTAATACAGAATTTATGATTGACCAGGAAGTGTTCTGAGGTATGAGGGCAGGATTTGCGTGCCTCAAGTTTAAGATTTGAAGAAATTGCATTGGCGGTATGGTATGGAATGATGTGATAGACTTTGTTGTACATTGTTTGGTGTATCAACAAGTGAAGATCGAAAGAGAATCTTTCGGTGAAAGTGTTATGATGTAATCATTTGGAGGAAGAAGCCATATGGAAAATGGAGAGTGAGATGTGAGTCAAGTACCCGCACTTATTCGAGATCTAGGGTGAGCATATTTTTAAATTCGGAGGACCGAATTTCTTAAGAGGGGAAGAATGTTATGACTATGGAATTTTAGATTTTAAAAAAAAATCAAGTATAAGGGATATATATACATATATACATATATGTTAATGGTAGAAAATTTCAGAAAGTAATGGGTACTAGAGTGGTCAAGGATGGAATATAGGAATTAAAGGTCCTACGTTCGAACCCTGGTGAATGCAGAATTGGGGATTTATTTTTATTTTCTCACCACGTGAAATTACCATTTTGCCCCTCCTGTCTTTTTTCTTTCTGCAAGCCGTACCATTTCTTCATTTTCTCTGAAAGGCTTCAGCGGCTTCAGGGGAGGCGGGGCAGCGAGAAAGCAGCGATAACGGGAAGTTTACGCCACCGATGCCGTGTAATCCAATCCTTACTGTGTTCCATCAGTCTCCTGCCGTGTTGTCGCTGCCGTGTATCGCGTCTTTGGGTAAGTCCAGCTTCTGCCGATAAATGGATCCAGCAAGGGAAGGTTTGGGTCGTCGCGGGAAGTGGGAGAGGAGAGGCTGTGAGTTACCACTGTGAAGAGTCAATGCTACAGTTTCCATCGTTATTGTCGTTAATGTGCTGTGAGCCGTCACTGCCGTCGCGCTCCTATGACAGGGTACTGTAGCAACTCTTTTAATTCCCGCCTCTTCCTTTCTGTTGCCTGAGAGTATGACGGCATTTTTCTGTGGGCCTGTCTGAAATTGAGTCTTAAGTAGGAAACTTTTCTTTTCCCCTTCCCCACCTTCTGTTGGTGAATGTCGGTAACGATTGAAGTAGGCATTGAGAGACCTCACCATACTTTGCCCCATCTGTAAATTCCCTTATTTTTTTTCGATGCCATTCTCTTCTATTAGAGTCGGGGATCATTGGTTATAGGGAGGAAGTGAATCAACATTCTTCTTCACCTCGTCTCTGTTACCGAGCAGTAGTCGCTAGTTTGGGTGCTGGGATACCGTGTTGCATTGGGGGACTTTCTGGTGATGTGGAGCAGGGTAAGCAAGCAATTTCTGTATTCAGTTAAGATTTATAGAGCATTGTATTGAATTACGGTTGACTGCCCTATTTTCTGTCAAGAATACAGAATGATCATTGGAAGCTGTTGTTTCAATATATATGCATATTCATCGTTGGTTTTGGAATTAAGCTTGTGGATAGATATAATTAAGTACAATGGAATTGAGAAACTAACCTAAATGGATTAATGGAATAATGTGAATGAGGGAGAAATTGGAATCTGATTATATGTGTTGTTGTGGGGTGTTCGATCCATAAGTGTGCATCTGCATTTTTGGGTTTCTGTGAGCTGTTGTTCCATTTAAGAAGTATGTGTATTTGCAAAGCAAACAGAACAGAACAAGAACAGGGGGATGGTGTTAGTTGAATTGTATTATGCAAACTTGCGTCCCTGGTTTGTTTGATTTTTGACACTCTATTCTTGAAGAAAGACATTATTTAATTAAGATAATTGGAGTTTAATTGCCTAGGGATAAATGATAGAGGCTGAAGTGGAAAATATATATGTTACGTATAGCTGTGATTGAATGAGGAGAGTATATATATATATATATATGCATATAGTCTGCAGTGTGGATTGTCATATATGATGATGATGATGTTATGCTCAGGAAGTGTGGCTGTTTTAGAAACTGGTTGATGTAATGTGTGTGTATATATATATATATATATGAAATGCTGTTTTGGATACCCATAGATATATATATTTAGATAGCCACTGCCTTGAGGATTAATGTATGTTAACGTGCTAATGTTCTGGAGCATTGAACCGTGAGCTTTTGAAAACAAAAGGAATAAATGTGTTGAGCTTGCTGTGTGGTGTTTCCAAGTGCTGAATGAATTATATTAAAGAAAATTACTTGGGTATGTTTGCTACCTGGGGTGGTTGGAAGCCTGTACTATATATGGTTGTATGTTTATTTGTTTGAAACAATGTCAAATGGTTAGTGGTATGTGGTTAGTTGAAGTTATAGATGAAGGGTGATTGTTTCTGATGAATTTGAAAAGAATGCTAATATACTATTTCGGAATACCAGGAGAGTGATAAGTGAAAGTAAACGAAGTGGTTGGGCTGAAAAGAGTAACTGTTTAGGAGCGTGACAGGTGAGTGAATAACGTTCCCTACAAATTTACATTTTCAAATGCATTATCATTTCAAATAAGATTTACGAAAAGCAAGGTTTACGAAAGTATGGTTTAAATCGTTAGAAATAATTTTCTTTCGATTGGTTTACAAAAGAATTATGATTATGCATGAAAATGGAGGAATAAGTTTTTTGAAAAGAGTTTGGCAAAAGTTGCATTGAACTGATATTATTCATGAAATATATTCTTATGCGAATTTCATATGATTTTACAGTAATTTGATTTTAAATGCACATGCTGGGGTTTTTGAGATTCAAAGTGGTTTTTACCAACGGTTATGGCATTGAAACGATTGAGATTATTTAATGTGAAATAAACCCCACGCATGATGGAAACATTTTAGGATGGAATACAGAACGCTCGTTGCTAACAGCAGTACTGTTAGCCCTTGGTGCACCTTGGTTACCCGAGCTCGACGGATATACGGGGGTTTCATACTCGCGACGGATATACGTGGGTTTCATACTCGCGACAGATATACGTGGGTCTTGTACTCGTGACGGATATACGTGGGTCTCGTACTCGCGACGGATTGTGGCCTCGAGCCACCAGATTATTATGTGAGTCTCGTACTCGCGACGGCTAGTGGCCTTGAGCTGCTAGATTAGTTAGTTACCCTTGTGGACTGTGTGTCCACGTCTGTTTTTGTTCTGTTGAAGTCCTACGGAAAGATTATGGTCTTGAAAGGATTGTTTCTAAACGATTGATTTGAATGATTATTGCAGATTGATTCGGAAAGGTTATTTCTAATTGATTTGAAATGAAAATTTCAAATTGTTATTTTCTTTGAGAAACAAAGGTTTACAGAAAGGTTTGCATCAAATTACGAAATATTATGAAATACATTTTAGCATGATTATGCATTGTCGACTTCCGCATTCTTTTAATCATGTTTTTGGGACGTTATTCACGAGTAGATTATTTGGCTTCAGATAGTGCAGGTGACCCTAATCCTTTCGCTGAGCAGTAAAGAGCCTCGTCGCAAATCCAAAGCGTTGTCTTTGAACAAATTGATTTTAATGTAATTATCTTTATTAAGTCTTTGTGTTATTTTGATAAAAGGGTAAATACTCCACATAGACCTTAGAAAAGATTATGTTTATTTTGAAAAACATCGTGGAAACTTTAAACGTTGTATTTGAGATGTTAGGCTTTCGGAATATGAAACTATTCATATTCCGTGCCGGTCACGGTCTAAATTTCAGGACGTGACATTAAATATAAATCATAACATTTTGTAATTCAATACAAATATTTCGGTAAACATTTTTATTTCAAGAAATCCATTTAAAGCAATCCTTTCAAAACGATCATTTTTTCGTAGGACTTCAATAGAACGAAAATAGGCGTAGACATACAGTCCACGAGGATAACTAACCAATCTAGTGCTGCTTGAGGCCATAAAAATAGGCATGAACACACAGTCCACAAGGATAAATAACCAAGAGTAGCATGAGGTCATGAAACAAGCGCAGGTATGAGATCCACAAATAACAGGCGCATGTACAAAACCTACTAGAAACAAGTGCGAGAATAAATCCCACGAATAACTAGCACGAGTATGAGACTCACGAATATCCATCGAGCTCGGGTTTCACCATGTGCACTAAAGACTAACAGTACTGCTGTTAGTAACCAGCGTTCTATATTCAGTCCTTTCTAAAAACGTTTGTAGTATGCATGAGGTCCATTTATCTTTTAATAATCACAACACTTTCTAATGCAATAATCTTCACTAAGAATACTTCAAAATTTCAACACCCAGCATGAACATTAAAATAAAATATCAAGAGATTTATTTAATGTATATGAAATAGTTATTCAAATTATGAAATTTACATAAGAATGTTTCATCGAGAAAGTTGACTTAATATAACATTTATAACAATCTTTTTCTAAAACTCCCTTTATTCATTTTATCACATAAACATAATCACTTTATAACCCAATTGGAAGAAAAATAATTGCTAACAATTAATGCTGTGAATTCATATAACTTACTTTTCGTAAATCATATTTGAAAATTAACCCTTTAAATGAAATACATCAAATAACAAGTTATTATTAAAAACATCATTTTTAGGGGATATTATTCACTCACATACGATATTCCGATATAGCTTACTCTTACTTTATTCTTTAGAATATTATTATCTCTTAATTTTCCTAGATTTCCTGAAAATAAAATATTCCATAAGCTAACATACATAAACCACAATTTAAACAAATGCAACCTTTGCAAACAACCATAATTATTCACTAAAAGCTTTATCTTTATTAATAGTTGAAGCCATTTAAAGAAAAACCTATACCATCAATTAACTCTAAAAATTTCCAACCTTATGTCCATATTTAATTTCAAAATCTTTATCACAATTTCATCCATATTCTTAGGCTCCTTTTCTTAAATTCCAACTTGTTGGAATAAATTTCATGTCTTTAGTTATTCAGACGTATATACATATATTATGCATAGCAACAACACCCAATTTCCTCGTCTCTTTTGTTTTCTCAACCCAAGACAGCAGCTCACACCCACAACGTGTAGTAGTGTGTGTGTGTGTGTGTGTGTGTGTGTGTATATCCTTCAAATCAGCAACTATACATATATATACTCATGCCCACATGTTATCCAAACACTTCCTTACAGCATACACACAATTTCATTCTTTCAGTATTACTACTTACAGCTTCAATGTCAAATAGGATAGCAGCAAGAATGAACAAGAAACTAACCACGCTTTTGTGATACAATCTGGACCCAAAATAGAGTCAAGTAGTGATAACAAGAAAAGGAGAGATCCATATGCTTACCACACCCACTTACACTGTGCAATTGATCAAAACAGGGAAGGAGGAAGACGGAGATTTTAACAGCTGTACGGTGTGTATCGAGACGGCACCGTGGTTCACATTGAACCAACAGATACTCGATTCAACGACAGCAATGATGAAGGCTTCTTCTTCACAATCAGCGATCTAGCAACAATCCTCCGCTCCAAGTCTCGCGCTGCTTGACAAATTTGGAAAAAGATGTTAGACGAGACAGCGCCACTGGTGAGTCATATAGTCGACGGTGACAAAGAGAACTCACCGCAGTCATCGATTGTTAGCCAAGGGTCGGAGAAGGAAGTGTGCTTCAAAAGTAAAAAAGATAGAGGGGCAGTTTGGTAATTTCATGTTTATAAAAAGGCAAAAAAACCTACTTCTGCAGGTCCTGGGATTTGAACAGGCAATCTCTTACTCAATTCTCATGTCTCAAACCACTCAACTAACCACTTTCTCTTCAAATTTTACTGCAATAAAATATATATATACTTTATTAAAATAGTTTCATAACTAGGAAATTCCTAGGTTCATTACATAAGTATCCAATTATATCAAAATATATCTCCACTTTATCTAAAAATAGGGAATTATCATGGGTCAAATGACTTTTGCTTTCTCTACCTTAGGCAAGATTCTTAATATAGGCTGGCAGCCAGACACGCGACAAGATTCTTAATATAGGTTGGCAGCCAGACACGATTACTTTGAAGACACTAATGAAGGGCCTTTGCATCAATAATGATGTTAGGAAGCCCTTGTATTTTAATGATGGTCTAATAGCAAAAGGGTTTCAATTAGATGTAGTCTATGTAAGACAGCAAAAATGATGGTTGCAGTTAAATTGGTCCAAAAGATGTTGAGAGGGACTATTAAACCTGATTTAGTGATGTATAATACAATTATTGATTGCTTTTGCTGAGAAATACTCACAGCAGAAGCATGTCTGATTTATTTCTTCAGATGATTGATTGCGGAATATCTCCTAGAGTTGGGACCTATAACACTCTAATACATGGTTTTTGTGTTATGGAAAGAAGATACAAAATTATTTAATCAAGTGAGACTTGAAGGCATTGGTATAATATTTGATGCATTTTGTAAGGAAGGAAGTGTCACAAAAACTGAAGTTGTCGCTGCGATGGTGAGGAAGTGTGATATAGAGCCTAATCAGGAGTAAAGACCTAGGAAACTTCCATGAGCAAGAATCCAAAGAAGAAGAGATCTGAATTAATTATACAGGTGTGTGTGTCTATATATATAACTGATATAATTTAATTTGCATTGAAAGAGAGCGTACGATCAGTTCCTTACTAGAAATTTCTACGCTTGTTGCCGTGAGGTCCAACTCCAGCATGTTTATTAATTCATGTCCACTATAATCAAAGAGTGGTCCTTTTCGTTCTCACCCATCTGGCTTTAATTTTCATACATTCAAGAAAGTGAAGAGCCATTTATATATATATATATATATGTGTGTGTGTGTGTGTGTGTGTGTGTGTCATTTTATCATCAATAACTATTTTCTAAAGAAATAATCGGTCCAAATGGTTTAGCGTTTGTTTATTTTTAAAGTAACGTCAGCGAATTGCCATAGGAAAATCTTTATATATAATATTCATAAAAATTCGACAGATTTTATATTTGAAGAGCCTAACACAACTCTTTTCTTTTATTTAATTTTGGGACCCGCTCTAAACATAGGCAGAATTAAAACTTTTATACATATAATAATATTAAATAAAATTCAAATGACAAGTATTATTTCTTTTGTGCTATTTTTAAAATCCTATAATCATTTAAAATTTTACTATTACTTACGATACTATTAATATTAATTTTTTTATTATTTATGTTTAAATGACTTATACTCATATCAATATATCACCAAGTCGGCTCTTCCTCCACCGCCCTTAGCAAACAAAGGTTTCAAACATGTTAAAAATATATCCATCTAATATAAATTATAATTATAAAATAATCTAAATGGAAAATTTTAAGATTAAATTATCTTAACCTATAATTTAAAATTAAAATAATCTCAAAAATATCCCAAATTTGAAATAAGTGATGCATAACGGAGAGAGAAGAACATACCGCAAGACGAACAATGGATTGAAGTAAATAGGGCCTCAATTTTTATAAGTAAATTATTTTGAAAAATAGATTATAAATATAAAAAATAAATTAAATTAAAATTTTATATTTAGAACTGAATTTATTCGCTAACTAGTCCTACGTTAAGAACTAGAAAACCATGTTTGGTATAATACCAACGGTGGGGATTAAAATAGGTTAGGCATATATCAAGGATTTATGCTTTGACGTTATTGGAGCTTGGTATGATATGATATGGCCTACTTAGTAAAAAGACAAAATATAGAGCCTATTTAGATGGCTTTTAAGGTAAAAAGACTAGGCCTATTAATTTAAAGTCTAGCCTAATTATGTTTTTAACATTTATTTTGTTAATATATATAATGTATATATACTATTAAGAAAATAAATCTTAAAACATGTAGGCTTCTAAATATAGAAAAAGTCTATATTTATATAGGATTTAGTAGGCTCAAAGCATGAAAGTGTACATAGTCAGGTCTTTAGGACAAATATACAGCTCACGTCAATTAGACCTAATCTAACAACTGTTTACAACAGCTTTTTAGGACTTGTTTAGTACGAGAGATTTGGAGGAGAAGGGAGGGAAAATTTTTGTAAGATAAATTAAAAAAAAATGGAGAAATAAGGTCAAAAGTTTTTAATTTATTTATAATAATTTGACTGCAAAGACAATGACGGGATTAATGTCACAAATTAAAATTTAAAGATATTGAATTTAAACTTTAAAATATCATGAGAGTTATATGCAGCTGACTTAAAATTTAGAAGGGTTTTTTATAGATTTTAGGGATAATTAACCCCTTATGTATACCAAACTTTCGTTAGTGATGGACAATATAATTTATTGCAGTTCAGCGGGCTCACTCCTAACTATATTGTACAGACAATTTTTTTAAATTTATTAATCATAATTAATTTTTTTTTGTCTTGTTGTACTTTAAAAGAATGAATGTTTATCTCTAAGATTTCATTTATATTTTAATATAATCATAATAATCTAAACATTAAATATTCATTGGCAGCGAAATAAATTTTAATGTAATATTATCTATATATTTTCGTGAATATCTTTCTAAATATATGATCATTTTGACTTTATCGTACATGTTCTTATCTTATTGTAAATGGTCATAATAGTATACGACCTTAGAAAGTAGAAATCTAACGTAAAAAAAAAAAAAAGTCATTAACAAAGTGAGAAACTTGTCCAGAAAAGCCATAATTACGCAAATGCCAATCACAAAAGACACAGAAAAACTAACATAAATAACTAATTAAAAGGTAGGCCAATATCTCCTGCTTCCCACGACCATTGCTAATCTATTAGTGCTACCCATCTTGTGCCAGTTCTTGGAATTTCTTCAACATCTCTTCCCATTTCTTCACGAAAGAGCGTTGACGTACTAGTTCTTTTCTGAAAGCTTCATCCTATAAAATGAATTTAAATAAGCTTTTATATTTTCTTAAAAAAAAATATATAACAACAGTCCTCTGGATGTAACAGAACAAACCTCAGATTTCCTATCATTCTCCAAATCTTCCATTCTACGCCTCAGGGCAGCCCTAGCTTTCTCTAGTCGTTGTTGATCAACCTCGAAAAGCTTGCCCTTGTTCATTGTCTCTTTTGATTTCTTCGGATACGGGTCGGATCAACTTGCTATTACACAGAGAGAGGAGAAGAGGTAACAGGAAAGCACAACAGTTTGAGATGATTTTGAACTAATGGAGCCTCTTTATATAGAGAAGGTAGGGAATCTCTCAGTTAATTGTGATAGACTTATCACAATCTCCCCAATATATCATTTAAATGAGATAATATATGATCTAGATTTAAACTTATTTAAATCTAGATTATATATTTACAAAAATATATCATTTAAATGAGATAATATATGATCTGGATAAACTTATTTAAATCTATATCATATATTTCCAAAATTATATCATTTAAATGAGATAATATATGAATGGATTTAAACTTATTTAAATATATATCATATATTTATTAAAAAACATATAATTATAACCTTATATAAAAGAAGCTAGATATTTCTCATCGCGTCGAAGTGAATTTTACTATTTATAAATTTTCAATAATGTTACTTATTATAAATGTAAATTTTGGCTTATATATGACATCACACAAAATGAAAAAACTGAGTTTTCTCATTGCTTTTAAGATGGGCTGGGCCTTAGGGTTATGACCATTAAGTAGCAAGATAGCTTGTAAACACACGATGGAGTTAGCCTGTAAGTTTTTTTAAAGTGTATTTTTATTATTTTATTTTCATAAGAATTAATCATTTAAAGGGGTGCGATCGTTCGAAGCGTTCAGATGATAAGAAAACGTTCAGAACAGAACAGAAGGATGATGACACATCGTAGTAGCTTGAAGCAGAGTCGTGGGTGGCGTTCATAGACTCAGGCACCGTCGCCGGCAAGGAGGTTGTCTCCCGCGCCTCTCCATCGTTGCACCCGCTCCCGAGTTTACCGCCGCCACCGTAGCTTGCCACATGAATTCCCTCCCTGCTCCTCTTGCCGTCGTGGCTCTGAGAGGTATATTCTTGAACCTATCTTTTCAAGTTCTACATATATATTTGAGTCGTTCTTTGAACTTATCATTTATTCTTGGCCTGATTCATTCATCCTTTTCAACTAGTTCTTGATGTTTTTGATACTGTGAGATATATATACATACACACACACACACAAACACATACACATTTATCGTTTCCTCCGGCAGCGGCGCCTCCCTCCAAATCTCCCTTCCGGAGTCTTCCTAAAATTACTGATTTCTTGTTGAGTCTCTTTAATCACGAGTCGAGAGAAAGCAGATACGGGTGACGTGTTCCTTTCTGTCAATTTTCTTGAATCTTATGTATTTAATTATGTTGGCTTGTATCCTCTCAAGCAGGATTTTTGAAATGGAGATAATCAGACTTCCATCAGCTGAAGAATTTGCAAGGAGTGAAAAATTAAACCTTATGAAAAAGCTGAGACATATAGAACGCTCCATGTGAAATATACTACTTCAATTAGGAAGTTTAGGCTTGATTTTATGACTCGTCCAAGAGCTATTGATCGTCTTTCTATTGTTGAGGTGACAACATTTACAAATAAGTACATACAGTTTAGAGTCCCTCCCCTTATTCTCTTTATAACTATATATATATATATATATATATGTCCAGAGAGGCCCATAATCTCAAAAGCCATCATCTGGAACTTGAGCATGAAAAGAAGAAGACATTGAAACAAAAATGTGATACATCTGACTAGTGCTATTTAGTGTCTTAACCTACATACATGCATTAATATTCTTTTATGTTATCTTTACTTTTTGAATCCATGATATAGAAAACTCAAATTATTGTTTTGCATACTATGATTTTAGTGCTAGCTACGAAACAGCCGTTTCTTTAACATTACTTTTGGAGATATATAATTATGGAGGTAAGTTTTGCGAAACCACAGCTCAAAATAGTAAATGTCTTTGAAAGGCATGAAATGGTTGGTATAAAGAGGCATTTAAATAAAGCAGGTTCAATTTCTTGTCATGGTACTTAATTATTTTGGGGATTTAGATTATTGTCCAAATTGAATTTAGATAGTATAAGTTTTTAATTCCTAATTTGATGAAATAACTTAGAACTGACATACGGATAAAAGAATACATAAAGGGGAAAGGATATACTGCAATCAAACAAAGGATTGGAGAAAAGCATGCCTCAATTTTTTATTGTGAATCGTCATATAATAGGATACAACTTTAGAAAGTAGAAATCTAACATGAGTACATAACAAGTATTTAAAAAACGAAGTGAAAAGCTAGTTTATAATTACGCAAACGCCTATCACAAAAGTTGGGGAGAAAAGTAACATAAATTAACTAAAATGAGGGCCAATATCTCCCGCTTTGCACAACGCTTGCCGGTCCATTAGTGCTGCCCATCTCGTGCCAGTTCTTAGAATTTGTTTTCAATTTCTCTCCCCATTTCTTCTTGATAGGGTACTGACAAACGAGTATTTTTCTAAAAGCTTCATCCTACAAAATGAATTCAAATAAGCATTTATATTTTTTTTTCATAAAATGAATTCAGATTTCTTAGCATCCTCCAAATCTTGCATTCTAAAATCTCTAGTTGTTTCTTATCAACCTCAAAATAATATAATTATAAAAACCCAAAGGATAATACGTAGGGGACTTTTTCTTTTATAGAGATATGAGGGGATTCTATATCCGTAAATAAGTTGAAAAGTTAGAATATTGTGGGCAAGAGATACATTTTATCATCTATCCTTATAAACTAGTATTTCAAATAAATTTGGGAGAATTAGAAGAAATGAGTTATAGTAAATGATATTTATTGGGAAATACTATACAAGTTATAATTATTTAAAAGGCTCAAATATTAAAATAAAAATATAAAATTACTAAATTGTCACTTACTAAACCCCCTATATTTTCTTCCACCTATTTTTAAAACTAAGGTGAAATTTTAAATTTCAATAAATTTAAAAAAAATTAAGGTGTGACAACCAATTTAAAACTTTCAATATAATCAGTAAAATCTATAATGAATTATAATATAAACAAGATAATAATGTTCTTATTTTTTTTTTTTTGAGAACGAAGCTTTTTTAACATCTTAATATAATTTATTTTTGGGTATGCCCATTTGTTGTAATTCTTTTGAGTGAAGTATAACTTCTTTCATCTTTCTTTTTTTTTAATATTTATGCTCGTATATTGATATCGATGTATACACATACATAATATAAAACTCTAACAAATTACACCGTCTATTTATAAACTATAAATTAAAAATAATATGAATCATTTTTTTCAACATGGTATCAACATTAGTTTGTTCATAATTTGACATGTTATAAATTTAAATTGATATTGATATCATATCAATTTTTTATTAATATATGATGATGTTTCATTTTGACCAAATTTACGTAACAATTTTTTTTTTTTTTTTGCAGTTTGAACCTACACCACTAGTTGTGATAAGATATGAAATGTATTTAGTTTTTGATTTTGGTTAATAGAGTTTATTTTACATTAGATGATATAAATTAGGGAAAACAACTTAAGGATATAGATGGATGGAGAAATATTTATTTTAATAGTTAAATGATATATTAAAGATATGATTATATGTAGATGTTAGTGAGAAATAAAAGTTGGAAAAAAGATTTAGTGAGAAATAAAAGTTGAAAAAAAGATTTTCTCATAGATGATTTCGGCACTTTTAATTTTGGTTAAAAAAATAAAATTTAAATTAGTTTTAAAACAGAGCATGGGAGAGATTGAAGGAGAGATTGTAGTAAGTTTAAAAAATCATATTAGTTTTAAAAATAAAATGTGAGAGAAAATATAGGGAGGTTAGAACCGCGTAATTTAGTAATTATAAATTTTTATTTTGGTATTTGGTTCTTTCAAATAATTATAACTTTTTTGGTCCTTTCCAATAAATATCATTTAGTGTAAGTCTTTTATCTTAATTCTCCCATAAAATTTTACTATTACTTACTATACTATTAAATATTATTATTTATTTTTTATAAAAGGACGATTTATGCAATAAAAAGATAAAACAAAATATATAAGCCACCAACTGATTCTCAGTTAGGACCAAATTTGGGCATAAAGTGTAAAAAAAACTACACTACAACAAGCTAACAGAAAAACAAACAGAAATTCAGCAACATCATAATCAAAGGAAACAAGTTGGAACCCAAAAGCCAATAAGAACCCCAGCACTTCAAAGACCGGCCAAAGCTTGAGTCTCATCTCGAATTAGTTATAATACTACCAAATCAAACATTGCTCGAAGTCCCAAAACCCTGGAATAGAAGCTATTTGATAACTACGATAGAACAAGGGACAAATGAGGACGCTATCACTGACGTCAAGAGCTCTTGAGCTTGTAGAAAGGGACTCTTGTTTAAAAATTTTATAAAAATTGTATCCTCATGCATATGGGTCACAAGTAGTATAAAAATTATTGTTTCTACAGAAATTAAGGCAAAAGATAGTGTATTTTTGTTATTATATTTTCAATTAAGTTTAGGAATCAAATATTTGAGAAAATAGTGTTATAAAGAGTGAGCTAATGTAAAAATTAAAGAACTACTGAACTAGAACTAAATTATAATTCTCACTTCAAGATAAAAGAGGTTTATATGGTCATCTATCCCCCTTTTTAATTCATGAACCTTAACTAAATTACCTTCCAATCACAAGCAATGAAAATGTGTTTGTTAAAGGGTTCAAAACACATAATTAAGCTTTCTCAAGTTAAAACTAAATGCTCTTTCCATTAAAATATCTAATCTCTTGATCCAATTAATGAAAACTAAGTTAAAGAATCAATCATTTTCTTAATAACATAAATTTGGAACAATATGTCTAATAGAACTAAACGAAACCATCAATTCTCAAAGGAATTTTCAATAAAAAATTATTTTAAACAAGTTCATCACTTAAGCTAGCTCTCTTAACTCTAACTCAAGTGAACAAAATAACCCAATAGTAATCAAGCATTAAGAGATATTAAGAACATATTAAAATCAACATATATAATCATCATTACTTATAAAAGGAGGTAAATATAAAATTCAATCCATAACATGGTTCAAGACAACCCTAGAAATGAAAGATTTAGCTACTCATAGTCTTAAGATAAACCAAACTATAAACCAAACTAAGTAAAATAATATGATTCATTATAAAACTAAATGAGAAAAATGAAAGAAGTAGAAATATTAAGAAATTGTAGCTCAAAATCTCTTCTTTACTCAAATCTTAAGCCTTCAACACTTCATCCCAAGCTTAAGACCTCTCACTCTTAGTCTTCCCAAGTGTAGAATGGTGGCTTTCATTGGGTTTCTTCATTAAAAACCATATTTTTTGCATCAGCTGCTAAATGGCAAAGTTTCAATTTTTGCATGTTCATTGCGGCAAAGCTGCTCTTTTGCCTCGGCTAAAGTTATAGAGACAAGGAGTCTCCTTATTACGTGATTCTTACTGCAATAAAACTTCTGCTCACCTCAGTGTACGGTACATAGAGTACCAATCATAAGTTCTTCAAGGTTGGCTACGACGAATGTGATTTTGACCACAACAAAGGGTATAGTGAAACCATTTTCTTCATATTTTTAACTCTGATAAACCCATATTTTTATATATTTATTCATATCATTTTAGTAGGTATTTTTTATTATCTTGGTTATTAATTATATTATTTGTGCACTATTTAGCTTAATACCTTACATTGAATTAGTGCTTAATATGGGTATAATTGTCATATTTTTATTATTTATCTTAAACAATTATTTTTGAAATAAAAAGCATTACATTATTATAATTTTATATTTTAAAAATTTAGAAGAAATCAGAATTTATAAATAACAATAAATGATTATAAAACTAGAAACTACACTATAAGACCTAATAGGCCAAATCACAAGGCCATTAGGTTTTCTTTAACTCCTTTTGTAGCTTTCTAAAAAGACGGGGAAGCCAATTAAAAAGAGGGATGCAGAATAGAATTCAAAGGAAGGTCATATACACGCATAGCAACACGGTGGCAGCGTCACAAGGGAGAAGTCAGCACTTATATTGACTCGACTCACACCCACCGTCTCCTCTCATCATCAACCACACTCACGCCTCCATTTCCACCAAACCCATCCTCCTCCACTCCATTTTGCACAGACATGAAAAGTAAATACTAGTAACTACAAAGCAAACAGAACCAGACGGTGAACATGGGTGTCCAAATCCTCTTAATCAATGGAAAAGGTATAAGCTTCGAATCTCAAATGGGAGTTTAAGTTACTCTAATTTTTTATCCATTAATTATTTTATGATTATTAGGTTTTAGGATAATTTTATAATTATTGGGAAGCTTGATAATAATTTATTTATATTTATTAAAAATTATTGAAACTGGATTATTGTTTAGCATTTGGTATTGAATTGATTGAATTTAATTTTATTACTTTGTTTTGGGTCAAAAATTTGTATTGAGATTTTAGTTAATATTTAGTGATTTTTTAAGGTGACTTGAATTATTGGATCATTGTATCTCTCACTTGCTTTAATCATATTTTTATGAATTATTGAGTTATAATTGAGAATTAGTTTTTTAATATATTTAGTCATATTTTATTATTATAGTGATAGTTAATAAATTAGGACTTTGAAAAATATTTTATAACAATTCGACGTGGCTCAATTGTTGGATTAAAAGCTTAATTATAATTATTGATTCATTATTTATAACTCACATATCTGTTGAAGATATGATTGCTTGCGTTGTTGAATTGGATGATTACTTTTATTATTATTAATCACTTTCACTTTTATTTCATTTACTTATTATTATTCATTATCCTTTTTCTTTAAATTAAAAATACCAAAAATTTTATTTCATTTACTTTTATTATCGGTCCTAAGACTTTATTATTGAGTTAGCTCTTCTCTTTTTAGTCATTTCTCTCATTCTCTTTCTTATGCCCAAATAAGGTAACTATTTTCTACTCGATTGTGAGTGATTTGATATATATAAAAATTTATTGATAGTGATATTGATATAATTATATTAAGAAAATGTGTTTGATTATTTTTTTGAAAATAATCTTGTGAGATTTAAAGTTAAGTATTATGGGATTTAAAGTTTAATTTAGAAAGTTTGAGTTAAGATTATAAACTTGTTATATATTGAGATTAGAATTTAAAAAAAGTTATATTGAGAAAAACCCTTTTTGTAATATTTATCAAGCTATTGAGATTTTGATTAATATGATTATTTTGAGAATTATGTATTGGGGATGGGTAATGATTGAATTGTATTTCTATCATGTGGTATAGCATCTATTGGAGCTTATAGTTGACTTTTATCCCACCAGTTTATCAAGGAACATGCCCCACTTATTTATCGAGGGGCTGCGACACCCTAACATATTTATCGAGGGGGAATGAACCCATGGTTCAGTCACGTGCTCTATGGATTTTGGCCTATCCATACCACTTGATCGGTTAGCTTTTAAGTGGTCAGTTATCACTAGCTCATGGGTTCGGTCGGTAGAAATAAGGTAGTTCGATTGATTTAAAGGGAGGAACTTGGGTGGGTTATTTATTTGATTTTATTATAATAATATATTGTTTTGTATATATTATGCTTTGTGAGGTCCTACTTGATACCTCATGAACACATGTTAGTATGCATAATGAGTAAGATTAATGGTTACTGAGACATTTGTCTCACCCTATTATTATTAACATTTTGTAGGTGATAGTATTATCTTAAGACCCCAGGGAAAACTTCAGAGGTGTGATTAAAGCTATATTAATTGTATAATCTTCCCCTTTGAAGATATGTGTAGAATATTTGTATATTGACACAATAGGTTTTATTTTGCATACTCATATATCCTATTACCTTATTTATGTTTTAAGGAAAGCCTTTTTATAACCATGATAGAGTTTATTTAAATTTTAGTTAAACTCTTTTCTACCATGATTAACTCTCTTAAAATAAACTAAATTCATTTATAATATTATTTTTAAATTATATTGGGTACAAAATAGGTCTAAATAATTAATAATATAGTTATATCTCAGGAGGATTTTACACCATCACAATAGCTTTAGATTTAGTTGCTTTATGTCTTTTAATAATTTCTTAGAATAGATTACATTTTAAGGATTTCTTATTTTATGTTAGTTTTTCTTTGAATAAATCTCCCATTTTAGCTCATGACTCTTTAACCATCTTCTCCTTTTGATATATGCTTTAATGATGCATTAAGGACAACGCATGGTTTAAGTGTGGGGGAGGGATTAGTTTTGGTTATTTGTTTTACCATTGTTTGAATAGCCATAATCTGAAAAATTCAAAAATTTTGAACCTGTTGAGCTTGAAGGTTTTTCATTGTTGTATGAGCAATTTTCTGTTATGATTCCCACCTTCTACTTGACTTTTGCAATCCTTAGGCTTTATTTTTAAATCCTTATTTCTTTATGCATGTGAACATTGACATGTCTAGGTAAGAATACATTTTGATTTGAGTAATTGTTATTCCTAATTGATTAGTATAGTGGAGTGTCTTTGGTGCAGTGTTAATAACCTTGTTCTATAGCTTGATTGTAGGAAGGAAACATCTTAGATAAAGTCTTGTTAGAAGGATTATTGAGCCTTACTTTTCTTTCTTATCTTGTGTGATTTCTACCTAATTTTGGTTAATCTCTAGAACTTGTCTAGATTCTTTTTCAAAGATGCATTATTATCGAGATTTATGAGCATGATAGGGGCATTCAATTCTAAAACCTTTTACCCAAACACAAGTCATCTCAATTGATGTTTGTTTACCCCTTTGAGCCCATCACTTTCATTTCATTCCACTAATTTTGAACAAGTGATTTGCATGAGTTATATTATGTTCTTTATAATTAATTGTGCACTATTGATGTTACTATCTTTATTCTTTTGGGTTAGAATTGTCAATATAAAAAAAAGAAAAAGAGAGAGAAAAATAGAAAAGAGAAGAAAGAGAAGAAAATGTGCAGAAAAAGTCAAGAAAGAAGTTAGAAAAAGAAAGAAAGAGAGAAAAATAAAATAAAAGAAAAATTGGCAACAAAGAATAAAGTTTGAGATAAGGCATCCTTTGGCGATTGAAGATTAAATATTGATGTTCATTTGATAATCGCACTTTAGTCTACATTTCATTACATCCA
The DNA here is from genome assembly GCA_037074615.1 of Leucaena leucocephala. Taxonomy (NCBI): domain Eukaryota; kingdom Viridiplantae; phylum Streptophyta; class Magnoliopsida; order Fabales; family Fabaceae; genus Leucaena; species Leucaena leucocephala. The sequence continues at coordinate 6,230,920 of CM073550.1, forward strand.
TTCATTAGCCTTTCACTAACATTACAACCTAATAAAATCCCCTTCATCATGAATCTATGTTATGTTAGTAGTGAAGTTAGTAGAATATTTACAAGCCTATGGTAGATACTAATCTAGGTGGATTGAGTGAAAATGCTCTATATTTGAGAGTTGAGTTAGACACTTATACCCATAAGAGTTATATTATGTTTCCCTTCCTCTAACTTGCTATGTCTCTTGTGTTAATTTCCATGCACCAAAGCATTCCATGACTGTTGATTGATTAGGGACAAAGGTTAGTTGAGTTGATTGCATAATCTTATCATGTCAGTTTTATGTTTACTTGCATTGAGGAGTTTAAATGTTGGATTCCCTTGAATGATATTTTGCCCAGGAGTGAAAAAGGCTAAGTGTGGGGGAGTTGACAAATCCCATATTTTTATATATTTATTCATATTATTTTAGTGGGCATTTGTCATTATCTTGGTCATTAATTATATTATTTGTGCACTATTTAGATTAATATACCTTACATTAAATTAGTGTTTAATTAGGGTATAATTGTCATATTTTTATTATTTCTCCTAAACAATTATTTTTGAAACAAAAGGTATTACATTATTATGATTTTATATTTCAAGAATTTAGGAGAAGTCAGAATTTATAAATAACAAATGACTATAAAACTAGAAACTGCACTATAAGACCCAATAGGCTAAACCTGACGATTTGGCTCATTAGGTTATCTTTAATCTTTCTACAGCTTTTTAAAAAGATGGGGAAGCTAATTAAAAAGGGTGACGCATAATAGAATTCAAAGGGAGGCCATATACACGCATAGCAGCATGGCGGCATCGTCACAAGGGAGACGCTAGCACCTCTCTTGACTCCACCCACACCCGCCATCTCCTCTCATCATCAACCACACTCATTGTCATGACCCAAAAATATAAGAGTAGCCGACACAGAATATGAAAGAACTCACATTCTGTAAGCCTTTAAATATCATAATTAATATATTAATAAACTTAGACATGCATAAACCATTTTATTATTTATTATATATGAATATATTTATACATTTCAAAGCCATAAAGATCATACCATACAATGTATAATTATTTATACATCTTGAAAAGATAAAAGAGGTCAGGAATCCTGCCTATAGACTACGTGGAGCACCTATTGGTTTTAGATTAACCGTGAGGGTTTTCTCTATTTCGCTGGAGTTGCAAGGTTTGTAGTGATATTTGAGGTCAAATAATCTACTGGTAAATAACGTCACATTAAAAGAAATAAATAAATAAATACCGAAAGAAATAATTTAAAACATATTCAACTTTAGAATAATAAAGCTTAATAATAAATCTCAATTTCCAATATTATAAAAATGTAGGAAAAAAGAATATGCATAAAAATCATTAATCAAATCAATATAATACTCAATAAAATAGCTTGTTTAAAGAAATAAGTTTAACATGATAATTTTCAAATCTCACCTTTCCGTAGGGCTTCAACAGAATGAATTATCTGGTGTGGACACAGTCCACGAGGGTAACTAACCATTCTGGACAGCTAGAAGCCACAAAACAGGCATAGGTGTGAAACCCATGAATAACAGGGTGCAAGTACAAGACTCACGAATAACAGGCACGAGAATAAATCCCACGAATATCTGGCATAAGTACTATGCTCATGAATATCCATCAAGCTCGAGTTTATCTATGGTGTACAAGGACTAATAGTACTATTATTAGTAACCAGCGTTATGTATTCAGTCCTCTCGAAAATCGATTTTCAAGAATGCATGAGGTCAATTTAATATTCTAAATAACAAAATGTTTCAATATCGAAATCTCATAAAAATATTCCATAATCAAGTACCCAACATGAAAATCATTGCACAATATTTCCTTTGAAATTCATGAATAATCATTTAATAAATTAAAATCAAAATAGAGTAAATAATTAAAATTCTTATCTCATCTAAACAGTTAATTGTCAATAGTAAAACAAACTTGTTGAGATTAAATCATATTTAACAGAATTGATAAACTGATAAAAGTATAACAAATGGCTAAAATATCATTAAAAAATGAATTATAATGGGATGTTATTCACTCACATGTTATGCTCCAATATAACTTACTCCTACTTATATGTTTCAGAATAATATTCTCTCCTTAATTCCCTAATTTTTTGAAAATAAAATATTAATACTTAAATCAAAATTTCAATTAGAATGGTTATTATAAACATTCTATTATAACTCTATGTATCCCAAGTATTTTTCATCCACGAAAATAGAACCCTTACCAAGTATGTAACAACATGAGCAACATACATCAATTACTTGAGTACGTATTATCCCAACTTCCTCAAATATTTTTGTATAACTTCAACGACTCAATATCACAAAAAGAAAAATCCTAGCTTCAACCCTCCCCACTTAGGAGTATTATTCAATTGAATTGGTTATATACATATATTGTAACTAATTAATAGTTCCAAAGACAATTCAAGCAAGCATAGAAGAAAATCTCTCATTTTCCCTTGCATGCTCCCAAATCTAAATATTATATTCATCATAACTATCTTACTTTTCTTTCTACTATCATTTTATAATAAATCTCAAATTTGTATGCTAAAATAAACTTTAAATCATAATCAACTCAATGGTGTCTAGTCCTTCTCTACCATCAAAATACTATAGAAACACATATTTAGATAAGCATTCTCCTTTCCTTTCGAGCATTTGACCCAAAATGCATTCAATTTGACAAGTTCTAAAATTATTTCTTTTTAAAATTTACTGCCCGAAGTCTATACATTGCATTTATAAATCACTCATATTAAATAACCAAACTGTTAGGAAATGGGCTAATCCACCATGGTGGATTAGGCCCAGGTTTATGAGGAGAAGATGTGTATAGGGAACAATTTCTTTTTGAATATGAGAAAAATGAGGGAGTGGAGGTTATTTTGGATATCTAACTCCTTTTACCATATATGCACGTATCTGAGCAGAAATAAGCATGCATGTGTAGGTGGTTCATGGTAGTCAGTTTTTTGGAGGTTCTCTCTATAAAGTGAGTATTTTTTTTGCTTCAGTTGGGTTGTCTCCCTTTGCACGTTTGAAACTCTTCCTTTGGTGAATTTACTGTGAAACGTACCAGAGTCCATACAAGGTACTCTGATTGCGTGTGGGTATCTTAGTGGAAAAGAAACCATCTCAGATACGCCCGAAAACCTTCAGTGATATCATGAGCCATGTCCTTTGCTTCCGCATGTTTCTCTGTGATTTTTCATTTTCTGGTAATACAGTATTTTGTATGCTTATTTATGTTTTAGAGTGTTTATTTAGTGATAATATGCATATAGCATACATTTAAACCATGAACAGAAGCATATTTAATATTAACTGAAACAAAGAACTTTTCATTTTGAAATTAGATGATTAGAAAATATAGTTTTTAGGCCTTGAAATTAGTTCCATTGCATAGAGTACGAAAAAAAAGACACCAAGAATGTCAAAATCGGACGTCGGATGGAGAAGTTATAGGCAAAAAGGGTCAGGTCCAGTCGGGTCTGTGTGACCCAGCTGGAGGTCAGGGACAACCCAAAATGGCATCGTTTTAACGCCTGAAGAAAAAGAAAAAAAAACCCTGCCAGCACTGTTTATCGGACTACGCTGCATCCAGCCTAGTCTAATAACAAAAAAAATATATTTTTTTGGGCTGACAAAAGCCCAATCCAAAAAAAAGGAAAAACATTTTTTTATTTTGTTCTGGAAGTAGGGGTAATGGGCCAGGTAAGATTAGTGGATCAGACCTAAACCTACTCAAAAAAAATTATGGTGGCTGATATGTGGCAGCACCAGACTGGCGCGTACAATGTCTGAGAGTAGGCCTCATTCAGTTTTTTTTTCTAATTTTTTTCTTCTTAGGGCACGTGAGGGAGCGTGGGACCTTCGATTGAGGTGTGGTTTGTTCCTAAAAATTTCTAAAATCAAGATCTTTATTTTGATATATAATTTGCCTAATTTTAGGGGGTAATTCTGGACCTATATATGAATATTGAGTGTATTTTTTAGTATTTTTTAGTGTTTAAAAATTCTAAAAAATTAATGTAATTAATATTTTTTATTATTTAGGTGAAAATGATTTCATCTAGCACTGAACCTCTGGGATATACTTTAAATGATGACATCTTATTCTTAGATGAGGTCAATAACCTAGAGAAAAACCTTCAAAAGGATCCCGATGGGGAATCTGAGGAGGATCTAGAACAAGATCTTGATGAACATTTTGAAGAAGACCCAGAGGAGTTGGTGGAGGAAGTTCCATAAAAGGAACCATAAGAAATGCATGATTCCGGACCATGCTCAGAAACTTTATTCCCCATCGAACCACTTCCTCTACAGCCTTTAATATTGTCTTTAGATTTAAACTCCAATATAGTGCTTACTATTAACGGTGAATCTCAAGTTGAGGATGGAGAAGAAGTAAACTAACCTCTAACCCCTACTTTGGCCATGAACATAGCTGAAAGAGATGCAACCAAATTAACAAACATAAAAGGCATTAATGGCGAGATTGGTGATTACATTGAATGCATGACAGATAATGAGAATACTGAATTCTACTTGAAAGTCATAATGGAATATATAAGAGCAACAAGAGTTAGAGGTAAGCCCAAACTGAGACGCATGATCAAGAAATATTGGTTTAGAACAATACAATTTGTATCTAACCTTATAAAGCCACCTCGTGAGCTTAAGAAGCTAAAAAAAGCGATGTTAGAATATTGTAAAGCTCAAATCAAATGATGTATATTTGTATTTTGATTTCTATTGCTTTACTTTAATGACATGCTTTATTATTATTTTTCTTTATAAAGACTTGTCATTTATTACATGCCTTATATGCAAGAAAAACATGTTTCATTTCATTTCTTTATCTTAGTTGTGATACATGTATACCTTTTTATAAGTAGGAGGTTTTTTAGATAATGAGCATTCTAAAAAGTAATATTTGATGAGAATAGTGTTTATATTATTTTTTGATAGGAAATGATGGCGTTGCTAGTGCTTGTGTGATAGGAGGTACAAACGTATTCTCCTTATCATGGGTCTAGTGATATTATTATTTTCTGATAAAAATGATAAAAGTACATGGCATTGTATTCTTAACATGTGCTATATATATAACAATTCACTTAAATATTCTATGGTTCAATAAATTAATGTGGGAAAGGTTTGTCATAGAATCGTTATTGAACAATGGCATCAAAGAACATTATTGTTGAATTGAACAAAGGGAAAAAACTCAACGGGGATAACTGGGATGTTTGGCACCGAAAGGTCTAATATATTCTAGAATAACAAGATGCAATTAAGCCATTAACAATGGCCACGGTAGAGCCTGAGGCTAGAAATACGACCCAACACAGGAGAGATCAGGAAGCATACCTATCCTAGAAAAGGAAGAATAGCATCGCAAGAATCACACTATTGAGTGCAATAGCTGATGATTTAATGTGTGACTTTGAGACACACACAATAACACAAGCAATGTGAATTGCCTTAAAGGATAAGTTTGGGGGAGTGTCACGACTAAGTTTAGAAGGTTGACGATTAAATTTAATACCTATAAACTAAAACTAAATAATCCTATGAGGTAACATTTATGAGAGATGTCCATAATGATTCATGAATTGAAGAAAGTTAGACATAATATATCTGACGAATAGCAAGTACAGGCTGTCATCAGGTCGCTCCCTGCCAGTTGGGAGCACATGAAAGTTAATATGACCTATAATAAAAATATCGTTACTTTCAATGATGTAGCTTGAGGATGAATGTATGGAGGCTTATAAGGCCACTAGACAAACCTATTTGATCGAAGGTGCTGGTTATTCCTAATCAAAGCCTGAATTCAATAAGGGCAAGAAATTTCAGAAAAATAAAAAGAAAGGCGGTCCTTCACCTTAAAAAGGGTAAACAACAGTACAAGAAGAAGGGAAAGAAAGGAGGCAAGAAAAAGCTAGACCTAAAGAAGGTCAAACGTTTCACACGTGACTGTTCTAAACAAGCCAAGAACGGAAAGGTAACAGTGAATTATGTGAATTCACATGTCTCATTTGTTTCTAGCACTATTTTTTTGACAGAACCTATTTCTTTTTCTTGGATTATTGACTCAGGCTCCACAGACCACGTAAATGGAGATCGAGGATCTTTCGTGGAATACCATCGGTTGCCATTTCAAAGCAAGTAGCTTTTTGTTGGCAATAATATAAGGATTGAGGTATTGGCACCTGTAAACTTGTTTTGCATGGTGGAAAGACCTTGATGCTGCATGATGTGCTTCATTATCTTGACATCTGACAAAATTTAATTTCTATAATTTACTTATTAGACTTTGAGTTTAATGTAAAATTTCATGGCAAGTTACAGACATTTATAGCAACTTAATATTTTATGGTTCAGCTTTCTAATTTCAAAAGTTCTTTATTTTGGATCTTGCTAGTGATTTTAATGTTAATGATTGCTTTGCTATTACTTCAAATAATCCTGATATGAATATTTGGTATGCTAGACTAGGACATATTAATCAAAATAGAATGATTAACCTGGCTAAAGAAGGCTTGTTGGGGGTGATCTCTAACATGGATATGTCATTATGTGAAAGTTGTCTAGTTGGTAAGGCTACCAGAAAACTATTCGGTAATAGAATACGAGCTGAAAATCCGTTACAATTAATCCATTCTGATATTTGCGGTCCAATGAGTATGAAGGCAAGACTCAGAGCTTGGTATTTCATTACCTTTATTGATGATTTTTTACGATATGATCATGTGTATTTGATTTTACATAAGTCTCAGGCACTATAGTGCTTTAGACGATACATAAATGAAGTAGAAAATCAATGGACAATAGAATCAAGGCATTACGTACTGATCGAGGTCGTGAATACCTTTCAGAACAATTCAAATAGCTCTGTGAAGAAAAATGGATTATTAAACAACTAACTATCCTTGGCACACCTCAATATAATAGGGTTGCTTAAAGAAGAAATATAACTCTTCTATACATGGTTAGGTCTATGATGGCTCAAGAAAATCTTCCAATTTCACATTGGGGTAATGCTTTATTGACGGCAACCTTCATACTTAATTGTGTGCCCTCAAAGTTAGTAGCTTCCACACCCTATGAGTTATGGACTAAACATCAGCAAGATCTAAGCATCCTTAGACCTTGGGGCTCGGCGGCATATATCCATGATAATTCTTATAGACATGGAAAACTGGGTCCTAGAGGGAAGAAATATATTTTTATAAGGTACTCTGAACCCTCAAAAGGATATGTATTCATAAGTGAAATTGAAGATGGAACAGTGACTGAAACAGAATCAAGAGATGTTATATTTATTAAGACAGAGTTTCCCAGTAGGGGAGATGTTAATCGTACTGTATCTCTTTGTGAGACTCAGGAATAGGACAGTGCCAAACAAATTGATAGACCAGAATCGTCTAGGTATGTCAATCTGAGTGGGAGCCAAGAACGGTCAACACAAAGACTGAGATAAATGAGAAAAGATAAGAAAGTTGCTCCTACCAGAAAGAGTAATAGAGAAAGTGTTCCAAAAAGACGTTTCCAAATATAAAGCGAAGTACTCTTAGTTACTCTAAAAGGGGATGATGAACCCCGCACTATTCATGAGGCCTTAGCAAGTCCTGCGAAGGAGGAGTGGAAGAAAGCAATGAAAGAGGAAATGGACTCAATGATGAAAAACCATGTTTAGGAATTGGTTAATCTGCCAAAGGGGCGTAAAGCCATTGGGAACAAGTGGGTTCTCAAAATCAAGAGAAAGGTGAACGGATCAATTGATAAATACAAAGCTCGATTGGTTGTAAAGGGATACACACAATAGGAAGGTATAGATTATAAGGATACTTTTTTACCTGTTGTGCCCTTCAATTCAATAAGATTTATTCTAGCAATAATAAACAGTTTAAACTTAGAGTTACATCAGATGGATATAAAAATTGTATTTCTAAATGGTGATCTGGATAAAGAAATCTATATGGAACAACCAATTGGTTTCATTGAAAAAGGATTTGAACACAAGAAGTGTAAACTCAAAAGATCCATTTATGGATTAAAACAGTCATCCAAACAGTGGTACTTGAGGTTTCACAAGGCGATTACCTCATATAACTTTCAGATGATATAGGAAGACCCCTGTGTCTACGTTAAGCGATTTGAGGATAACTTTGTGATATTATCCTTATACATAGACGATATACTCTTAGTCGAAAATAGTCTTGATTCGGTGATAGCTATTAAATAATGGTTTTCATCAAATTTCGAGATGAAAGATAAGGGTGAAGCATAATACATACTTAGAGTCAAGATTTGAAGGAATCATTCCAAGAGAATCCTCTCTCTTTCAAAAGAGAATTATGTCAAGAAGATACTTGAGCGATTCAATATGAGTGAATACAATCCCATGGATATCCCTATGGCCACTAAAGTGACCTTAAGTTCTGACATGTGTCCTAAAACTGAATTAGATAAAAAGCAAATGGAAAGAGTTCTATATACAAGTTGGTAGCCTGATGATGTATGCAATGATGTGTATAAGACCAGATATTTGTTATGTCGTAGGGCTGGTTAGCAGATTCTTGTCTAACCCTGGTGATAAATACTGGAAACCAGTGAAAAGGATCTTGAGATATTTAAAGGGAACAACAGACTATGCATTGTATTATCAAGAAAGCGATCTACGCATAATCGGATATTCTGATGCTGATGTAGGTGGCGATGAGGAAGAATGAAGATCGACTTCAGGATACACCTTCTTGCTTAACAATGGCGTTGTATGTTGGAGTAGCAAGAAGCAGACGTGTATTGCTTTACACTCTATAGAAGTTGAGTTTGTGACATGCACTGCAGCAGCGTAAGAGGCTGTTTGGCTGAAGAGATTTATCAAACACCTAGAATTTGGGAACGAGAGTACCAATCTGGTGATGATACACTGTGATAATACTGTAACTGTACAATATATTTCAACTAAATGTATGGTTGCATACCCCTTGACAAAGCCAATAGGCAAAGAAACATTCGAGAAACATGTAAAAGCTATTGGCATGCAAAAGATATAAAGTTACAGACTGTATGTAATACTTTTGTTTTTATTAATGATATCATGTCATTTATTATTACTTATATGCTTGGGTAAAAGTATACAATGTCTAGTATGTCATACAGGTTGAAAAGGGTAGCTCTCTCACACGAGCAACCGCCTTTGATGCTAGAGAAGCATTCAAAGATGAGACATGTGTTCACCAGTAAAGCAACAAGAGTGCTGATATGATATAGAAGAAACACAATAAATATTGCCTTGGCTTAAAAAGTGCAGTAAATTGAGATGAGATCCATGAATAAGGGTATGGATCAAACAATGGATACCCACATCCATAAAATATATTGCCATATAACAAATTCTTTAAAATTAACGTCATATTATGTGAATAAAATTGAAGAGTTTGGGTTTAGATACTATGATTGTCTAGACTTAAGTCTGTACGTGTGATTGATATAATTAAAATGACATACACTCTTTAAGGATAATAGGAACACCGTAACATATGATTCATACCAGATGTGCTAAAGAATCACAAATGAAAAGAAAATGAATCAATCTCTACTTCATTGTTGTATGAATTCCAGAAAGTTATAATCCTTTCATTAATGTCCTTTGACTTTGATAGTATTATGGAGGTATGTTTTAGCGATTGCTACTTTGGTATATGTCCTATGGTCAAATTATATATGAACCAAAGGTATTATGCTAGGTATGCGGTTGATTCATATCAAAATGATATATGGAAGAAAGAAAGATTGCCATAATATACACATCCATGCTAGTGTCTGTAACTGGTTCCTTGTGATATTATTTTGTTAATTTCATGAGTGTGGATACTATACATAAGTGAAAGCTATATGAGTTATGTATTGACTCAAGAGGGATTAGATTAGCTATAATAAAAGTGTATATGGGCAAATCTATGACATTGAAGGCACTATAACTTATTTTGATCGAGCTGCACTAATAGGTTGTTTTGTGCTGGTCCTGTAAAAAGGGATTTCTAGTACAAACGCTCGGAAGGAGATGTCATGCCTACGTGGTCACAGCAAAGCACCCAGTATGAAAGAAGGAAGAGAATGAGATTGGACCCAAGACATCTAATCCACCAAGTGTGAGTGGGAGATGTTAGGAAATGGGACAGTCCACCCATGGTGGATTAGGCCCAGGTTTATAAGGAGAAGATGTAGAGGGAATGGTTTCTTTTTGAATATGAGAAAAATGAGGGAGTGGAGGTTATTTTGGATATCCAACTCCCTCTACCATATATGCACGTATATGAGCAGAAATAAGCATGAATGTGTAGGTGCTTCATGGTAGTCAGTTTTTCGGAGGTTCTCTCTATAAAGTGAGTATTTTTTTTTGCTTCAGTTGGGTTGTCTCTCTCTACACATCCAAAACTCTTCCCTTGGTGAATTTGCTATGAAATGTACCAGAGTCCATACAAGGTGCTCCGGTTGCGTGTGGGTATCTCAATGGAAAAGAAACAATCTCAGGTACATCCGAAAACCTTCATAAACCTTTATACAACTCAAATCAATCATCAATTTAAGAAATAACCACCATTTTCCAATCCACGCATGACAAAATGGAGAAGGAAAAAGAAACGTTCAGCAAGGGAAGCATTACAGAAATTAAAGAAAGCATATATTTATTCATACTCCTTCAAGAACATAGCAGAACGAAAGAAAAGAAAAGATTTGAAGCTTTCGCTCAACTCATGACTGACTAGAACAACGCAAGAAGACAAATCTTATAGCACAATAGCAGCAAATTAATTTACACCCATAGTAGCAACAGACATGAACTAGAACGGAAAAGGAAAGAGAAGAACTTAAAAAAAATCTATACCTACTGTAGCGACAGACAGAGGCTCATGTGGTACACATCAACGGTGGATAGGCGACAACCAAGTCACTCACTCTGTCTCCAACACCACCACACACTAGCAGAATAGAGGGAGAAGGAAGAGAAGTTTTTGGAACCAGCAGCGGTTGAGATTCAAGCAAACAAGAAAGACGAAGAGGAATGATCGACTACACAGTCACCAATGATAGCACGGACGAAAGAAGCTGAAGGAAATCGTGGCTGAGGTGAAGTGAAATCGACTACACATTCTATCAAGGTCGCGAAGGTTCTCTGCTCTCTCTTTCTCTCTCTCGTTGTCTTCCACAGAAGCATGGGAAAATAAGGAGTGATACGATATAAAATGACAAAGGGGCAGCCTGTTAATTTTGCTAGATGGGCTATAGAAAAAAGTGAAAATTTGCCTTAGAGGATGCTAGGATTCAAATCAAGGACCATAAACTCCTTCCATAGCCTCCAACCACTCAACTGTTAGCTTCTCTTGCCACAAAACTACAAATAATACATATATTATTTCAGTGGTATTATTTATATATCCGATTATAGTTTAGGGTCATTACACTCACACTTCCATCTCCAGCAAACCTATCCTCCTCCAATCCATTCTGCAAAACATGAACAGTAAATACCAGTAACTACAGAGCAAACAGAACCAGATAGTGAACATTGGTGGCCAGGAAATCTTAAAGTTTGAGTTAATTTGTGACTAAGAGTAGCTAGAGCATCCAAATCCTCTTAATCAATGGTAAAGGCATGAGCTTCAGATCTTAAATGGGAGTTTAAGTTGCTCTAATTTTCTACCCATTAATTATTTTATGATTCCTAAGTTTTAGAATAATTTTATAATTATTGAGAAGTTTGATAATAATTTATTTATATTTATTAAAAATTATTGTAACTGAATTATTATTTAGCATTTGATATTGAGCTGATTAAACTTAATTTCATTACTTTGTTTTTGGTGAAAAAATTGTATTGAGATTTTAGTTAATATTTAGTGATTTTTCAAAGTGGCTTGAATTATTGGATCATTGTATCTCTTACTGGCTTTAGTCCTATTCTTATGAATTATTGAGTTATAATTGAGTATTAGTTTTTTAATATATTTAGTCCTATTTTATTATTCTGATAGTAGTTAATAAATTAGGATTTTAAAAAATATTTTTTGACAATTCAACATGGCTTAATTGTTGGATTAAAAATTTAATTATAATTCTTAATTATTGTTTATAACTCTCATATCTATTAAAGTTATTTTTGCCTGCGATATTGAATTGGAGGATTGCTTTTATTATTAATCACTTTCACTTTTATTTTATTTACTTATTATTATTCATTATCTATTTTCTTTAAATTAAAAATACCAAAAATATTTTATTTAAATTTATTTTTAATTTCTTGCATTTAGTTTTTAGTCAACCAATCCAAATCTTATTTTATAGCTTAGGTTGTATTGTATTTAATTAATTAAGAATTTAATTTTATTTTTAATTCTTTAAAGAGAATGATCTGAGATTGTATTATTCACAAAACTTGATTTAAATTTTGAAGTAATTCTAAGGTGACATTGAATATAAGATTGTTTCAAACTCTAACTTACTTCATTTGCTTCAAACTTTAATTCTATACTTTTTCCTTATGTCTTATTTGAGGTGTTCTTCTATCTCCAAACACCTAAATCAATAAAAATCATTGAAATTCAACTTAATCAAAATATTCACATTTTATCTAAAGAATTCTTCGTTTTGATTTTGCTAGTTAACATGGACATTTTTCTAAATAAGCATATACATATGAACAATTCAATCTAAAAATGGTTATAAGAGATGGAAAATGTGTAAAAGTAGTAAGAATTTCCATGAGTTATTAGCTCTGCACAATCTTGCTAGAAAGAAAAAGTGGCCTTACGGGCCATATACAGAGTAGGTCGGAAAACTTGATAGAGTGAAGCAACTAGGGAAGAAGGCTGACAAGAGATTGCAAGTTCCCTAAAATAAAATATAAGACGCACCAAAATAACAAATAAGCCAAGTAAAAATATATAAGATTAAAGGGAAAAAGACTAGCATGAAAAAAACTATCAAAGAAAAGTAAAAATTTTACCATTTCTCACTATACTATTAATATTAATTATTTTTATTATTTCTGTGCAGATGACTTATACTCATCAACATATCACTAAGTCGGCTCCCCTCCACTGCCCTTAGCAAACGAAACTTATATAAAAGGAAATTCCTCCGCGTCGAGTCTGAGAATGAAGAACTTCTGAATGAAATTGAAAATATATCCATCTAATCTAAATTATAATTACAAAATAATCTAAATGAAAAATTTTAAGAAAAAATTATCTTAATCTGTAATTTAAGTTTAAAATAATGTCAAAAAAATGATTCCAAATTTCAAATGGTTAAAGAACATTTTTGTTTCGAAAGTATACGGCGTGAAACTATACTATCCTAGAATCTTTTTATGGTTAATATCATTTTAGAACTGCTAAAAGTGGTGCAATATTGTACCGACTATTAGCAGTTATTAATTTTGGCCATCAAATCCTATTTTGTTGAGTTAGAAGATCTGATTTGTTAATCAATCATAATGCCCCAATTTAAATCCTACTTGGCAGTTATTTAATAAATTAAAAACACAAAAAATACCTAAAACACCCTTATTTCATTAAAAATACTGGTACCTCCTCGTTTTCCTCCAACCTCCATCCATGTTCTTCTTCCTCACTACCTCTTTCGGCTTTATCATCCAGCAATAACAAAAGAAAAGAACCTAAGGGAAATCAAATACAAAGATTAATGCACCCAGATCTGCATCTAACCTTATCTATAACTATCTTAAATTCTTAATACATCCCATGTACCTTCCTCAATGTTCAACTCAAATCATTTTTAATAAAACTTTCTTTAAAAAGTTTTAATTTCTCCGATAACAAAGCAAGAAAAAAGCTTACCCATTGATTTAATTAACATTCAAACATTTGGACTCTAGACTCTGTTTATCAATGCGTTAAATTGTATTCAAGGACAAAGCTTACTCCACCCACAGATTTATTGCATAGTCCGCTGATTCTTCTCTTTCTTTTTGGACTCTGTTTCCATCATTTAATGCAACCCAGTGTTCCAGTACGATTCGGTACCGGGGAAGAAGAAGGGAGCTAGCTCATGGTTGAGTGCCTTAAAAAGGGCCATTAGATCTCCAACCAAAGAGCAATCCGCGTTCAATAACAGATTTGGCCCACTAAACACCAAGTTCCCTGTTGACGATGGGAAAAGCGACGACGCAATAGGCACAAAGAAACCCAGAAATTGAAAGCAGCCACAAGTTGAAGAAATCGAAGGCACAAAGAAACCCATAACACAAACCATGATAGACCATCTCTTCAAAAATCAAAGAACCAGATGGATCGAAAAACGTAAAGATGAGAACTTAGATCTCGTAGCTGCCTTTTAACAAAGAAACCCATAGCACAAACCATGTCGACGAGAGATTGAAAGTGCAGACCATTGTGTTATGGAACCCAGATCTTGTACATTGAATAGCAGCCTCTTCTTATGGTTTCCAGATCGCGTTTCCAAATCCAATTTCCAAGTTCGACCTCCCCATCGATGTGGAGGGTGAGGAGGGCGGTGGTGGTGAGGTTGAAGGGGTGGTTCGTCTGAGGATGAAAGAGAAGAATAGGAGGAGAACGCCGGATCGGATGAAGAAGAGAAGACGATGGGAGGAAGAGAGAGAGAGAGTGTGACATGGATGATGACATTGCAATGGAGGATGAAGTGGTTGTGGTGACTGTGCAATATAAGTCAAATTAATGGTCAACATTAACTACTGGTATGGGTAGGGCAATATGGCACCATTTTTAACATTTTCGTGGTAACATCAACCCTAAAAAAAATTACAAGGCAGTATAGCTCCTCATATACTTCTGATATAAAAATACCCTTTGACTATATTTGAAATAACTTACTAAACTAATGGATAACGGAAAACATAGAGAGAAGGATATACTGCAAGACAAACAAGGGATTAGAGTAAAAGGAGCCTCAATTTTTATGGGTTAAATAAATTAGTTTTAAAAAAAATATACATCTATTAATGTCAATGAGTTGGATATAGTAGGAGGAGCTAGTTTTTATGATGTGACAAATAATACTTACGTTTAGTACCTGACAATGTATTAATTAAAATTGACTCTAATAAGATGAAGGTAATAAGCATGCTAGACCTTTGTTATATTATTTTTTTTTAGGTATATGTATTTTTCTTTTAGAAGCAATTATATTTAAAAAATTATTAGATATTAAATATGAGTATATTTTTAGCGGGAATTTAACTTTAGTTTTTTACATTATAAATCACTAGTCCCTCCCACCATACTTAACCCCATTAGTTTGTTGTTCTCTAGCATGAGTTTTAATGGTACTCATTTTAATTAAAAAGAAAAAAGGATGCCGGCCTCCGGCAAATTGTTGTAAAATCAAGGGATCGTCTTAAGGGGAAAGGAGAGAGAGATTGTTGGCCCAATAATTTTCCCCAAGGCCCACATAATAGTGTGTAAAAAGCCTATAAGCTCAATTAAACCCATTCATGTTCCATTGAACTTGATACTCAATGTCATTTTCCTGGACCTACCTCATTTCAATAGGAGAATTTATAAGAATTTGAAACTAGTAAGGCTCAAGCTAAACAAGACCATAAAGTATAAGAATTTTTCCAGATTATCTGAATCACTGTGCCACCTCTCATAAATTCTCTTGTTGAAGTGAGGCAAGTTCCGGACCCGAACAAAATCTTTAACAGTATGATGATGTGGCATAATATGAGCTTTATATATATATAGATATATATGTATATATCTATGGGGATGGCAAGTTACAACTTGAACATTACACAAATCGTCCATAAAACTAAACAAGCAAAAATCAGTAGGAAGCGTCCGCCCTTAATCGAGTCGACAAGTAGGGTGGGGATCTTGTAAAATAATGTAAGCTTTTGAATTAATCCAAACGCACAATATTAAGTACCAACCATATACAAGGTAATAATTGAGTCAACATTGAGTAAATCTGTATATGTATATACAATTATTGCTTAATTAATAATCTCATTTGATTCTATTGGCTATGATCTTAATTTGACGAAATATCCTTGTCCTCAATTTTTGTCTTCTTTTGTCCTTCACGTTTGGTATAATCTTCTCACTATGATAACTACTTATTAGAATTTGGCTCAATTTTGTGATAATTATTCCGTCTTGGTTCCTTCAGATGAAAGACATGGATAGTAGAATTAGAATATAATTCGTTGTCCCATCATAATATTTTAGTTTCGGCAGGTGCCAGCTAGAACATAATCTGGATTTTCATGGTGATATTATTGTGTGTGTATTAATTTCATGAGCTACAATATGGAGTAGATCATGATTTCACATATTCTTAATAAGATTCAAGAAATATTTTTTTTTTCTAGTTTCAATTTTTCTTCTGAAATAAATATAATATAAAGGGAATAGAAAGTTAAATTATTAATAAGCCATAAATAATATAACCCATTTATAAATTTCATGGAAAGCATAGATTATAATAGATTAATTATTTAATTATAGGGTTCAAAATCTCTCAAAAATTAAAATGATTTATAATCAATTCATTAGATCATATATTTAGTATTAGAGAGATATCTTTTATCAATGTTATAACCCGATTTTATTTATATTATTTGATTGATTGAAGGCAGTTGATATAAATATGGATGATATCAACATTCTAAATGATTGAAAATCAGTTTGAAGTCAGAGAAAGGAAGAAATTGAATGAAAGCTCTCAGTCAAAAGGGAATGAACTGAGGCGTACGATCTGGTATATATATATAGTAGAATATGAAAACACTGAGTAACTGATACACAAGTGACACGTGAGCTAAACTAACTTAAACTTATTTACATATGTCAACAGCTCATACAAAACTAACTCAGCTAACACAAGATTCTAGAGTAGATACTCTAACATTCACCCTAATGAGAGGGTGAAGAAACCATCCCGAGTTTGTCACGTAGAGCAACAAAGGGGTAGCAGACAACGGCTTAGTGAGGCAGTCAACTAATTGATCTTTAGACGGAACGTAGTTCACAGTAACCCGTTTTGCAAGAACTTGCTCACGAATAAAGTGGACGTCTAATTCAATATGCTTGGTGCGAGCATGGAAAACTGAATTAGCAGCAAGAGCAGCAGCACTAATGTTGTCACACCAGATAGTGGGACACTTAACCAAAGACAGACCTAGTTCTTTGAGCAGAGACTGAACCCAGGTGAGCTCAGCACCAGTGTTAGCGAGCCCTCTATACCGATTCAACAGACGAACGTTAGGCAACTGATTGTTTCTTGGAAGACACGAAACAAGGGAATCGCCAAGAAAAACAAAGTACCCGCTGGTAGAACGTCGGTCATTAGGGCAAGAAGCCCAGTCAGCATCTGAATAAGCAACGAGACTTAATGGAGATGTAGCATGAAGTAAAACACCTTGAAACATCGTTCCTTTAAGGTATCGAAGCGATAGTTTGACTGCTTGCCAGTGATTAACAGTGGGAGAATTGAGAAATTGACTCACCTTACTTACACTATAGCAAATATCAGGCCGAGTATTAACCAGATATTGCAGAAAGCCCCTATTGTACTTCGATACAACTGTGGATCATGAAAAAGTTGACTATCATTGAGTGTCAAAGTCCAACCAGTCACCATGGGAGTGGGACAGGGGGCACAACGAACCATAGTACACCGAGTCAAGAATCTGCAACATACTTTGTTTGAGATAGCACAAAGCAGCCACGTGTCATGATACACTTCAAAGCCAAGAAAATGATGAACAAACCCCAAATCTTTGAGAGCAACTATAGCATTTAGCTTCACAGTAAACTTAGATAGACTTGAAGGATTGCTCCCTGTCACTAAGATGTCATCAACGTAGATGAGCAATATAACAACTTGCGTAGTATCTCTGTAGTAAAAGAGAGAAGAATCAGATTTACAATTTTGAAATTTACAGGACAAGAGAGTCACTCTAAAACGACCGTACCACGCCCTTGGGCCTGTTTAAGGCCATATAAAGCCTTATTTAACTTGCAAACATGATTAGGACGACGAGGATCAACAAACCTTCTGGTTAATTCATAAAAACAGTCTCAAGAAGAAACCCATTCAGGAAGACGTTATTTATATCGAACAGTCGGACTTGCCACCGGAAAAAAGGAAGCAAGAGTGAGAATAATACGCACCGTAGTCATTTTTGCAACTGGACTGAAAGTGCCTCCATTTGTTTCCAACCACATGTAGACCTGGAGAAGGTGGGACTAAGGTCCACGTGCTGTTTCTGATGAGACATAGCCTTGTGCCCGCCAGGATCCAAGAGCGCTTCTTTAACGGATTTGGGCGCAGGATGTGGATGTTGTTCAACAACACCAACAAACGTGTACTTTAGGCTTTAAACCACCTTTCTTGGACCGAGTTACCATAGAGTGGGAAGGTTGGGCTGTAATGATGATGGGCTAAACTGGGTTTGCTGCTGAAGCTTGGGTTGGGCTAGAAGTTTGAATAGGAGAAGGTGATGCAGCTGGTGCAGGACCAGATTGGGCCGAAGAAAATCAACATCAAGACCTGGAGAAGGTGGGTTGGGTAAAGAATCATACAGGTGGTGGTTCCAGTATAAACATTTGGGAAGATATCATAACTCTTAGATATCTAAATTTATATCTAAAAATAATAGATAGTTCAGCTTACTCAATATTAGTATTGTTTAAAAGGAATGAAAATTTTATCCCACCCTTATATTGGACAAGAGTGGGTGACTCACAAGCGCGTTGTGTTAAACTTTCAACACCATCAAGTGCACAACTGGAGAATGAGGGATTACTAGAGATGCTCATGTCAGATCCTGAAAGAGGAAAATCAGCCTTGTTAAAAATAACATGCGGAGAAATATAAATCGGTCCCATATAGGTACATTTTTCCGAACGAAACTGGAGCTTGTGCTTATTATAAGGTTTCAGACACTGGAAGCAGGAACACCCGAAGACATGTAAGGCT